>VONZ01000276.1:0-600000 GCA_012976165.1 Labeo catla | reverse complement strand
CTGATCTTCTATGAGGAAGACCTGAGAGAGTGTGGCATTGATGTGACAGAAGCATCAGTGTACTCAGGATTGTGCACTCAGATCTTCAGAGAGGAGTTTGGCTTGTATCAGGGGAAAGTCTTCTGCTTTGTTCATCTGAGTATTCACGAACATCTAGCAGCTCTGTATGTGCACCTCTGCTGGACAAACCACAACAGAAATGTGTTTGACGAGAGTTTGTGGTCTAAAGTGAAGAACTGGTTTCAGCTCATTTTTTTAAAACGTGTTTCACTATCTGAGCTGCATCAGAGAGCTGTGGATGAGGCTCTACAGAGTAAAAATGGGCATCTGGATCTTTTCCTGCGGTTCCTTCTGGGTTTGTCAGTGGAGTCTCATCAGATTCTACTACAACGAATAATGACACTGAACAGAAGCAGCTCTGACAGCAGTGAGAAAGCAGCTGAGTACATAAAGGAGAAGATCAGGACCATTGACTCTCCAGAGAAATCCATCAATCTGTTTCACTGTCTGAATGAACTGGGTGATCGTTCACTAGTGGAGGAATTACAACGGTATCTGAAATCTGGAAGAAAAATAAAGGAAGCCAATCTCTCTTCATCTCTTCGTCATTTTTAAACCACTGGCAAGGTTAAATGCAAGTTGTTGTTCATTGCAGCAAGTTCTTTGATTGCTTTTTTGGATTGTTATGATAGTGTGACATGTATTTTTATCTCTCTACAGGTTGAGTGATTGTGGTGTCACAGATGAAGGTTGTGCTTCTCTGGCTTCAGCTCTGAGATCAAACCCCTCACACCTGAGACTACTGGATCTTTCTGAGAATAAACTAGGAGATTCAGTGAAGCTGCTTTCTGATGTACTACACAATCCTCACTGTAAACTGGAGATACTATGGTAAAATCAGATATAACACATTGTAAAGTATACTGCATGTAGGTGCAAAACAAATTACACTTTTGAAAACAAAATAACAAATCTAAAAACAGAGCAAATTATAAACATAAAGTCAGAAAATGCAATGAGAGGTTAGACACAACAGAAAAGGTGCAGCTATGACATCAGAAACCAGAAGACTAATTCACCACAGGTTCCTTCAAGATTTTCCTGTGTGGTTTTATAATGGAGTTTATCAATTTAAAATAAAGCCTGTGGTAAACATAACTTGACAATACTATGTTTTGTTCTACAACATAAACTGTACACACTCACACCAAAAACTGTCTTATTGTAACAGAGTGAAGACGTGTGAAGTGAGTGGATCCATATGCAAAGCTTTTATTGAGATGAGACAGGGTCAAAACAGCAGGCAGGGTCGAACATCATCAAACAGGCGTATGAGGACAAGACACGAGTAATCCGAGACAGGCAAGGGTCGATCAATGGTGAACGTAATCCAGGGGGGCTAGGCAAAAGGGATATCCTTTAAACATGCAAGAGATCCAGGGCAGGCAGTGAAACAGGCCTGACGAGAATAACTAGGCGAGAATACTAAACTCAGAAACACAGGAAACTTGGAAATGTCTTCATAAAGATTGCTAACACTAGGAGAGTGCTAAATGGAATGTACAATACTGCGAATAACAAGAGGAAGTCCGAGGCTTATATAGAGTGTCTGATTGTGTGCGTGTAATCAGCACAATGGATGATGAGGAACGTAGTCCGGGTTGTGGTGCAACAGTCTGTGTAATGTGAAATGTCAGTAGGATGCACAGGCGACCTCTGGTGGCAGGCAGACCGGACAGGATTCATGACACTTATCTTGTTACTTATTAGAAACATACGTTTTCAAAAATAAATGTAACAGCTTCAAATTTTGCTTTTTATTCTACTCATAAATTGAAAAACTCCATTTTAAAACCCTACAGGAAAATCTTGATGGAACCTGTGGTCAGTTAGTCTTTCTCTTCAAGGTTCTGATGTCATATTGGACAAGCCATGTTCAGAAAGTATATTTAAGTTTATAATGGGTCTTCTCACCTTATTGATGAAACGGGATAATAATGGATTCACAGCTAAACTGATCTGATGTGGGAGAGTGAAGAGTGTGTCATTGTTCTCTACAGGCTGAGATGTTGTGCCATCACAGATGAAGGTTGTGCTGCTTTGGCTTCAGCTCTGAGATCAAACCCCTCACACTTGAAACATCTGGATTTGTCGTGGAATAAACTAGGAAAATCAGTGAATTTGCTCTCTGCTGTACTGGGGGATCCTCACTGTAAACTGGAGATACTGTGGTCAGTATCAGATCATCTCTGAAGTCTTTCTTATCAGAAAAATGTCCTTTAATGTAAATTTTAAGACTAAAATGTAGTTCTTACATTGTACATTAAGAGCTTGAATATCTCTATTTCATATTCAGTTTAGCTGCTAGATGAGACCAAACATGAAAAAAATGTTTGATCACAAGAGTTATTAAATTAAATGTAAGGGGCAATGCGTAAATGATATGTAAAGGGGAACACGTGGCTCCTGTGAAACCAATGTTGGTAACACTTTATAATAACTGCACACTATGAATCATTAGTTAAGCATTAGTAAATAGTCAGTTAATCCGTTATAAAGCATTGTCCCAACATTAATAGTCATTAGAAAGCAGTTTATAAATACAGCAATAAATGCCTTGTTCCTGATTTATAAGCATATCTATTACAAAGGAGATTTAAAGGCTCAGCTATCTTCCTACCAGAAAAAATAAAACACAACACAGAGGGATACAGAACTCAGAATATATTATTTCAAGATGTAAAAATATGAAACTGTACAACTGTACACTTGAATTGTTATTTTAAGTTTGTTTGTTTTTTTTCTATGAAATTGCAGTTTACAGTCGTAGAGTTTCATGTTTTCATCTTGAAAAAATATTTCTGTGTTCTGTATCCCTCTGTGTTGAGTTTGTTTAACTTTTCTGTTTGGAAAATAAATGAGCCTTTAAATCTCTTTTGTAAATGCTTTTACAAGGTATAAATAGTTCTCACTTTAGATGAGCTCACAAAAATAGAGGCCTGGCAACTACTAAATCTCTTATAACTACTTGACTTAATCATGAATTACAGCAGCAATATGTGTTAATAAAGCATTTATTAACACGCTGAGCAACCATTGTCATGTGTCTAAATAATAAGAGTTATAAATGTACATTTAAATTATTTTTTAATCATTTACTTACACTTTCTAAATGATCTTATGAACCACTTACAACTCCTAAATAACTTTGCAGTTATTATAAAGTGTTACCCATATGTCCTTTTGTAGGTGT
Source organism: Labeo catla (assembly GCA_012976165.1). Classification (NCBI taxonomy): domain Eukaryota; kingdom Metazoa; phylum Chordata; class Actinopteri; order Cypriniformes; family Cyprinidae; genus Labeo; species Labeo catla. The sequence continues at coordinate 596,747 of VONZ01000276.1, read as the reverse complement.
TTATTAGAGGTGCGAGTGACTGTTTCTCCAGACAGATCCATCCTAATATCACTATGAAACACTATCTCACATCCAGCTCTGTGTGTCTGCTCAGTCAATAACAAAAAACAGACACTACAACTACAATTCACATTGTGTTATTGTTCTCTACAGGTTGAGGAATTGTGGCATCACAGATGAAGGTTGTGCTGCTCTGGCTTCAGCTCTGAGATCAAACCTGAGATCCTCACACCTGAGACATCTGGATCTGACTGTGAATAATATAGGAGAATCAGGAGTCAAGTTACTCTCTGGTCTGAAGGATGATCCACATTATAAACTGGAGACATTATGCTATTGTGAGTATATTATTATTTAAATATTTTAAAGGGGTCATCGGATGCAAAGTTCATTTTTACTTGTTGTTCATTTTTACACATGTGTGTGGGCAGTGTATGTACAAATCTACCCTATATTGATAAAAATCCATGCAGTGGTTTTTAATTAATCTGTAAAAATAATCGAGCCATTCTCAGATGCCTGTCGTTGTGGCGTCACACTGACAGAGGCCACTCCCATGATAGTTGATTGACATGAGCATCTTACCTCAGATCAGCTGTAACAGTCCGACCTTCATCCTGCGATGCCGGAGTAGGGATGTAAGTTATACAAGAATATCTCTGATTGAAGTGTTGTGTTGGGGGATGTAATAATAAACATAGTAATCGTCATTTACTCCCAACATCTAAGCCGCTGAAGGATTACGTTTGTTTGTAAAGGGAATGCGGCTCCCGATCTACATAAACACGTCTGTGTTCACGCAAATCATTCGTGATCCAGCTTCACCTACAGCAGAAGTGAGTATAAGGGGTTTATTATGAATCTCTGCAATCACCACTAAACGCGGCTAAAGTAAACAGGCTCGTCTCTCCACAGAGAGAAGAGAGGGGCGGGGCGAGCAGAGCTCATTTGCATTTAAAGGAACAATCCATCAGAATGGGATGATTTTTGCAGAGCTCATTTTGACAAGGTAAAAAGGGTGTTGTTTTACACTACCATTGAGATTTTTTAATGAAAGTATATTATAGACTTTTCATTAAGAACCTAAATAATCATATCAACCTGTGGAAAATGGGCACCCGATGACCCCTTTAAGTTGACCCAAGACCTCCCTTGTATGTAATTGGAGAATGTAAGACAATAATTTAGCTCTGTTTTAGTCTCTGTACTTTACACTGTTCAGATTTTAACTCTGTGATGTGACTGATCTATGAATATATGAATATTGCAGATGATGGTGTATAAGGAGCTGCTACAGAGATGTCACAGTCACACAATCAACACAGACTGAACACACAGAGACACACAGCATCACACTGTCTCGTGTGTGACGTCACATCACTGTGTTTCTAAAGCTCTTGTTCTCTTTTGAATCTGATAGTTCCTGTATCTAGTGATTGTGCGTGAGATAACGTGCCTTTCTCTGGGCTCAAATGTTTTGGCACTGCAGCCTTATGCTTGTTTCACACTGGATGCATAATCAGAGTTAAATCTGTGTTTATGCAGAGCACTAGAAGAACTCACTCATTGTATTTTCACACTGACAGTGTTTGTAGCACACAGCTGACAAAATCAAGAGTGCCGTCCATTGTTTTGCCTGTTTCAGGTGTAACTCTCTGACCACAAGCTCCACTCCTGTCACATGCTTCAGTTTATGATGGACAGCATACTTAGCTGTGATGCTGCACTTTTCTACTTACACAGTGTGTAAATTTAATTTCAAACTTAAGCTATGCCTGTATTTTTTATTATTTAAACATGTTTTTCAGGTTTGGGCAAATAAACTTAATAATATGTTTTTGGGGAACTTTATTTTATTTTTTCCCCCACAGTTTTGAAAGTCATATGATGACGGTGTCAAACTCACACATCACTTGTACTATTATGGTAAATTTGTTCATTTTTCATGTCAATGTGTATTTTGACAAGAAAAACAATGCATTGCTGCTTTTAAAATTCATATGAAATGACCTGCTGCATTTGAATTTGAATTCTGAGTTGTCATCTTTTAGAGAATGTTATGTCCCACTTTATATTAGGCGTTTTAACTACCATGATTTTACTTAAAAATTAGCAGATTGATACTATATACTTGTTCTCATGTTGTAAAGCAGGGGTGCCCAAACTTGCTTCTGGAGGGCCGATGTCCTGCAGAGTTTAGCTCCAATCCCAGTTAGATGCATCTGAACCAGCTACTCAAGTTCTTACTAGGCATACTAGAAACTTCCAGACAGGTGTGTTGAGGCAAGTTGGAGCTAAATTCTGCAGGACACTGGCTCTTCAGGACCAAGTCTTGGCACCCATATGGGTGGTCTGGTCCGTTGTAAAGCAAAACACTTGTGCTGCTGTTGAGGTGGGATACGATTAAGATTAAGGACAGGTTTGATAGTTTAAGGGTGGGTTAAGAGATATGGATAGGGTCAACAGTGTAATTACTGATGTAATTTCAGAAATGAATTATAGAAAATGTAATTACAAGCAAACAGAAATATAATGTAATGTGCGTTTGCGCATGACTATCAAATGAGCAATTTAAAGATTAGTAGACAGTACTGTTCATGTTAATTATTTTAGTGTAGTGTTAACCTTCTGATGTTCCTTACATGGCTGTCAAAAATAAAATTAATCATGTTTTTTGTTTTTTTTGTTTTTTTTAAGGTGTTTAGGGTATTTTATGGTACTAAATTATATTTAGGTTTTACAAAGGTTTTTTTTTGTTCCTTTGCACTCTTGCCTTTTGTTTGCCACTCACCATGTTGACAACATCCAAATCCTCAATGCTAAATCCAGATCCACGCCATCACTAAGCACTGCACCAGCAGATGAGAACTTGGAATACTGAAGCACAGGGTTATGGATAAGTACTCATGTTTCCACATTGGACATCAGGCAATGACTGAGGTGTATGTTTTTATAGGGAACTTGATTAGTATGGTGATGGGTGATTAGGTGCAGGTGATCAGTTCTCAGGCAGTGGTGAACAAGGTGAGGGAGTGACACTGGTACTTGCGTGACAGGTGGGAAGGATCTGCCACAATACCTGCCACAGTAGGTCAGAGAGGCTGCATCTGCATACTTAATTAATTTACAGCCTAATTTTAACCCTTCTAATGTGACCCACAGGTTTAACCTTAAAGACATTATTTTAATTATGAAAACCCAAAATTATTATCTCTTTAATATTTTGATAATTTCTTTGTGCAAAAAATGTCATCTACACTGTAAAAAACAATTTGTTGAGTCAACTTAAAATAATTTGTAACCTGGCTGCCTTAAAATTTTAAAGTTCAGTCAACTCAAAAAAAAGTTTATTCAACTTGAAATGTTAAATTATGCTAAGTGACAACTTAGATATTTGAGTTGAATCAACTTAAAATTTTAAGGCAGCTGGGTTACTTACCCATCTGTTAAGTTTAGCAAACACAAATATCTAAGTTGTTACTTAGTACAACTTAACATTTCAAGTTGACTAAACTTATTTTAGTTGACTGAACTTAAAATTTTAAGGCAGTAGGGTAACAAATTATTTTAAGCTGACTCAACAATTATTTTTTACAGTGTACCAGAAAAACTGACTTTAAATCTCCTGTTTTCCTCTTTTTTTCTTGTTGAATTTAACTGTTTCATTCCTCGGACATAAATAACAAAACAAAACAAAATGCATCCTGTTTCCTCCTTGGCTCCTCCCTTCAACGTCTCTATTATGGACTCTGTTCTTCATCCTCCTCCCGGGCAACCGTCCTCCTCCTGAGCCTCCTCCCAAGTTTCCACTCATGCCTCCCTCTGGTGTTATTCTACAGCGCGAGGACGCATCTACCGGGAGGGGGACAATAATGTCACGCCCACAGAATATTTGTTGTGTTTCTCTCCCCATGTGTTCCGTTACTTGGTTTCTATCTCTTGCTAATTAGTTTATTTGATTTAGGTGTGTCTCGTCTCTGTGTTCATTTCCCTGTGTTTAAAAGGCCCATTCTGTTCAGTTTATTTTTGTCGGACCTACTTGTTGTTACGTTTGTCTTCTCAGATGTGTTTCCACGCGTTTCCAGCGTGCTTCTTGACACACGTTATCTGTGACACCCTGATCTTGTATGCAATAATAAGTTGTGCAATAAAAAAGGATAAGAGCGACAGGTGCACTAACACCTCACAGCATCAACTTAACAGCCCTACCAAGTACAGTTTTCCTCAGTGCTTGCAATGTTTACACAAAAGAGATGTCAGGCAGCTGCTTGAAGATCCCTCCTTTGGACAAGACTGCTAATTTTATACTCAAAAAAAATGTAGGTATTACTCCTAGTTCACCCCAACACTTCCACATGTTTTAGTAAAACAAGCAAAATGTCATTTGTTTTGTCATATGCCATAGCTATACATTACTTTTGTGGTGTAGTGGGCTGGACTGAACTGGTAAGCAGAAGGTTGCTGGTTCGACCTCCGCAGCCATCACCACCAGTGTGTCCTTCAGCAAGGCTCTTTTCTCCAGGTTGCTCCAGGGGGATTAGGAGTCCCTGTAATTCACTTTGATAAAAGCATCTATCGAATGCAGGAATGTAAATGTGATTCTTGTAAATCCTTTCTTTGTGTCTAAGTGCTTATTTAAGCTGCAATTAAGTTTATTTCTTCAAGAAAACTACTATAATATAAAACCAGTCTGCAGACATTTCGTATCATACAAAAATGCATAAATATAATACAAAAGCAATCATTTTAATGATTGGCATGAATAATACAGCGTTTTTAGTCATGTAATAGAAATGTAATAGGTTACAGATTACAAGTTACTTGATTTAAAATGTAATAAGTAGTGTAACTTTTCAATTACTTTATTAAAGTAATGTAACGTATTACTTTTAATTACGTTTTGATTACTTTTCTAAATTTCTAATATTTTCAACTGTTATTTTCAATCATTTTGAAACATTTATACCAGGCAGAGTTAACCTTACAGTAGCACTCAACACTGATTACTGTCAGACTCTCAAAATTCTTCATCACTTGAATTAAGATTATAATAAGTAAGGGATAACATACATCTTTATTTTGCGATAACAACTGGCTGGATGTACATTATCCCACTTATTACACAGCTGCTTGATAGATTATTTAGATGTTTCGTGTCAAAATAATTAGACGCAAAACACTGATCTGAGTTGAAATATTTGAACACAAAGCTTCCATGAAGAAATCAGTTGCTAGCAAATGGCAAGTTCAAACTAGACATTTCAGGGATACGGTGCAGTCATACCACTTTTCTTACACAACATTTCACCACATAAATAATTAAGTAGTAGTACTAGTTTGTTACTTATAATCCATTACAGTGTACAAAAAAAAAATGGCAGCAGCTGCGTTTGTATGAAACAATAGAGTGAGTCCACGATACCAGGATGACAAGAAATTGTTAACATAATATTGAATTAAGCTTTAATATTTTTTTAGCTAACCAAACGCAAAGTTTCTGCCAAGAAAAACTATCAAGCATATAGCACTGACTTAAGTTGCCCCAAATGAGTCTGAGTTATTAGTTTTTACCAGTTGTTATCAGGAAATAACATACCTTCGAATGTCATGACTGACCAATCAGAATCAAGCATTCCACAGAGCCGTGTAATAATTTAAAGCACAGTCACCACAAATTCAGACTTTTTTTTTAACTTATTTTTTTAGGTTTTTTATGCCTTTTATTGTGATAGGACAGTAGAGAGATGACAGGAAAGAGCTGGGAGGAGAGAGGGGAGCGGGATCGGCAAAGGGACTCAAGTTAGGAATTGAACTCAGGTCACCGTGAGCGCTGTTGTGCTATATGTCGGCACACTAACCACGAGGCTATTGGCACCAACGCCCCAAATTCAGACTTAACCAGCTCTTATTTACTTTGAGATCATTGCGAGGTTAAATACAGATTTGAAATCATAACAAGAAATAGTTTAATAGCTATGTGTCACAGAATCACAGACCAACTACAACCCATCGTCACCGGATCAGCATGGTCCACCCTCTCGCTCCCTCTCCCCGGAATTCTGATTCACGGCACCTGCACCACCTCATCAGCAATCACTATAAAGAGTCTCCTCTCATGCTATTTCTTGTCTGGTCTCGTTCTAACACTACAGACTCCCTACCAGATGCTATCTCTAGACCCGGAATTCGTCTATCATCAGCGATCTGCCTACCCTTCGTCTGCCTCCAATAACCTCCTTTGCAAGAGAGACATTTCCAATATCCAGCTAAGTTTAATACTGCACACCGTACCTCTGCTTAATAAACTGTCTTTACTATTTACCTGTCTGCCTCCTTCTGTTGTTTGACAGAAGACCAGACCAGTATGCAGAGCCCCACGGTGACTGCGAGTGATCGCCCATCTGATCCTTTTGCCGAACTGGTTAACGTCGTTCGTCTGTCTCTTTAGCCTTCCCCGTCCGACACTTCATCTGAAATTCCCGCCGATCTCGTTCAAGCCGCACGTCAATCCCTCCTGCTAACCGCGCATGCTGCCTCTGGACTTCAGAATTCACACCATTCAAGGAAAGCTGCTGCGCCGTGGTCACATCAGGCACTTTTCTCCCACACTGACGCTCCGCATTGGATGCCTGCACACAGAGGAGATCACATTCATGGTGCTGGAAGGATCCACCACGGATATCATCCTGGGACGCCCGTGGATGTCACAACACCATCCCAATATCAACTGGAACACTGGGGAAATACTGTGTGAGTCTTGTCTTCAAACATGCCTGTCATCTGTCCTGAAAAAATTCATTCCTGCTTCTCAAACCTTCTCCAAGCAGAGATCCACCTCTCTCCCTATCAATTCAACCACTGTCGAGAGCCCTGAAGTGGAACACAAGGGGAAGATTCCTCCAGAGTACCGGGCGTTCCAGGATGTATTAAGCGGTTGGCTACCCAACTTCCCCCTCATTGGCCATGGGGCTGTGCAATGGACCTGCTACCTGGGACTACTCTACCTAAGGGCAGAGTTTACCCACTGTCCATCCCGGAGCAGAAGGGCATGGAGGAGTACATCAAGGAAGCACTTCAACAACGCTTTATTCGACCTTCAACATCCCCTGCTGCTTCAAGCTTCTTTTTCGTTGCAAAGAAGGATGGAGGCTTGCGGTCGTGCATCGACTACCGCCATCTCAATGCTCAAACGGTGAAGTATCGTTATCCACTTCCTCTGGTTCCGGCAGCCCTGGAATAACTACGAGAAGCTCGTATCTTCTCCAAGCTGGACCTGCGAAGTGCGTATAACCTCATTCATATACATCGAGGTGATGAGTGGAAGACCGCCTTCGTTACACCTTCTGGACACTATGAATATAGGGTCATGCCATATGGCCTGTCCAACTCTCCCTCTATCTTTCAAGGCTATATGAATGAGGTGTTCTGGGAGTTCCTCCAACGATTCGTCATAGTCTACATCGATGAGATCCTCATTTACTCCCGGAACCTGGGCGAATATCGCCTCCACATCACGCAGGTCCTTGAGAAGCTCCACCATCACCATCTCTATCTCAAGCTGGAGAAGTGCAAGTTCCATACCACCTCCGTGCACTTTCTGGGTTATGTCATTAACCAACACGGCAACCAGATGGATCAGAGGAAGGTGGAGACGATCCAGAACTGGCCTCAACCAGCTACCGTCAAGGAATTACAATGCTTCCTTGGCTTTGCAAACTTCTACCGAAGGTTTATCCACAACTATAGCCGAATCAGTTCACCTCTCACCTAGTTACTCAAGGGCCGGCCCAAGTCTCTGTCCTGGACGCCGCTGGCTGTCAAAGCCTTCCAGCAACTCCAAGAAGCCTTCCAAACCGCTCCAATCCTGATCCATCCCAATCCTGATCTCCCATTCATCGTCAAGGTTGACACCTCCTCTACAAGGGTTTGAGCGGTCTTATTGCAGCGGCAGGGTGATCCCCTGCTGATCCCACGTGACTCCATCCATGTGCTTTCTATTCAAAGAAGCTGTCCCCGGCGGAGCAGAACTACGATATTGGAAACCGTGAGCTTCTAGCCATCAAGCTAGCTCTAGAGGAGTGGAGACACTGGCTGGAGGGAGCAAATCACCGTTTTGAGGTCATCACCGACCACTGAAATCTTGAATATCTGCGTAATGCTAAAAGACTGAACCCTCGCCAAGCCCGGTGGGCATTATTTTTCACCAGGTTTGATTTCACGGTCTCATATCGCCCCGGGGATAAGAACTGTAGGGCTGATGCCCTGTCACGCCTTCATCAACCCGAGCCTGAAAACCACTCTTCTCATCCTATCCTCCCTCCAGCCATAATAGTCAGTCCTATCCTATGGTCCATCGACAAGCAAATTACCCAAGCCAACCTCTCCAAGCCTGCTCCGCTGGGAGGTCCAGAGGGGCTCCTCTATCCACCTATCGTCTACCCCTCATGGACTCAGCTCATACGTCTCCGGGCTCTGGACACCCAGGTAGTCAATGTACCCTCTCGCTTCTACGTCATTGCTACTGGTGGCCCACTATGGCTCAGGATATCTCCCGGTACATCAAAGGATGCTCGGTCTGTGCCATTACCAATACACCCCGGAGACTGCCTGAAGGAAAGCTGGTTCCCCTACCTATTCCACATCGCCCATGGTCCCACCTGGGCATCGACTTCATGACTGACCTCCCATCCTCTGAGAATCACACCTGTGTGTTCGTCGTCATAGACCGCTTTTCAAAAGCATGTAAACTCATTCCTCTCAAAGGATTACCCACTGCCTTTGAGGCAGCACAAGCCCTCTTTCAGAATGTATTCTGTCACTTTGGACTTCCAGAGGACATCATATCGGATCGAGGTCCCCAATTCATATCTTGAGTGTGGCAGGCTTTCTTCAAACTGCTGGGAGTGTCAGTAAGCCTTTCCTCGGGGTACCACCCTCAAACAAATGGCCAGACTGCGCGAAAGATTCAGGAGTTTGGGAGGTACCTGAGATCCTACTGCCACCAGAACCAGGACAGCTGGAGCCAATTCCTTCCATGGGCGGAGTATGCCCAAAACTCCCTAAGACAATCTACCACAGGACTCACCCTGTTTCAGTGTATCTTAGGGTACCAACCTCCATTGTTTTCCTGGTCAGGTGAGCCCTCAGAGGTTCCAGCTGTCAATCACTGGTTCCAGCAGAGCGAGAGAGTATGGGACTCAGCTCATGTGCATCTCCAACAGGCAGTGCGGAGACACAAGAGGCAAGCTGACATCCATAGAACACCAACCCCTCACTACCTACCCGGTCAGAAGGTGTGGCTCTCGACACGGGATATCCGTCTCCGCCTGCCTTGCCATAAGCTGAGTCCTCGGTACATAGGTCCATTCACTGTGCAAAGGCAGCTCAACGAGGTCACCTACAGGCTAAACCTTCCTCCTCACTACCGAATCTCACCATCATTCCATGTGTCTCTCCTCAAACCTCACTCTGAACCTTTGTCTCCCCTCACAGAATCCGGTGGCAATGAGGTACCTCCTCCTCCCGAACTTGCAGATGAGGAAGCCATCTACCGGGCCCGGGCCATCCTTGACTCGCGGTGGCGGGGCTCCAGATTGAAATACCTCATAGACTGGGAGGACTATGGTCCAGAGGAGCATTCCTGGGTCACTCATCAGGATATCCTTGATCCAACGCTTCTCACCGAGTACCATGCTGAACACCCAGATCGCCCAGCTCCAAGGGGTCGAGGTAGGCCCCGTCGTCGCCATCGTGTCATTCGGTCGTCAGGAGCTGACCGTGGAGGAGGGGGTACTGTCACAGAATCACAGACCAACTACAGCCCATCGTCACCAGATCAGCACGCTCCACCCCCTCGCTCCCTCTCCCCGGAATTCTGATTCACGGCACCTGCACCACCTTTATAGCTATCACTATAAAGAGTCTCCTCTCATGCTATCTCTTTTCTGGTCTCATTCTAACGAACACTACAGACTCCCTACCAGATTCTATCTCTAGACCCGGAATTTGTCTATCATCAGCGATCTGCCTACCCTTTGTCTGCCTCCAATAACCTCCTTTGCAAGAGAGACATTTCCAATATCCAGCTAAGTTTAATACTGCACACCGTACCTCTGCTTAATAAACTGTCTTTACTATTTACCTGTCTGCCTCCTTCTGTTGTGTGACACTGTGATACTGGGTTTGAAATCGTCTCAGGTTACGTATGTAACCCTGGTTCCCCGAGGGAACGAGATGCCGCGTCGAAAAACGCTATGGGAACGCCTCCAGCGTGACCGCGCTCTGAACACGTGTGAAATCAGACCAATGGAAGAGCGAGACGTCACAGGCGGGTGACGTCACAGACCAGGAAGTATAAAAGCACGTGCGCCAGAACGAACGACAGCTTCAGAGAGAAGCAGCGCTCGCAGGGACGCAAGAAGCTGGCCTCGAGACGCGGTGTCTCATTCCCTCGGGGAACCAGGGTTACATACGTAACCTGAGACGTTCCCCTTCGGGAACTCGAGCCGCGTCGAAAAACGCTATGGGAACGAGATGCCCACGCCACCAGCTCCAAGTCCCTGCCTAGAGAGAGCTAGGAAGGACCGAAGAACCAGGGGTCAAGAGGTCAAGACGGTAGAACCTGACAAACGTAAGGGGCGTGGACCAGCCCGCAGCGTTACAGATATCCTGCAGGGGCATACCCGCAAGGAAGGATTTAGAGGCCGCCATGCTACGGGTGGAGTGAGCCTTCACCCCCAAGGGAGGAGGAAGGCCCGAAGACTCATAAGCCAGGAGGATAGCCTCGACTATCCACCGACTTATGGTCTGCTTAGAGGCAGGGAGACCACGTCTCTGAGGACCGAAACAAATGAACAACTGGTCCGACCTTCTCCAAGGAGCCACCCGGTGAACGTATGCATCCAGCGCTCGAACTGGACACATACAGTTCAGCTTCTGCTGGTCAGGCTCCCGAAAGGGAGGAGGACAGAAGGCCTGGAGTACGACAGGCCGTGGTGCAGAGGAAGGGACCTTGGGGACATACCCAGTGCGAGGGTGGAGAAAAGCTTTAGAGAGGCCTGGAGCAAAGTCCAGGAAAGAGGGGGCCACAGAAAGGGCCTGCAGGTCACCAACTCTCTTTAGAGAGGAAAGGGCCAAAAGAAAAGAAGTCTTAAAGGACAGATGACAGTCAGAGATCTCTTCTAAAGGCTCGAAGGGAGGAAGACAGAGAGCCTCAAGCACCACAGACAGGTCCCAGGAAGGGACACGAGGTCGTACCGGGGGCCTTAGCCTCAGCGCACCGCGGAAGAAACGTGTAACCAGGGGGTTCCTACCCACGGAAAGACCACCGAGAGCGGCGTGGTAGGCCGCAATGGCTGCCACGTAAACCTTCAAGGTGGAGTGGGATAACCCTGCAGACAGCCTGTCCTGCAGAAACTCCAGCACTGAGCCAACTGGGCAGTTAACTGGGTTCTGCTGGCGGCGTCCACACCAAGAAGTGAAAAGTTTCCACTTCAAGGCATACAGTTTCCTCGTGGAGGGAGCTCTAGATTGGAGTAGGGTCTCAACAACCTCGGTTGAGAGACCGGAAGCTAAGAGGTGCGCCCCCTCAGAGGCCACACCCAAAGCTTCCACAGCTCCGGCCGGGGGTGAAGGAAGGAACCCCCTGCCTGTGAGAGGAGATCCCTCCTGACGGGAATCTCCCAGGGAGAGCCGTCGAGGAGGGAAATCAGGTCCGAGAACCATACTCGGCCCGGCCAGAACGGGGCTACTAGAAGAAGGGACACCCCATCCCGGCGCACTCTCTCTAGAACTCCCGGGAGCAGAGCGATCGGGGGAAACGCGTACAGACGCAGCCTCGGCCACGTCTGTACCATGGCTACTAGATAGTGAACTAGACAGTACCAGAGGGGACATTGCGCATTGTCCCTCGTGGCAAACAGGTCCACCTGGGTTGGACCAAACACTCTCCAGATCTGCTTCACCACCTCGGGGTGAAGCATCCATTCCCCGGGCCTCGGCCCCTGTCTCGACAGGATGTCTGCTCCCACATTGAGATACCCGGGTACAAAAACTGCTCTCAACGAGTGGAGTTTGCCCTGGGACCACACAAGGATCTGGTGCGCCAGCTTGTACAAGGGGCGCGAACGCAGACCTCCTTGGTGGTTGATGTAAGAGACCACCGCCGTGTTGTCGGTGCGGACCAACACGTGACGATCTCTCAGGTCCGGGAGAAAGTGTTTCAGCCCTTGAAACACGGCCAGCGTCTCCAGGCAATTTATGTGCCAGGTGAGTTGGTGACCGCTCCACAGACCGCGGGCAGGGTGGCCACTCATGACCGCTCCCCAACCGGTGAGGGACGCGTCCGTCGCTAGTGTTACACGGCGACAAGGAGCTCCCAGCACCGGGCCCTGAGACAAGAACCAGGGTTTCCTCCACATGTCTAAGGCACGTAGGCATCGCCGCGTGACCTTGATCATGCGAAGCGGGTTTCCCCTTGGGGAGAACCCCCTGGTCTTGAGCCACCACTGTAGGGGTCTCATGTACAGCAGGCCAAAAGGTATCACGTTGGACACAGCTGCCATCAGACCCAGCAGTCGTTGAAACTGCTTGACAGTGAGTGACCGGCCTTCCTTCACTCTCATGACTGCGGCGAGGATCGACTCGATCCGAGCAGGAGACAACTGTGCCTGCATCGTGGTCGAATCCCACACCACGCCCAGATAAGTGGTTCTCTGTACTGGAGAAAGCACACTTTTCTTGGCGTTTAGTCTTAACCCCAGCTCTTTCATGTGTGCGAGAACGACATCTCGATGCCGAACCGCTACCATCTCCGACTGGGCCAGGATAAGCCAGTCGTCGATGTAATTGAGTATGCGGATGCCCTGGAGTCGCAGGGGAGCCAGAGCTGCATCCACACACTTCGTGAAAGTGCGGGGGGAGAGTGCTAGGCCGAAAGGAAGAACCCGATATTGGTAAGCTTCGCCCCTGAAAGCAAACCTCAGGAACTTCCTGTGTTGAGGAAGGATGGAGACGTGGAAATACGCGTCTTTTAGATCTATCGTGACAAACCAGTCCTCGGACCTGATTTGAGACACGACCTGTCTTACAGTCAGCATCCTGAACTTCAGCCGCAAGACTGAGCGGTTCAGGAGGCGAAGATCTAAAATAGGACGCAGGCCCCCATCCTTCTTGGGAACAATGAAGTACCGGCTGTAGAACCCGGACTCTCTGAACTGAGGAGGGACCACCTCGATGGCCTTCTTCCTCAGGAGAGTAGCTACTTCCTGTTCCATTACCAGACCCTGCTCGGGGCCCACCAAAGTGGGAAAGACCCCGTTGAACAGCGGAGGTGGAGCGCCGAACTGAATGCGATAACCTCGCTCTACAGTGTGCAGGACCCAAGCAGACACATTGGGCAGTAGTTTCCACGCTGCCAAATGATCTACTAAGGGAACCAGCCTCTCGAGACTGGCTTCTGGTGTAACACGGGTCGCTAGACCGGTGTCCTGTAACGGTTGCCTGGCAGGAAGCACCTGATCCAGCGGACCCTGAGACCCCCGCAGGGGTGGCGAGCCCCCCAGCTCTGGAACGTCTCTGGCCGGAAAAAACTGAGGGGAAAGCTCGCCGGAGGCTGCTGCGCCCTGAATCACCGGCAGGGTGAGCAAGACAGCCTCCCGAGGGCACAGGGGGGAGCCGGACACCGAATAATGCGGGGCACCCCGGAACTCCCCTGATGGGGCTACCCTCAGCGGCCCCGCACCATCAGGGCCGCTTGGCCGAGGACCTCCTAGACTGAAGCACGACCCGCAGATCGGGCTTCGTCCTGGGGGCCCCCGACCTAGAGCGTCTGCGCACCCGCCCTCAGTGGGGAGGAGTGCGGGTGGCGACGCTCTGTTTTTGCGTTTCCAGGTGTGAGGAGCTGGTACGCGGACGAGGCTGCTCCAGCTCAGCAGCCTCGTGAGTTGGACGGCGGCGAGGGAGGAACCGCTGGAACGCCGCTGCTTGCTTACGTGCCTCCTGGTACCTGTCGACGACAGCATTGACTGCGTCGCCGAACAGGCCAGAAGGCGAAAGCGGGGTGTCCAGGAGGAAGACCCTGTCCTTTTCTTTCATATCGGACAGGGTCAACCAGAGATGTCTCTCCGCAGCCACAGAGGAAGATATGGGGAGTGTCGAGCCCGTCCCCCGGGAGGAAGAATCCGCAGCGCGGGCTTCCGCACCCAGAGGACGGGCTGGGGATCTAGCGGGTGAGGCAGGAGATAGGGGGTTACCCGTCTCCATACCCTCCGCTAGATCCAGCTGCGAACCCCACGAATGCAGCCGCCGCCCCGCCTCGGCGGAAGCGGGACCAGATCCGCGGGGAACGCTGCTGAAGGCTCCCAGCTGGAAGAGAGCCTTCCGGGAGCGGAGTGTGTGCAGACTCATCTGCACACAATGTGGGCAATCAGCCCCCTCGAGGGTTGTTGCCGCATGCTCCGCTCCCAGACAAACCACACATAGAGCGTGTGTATGCCTACCCGTGATGAAACGAGGGCAGGGAGGAACACACGCTCTAAAACATGGCTCATCTAAATGCTTAGTCTTACTAAGTTTCTTAGACATTTTGTGCAAAAAGAAAGTGGTGCAAACTAGCAACCAAAAGCACAAAAACAGAGACACACATAGAGCGCTGCTGAAAGACAGAAGCTGTCGTTCGTTCTGGCGCACGTGCTTTTATACTTCCTGGTCTGTGACGTCACCCGCCTGTGACATCTCGCTCTTCCATTGGTCTGATTTCACACGTGTTCAGAGCGCGGTCACGCTGGAGGCGTTCCCATAGCGTTTTTCGACGCGGCTCGAGTTCCCGAAGGGGAACAAATGTTTGCATAGTTATGACAGAAAACACTAGCATCTAACAACGTCTTGGAAAAAACAATCTTAAAAAATAAAGTTTATACATAAACCCAAATATGAAAAAAAACAGTTATCAAATAAGCATGTGTCCTGTTCTGTGTCCTAAGCTCCTGAAATATTTGTGTCTTATTTTAGAGCAGTCAATGCAATTTATGAAAGAAGTCAATTAAATCTGTAAGTGGGGGTGGGTGTGTGAAAAAATTCAGATGTGATCCCCTTTGTAATCACTGGCATTTTTCAAAAGTAACTGTAATTTAATTACACATTTTTTCTCAGTAACTGTAACTAATTACATTTACGTTTATTTTGTAATTAAATTACGTAATTCCATTACATGTACCTAGTTACTCCCTAACACTGGCAACCATAGTATTTAACTGATGATCAATGTGAGGGGGCACATGGATTGCAGAACCAGGGGGGGGCGCCCGGGCCTGGGCCAGCGTAACTTTTGAGGTCTGGTACAAATTATGACATACAAAAATACATAGGCTATAGATTCATATGGATTATTCATTAAGATTGCGATCTCGATTCACACACACGCAATCTTATTGCTATATGATGATGATTTCGCCATGCATATAAAACCTTGAAATCGCAATCACATCGGAATATTTAAACCTGCTTTGGCGCAACCGCTGAACCAGATAGCTCTGGTCATGTAAGTTAAGCTTTATGTTTGAACAAGCTTCATGACAAGGATACACGGTATAGGCTACATTTCTGTGTTGCAAACATTAAATAATAACTAAAGTATTCGGATAAATGTTCATTAGAGCCCTTCACGGGCGTCATATATATTTCCTAGCCCGGCCCTTGTCTGACAGCTTATCAGAATTATTGGCCCGAGCCCGTCTCCACCTGTTTCCACCAACGCGGAAATTTGTTTTCATCACCATAATTGATGTTTTTTTTTTTTAATGTTTCTGTTGTCTCCTGCCTGTTTACTTCACATTTTGATGCAACAACAGTATGGTGACTTGTTCACATTTTATTTAAACCATTGATGTCCGTTTTTTGCAGAACTCAAACCAACTTTGAGGCTAACACCACAGAAGCATACTGGTGTGAGGAGGCAATTTCTGAGCTTCTTTAGAAAAGAGGGAAAGGTGATTTAAGGCAAGTAAATGTAATAATTTAATGTTATGTTTTATTTAATTTATTAGTTTTTTTGTCTAAGAGTAAAAATATATTTTATGAGGATGTTCAAAGCCAGAGACAGGATAGATTCATTCTTTTTTTGATTGATATGAGCTATTTGTAGAAAATAAATGTTTCCATTCTCTTCTGCCTGTTTACTTAATATTTTGATGCAAAAATAGTATGATTACTTGTTCACATTTTAATTAAATAACTGATGTCCATGCTTTTCATTGCAGAACTCAAACCAACTTTGGAGTTAACAACACAGAAGCCTGCTTGTGTGAGGAGGCGATCTTCTCAGCTTCTTTATAAGAGAGGGAAAGATGGCAAGTAAAGGTCATAATGTCATGTTATCAGGTTTTGTGTGTCTAAGAGTAAAAAAAACGTTTTATGTAGGTGAGCCAGAGACATTATGTAGAAAGCCAGAGACATAGGTGAACGCTTAATTCTTTTGAGACTGATGCAAGTTATTTGTAGAAAATAAATGTTTCTGTTGTCTCCTAAACCTAAACCAACTTTGGAGTTAACGACACCGTGTGAGGAGGTGATCTCCTCAGCTTCTTCATAAGAGAGGGAAAGATGGTTTAAGGCAAGTAAATTCATGTTATTTTTTTTTTGACTAAGTGTAAAAGAATGTTTTATGTAGATGTTAAAAGGCCAGAGACATAAGAGAGCTTCATTCTTTTAAGATTGATGGGAGTTATTTTTTAGAAAATAAATGTTACCGTTGTCTGCTATTGTAGTATTCTAGAGCACTGTGGTAGACAAAGACAATAAACAACCACACAATATGGTTGAAATTATAAAACAGTCTAGTTACCTATCCTTACAGAATTGGATGCACCTCTGTTTGAAAATGGTTACATTTTAACTAAATGTTTTCTTTTTTAAATGTTTTTCTCTTTTAGGCCACTGATGAAGAACAGGAGGTGACTGGGATGAATGCTGGACAAGGAGGAGAAATGATCTTCCCCCAAACTGATGCAACAGTGGTTTTAAAGGAGGAGGCCTATGGGATGATATTAGACTCAAAATGATTAATAGATGCGTGCACAATTATCCATGTGCTACACACAGTTTATGCATGTATCTTACTAAACACAAATAAATGCCTTTCAATTTGAATGTGTGGAATTCGGAATTAAATGATTGTGCAGCGATTTGTAAAAATGAAGACATGTTTGTGAATAAAAATGTTCTCTTCTGCATTCATATATCATAAATTGCTCATGCAAAAAGGACTCTGTGCATTTGTGGATCAGGTAACACGCGTGCATTTATTGACGTCTTGTTCAAATCGATCTTGTTCAGTTCATTTGGATTTTGAGACTTCATTTTCGCAGTTTACAGCATTTCACGGCACACACACACACAGCTACCTACGAACAAGTCCCGGTGCAATTCATTAACGTGTACACTATTTGACTACACTGAAACGAATGCTTGTCAACTGGTGTCTGCAGAATAAAGAATTACATGAATGTGCATCGTTTAAAGTTATTTTGGGAGTATAAATGTTCTACTTTCTATTCAGTTGTCATCATTTGTGCGTGCAAAAAGGAATCCGTGCATGTGTGGATCAGGTGGCACGCGTGCATTTATTGATTTCTTGTTCGAGTCGATCCTGTTCGGTTCATTTGGATTTTGAGACTTTCTTTTCGCGGTTTTTAGCATTGACGATCCACACGCAACTGGCTTTCACTAAAAGGCGTGGCGGACAGCTACCACTAGGTGGCAGTCACAGTACAAAGCTGACAGTGTTCAACTTTATTTAGTTGGATTTTTTTTTTTTTACAATTTGAAGTTGTATCAGGCTCGTTATGTATTATCATATGAATTATATTTTGTCTTTTTCGGTTACTTTATTTACATGGTAAGTATTATAGAGTAGTCACGTCACGCGGCTCACGCCCCTGATCGGAGTCGAATCTAGTTTTGGAGCAGTCGACAATCGACATACACAACGTTAACGTCATGGCGGGACAATCATTTCCAGTAACGACTTCTGCTGTAAGTACAAGACGGTGCTGTATTTTATTAAATAGTGTTGCATTTTTGTCACTGATTGTAGCAGTAGTATCAAAGCAGGGAATGCAGCCTAATTTAAATTGATGATGAATTTTATACAGCGAATTTCCACATGTTCCATGAAAGTAAATAGGCCTAAGTATATGCAGTAGGATCAGGAGAAAAACTACAGTGGTGGCCAAAATAATTAGAGGACTATTTTCACCAGCTAAAAAATAGTTTAAAGTAAGTTATTTCTATCTTTTGCTGTAGTGTTAGCGGGAAATATCAGTTTACATTTCCAAACATTAATTTTGCCATTAACTGTAATAAGATTTTTGTTTGCTCCGCACAGACACCTGATCTCACCATCATCCAGTCCGTCTGGAATGACATGAAGAAACAGAACAAACTCAGACATGCTTAATCCAGAAGGACTGTGGCAATGTCTCCAAAATGCTTCAAGAAACCCACCTGCAAAGCTACAGTACTGTTAAAAGTTTTAAACTTCTGAAATAGTAAAAACAGTAAAAATGCTGTAAAATGAGGATGCTGTTAAAAATAATGTTATAAATAGATTTTCTGAATTAACTTCTATTAACTAAAATAAATCAGCATTTGATGTGACCATCCTTTGCGTTTAAAGCAGCTTTTGCTCTATGTGCACTTGTGCAGAGTTTTTCAGGTAGCTTTGCAGGTAGGTTACTTGAAACATCTTGGAGACATTGTCACAGTTCTTCTGGATTAAGTATGTTTCAGTTTGTTCTGTTTCTTCATGTCATTCCAGAGACAGACTGGATGATGGTGAGATCAGATCAGTGTGTGGAGCAAACAAAAATTTTACTGGATTATTCCAATTAATGGCAAAATTAATGTTTGGAAAGGTAAACTGATATTTCCTGCTGACATACTACAGCAAAAGATAGGAATAACTGGCTTAAAACCATTTTTAGCTGGTGAAAATATTATTGTTCTAATAATTTTACACCTTAACATGGTTTTGAACTTGGCTTATGGTAAAAGGTCACTGAAATGCATTGCGTCATATTTCTGTGTTAAATTGTTAAGTACATGTGTAATTCATATACATTTTGTTTTCTTTATAGAACACTGTAGAGAATATGGCTCAGGCTCCATATCTAGGGAGTTGTCAGCAGGACACAACACTCCTGTGTCAACACCTGTCAGGCCTCCACGTGCCTCTCTCAGCACTATTACGCCCTCTAACAACAGCACAGTCCAGCCTTTGAACACCATCACTGAAACTTCTGCCAGAGTGAACTAGGCATTAAAGAGGTAGAATTATAACAAATTTAAATTATTTATTTAAAGTTTTGTTTATGTTTTGTACAATTTTGACAATATAGCCGTAGAATTATTGTGTAATACCACTCATTCTCTGTACTCAATGCCACTTGTGAATGCCACTTCATGCTTCTGAATGTTGTTATTTACTTGTATTTTCTTAGACAGTTTCCAAACATGTTTTGTTCAAAAACTGAGGCGAAGAGAGGAAAAGGGCGGTTTACCCGCTCAGCACCACCTATCAAATTTACAGACCTCACAGTTTGTGTTCTTCCTTCACCCGCAACCCTAACTCCGAAGCCTACTGTAGAGCTGGAACTGGCTCAGGCGGGGTTAGGGAAAAAAGTGGTGGCCATAGCAGAAGACTGCAAACATGATGATTTAAGTGCTTATATGGCTGATGATTTGCTACATGTGTATGTTTTTGTGCATTCAAAAAGCTATGCAATGTTGCAATTGTTTTTATTACCTGGTGAACATTTGAAATCTTATGTTTGACTTTTCATGTACTACCCATTTATAGATTGTAACACTAATGGAGGAAGAGTTCCCCAAACTTCACCCTCTTCAGGGACGCTGGATGTTATATAAAGCAACTGGTAAATATGGAGATTTTGAGCTTGTTGGAAGAGCTCAGTTCACTACAGTTAAGATTATCTTCCAATTAGGATCCATTCATGACCTTCATACAAATTCTGTTGCAGGAGGAAGTGGCCAGAGAAGAATGACCCTGATCTCCATGGACACAGAAGGTTACTCTGGTCTGTCTCAAACTGTGGCAAAAATGTCCTTTTTTTGGTGCCCCTTCAGGAGGAGATGGACACTCAGCCTCTTCCCTACAATTCATCTGAATTTGCAAAGATGCCAAAGGTGCCCTGTGTCACCTGTAATACTACCATGCCACTGCAGATGTTGGCATTACATGCTGAGGAGTGCAAACAAAATTCAAATGTGAGTTGAGTATACATCTGCCTCAATTGTGAGTTTTGTATAACCACATTAGCACAGCAGAAAAATACAGTTGTTATCAACATGTTACACACACAATTTGTTTTCTTTTAATTATTGCCTTTGATCTACACTGACTGTATGTGTACATGTCAAAAAGATACATTCACAACAAGGACAATACCTGTAACTAATGTTACTAAGGTTAATATAATTTTAAAATCACAAGAGAAAATTGATCCAGTCATTGTGGAGGATGACAACTTAGAGGAGCAGGTCACAAATATTGCTTCCAGAGATACTTCTGAAGACAACCTAGCAGTAATGCTTATTTCTCACATTTTACTACATTTAAAACAAGACTTAGTTTCCTGCTAACTTTTTTTGTATACATTTTCTTGTCTTTGCAGGTGTGCCCTATATGCCAAAAGGAGCTGCCATTGTCAGTATTACCTTATCATGGCAGTTTGTGTGCGGAGAGGTATAAGTTGTGTTTTTTTTTTTTTTTGAATTATGCAAAGACAACTTTGATATATGAAGAGTTCAGAGGCAAAAGCCTCTAAATCCATCTGACGTATTTTTTTTTAAATGAGCATTTATTTCTGGCTACTTTGTAAGTACTGGTACTTCTGATTGGGCTGAGGCTGAAATGTAGCGAGTTTGAAGTAAAAGTATTTGATGGACGTATACTATGTGTCAGGAGCATTCACTCACTATCATTATCTCATTTTTGACCGAGATGGCTTTTAGCTGGTTTGCATCTGAACTCTTCATATATGCTTGACACTAAATGTTATTATGTGAAAGATGTATGCAGTCAAGATGCAGTTCTACATCAGGCTATGCCTGACATTGCAAACAATAAAAGTAATCATGAATTCAGTTGTTTCAAGAAGGCTGCTATGACCCATAGTATTAAATGCTTGAGACATGGAGTTGGATGGTGCATAGCACAACAACAAGGGCCAATGTTTAACAATATTAAAGTGTTTATAACTGCATCAGTGTTATTTGTAAGTTAAATGTTTTATATTTTCTGATGATCTAAGATCATTCAGTAATGATGACAGAGTTTTGGAAGATGACATGGAGCAGCCAGGGCCATCATCTGCAGCTACCTCTCTTTCAAGACCAGCAACAGAAGGTGAATTATGCAATTGGGAATGTCAAAAGTTGCGGTTATACATTTAGAAAGTAATTAATAACTAAATTGTATTGCATTGTATTTTATTGATGTACATGTGTAAAAAAAAATCGTTGTATGCATGTATTGTTGGAAAATAAGCGTACAAATGTATACGGTGTATAAAATCTAAAGTACTGAGACTTGCTGGAGGTCATCTCAGTGCTACTGCACTCATACAAATCAAATCAAATGAAACTTGATGTTACATAAAACTTTACAATTCCTTTTTACTAAAATCTTTTCTTTATAGCGGCACATATTTAGCACATATTTATCTCATGGGCTCTTAACTTTATGGTTGCCAAGTGATTGTTTATTTAAAGCTGCAGTCTGTAACTTTTGGCAATCTAGCAGTTAATAAACATAACTGCATGCATCTTGCGGGAGAATATTGTAGCCAGAGCTAATTCACTCTGTCTATGTCTGTGACAAGTCACGCAGCTTGTTACTCCACAGTGGCACGACCAAAACCAGTCTAAAATAGTCTGAATATAAATATTTATGATAGGTGTAACATAGTGATTCAGGATAAGACAAAGGAAAATGTATTCGCTCATTATATCATTTTTAAATTTTTAACTAAAAAACAGTTAGACTGCAGTGTTAATTTGATGATTGTTTTGTTATTTATGTTATGTTATTTATTTTATTTTTTTCTTCAGAATGGAAGACAGTAGAAAACCCTCAGAAGGCTGTACAGCTCTTCTTTGAGCAATTGCGTGAAGGAGGTAAAAGGCAGCCATCACTTTTGCTGTCTCTGGATGCCAGGGATACTGATGAAGAACGGGACAGGTCCCTCATTTCATTTTACAAGCAACAATGCGAAATGAACCAGTGGGCTGCTCCATTTCGCTGTCACATTCAAGGTATTAATTCCAAAACAGTTTGTGATTGTAATAAACAGTTTAGATCTCTAACACATATAGGATAAAAATATAAAATGAAATCCACACAGTGGACATCAATGATCATGAGCTGTTTTTAGATGCCAGTTGTCAAGGGTTGCTCCACAAAAGATGAAGTGTTCAAATAATGTAGTTAACTTCAATAAAACAAAAGCAGTAATCCAACGAGAAGGTACAACAATAAGACTTTGAATGACACAAAACTATGAGCTAAGGAAACTGAAGGACTTTGCATCTAAAAAATTAGTATATCATAAAAAGGTTTATGTTTTTGTAATTTAATTCAAAAAGTGAAACTTTCATATATTCTAGATTCATTACATCTAATGTAAAACTTTTAAAACATTTTACAAACATACAGTGCCTTTGCCCTACGGGCGTCCCATGTTCGAATCCTGACTCGAGGACCTTTCCTGATCCTGCAAACCCCCCCAGCAGACATCACGGCACCCTAAATCATTACTGACTTCAGAAACTTCACACTGGACTTCAAGCAGGTTGGATTCTGTGCCTCTCCAGTCTTCCTCTACACTCTGGGACCATGAATTCAACATGAAATGTACAATTTACTTTTGGACGTTGGTCAACTGAGCAACAGTCCAGTTCATTTTCTCCTTAACCTCGGTAAGATGCTTCTAATGTTGTTTCTGTTTTGGAAGTGGCTTGGTAGCCCTTTTCCTGAAGACGTTTGATGCGTTAACTTCGGCTTCAGTCCACGCCTTGTGAAGGTCTCCCAGCTTTGCTTGACAGTATTCTCAACCTTGAGAACCTTTTCCTACCCAATTTTTTCCTTCCAGTCATTTTGCATTTAATATGCTTTGATACAGCACTCTGTAAACAGGCATACAGGCATATTTTGAGATTCTGAACTGTTGACTTTCATGAGCTGTATGCTCTAATCATCAAGATTAAAACAAAACAAACATTTAAAATGTTTTACTTTACATGTAATGAATCTAGAATATATGAAAATTTCACTTTTTGAAATAAAGTAAAAAAAAAAAAAAAATTGTTACGATATTCTAATTTTTTGAGATGCATCTGTACATAAGATAAACTAAAATACAGACAGGTGTGCACTAATTAATCATAAAATGAATTACCATGGCAACAAGATCAAGATCAAGAGGGAATATCACACAAAGAAAACAAAGAGAAACATACTAAAAGCCCATGAAAACAAAACATAAATGTGACACTTATAAAAATGCCCTCTGTGATTATTTTTTGTTACAATTAGTATTATTAAAAAATTGCTAGGTATTTGAAGGTATTTGAAATGCTTGGAGGGCAGTGTGATGTCAACATTTCCTAAATCAAAATGAAAAGATTTCAGATCCAGACTGTGGATAAAAAGTATTTATTTATACAAAAACATTGGTGCATGATGCTGAACCTCTTAACATAAACCAATATTACTTAAGTGAATCTTTGATTTAAAAAAAAAAAAAAATGGAAAAAGTGAAATCAACAATGATTAGAAACAAGTTGAAACATTGTTTGTTTGTTTGTTTAATTCTCTGGATACTTTGTCTTTTTAGGGGATGCTGCAGTTGGCATTGGTGTGACTAGACATATCCTGTCAACAGCCATTGCTAAATTAAAGCATGGACTATGGCATGAACTATGGTATGGTACATTGCTAATGCAGTCATCACATAGTTTAGCAAATTTACAGCACTATGCATCCAGTAATGTGAAGACATATATTTATTTAACTGCCATTTTAGCTTTCTCATAGAGAGTTGATTTTTTATTTTTGCCTGAACAAGATCCAGTCAACAGTCAACAGAAAATCTAATCTTATCTTATCTCTAATATGAAGCAAGAATCATCTAGCATTGCTATATCAATCAGATGCAACATTATCTAACAATCTATCTGTAAATTTTTTGCTCAAACCAGTAACGTTTAAAGGAGAAGTTCACTTCCAGAACAACAATTTACAAATAATGTACTCACCCCCTTGTCATCCAACATGTTCATGTCTTTCTGTCTTTAGTCATTCAGAAATTATGCTTTTTGAGGAAAACATTTCAGGATTTTCCTCAATATAATGGACTTCATTGGTGCCCTGATTTTGAACTTCCAAAATACAGTTTAAATGCGGCTTCAAAAGGCTCTAAATGATCCCAGCAGAGGAAGAAGGGTCTTATCTAGCGAAATGATTTTTTCATTTTTTCCAGAAAATAAAAATTTGTATACTTAAACACAAAAGCTTGTGTAGCACAAGCTACCCCGTACATACGGGTATATAAGATGGCGGCGTGCAACCACTCATTCAGACTTTTGCTTTTGGAGCCTCGTCTCTGAGCCAAAAGATAATAAAAAAAGGAAAGAGTTCCTGAGTTCGCACTCTCTCTGCTGGCGTGCTGCCGAGCTACTAAAAGAGCTTCATCTAAAAGAGCGTTCAGCAGCCGCCAGCCTAATCCTGCGGGCTGCCGTTTTCACGGCATTCAAGCCTCCCGCACTCCAGCGAGTCCCGCCCGTTTGAGAGCACAGTTGTGCCGCGGTTCCTCCCTGGGCGGACCGGGATTTCAAAAGAGTGAATTTCTCACGGCTGTCGAGGACATCTTCCCGGTATGTCTCTCTGGCCGTGCGCTTCCGGGTGCGGTAGTTTCCTCGCCTCTTTGGACGGACATGATCGCTGTCTCACGTGCCTGGGCCGAGAGCACGCTGAGGCAGCGTTCACGGATGGTACGTGCGTTCATTGCGAACGTATGTCCATGGCTGCGTTAAAGTCCCGCCGCTCATTCATGAGTAGGCACCCCTTGTTGTCTTCCCGCGGTAAGTCGTTGAGCCGTCAAGGTTTTTCGGCTGCTGCGGCGAGGCACTTGGGGGACATTCAGGTGACTGTGCAGAATGTTCCGTCGGCCCCCAAAGCCCCGCGGACTTCTGCGTCACCGCGCAGTCCCGTTGAGCTGCCAGAGCAGTATACCTCCCCGTACAGCGGGCTGGGTATCTCCTTTGGCGCTCCCCAGGAGATCGAGATGTCTGCTGCAGCATCAGAGGGAGAGTCTGACGATGAGGCTGACGACTCGGCGGGTCGGTACCCCTCTGCGGTTGCCGCCCCGTCTGAGACGGATGCTGAACTGTCGGCTATGCTCCTCCGAGCCGCCAAGGAGATCGGTCTGGAGGTGCCCAAAACACCTCCGGCCGATCCCTCTAGGCTGGATGATTGGTTTCTGGGGAGGGCTCCCGCGGCACCGCCGTGCTCTCCCCCAGTGCCTTTCTTCCCGGAGGTACGTGAGTTGCTGGTGAGGACTTGGCGAGCCCCGCACTCGTCTCGTCCACGTCCCAGCTCCTCTCCCCTCGCCTCTCTCGACGGCGGTGCAGCCCGGGGTTATGAGGCGGTCCTGCAGGTCGAGCGCGCTGTCGCGGTGCATCTATGCCCGCCCGGCGCTGCCACCTGGCGGGATCGGCCCCATCTCCCCTCCAGGGCGTGTGAGTTCTCGTCCGCTCTCGCGGGCCGGACTTATCACGCCGCTGGACAGGCTGCCACCGCCTTGCACGCCATGGCCACCTTACAGGTGTACCAGGCCAAGGTGTTGAAACACCTGCACGAGAGGGGTTCTGACCAGGGTGCAATGGAGGAACTCCGCGCCGCCACCGACTTCGCCCTCCGGGCTACGAAGGTGACGGCGCGTTCCCTTGGTCAGGTGATGTCCACCATAGTGGTCCAGGATGAACATCTATGGCTGACCCTGGCCCAGATGGCAGATGTCGACAAATCACGGTTTCTCGACGCTCCTATCTCCCAGGGCGGCCTATTCGGCGACACCGTCGAGGACTTCGCCCAGCAGTTCTCGGCGGTTCAAAAGCAGATGGAGGCGATTAAACACATCCTGTCCCGCCGCGACATTCCAACCACGTCCGCAGGGTCTCAACCTCCGCCTGCTGTTCGCCGAGGGCACCCCTGGGGCAAGTCTCCAGGCATCTTGTGGTATACACGGATGCCTCTTCCACGGGTTGGGGTGCTGTATGCAACGGGCAAGCAGCATCGGGCTCCTGGACAGGACCTCGACTGCAATGGCATGTCAATTGCCTAGAGTTGTTGGCTGTGCTTCTGGCCCTTCGTCGCTTCCGACCGACGTTGCGTCACAAGCACGTGCTTGTTCGCACCGACAGCACAGCGACTGTAGCCTACATCAACCGTCAGGGTGGTCTACGCTCCCGTCGCATGTCACAACTCGCCCGCCATCTGCTCCTATGGAGTCAAACGTGGCTGAAATCGCTACGTGCCGTTCACATTCCAGGAGAACTCAACCGTGCAGCCGACCAGCTCTCACGGCAGTCCACCCATCCTGGAGAATGGCGACTCCACCCCGAGACAGTCCAGCTGATTTGGAGCCATTTCGGGGAGGCCCAGATAGATCTGTTTGCTTCCCCCGAATCCTCCCACTGCCAGCGGTTCTACTCCCTCAACGAGGCTCCCAACAGCCTCGGCAGGGACGCACTGGCACACAGCTGGCCTCCGGGGCCCAAGTACGCCTTTCCCCCAGTGAGCCTCCTTGCACAGACACTGTGCAAGATCAGGGAGGACGAGGAGCAGGTTCTGCTGGTTGCGCCATACTGGCCCACCCGGACCTGGTTTCCAGAACTCATTTCCCTCGCGGCAGCCCCTCCCTGGAAAATCCCCTTGAGGAGAGACCTTCTTTCTCAGGGGATGGGCACAATTTGGCACCCGCGCCCCGACCTGTGGAACCTGCACGTCTGGTTCCTGGACGGGACGCGTCAGACCTCTCCGGCCTTCCACAGGCCGTGATAGAAACTATCACTCAGTCCAGAGTCCCCTCCACAAGGCAGGCTTATGCGCTGAGATGGGGTCTGTTCGTCGACTGGTGTTCCTCTCGCGGGGAGGACCCACAGAGATGTACGATTGCAGTAGTGCTTTCCTTCCTGCAGGAAAAGTTGGAGCGCAGGCTGTCCCCTTCAACTCTCAAAGTGTACGTTGCTGCCATTGCAGCGTACCACGATGCAGTGGATGGAACATCCCTAGGTAAGCACCAACTCATCGTGAGGTTCCTGAGGGGTGCGAGAAGGGTTAATCCCCCCAGGCCGCACCCCATACCCTCTTGGGACCTCTCCGTCGCCCTCCAGGGTCTGCGGGAGGCCCCATTTGAGCCACTTGCGTCAGTTGAGCTAAAATATCTGTCACTCAAGACAGCGCTCCTGACCGCACTGGCCTCCATCAAGAGGGTAGGGGACCTACAAGCTTTCTCTGTCGACGAAGCGTGCCTAGAATTCGGGCCCGGCGATTCTCACGTCATCCTGAGACCCCGGCCTGGTTATGTGCCCAAGGTTCCCACCACGCCTTTCCGCGATCAGGTGGTGAACCTGCAAGCTCTGCCCCTGGAGGAGGCAGACCCAGCCTCTGCGCTGCTGTGTCCAGTTCGCGCTCTGCGTATATACGTGGACCGCACTCGGCACTTCAGACGCACCGAGCAGCTCTTCGTCTGCTTTGGAGGTCAGCAGAAAGGGAATGCTGTCTCCAAACAGAGGTTGGCCCATTGGGT
The DNA here is from genome assembly GCA_012976165.1 of Labeo catla. Taxonomy (NCBI): domain Eukaryota; kingdom Metazoa; phylum Chordata; class Actinopteri; order Cypriniformes; family Cyprinidae; genus Labeo; species Labeo catla. Next base: position 568,860 of record VONZ01000276.1, on the reverse strand, counting down.
GGTAGATGCCATCTCCCTGTCGTACCAAAACCAGGGAGAGCCATGCCCCTTAGGTGTTCGTGCCCACTCCACACGGAGTGTTGCCTCATCCTATGCGTTGGCTCATGGCGCCTCACTAGCAGATATCTGTAGAGCTGCGGGTTGGGCGACACCTAATACCTTCGCCAGGTTCTACAACCTTCGCGTAGAGGCCGTATCCTCCCGTGTCTTAACATAGACATCACAGGCGAGCGGGAGTCCGGCTGGTGTCGGCTTGCTGCGCCATTCCTAATGGATCCGTGCGCTATTTCCCTCAGTTGTTCCCTCCGGCGAACCTGGGTCCTCCATGCCCCGCAGTCAGGCCTAGTGCGGAGTAGTGCTTGTCTGTGCTCCGGTTGGGTCTCCTTCGCCCAGCAGGTTGTGGCAACATGTTTCAGTATTTTTCCACGGTCAGCCAGAAGGCCGATGTTTCCCTCATATATCCCTAAAATCTATGGATATATTGAATTTCTTGTGTTCCACATGTAGAGATTTCATGTGCTCCGCCCCCCCAACTCCTGCTTCAGTACAACTGGCATCCCTGTGGGGCCCCCTATTGGCCCCCAGGGCGTTGGGAAGGTTACGCTCATATCCGTCTGCTGACACGTCCGCCTGTCGGCACGCGGTGTGTTGCGTAACGCGACGTCTGGTTCGTGGCCTGTTCCATGGGTCTGTTCCCATATGTAACGTCGTAGTGAAACGACTGAAGGGGAACGTCTAGGTTACGTACATAACCCTCGTTCCCTGAAGGAGGGAACGGAGACGTTACATCCCCTGCCACGACCTGACGTCGCGCTGACGCCGGGCTGCAGCTCGGCTCCTCAGCAAAAGCCTGAATGAGTGGTTGCACGCCACCATCTTATATACCCGTATGTACGGGGGAGTGGCTCGGCATGCAAATACCACTCGCCAATGTTCATTAATGTTCATTGGCCTTTTGAATAAGGCTTGGAGATGATTGGACTCTCAAGCGAGTTCCCATATGTAACGTCTCCGTTCCCTCCTTCAGGGAACGAGGGTTACGTACGTAACCTAGACGTTCTGGAAGTTCAAAATTGGGGCACCAGTGACGTCCATTATATGGAGAAAAATCCTGAAATGTTTTCCTCAAAAACCATAGTTTCTTTACGACTGAAGACAGAAAGACATGAACATCTTGGATGACAAGAGGGTGAGTACAGTATTTGTAAATTGTTGTTCTGGAAGTGGACTTCTCCTTTAAACAATAAGGTGTCATTAGTTACTTTAGTTGTTAATTTCAGCATTATTAAATATCAAAAGTTTACATTAGTTAATGCACTGTAAACTAACAATGGACAGCTGTATCTTTATACTGTAAACTAATATTAACAAAGATGTGTAATGAAACCTTATTGTAAAGTGTTGCCGTAAAACCTAAGTCTGGAAATTCAAGCTTTTTGTATTATGTAAAATATTTATATTTGCAAGCCTGTTCTTATGGACTGTAACTTTTAAGTTGTAATGTATTCTTTTTATCAGGAAATGCAGCAGAAACCACTCTGTTTGAGGGGGAAATGGACCACCTTTTGCCTACGGTGTCAGCCGTACTTGTTGAGAGTGAACTTTTTTTGTCCCCAAATTTGTCGCTACCGAAAAACAGAAATAATACTTTAATTAGAAGGGTTATATAGACCTATTAAGATTTTGCTTAATATATATTCTATCTATATATGTATATATATTTTTTTGGATTACAGATGATCCTGCAAGCCATCCAGTGGCCCCAACCAAAGCATACAGAAGACAGTGACGACAGCGATGCTGACGACATACAGCCTGAGAAACTTAATGTCGTTACAGGCCTTTTCAGAACCTTTGTCGAACATGGTAATCTTTTTGTATTACTAGATGGTACTACTTACAGGGTTTGTACAGATACTGTAAAATGAATTTCCCAGATTTTCAAGGACTTTTCAAGCACTTCAATCAGAGATATCACTTATCGAACATCCATTTCAAATTCTAAAAAAAGAGAAATAAATAAATAAAATATATTGATAAAAAATATGGCAAAAATAAAGTGAAGCACAAGCGAAGAAATTACTACTAAAGTATTACAAAGTATGCTATACTTTTACTATAGTAAAACCACAGTTAATTTTCTTAAAAGATTTTGTGTTTGTGTATACTTGCTTATAACTGTACTGTTTTAATGGTTTGATGTTTTCTACTGTTTAAGGGAAAAAAATCAGAAAAAAAGATTCACAAAATTGCTCCGAAATCCTGATCTGAAACACATGATTTTCGCTCCACAGTTGCGATCTAAGATTCGCAAACCCACTTTGAAATTCTGATCTAAATCAAATGATTTGCGATCCACACTCTGAAGTTTCGATCTAAAGCGAAAGATTCGCTAACCTCTACCAAAGTCCCGTTCTGAATCAAATAATTCACACTCTCTGCTCTGAAGTTGCGATCTAAATCAAATGATTCAGATTCCAATCCGAATCGTTTTGCTAGTGAATCATTTGAAATGAATGATCGAAGTCACAAGTTTGAATCAGTGACTCAATTGATTTGGTTCATCTGTTCCTCTTTTCGCATCTTTAGCCATGTCAGTACTACTAATACTGGCTTAACTCGATTGTTTTCTGACATTAACTGAAGTAAGCGGAAAATTGACGATGTTTTTTGAATTGCGTGAATTTTGCTTGAAAAGATATGTGCTTATGACAAAATATTTTATAGATAAATTGTCTTTCAATAATGTAAGCACTATTCAAGTACCTCTTCAGGAGTATTGCTAATTTCAAGGGTTTTTTAGGCCTTAAATGTCAAAAAGTCAAATTCAAGTACTTCAAGCACTTTGCACAAACCTTGTACGAACCCTGTATTTAAAGATGGTGTTGCATTTTTTTTTCTGTTAAATGTAAGCATTATACAATAACTGGCACTATATTTTTTTTTCTTTCTTTTTTGTCTTAGCATCTCCCAGCAACCTGAGGAAGCTTCTGAAATTCTAGGTTGGATGGGAAGTTGAGCCATGCATCCTCAAGCTGGAAGTTGTTCGATCCATTGGACCAAACCAGTTACCAAAGGCATACACTTGTCAAGAGTGCATTCGCCTGCCAGATCCCTATACCTCCCTCTCAGCTCTCACAGCTGACATGATGGTATGTCTGCAGTCTGTGGAGAGTGGTTTTGGTCTTGTGTAGATGTTAGAAATGTTAGAATGAGAATGTTGCTTGTTACAGTTGCTTATATATGTCAGTATTATAATTGTTATTGCGCTTCTTCGCACTTAAATGTCTAATTTGGGCTGTTACCCACTTTTTGATTTTACATTTTGTAGTTCAGCTGAATTCTACTTGGGCATTGAATGACCCTTGGGTGGCCTTGTGCAGTAAAGGTTTTATATGATTGATGTTCACTGTGATTATGGTCAATAAAAACCTTATCCAGTAACTCCATGTTATTTATTTTTATTAAATGACATCTGCTGGTAAAAAAAAAAAAAAGCATAATGGTTAGAAAATCTACTAAAACACAGCAAAAATTAATGCAACAACATATCTAAGTTTCAGCAATCAGATTTTCTACATATTGAACTGTAGTCAAAAAAATGTCCATGCCATTGGACTCTGATGGTTGTAGAGGATTGATATGTCCTCTCAGCTGCTCCACTTGTTCAGGAGTCAGAGGGATGTCCATCTGTGGAACGTTTACCACAGCTTGTGGATCCACAACATACCCACTCTCCTCCCAGTCGATGTAAGGAATGGTCATCTCCTGAATAAAACAACGGAAAGATTCACTGTGTTATCCCAAAAAATTATATTAATAATAGATAATTTAAGTGTACATTCATTGTGGTTTGTAACATTTGAATGAAAATGTTCTTTATATGTAAGTTTCAGTACCTCTGGGTTGGCAATGGGATGTTCCATCTGACCAGCCTCCCACAGTTGGTTTGGTGAGAGGTTTTGCTCTGTTCTCAGTGGGTGGTTGTCCCATCCCTCACGGAACACATTGAGGTTGACTTGCAGTCGGGGCAAAAATACGTAATGGCAGCAAAACAGGTGAAGAGCTCTGCTCAAATCGAGCATGTCCTGTTCTTCGAGTGTGTGCAAGATTTGGTAAAACACACTGGTGACTCCCATCCAGACATCACGCCACAGCCTCTCCACTCTTAATTTAAAGAAAACAACAACAAATTACATTATTACATTACAAGTCTTTCAAGTAGTAATTAAAGGTCTATTAGACATTTAAAGGATCTTAGATGAATCTATCTTGCCTCTGATTGTGAACACTTTTGCCTGCTATAAAACAGTTGCTGTCTGGCCCATGTACAGAAAACATCAGACGAGCCACGCCAACATTCTCTCCTCCCTGATCAGCTCGCACTCTAATCGGTAATATATAATATGAAATTAAGACCATTTTTGTTTTTTAAATCTCATTAAAATAATTTTTATGAAATGTAATTAATATTATGTCAAACTAATTAATGCATTAGACTGACAATGTTTTAACTTTTTAATTTGCAATGTTTTTATAGGAAGTAAATTTATATACATATATGTATATATATATAGAAAAATAATGATTAATTTTACTTCAGTGGGTATCCAAATTCCTCAACAGCCTGACTGAAGAAAAGTAGGGTTGTGTCAGATCGGTTGTTGTCTGCAGCTCTCAGGTACATTATCTATACAGACGACAGAAGCACTTTAAGCACATATATCCAGTATGTACTTTACTTTTAGATCGAAAGTGTGGTTGAAATAGCTTTGGCTGTGCATGCTTTCTCACCTTGCGTGAAAATCCATCAATTCCTGCAAAGATCACTATATTGTACCTGTAGAAAAACATAATGCTTATGAATTGTAAACTCTTGAATAATGTTATAAATATCATTAAAACAGACATTCAAGTCTATTGAGGATATTACATTTATTGTTATGAGAATACTCAGGTTACCTGATAAGCTTATGATTTGTGTCTATATGTACTAAGTATTTTGGCCATGGCACTGAGTATGTACGTCTGATGACACATCCCAACTGAGTCATTCTTGTGAGAATCCCAAGACTATCCACTCGGTGCATTGCTGCTTTTACTCTGTTCCACTGTAGTCGATGGCCTTGTGCCTCCAGGGTTCCTTTAATCAATCTGTAGCCTGCATGTGGCATTCTTTCTTTGATTTGGGAGACAAGTCCATCAAGTTCTGCATCAGTGCAGGTACTATACAATCCCCTAACTGATAGATTGTTTTCTGCCATTCTCCTAAAGAGTGTTGTCCGGGAAACACCCAGCGAACGTGAAATAGTTGTAACAGCAGTCCAGTCTCCAGAAGATTGGCAATGTGATCTGTAGGCACAACAATCCTTGGACGCCCACTTGCACTTTGTCTTTCCACCTGAACAACTGAATGTGAAAATTCTAAGCATCTGTGATTCTGGATTGCATTATGTAGCTCAGTTAATCTTTCTGTCACATCCTGAGACACATACACATGCTGTGCCACAGCATCTAGAAATACTACCTCCTGCCTACATACAAATTCCAAATAGTCGATGTCAAGTTGGGGTTGCTGAAGAGCATGTGTAACCCGTCCAAGTAATCTCTCCAGCATGTGGTCATGTAGTAATTGCTAAAATTAAATGGAATAAAGAGAAATTGATTAAAAAAAACATTACATTTGTACTACTGACCATAAATTAGACCATGTTTTACATAAATGTAACACAATGTCACACACAGGAGTAAACATTAACATCATTACCAGTATGGCCTTGTTGAAAAAAAAACATGGTCATGTGCTGGTTTAAGCTGGTCAGGACCACCTTAGGACCATCACATTAACAACTAAGGACCAGCTTAGACCACCACATGACCAGCATAAACCAGCTCAAACCAGCATCCATGCTTCAAAACCTACCTAACCAGCATATGCTTTTTTTTTTTTTTTTTCTCAACAGGGGAGTCATGTTACAGTTAAGCTTTAAGATTTATCATCCAGTTATGTAGTTCATATGTAATTATGTTATTTGTTTTACTTACCCAACCAGCTTGTTGGTTTAAACTGGTATTATCCATTTCCTAGATGTTTTACAGGTTCTTCGGGAGAACGCGAACAGAACAATATCTAGTATCACCTCAAACCAGACAAGAAGGCAGGCATATGCTCGCTTTGTACTGTGACTGCCACCTAGTGGTAGCTGTCCGCCACGCCTTTTAGTGAAAGCCAGTTGCGTGTGGATCGTCAATGCTAAAAACCGCGAAAAGAAAGTCTCAAAATCCAAATGAACCGAACAGGATCGACTCGAACAAGAAATCAATAAATGCACGCGTGCCACCTGATCCACACATGCACGGATTCCTTTTTGCACGCACAAATGATGACAACTGAATAGAAAGTAGAACATTTATACTCCCAAAATAACTTTAAACGATGCACATTCATGTAATTCTTTATTCTGCAGACACCAGTTGACAAGCATTCGTTTCAGTGTAGTCAAATAGTGTACACGTTAATGAATTGCACCGGGACTTGTTCGTAGGTAGCTGTGTGTGTGTGTGCCGTGAAATGCTGTAAACTGCGAAAATGAAGTCTCAAAATCCAAATGAACTGAACAAGATCGATTTGAACAAGACGTCAATAAATGCACGCGTGTTACCTGATCCACAAATGCACAGAGTCCTTTTTGCATGAGCAATTTATGATATATGAATGCAGAAGAGAACATTTTTATTCACAAACATGTCTTCATTTTTACAAATCGCTGCACAATCATTTAATTCCGAATTCCACACATTCAAATTGAAAGGCATTTATTTGTGTTTAGTAAGATACATGCATAAACTGTGTGTAGCACATGGATAATTGTGCACGCATCTATTAATCATTTTGAGTCTAATATCATCCCATAGAGGCCACACTGTAAAAAATTTCCTGTAAATTTTACAGCATTACACTGGCAGCAGGGTTGCCAGCCGGTTACTGTAATTTTTACAGCAGCGCTGCTGTAATTTAAATTTACAGCATTATTCTGTATTTCCTGATTACAACAAATAACTGTATTTTTTACATTGCTGTGCTTTTTTTACAGTAAACTACTTTATTTTTGTGTATTCTATATATGCAGTCTATATTTTGCAGATTGCTGAATATTAATGACTGGCAATTTAAACAATTCATTAACTGCATAAGCTTTAAACAGTATTTAACTGCATAAAGTGTTGTATAGTGTGAAACTTAGTGCACCTAATATTTAAAAAAATAATAATAATTTGACACATCTTAATCTTGAAAAACAGATCAAATTTTATTTAATATATGACTCTCAAATTTGCATGAAAGAAATGTCATAGAGCAGTGCATTTAGTATTATTTTGAATTCTAAATAAATATTTACTTGAAACATATATTACCCTTAACTTTAAGTTTAAGTTTTACCAACATTGAGCCAAAGTTTTACTAATATCAAGTTAACCAACATGGTCATAATTAAATTGTTCCAAATACCACAATGACAGTGATGAATTTTTACAACATGGCAAAACAACAAGGTCCCAAGTGAGTCCAACAAAACTTCTGATCAAAAAAGGAGAACAGTTCGGCTCCAGACGCTGTCCCATCCCAGGATGCAAAGAGTGGCTAAAAAAATTTGAAAAAGAACAAAGAGGAAAATACATTAGATATTTTTTTTACAAAGCAATGATACGGTCAGATACAGACAGGGATGACAGATACAGTCAAAGACATATAGAGTGATGATTGTTACAATTAGATACAGATAAACTGCCATTAAAATGTTTGGGAGATCAGTATGATTTTTAATGTTCTTTAAAAAAAAAAATATATATATATATATATATATATATATATATATATATATATATATGTATGTATATATATATATATATATATATATATATATATATGCTCATCAAGCCTGCATTTATCTAAACCAAAATACAAGAAAAAAAAATTAATATTGTGAAATATTATTACAGTTTAAAATATTTCCTTTTTACTATACTAAATAATTTATTTCTGTGATGCAAAACTGAATTTTCAGCATCATTACACCAGTGTTACATGATCTGTCAGAGATCATTCTCGTTTATTTTCAATTGTCAGTGTTGTCATTGTCATTGTTAGTGCTGTCAGTGTATGTTTTGGAGCCTGTGATGCTTTTCAGGATTCTTTGATTAATAGGTTTAAAAGAACATCAGTTATTTAAAACAGAAATTTTATCTAACAATGTAAGTTTTTACTATCACTTTCAAGGTAACACATAAAAGTAAAATATATATATATATATATATATATATATTTTTTTTTTAATCCATGAAAGAATCCTGAAAAAAGTATCACAGGTACCGAAAAAATAAAAATTAAGCAGTACAACTGTGTTAAGCAGTTTCTAAAATTGATAATAAATCAGCATATTTGATTTCTAAAGGATCATGTTACACTGGAGAAATGAAAATTCAGATATATATTTCCACAACATTATTTTTTTCTGTATTTTTGATAAATTAAATGCAGCCTTGATGAGCAGAAGAAACTTATTTCATAAGAAACATAAAAAAATCTTACTAATCTCAAACTTTTGAATGGTAGTGTAGATAATAAAATAATATAATAAAAGGAAAAAAGGGATGTTGGTGTGTATGAACTTCTTACATTTCAGAAATTCTGCTGAAAATCCTTCACTTTGCAAAGAAGAGTGGCAACTTGGGTTCACTTCAGCTGGTTTCTTCTGTACCATTTGCCCTGTGGTTTTAGATGGAACCTTTCCTTTCAACGTCTTTGTTCCTTGTAAATACCTACAAAACAGTCAGTAAACAGACAATATGTAATTCACATTAGTTTAAGCTTTTGAGATATCTAAATCATTCTCCCTTAAAAATCGTCCCATTCTGGAGTTGAGAAACATCTTCTAACATATCTACATGTAAAATGCAAGTATTCAAATTCTTAGAATGCAGATCCATCGCTGGGCAGATCCATTATTACGCTTGGTCATAGCTTACATTTGTTATGTGGGCTACCTTTGCGCTCCACCCTTTCCGGTTTCGGGGGTCGCTGACTCCCGAGGCTGCATTGGCTAGAAGCATGGGAGACCTGAGGATTACAGTCTGGGCTTCTCCGTCGGGTTCGCCCCCGCGGAGGCCCGGCTCCTCTTAGCGTGTTACCGTCGAGATTCTGAATGCCGATGCCGGTTCATCTTACCAAAAAGACGAGCCCTGCGTCTCATTTAGTGCTCATGAGGACGTTAAGATGTCTATCGCCGCATCAGCGGAGCGGTTCGTGTTCTGACGCCGAGGATTCGGCCGAGCGGCCGCCCGTTGTGGTGGCTGCGCAGCCGGTGTCTTAGGCTAAGTTGACGGCCGTGTTCCTCCGAGTGGCCGCGATGATCAGGTCGGAGGTTGGGTTCCCGCCTTCCCTGGCCGTTCGCGGTCTAACGATGGGTTTTCAGCGACGGATGCCGCTCTTGCTGCGCCCTCTCTGGTACCCTTCTTCCCGGAGGATCAGGAAGAGCTTAACTACGTGTTCGGCTCTGCCCCCGCACTCTCCTCGCTGGCGGGGGTGGCCTGGAGCACGTTGATGCTCTCTGGTGGAGTGTGCAGTTGTGGTGCAAAACGCCGCCACCTGGTGGGCTGTCCATGTTTTCCTCCTAGCTTGTAAGCACTGCCAGCCTTGGCTGTAAAGCAGGGCTCACAGTGCTGCAGGCCTTGCCACCTCTGCTCTGCACACCATGGCCCTCCTGCATTATATAGGCCATGTTTTTGATGTGCACGAGCAGGGTTTTGACTTGAGGTTGAGGCAGGAACGGCATACGGTGATCGTAGATCTCGGTGCTGTCCCTCAGTCAGGTGATGTCCATCTTTGTGGCCTAAAAATATAAAAAAAAAAAAAATAAATCTGGTTGAACCTGGTGAGATGTACAACACTGACAAAGCTCGCTTTCTTGGTGTTTCATCTTTCAGGCCAGCCTCTTCGGTGATAATGTTCAGGACTTTGCCCAGCGGTCCTGGGCAGTTCAGGTGCAGATAGAGTGCCCATGGAGGGCCGCGTTTTTGTCTGCCTTCACCGAAGATCCGCCCCTGTGGTCAACGGTCCCAACGGGACTTGCTCTGCTCACCTTTGGGAGTGTTGAGCTGACCACACCTAGGGGTGGCAGTCTGCAATCTGGGTTGCCTTGTGGAAATAATAGGACATGGGGCTTCCGGGAAGCAGGCTACCCGGGGATGGAGAAGATTGCTCTACGGGGGACTTCAACTCCTGTTCCCCCCCTCTCCCGGAGGAGGGCCGGGAGAGGGTGGCTTTGCTGCTGCCGCCTACCTTCGGGTCGGTGGTACCCAACCACTCACAAAAAGAGCAATTTCCTAAGTCTCTGGGTTTTTCAACCTGAGTTCAGTTTGTGAGTGACGCTTTGCCTCCTCAGATCCAGACTCGGAGTATGCCTTCGCCAACATCGTGGGAACCGGGGATGAAGGTAAGGGCTGCTTGCCGCAGCGTGACTTTTCTCCAGAACACTTTGTTTTCTCGGTTGGGTCACCCCCCACCCCCCCAGGCTGCCCCATCACGGGTACGTCAGTGACTGCTCCGTGATCCCGCTTGTTCGGTGTCTGGAAATGTGGTTATCACTCCCCAGCCCATCTCGCTGGTTGATCTGGACAGTCCGACTTGCTTGTGTTATCCAATTCAAGCGCCCGCACAGGTTCAGACGCGTCCTCTTCACCTCTGTTCTGCGTACGGAGATTGCGGTTCTCTTGGTGAAGAATGCAATCAAGCTGGTCCCTCCAGCCGAGATGAAAGCGGGGTTTTACTGTCCCCATTTCATCGTACCCAAGAAGTCCGGAGGGTTACGACCTATTCTGGACCTTCGTGTTCTGAATCGGTCCCTTCACAGGCTACCATTCAGGATGCTGACGGCAAAGCACATCCTTTCGTGCATTCGTCACCAGGATGGGTCTGCAGCCATCGACCTGAAGGACGTATACTTTCATGTCTCGATTCTTCCACGACACAGACCGTTTCTTCGGTTTGTTTTTCGAGGGTCAGGCGTATCGGTACAAAGTCCCCCTTTGGGCTAGCCCTGTCTCCCCGCGTTTTTACCAAGATCGCGGAGGGTGCCCTCTCCCTTCTCTGGGAGATGGGTATCCGAATCCTCAACTATCTCGACGACTGGCTGAAGATAGCTCACTCGCGAGACTTGTTGTGCGAGCACAGGGACCTGGTGCTGCAGCGCCTCAGCCATCTGGGGCTTCAGGTCAACTGGGAAAAGAGCAAACTCTCCCCTGTGCAGAGTATCTCTTTTCTTGGTATGGAGTTGGATTCGGTCAATATGTCGGCACTCAGTCGGTGCTGAGTTGTCTGAACCTGTTCAGACACAGGACAGCGGTCCCTCTCAAACTTTTTCAGAGGCTCCTGGGGCATATGGCAGCCATAGCTGCAGTTATGCCGCTCGGACTGCTTCATATGAGACCGCTTCAGCACTGGCTTTACGGTCGAATCCCGAGACAGGCATGGCACCACGGCACGTTCCGGGTCGGCGTTACCCCGGAATGTCGTCGCCTTTCAGCCCTTGGTCAGACCCTGCGTTCCTACGGGCAGGTGTGCCCCTGGGTCAGGTGTCGAGGCACGTGGTTGTGAACACAGATGCCTCCAAGATGGGCTGGGGTGCCGTTTGCAACGGGCAGGCAGCCTCGGGCTCCTGGACAGGACCTCGACTGCAGTGGCATATCAATTGCCTCGAGTTGCTTGCAGTGCTTCTAGCGCTACGTCGGTTCTCCCGATGTTGCGCGACAAGCATGTGCTGATTCAAACAGACAATGTTCCGACGGTAGCGTATATCAACTGGCAGGGTGGTTTACGCTTCCGTCGCATGTCGCAACTCGCCCACCATCTCCTCCTGTGGAGTCAGACGCGGCTCAAATCGCTGCGGCTGTTCACATTCCGGGAGAACTGAATCGTGCAGCCGATGTGCTCTCACGACAGTTCACTCGTTCCGGAGAATGGCAACTCCACCCCCAGGTGGTCCAGCTATTTTGGAGTCGATTCGGCGAAGCTCAGGTGGACCTGTTCGCTTCCCTGGAATCCTCCCACTGCCAGCTGTTTTATGCCCTGACAGAGGCCCCCCTCGGCAGGGACGCTCTGGCACACAGCTGGCCCCAGGGACTCACCAAGTACGCCTTTCCCCCAGTGAGCCTCCTTGCACAGACTCTATGCAAGATCAGGGAGGACGAGGAACAGGTCCTGTTGGTTGCGCCTTATTGGCCTACCCAGACCTGGTTTGCCGACCCCCATGCTTTTCGCGACAGCCCCTCCCTGGAAGATTCCCCTGAGGAAGGACCTTCTTTCTCAGGGGATGGGCACAATTTGGCACCCGCGTCCCAACCTCTGGAACCTACATGTGTGGCTTCTGGACGGGACTCGGCAGACCTCACCGGCCTTCCCCAGGGCGTGATTAATACCATTATTCAGGCTAGAGCCCCCTCTACCAGGCAGGCCTGTGCTCTGAAGTGGGGTCTGTTCGCTGATTGGCGTTCCTCCCGCCGGGAGGACCCACAGAGATGCTCGGTCGCTGTGATGCTTTCCTTCCTTCCTTCAAGAAGAGTTGGAGCGGAGGCTGTCCCCCTCCACTTTAAAAGTACATGTGGTGGCCATCGCGGCGTATCATGATGCAGTTGATGGTCTGTCCCTCGGGAAGCATCACCTGATCGTCAGGTTCCTGGGGTGCTAGGAGGCTAAATCCCCCTCGTCCGCACCTCATCCCCTCTTGGGACCTCTCCGTTGTGCTATTAGGCCTTCGGTGGGCTCCCTTTGAGCCGCTTGCATCAGTCGAGCTGAAATATCTGTCTTTAAAGACGTCGCTCCTGATCGCGCTCACATCCATCAAGAGGCTGGGGGACCTACATGCCTTCTCGGTCAGCGAGTCGTGCCTTGAGTTCGGTCGGGCTGATTCTCACGTGACCTTGAGACCCCGGCCTGGTTATGTGCCCAAGGTTCCCACCACTTCCTTTAGGGATCAGGTGGTGAACCTGCAAGCTCTGCCCCCGGAGGAGGCAGACCCAGCCTTGTCGTTGCTGTGTCCTGTTTGTGCCCTGCGCACTTATGTGGACCGCACCCGGAGCTTCAGACGCTCCGAGCAGCTCTTTGTCTGCTTTGGAGGCCAGCAGTTGGGGAATGCTGTCTCGAAGCAGAGGTTGGCTCATTGGGTGGTCGATGCCATCACCCTGGCTTACCAATGTCAGGGTGAGCCGTGCCCCCTGGGAGTTCGAGCCCACTCCACCCGGAGTGTGGGCTCCTCCTATGCATTGGCGCACGGCGCCTCTCTAGCAGACATCTGTAGAGCTCGGGCTGGGTGACACCAACACCTTCGTGAGGTTTACAGTCTCCGCGTTGAGCCTGTTCCCTCCCGTGTGTTATGGTACATCAGGTAATTGCGGGAGGACGGCTCGGTGTCGGCTTGCTACGCCATTCCCTTGGATCCGTGCGCTATTCCCAGTTGTTCCCTTACGAGAACTCTGGGTCCTCCTGGCCCCCACAGTTCAGATTGGGACGGAGTTTCTGGACTGTGTCCGGTAGGGGGCTCCTTCACCCCTCCCGGTTGTGGCTATTTCTCTATTACTTCCCCATATTCTTCCATCTTTCTTCTCTTCCACTTGACTTATAGTCAAGTGTCTCCGCCCCCCAATGTTTGCTTCAGTCACCTGGCACCCCTGATAGGCCCGTTTTCTGGCCTTCGGGGCGTTGAGAAAGTTACGTGTTGAGATTCATCTGTCCTGACACACTTGCCTGTCAGTATCTGTATCTCAATCACGTGACGCAGTTCAGACTTGTGGCGTTTTCCAGAGGAGACCCCAAATACGTCAGTTATGACATAACGTCGTAGAGAACGACTGAAGGGGAACGTCTCGGTTACATCTGTAACCCTCATTCCCTGAAGGAGGGAACGGAGACGTTACGTCCTCTTGCCACAATTCTGGACTGTGCTGGGGCGCTCAGTTTTGGCTCAGCTCCTCAGCTTAAATCTGAATGAGTGGATGCACGCCGCCATCTTATATACCCGTATGTACGGGGGAGTGGCTTGGCATGCAAAATCCACTCGCCAATTTTCATTGGCCTTTTCCAGTTTATTCAGAGGTGATTGGCCTCCCAAGGGAGACCCCAAATACATCAGTTATGACGTAACGTCTCCGTTCCCTCCTTCAGGGAATGAGGGTTACAGATGTAACCGAGACGTTCACACTCATTCATACACATGCTCACAATACTTTACACATTTGCTTGTGTTAAATGATATAATGTCAGTGTTAATGTTGTGGTTTATTAGTGTACTGCCATGCCAGAATAGTTTGTGTAAAAAAAAAAACTATTAACTATTTGTACAATTCTAACCGGAATGCATCTCGCGGTGATCACCAGTGATCAATTCTGCGGAAAATTTGCTCATCTCAAACAAGCCTAAGATTGAGCACGAGGATGTGGGAATGATCTATTGTGCGCCGAGAAAATAGGCTCATTTGAGATGAGCAAATTCTGTGCAGAATCGATCACCGGTGATCACCGCGAGATGCATGCCAGTTAGAAATGTGTCCAAGTTACGTCCGCCTTGCTCTGATGTCATGCTGACGTGTGCCAAAAAACTCTGGCGACAGCGAGGCGGCTGTGTCGGATTGAGCAGTCGGGCGCAGTAGCTCTCCACCGACTGCGCTGACCAAAAGCACGATGGGAAACGTCTGGATGACGACACACCTTAAAGTTCATTGGTTCAGACAACCGTGATTGCCGTTCTTTTCTAAAATGTTTTATTTTTTAATCTAATATCATGTGGTTATGTGTTTAAATTGTGCATGAATCTTCCCAAACACTATGCCAGTGCGATCTCTGCGTGACATATGTGATTGTTGTCATATTTTTATAAAAATCTAAAATACACGTTTGTATTAAAGTAAAAATGGATGATAAATACGCCTTTCATATGGAATTAAATAGCAAGCACTTTGAGTGTCTTGTTCATCATATTTATTTTCATATAAAAACAACAGAGCTGAAATTATATCATGTTTATCAGCAACACAGCACGTGAGTGTGATAACGCGATATCCGCCTTTGATCTCGTAGGTGTCTGTTCTACTTCCAGAGGTCAGAACTGTCCATCTTGACTGCACTTATTTCACTCCTCCCCTCACTGCAGCCGCCTACTCTCACCTACATTTTAGGTGAGGCGAGGCGCATCTCAAACGAGCCTAATGATGCACGTGCGCGAAGGTTTGACAGGAGCTTGTGGTTCCCGTTTCCTCGCGTGTAGATCTGTTTTTGTTGTGGACGTGATTTACCGCGTGCGCCAGCATCAGTGGTGCGCTCGGTTATTAATGGCATTGATTTGCCGCCATATCAGCACCAGGTACATTCTCAAGAAGTTTTTGCCCTTTCAGGTGTTTTAAAATGAATATGGAGTTTTTCACGGTTTAAAAAGGCTTTCTTCCCCTCTGACAACGCACAATATGTTCTTTCCTTTGACAGAAATAAACTCAAAATAATGATTGCATTTCCATCTACAGAACACGTGCTTTCCTCTCTCCATGCTGACTTTGTATTCATTGATAGAATATAGGTTTTTACATAAAAACAACATGTGTCAATTAGGTAGTTTTATTTTTAATGGCATGTGAATTTGTAGCAAAATTGACAGTGCTCTAACAACAGTTATTAGCAGAATACATTCATAAATTACAAAATAGAGACAGAAAAGAGGGAAATGAAAACCAAGTTCCAGTGAAATACTGTATTTTCAGAATCCTCTATGATGCCTGTAAGTCCATCATTATGTGTATTTTGGTGTGATTGAGTGGCAGTTTCTCTCTGCAGATGATGAAGTTTTAGGATGTGACAGCATCTGAAATACAAGACTGAGTTTAGAGTTACAGTTCATCTCCTTCTGTTTGTTTTTGTAAAAACAAAAAGGACCATATTTGTGTAACATTGAGTGAGAGGCGAGAGGCGAGCGGATCCAAATGCGAGCTTTTATTTAAACGATGAGACAAAGGCAGGGTCAGCACAACAACAAACAGGTATATAGGAGCGAGGCACAAGAGTAGTCCATGTAGCAGGCGTGGGTCAATCCGTGGCGAACATAATCCGTATGGGAGGGAGACGAGGGAATAATCCGTGAAACAAGCGAGGGTTCAGAAGGCAGGCGGCGAGACAGTCGAGACAAGATGGCCAGGCGAGAAATCTATACACGGGGAACTCGGGAACTAGGGAATTAGGGAACAAGGGAACAACACAAAAACAACAATACTATTAAGCACAATGAAAACCACAATACTCCGTGAACACGGAGGGAAAGTCCGGGGCTTTTATAGGGCGCCTGATTGGTCACGCAATGTCGACTCAATCAGCGTGATGGGTGATGGGAGTAGTAGTCCGGGGTGCAATGCAATGGTCTGTGTAATATGATGGAGTGAGAGCGACATCTGGTGGTGAGTGGACCACAGGTCACCGACCAGATTCATGACAATTTGTTACTTACTTAACGGTGAAGAAGAGAGACGTATCCTTAACTGAATGGGGCTTGTAATATTATCAGCTCCTGTGTATGCTGATTTGAATGTTGAATGTTATTTGCCTGTTGGTCCTGTGGGTGTTTGCAGGCAGTTGTTCAGAGTAAACAATACAAGCCAGACGCATTTGTGATCTCCGAGTCTTTTCTTAATAAGACACTATTTAAAAGTGACTATATAAGAACAATACATGGTGTCAGAACTGTACTTACTTCTGCACAATGGATTCGGGGTCGGGGGTTCCTACTCCAAGAATGGATTGGGACTCAGTAAACTTGCCGGATGCATGGCGGAGATTTCGCCAGCACGTTGAGCTCATGTTCTCTGGTCTGCTGGGTGACAAGACAAGTGCAGCTATCTGCTTCTATGGGTAGGCGAAAACGGGCGAGATGTTTACAATACGTGGACATTAACAGCCGACGAATCCAAAAAAAATACAAATTTACTATGATAAGTTTGAGGAGTATGTAATGCCAAAAGCTAACCTGATCTTCGCCAGATAGAAACCACCATGCAGTGGTTTTTAATTAATCTGTAAAAATAATAAATATTTTTTTAAATCAAGCCATTCTCAGATGCCTGTTGGTGTGCCGTCACACCCACAGAGGCCACTCCCACAATAGTTGATTGACATGAGCGTCTTACCTCAGACCAGCTGTTACAGTCCAGTAACTTTCATTGTTTCAATGCCAGAGCAGGGATGTAAGTTAGACAAGAATATCTCCGATTGAGCGATTGAGGTGTTGTGTTGCTGGATGTAATAATGAACATAGTGGTCGTCATTTACTCCCGACATCTGAGCCGCTGAAGATGCAGTGGATTATGTTTGTTTGTGAAGGGAATGCGCCTCCCGATCTACATATATCCGTTTATGTTTGCGCAAATCATTCGTGATCCAGCTTCACTTACAGCAGAAGTGAGTATAAGCGTTTTTTATGAATCTTTGCGATTGCCTTTCCTTATAACGTGTTATAACGTAGTTAGGAAGTTTAGTGGCTAAATGCGGCTAAAGTAAACAAACGCGTCATTCCACAGAGAGAAGAGGGGGGCGGGGTGAGCAGAGCTCATTTGTATTTAAAGAAACAACCCCTTAGAATAAGATGATTTTTGCAGAACTCATTCTGACAAGGTAAAAAGGGTGTTGTTTTACAAAACCATTGAGAATTTTTAATCAAAGTATATTAGAGACTTTTCATTAAGACCCTAAAGAATCATATCAACTTGTGGAAAATGGGCATCCGATGACCCCTTTAACAGTGATGAAATGGTACGAGACCGAATCGTCTTCGCCACCAATTCTCCAAAATCTCAGAGAGAAACTACTGAATCTGGGCTCTGATTTAACACTTCACTGCAAAAAATTAACATGCAAAAATAAGAAAATTAAACATAAATTAAGAAAAACAAAACCTCAAAGAGAGGGGCGGGGTGCTCTTGGTAAGAATGTCTTGATATGAGAATATATATATAAACATTAAACAGTGTCAGGCTTATTCTAAGAAAGTTTCAGTTTAAAATAAGTATTTAAAGTCTTAAAATAAGATGGAGGTCCTCTTTCAGTCTAGACTATGGTGCTAAAAATAAGATGATAAATGTGAAAAAGAGACAAAAGCAATAAATCAGGTACAACAAATATGCTCTTAACATTGCTTTATTAACTCCAACTGCAAGAGTAACACAAATGACTGTACAAAACTGCAATCCAATGCCTCACATTACAGCAATTAGAATGCCTATAAAACAAAGCTTAGTAGATGTATAGGTGCATCACAGAGACAGTACTTAATATGAAAAGAAAAGGAAAAAAAAGAAAGACAAAACAGCATTTTCGTTCTGGTTTAGAGTTAAGAGCCTGTAAGAGCCTGATGAAAGTCCATAAGAACCTAATGAAAATAACTGCTGTGAACGATAACTTGTCAAGACCCAAGTCTGACTTAGAACTTTTTCACTACTCCCCAATGAACTTTTTCCACTCTGAAATGGCTTTCTTGTAGGATGAAGTTGCATCACAGGCATGGATTGCATCTGAAATTACTTCTGTCTGAAGCACAGACAGGACAGTTGCAACACACTTTGGGTACATAAGATGAAAGGCATAATAGTATGCCATAAGGTAGAGCACACCTTCATGGAGGTCTTCTTTTGGAAAAGTTGTAACAGGTGTAGTACCAACGGCCAACATGCAGTTGTTCTCAGACACAATCAGAAAGGGACAGGAGAGTGGTCTCCCCTTGAGGAAGGAATCTGGATTCCCTATCTGTCGTACACTCCGAATTGTCTCAAGTGTACGACACTAGGGGTCGCCCTTGGGAGCCCAAACACCTCTGATAGTTTGAGAAAAGGCCAATGAAATTGGGTGTGCAGATTTGCATTGCTGGCCATGCCCCGGACATCCGGGTATAAATAGGGCAGCGCATGCTCTGCTCACTCATTCTGTTTCTTCGGAGTCGAATACAGCATCTCTCTGTGAGAAGCTGCACCATTCACCTCTTCGTTGTTGGATCTATGGCGCAAGCAGTGGTCTCTCCCTTCTCATACACAGATAAGTGTTGTGAGAGTTCCCCTGGGTGCTTCGACTGTAATCTTGAAGAGCAATCTGCCTCCTATAAGAGTAATTTCTCTAAAAGAGCTGGCGCGGTTGGGACTGTGTGTTGATAAACATTCCTTTCCCCCCATGTCCTTCTGGTTGCGGCTTACCTTCCCAAACGATCGACACGACTGTTGTGTTCAGTGTTGAGTTATGCTCACGCTGACGCAGCGCTTGTTGTTGATTCATGGTGAAAACATGATCATGGGCGCGCCTTGCCGTGTGCTTTTACCTTGAAGCTGCGGCTCACCTCGACTGCTTCCCGTTCCGGTCCGTCTACTTCCGGGTACGAGGCCGCTACGATATGTGTCGACGGGGAGCAATTGGAAGCGAGAAAGGTTGAAACCCTGGGTGAAACCCCGCAAACCTCTCGCTCCTCGCATCCTGTGATCGAGATTCCAGATGAGTTTGTTAGTCTGTTCCAGTACAGCTGACTTTCTTATTTGGAGCTCCAAATGGGCGGAATGGTTAGCGGCAGCATTGCTAGGAGGGCGTGAGCCATTTGAAGCTGAAGCTGAAGCTAAGCAAGCCTCTGTGGGGGGCTGATTCTCAATTTGTGGCGGCCGTGAGTTGAGCATGCATTAAGAGTTTGACTGTGCACCTATTCTTGATTAATTTGTATACAATTCTACATTAAAAAATAATAAAAGTTATTTTAATAAAAAGTTATAGAAAGCACTTGTGAAAGCAAAATTCATTTTACTCATCTATGTGCTTATGGAATATTGTGTAAGGGTCTGCTTTATTTAAACCTGCTATAAGAATGACATGAAAGAATGGTATCAGGGCCCTAAATATAAAGATTTGATTCTTGGGAGTATGACGTAGCAGAATGTATTTGTCTGACTCTTACTATGTGTGGAAAGTTACCAGTTAGGAGATGTAACCTTGAAGGCTGGGGAAGAGATATAAATTGGAGTGAGCCTCCCTTCTGGGTCGCACTCTGCAGTAACCTGTGTTTCTGTATGACTGTCTGACCTTCTTTGCAAAGAATAAATTATAAAAGACATTTGATTGTCTTTGTTTCTTACTTGGGTGAGAGTCGGTTTGATTTTGCCACAACAGTACTGGACTTGTTTTTAGTTGAAAGGAGATGCCTTTGAAGACATCTCAGTATGCATTTTTAAAATAGAGTAATTTGTGTAAAAGGAATGAACAAAGCAAACCAACACTAAACAGACCATGATAACGGCCATTAAGATACAAATTAGTAGATACAAATTTATGTATTAAACTCAAACTTTTCATAATAATCTGTTTCAGTCTTTTACTGATTTCAAATCCGACACTGACAGCAAGCAAGTTAAAGTAAACTATTGTTTGATTTTGCATATTTCAAGTCTTCAAGTAGCAAAGGCAGGTAGTTTACCTCCATCCAGTGTCATTGGTGGCTTCAAAACCTTTTTGTACACACCATAGAATTGAGCTTTGCTGTAGAAGTTATCCCAACAAGCTTTTAGTTTTGGAATGAATCTGGGGTTTCCTTTGTCAAGAATCCGGCCAAGTTGATCCATCACCTGAAATAATCCCACACACACATTTGTAAATACAATTGGAGCCAATAAGACCTAAAATATTTTATCAAATACTTTACTTACATGATCTAGTTCTCTGAAACATGCATATGCTTGCAGTAGTTTTGACGGTCTGTCCTGATCCTTCAAAGTATCTGAGTTGATGAAGGCTCTCCGAGAATCAAACTCTAGGTCAAGTAGGTGAGCAACTGCCTCCTTGTTGGGCTTTGGTCTTTTATAGATCTCTTGGAGAGTACAGTAATGTCTTGCCTGGCTTTGTTGACTATCAGTGTCAGAATGGTCTTCATCTTTTCTGTGGTCAGCCTGACTGAATGGTCTATCTTGGTCAGCTGATCCTCCTTGTTAAAAAGTAAACCAGTATAAACCTTCTGATCTACAAACTTTGTAGTGTATTCTTAATATTTGGTACACTTACCAGCAGGGGATTTTGTGCTCTCTGATGGTGATGTGCTGCTCTCTTCTGTGTCCAACATTACAGATGAAGCACTGCTGCTTTCTGCTGAATCTAATGTGCAAGTGCTTGAATCACCATCAAGGTGTAACGCCTAGCCAGCAGAGGGAGCTCTCACCCCAGGACTGCCTGCACGCTCCCTCTGCTGCTTCTACTGTTACTTCCTGTTTGTCACTATATAAAGACTGGCCATGTGCTTAGTACTTCGCGAAGTATTGCCAGTTAACCTGCCTTACCGAGCGTTGTACATTACTCTGTTGGATTACCTGTTGCTGTTCTGCTTTGTTCTTGGATTTTGTGTTTACGGATTACCCCTGTTTGGATTGTTTGCCTGTGTGGACTGTTTTCAAGGTTTGACCCCCATCTGCCTTTTGACTATTGCTATCTGGATTACCCCTGTTTTTGGATGGATACATATAGTCAATACTTGGTGCTCTTATGATAGACACCAGGTTGGTCACCGTGTTCCTCACTAATCGACAACGAAGTTCTTTCGAAAGTCTCCAACCTCTTTCTTGCCCAGTGCACCGCAGATCAAAATATTCTTTTCTAACATGTTCTAGTTCACTATCTGTGTAAAGAACATGTTCAGGGTTTGGCAACCGCAAGGTTCTTGGAGGATCCAATGTATTATGACCATCTCTTCAGAGGTGCTGCGGCTTTTCATGTGGTCTGTGGGATTGATGGTTGCTCTCAGGAGTACAGAGTGTACAACTCATTTTACTATCATGTCAAACGGAGGCACTCTTCGCATTTTATCCAGTCACAAATCCAGGTCAAGTGGAAGCCAAAATGCAGATAAAGCTAAAGGGAACAATTCCCATGCATCTACATCCGCAGATACTGGAATCAAAGCGGTAGGGAGACTTTTTGAGAATTTCGGTGTCCCAATACAGCCAGAATGTGTGTCAAGTGAGCATGATGCGTCGAGCATCCCAGGCACTTCGAACCTCGAGAAAGCTTTTAACTGCAGCTGTGGCTCAGCACCAGACATCACCGCTTCCGCCAGCTCTGATGATGATGGCGCTGCGTTGACATTTTGGACTGAACTGGAGGAAGAAGTCATGCATAAGTTGACAAATTTTACTAATAAAATATTTATTTCATGGGCATATCCACATAGTCTGTTGTTAGAATTTTTTTTTTATTATTATTAACTTCATTACCACTTGCCAAATAAATACATGCAGATACATGGATGTATAAACCAGGAATTTTTATCATAATAGTAATAGTAGTATAATAATGTAATGGTTCCTTCCATTCAAGTCGTGACATTTTCAGTTCTATTCCTTTATATTTTTCACTGATTTTCAAATACTTTTTTTAAGTCAAACTTCATAATGCTGTTTCCTCCAAATAATCTCCCCCTATCTGACTGATTTGGTGCATGCCATATACGGAACAATAAATTTAAGTACCCTGAACAGGATACTTCTAGAACCAAGGCCACTAAAAAAAGTGTATCGGCACTGTTGCACTTTATTGCATTATAGTAGATTTATTAAGTTATATTTAAAATTAAATAAATAAATAAATTCAGTCTCAAAATAATTTATTTCATTTCCAGCAAGAAGAAGGTGATGCAAATGATGAGTCTGAAGTCAAGAGAAAGCAAGCTGCTGCCTTTGTACTGACTTCAAGAGAGAAACACTGCCTTTCCCAGGTGAGAGGTAGTTATGTAAAATTATGGTGATAAACCATAGTCTTATCTTCTGTTTCCTAATTGTGTATGACTTTCTTTAAGTTATTTCTTAATTATTGCTTTTTCTTTAGCGGGCTGTCAGCGACATCATTTCTGGGGTGCAGCAGTATCAAGCCTCACTGTTGAACTGCCTCCGAAGCCAAATTACAGATGCCATTCAGAGACAGAGTCAGGAGTCACGGATCAGCTGATGAGTGAAGTGCTGGACGTTTTTAATAATTTTAAGACCCTTTTGACACTGTTTCCACTACTTATATGCAAGATGCAACACTAAAAAAGCAGTTCATGGTAGTTGAAGCAGAAGAAATTGAAATATCTCAGACTCCATCTTTGAGAAAAAAGGGAGCCTCTCAAGCTCTAACAATAAAAACGAAATGTTCATACTATATTTCTTTAGTTCGAAGTGGAACAACTACTTTCACATCCAGTGGTTCTAGCAATGTTTGACAGTGGACCAAGGCAGAGCAAGGATGGATTTTTCTAGGATATTATTGATGGGGATATTTACAAGTCACATCCACTGTTCTCTGTGGGACCCAATGCCCTGCAGCTTATCCTGTTTACTGATGAGACAGAACTCTGCAATCCTCTTGGTTCTTGTGTCTCAAAAAACAAACTTCTTATGGTGTACTATACATTGGGCAATATAAATCCAAAACAAAGGTCTAAGTTAGCTGCCATCCGTCTACTCGCTATTGCTAAATCAAGTGACATCTCTCAGTGTGGCATAGATGTAATTTTGCAGAGAATACATGAAGATTTGAATTTGTTGTATAATGGTGTGAACATCAAAACTGCTAAGGGTGAGAGAACAGTATACGGTGCAGTAGTTTCTCTCTGTGGTGACACCCTGGCTCAGCTTGAGCTAACACGCTTTAAAGAGGGAGTTGGGTTTGCATTCAGCAAATGCCGGCACTGTGAGTGTAATTTCAAAGACATGCAAGTTTACTTTGATTTAGACAATTGTGTCAAACGATCTTTAGATAGACATGTCAGACAGTGTAATGAAATTGAGAGGGCTGCTACAGACTTTTTGAGAAACAGTTTAAGAACTACTTATGGAATTATTAGGAAAAGAAAACTGATTAAATTTCCAGCCTTTGATCTCATCAGGCAAACACCACAGGATATTATGCATGTGATATTAGAAGGAGTGGCACCACTGATAGTCAAAACTGTACTGAAACATCTTGTGCTGTCAGGGCAACTGGACTTGGACAGATTGAACAGTGCTATTGTAGGATACGCATACTCAACTGATGTCAGAGACAAACCTTATCCTATTACTGTCACCACACTGTCATCAAATGACAACAAACTAAAGCAATCATCTGGGCAAATGCTTGTCCTCTTAAAGATCCTATCATTTATATTGGACAGCTGTGAAAGAGATGAATACTTTCAAGTCATCATTGAGGTAATAGAGATTGTTCAGATCTTATTTGCACCAGTTATTTCTTTAGCAACTATAGTAAAGCTTAAGTTGCTTATTAAGCAGCATTTGAGTAATGTGAAAGAGTTATTTCATAAGAACAATATAACACCAAAGCAACATTATTTCATACATATTCCTGAGCAGATTAAAGATTTGGGTGCAATGCTGAGACACGTGTGTATGAGGTTTGAATCTAAACACTGTTTTTTCAAACAGTAGTCTTCTAAGTTAAATTTCAAGAATGTTTGCAAGTCTTTGGTTAAACACAATCAGATGTTTGAGAGTTGTCAAAATACCAGCCGTGAGAATCACCTAATTTTTTCAAAGGATGTACTATTGGGTCCTGCATCTGAAGTGGAAAATTTGAAGTATGTGCACAATAAAATGAGAGAGTTTTTTGGGTGTAGAAAATGTGAATCATATGATATCTGTAAAATGGCTTGAGCTAAGTGGCAACAAGTATTCGTGTCAGAAGTCAGTGATCGTAACCCGATGTAACTGAAGGTGTTCCTGTATTTGGGCTCATAAAAGACATATACATTGCAAATTCTTCATTGTATTGCTTTGAATGTCAGGTTTATAATACAGTGGGTTTCAGTCGTGATTTTGCATCTTATGAAATTGAGGTTCCAAACCTTGCTCAAGCCACTGAGATAGTGGATGCAGATAAAATTGTGGATTATACATCATATTATGCAGTCAGTTGTAAGAACCGTACCTACATTCCCCTCAAGTATTATCTGGGAGATGTGTGTAAGATTTACAAGTGCACCACTGACTACTAATTTACACAAAAACAAAGAAAAGTGGAGCCATTAAACATTAGGAAATCTTGTTTTATTTATTTTACATTGTAGTCCCCATTTCACTAAATGACTGCATGGATCTAAGAGAAAATGTTAAGGATCCAAACTCTAATTTAATTTATGTACATTTGGCTTCTGTTGTAAAGGAAAAAAAATAATGCCACATGTTCAAGTTTTGAGATTTATACTGGACACTGTTTTGTCTACAAGAAGTTATCTCAATAGAAATGGATGTTGTCAGCATCAAATAAAGTGTTATGCTTCTCTGATTTGCAGTTTTTGTTCTCATTTGGTTCAAAAGTGAAGTAATGTAAAATAAATATATATATTTTTAAATTACTTAATTAAGTAGTCCTAATAGTTAAGGAGTTAAGAAGTCCTAAATATTGTTTACTTAAAATAAGAAACGTGTTCTTAAAATAGGAAAATATGACTTGAATTGTCTTTCAGGATAGAGCGTGTTAAAATGCAATACTCACTTTAAAAAGTTACTTAATTCATTGAAAAAAAAAAAATCATTATCATTAGCATTTTTTTTAAATAATTTTATATATATTTTTTATGGATTTTTTTTATAGATTTCATTTTTTGCAGTGTTGACAAAGCCATTGATATAGCGTGGTCACATGAAGCAGCGCAACATCAGCTCAAGATGATAAATTCACATGCCACGGCAACACAGAGCCGTATACGGCTTACGCAGTGTTAAGCAAAAAAGCAGCAACAGCTCGACAAAAACACAGAGTAACAGCGAGGGAAATGGATAAAGCAACCGACACAGGCAGGTCGTGTAGCAGATGTGCACAACAGCACAGTCAAAGAGATGCTTGTCCTGCGAAAGGCCGTCAGTGCAAACTGTGTAATAAGCTCAATCATTTCACAAAGGTATGTAAATCAAGGCAACCTGTTACACATTGAATTGGGGCTGCAAGCAAAGAAAGTCAGCTTCAAGTTGGATACTGGTGCCCAAGTGAATATAATTCCAGCCAGCAGATTTAAAAATGTTTTGGCGCTACGGAACTAAAACCCACAACGCGACACTTTACAGGCTATGGTGGGGAGCCACTTGATGTTAAAGGGACATGTCAGCTCCATTGTAGATAGAAAGACACATCAACTTTGCTTGAATGCTACATTGTGAACACATGTGCACCTCCTGTGCTCGGTTTGTGAGCATGTCTGGACATGGGGCTAATAAAGCTCATCCTTTCTGTCAACACAGACATAAGCAAACCCTGTGACATCATCCAAGAGTTCCAAGATGTTTTCCAAGGGTCAGAACTTTCGGTAAGTTCCCAGGTGAATGCACTATACACCTGAACCCCCAGGAGGATTCCCTTCATGCTACGCAGTCACCTCAAGAAGGAGTTGGACAGCATGGAAAAAGCAGGTATTATTGCTAAAGTCACTGAGCCCACAAACTGGGTTAATGGTTATTGAAAAGCCCCACACTGGAAAGCTCAGGGTATGTTAAAACCCCAGAGACCTGAATAAGGCAATTAAAAGACCATATTACCCCCTGCCGACGACGTCACCCCAAAACTTGCTGGAGCACAATTCTTCAGCATACTTGATGCAAAATCTGGATACTGGGCGATCGAGCTAACTGAAGAGTTGTTAAAGTTAACGACATTCAACACTGTAGTTGGAAGGTATAAATTTCTCTGCTTACCCTTTGGACTGATCTCAGCTCAGGATGAATTTCAAAGAAAGATTGATGAGACCTATGAAAGGCTTAACGGTGTAGCAGCCATCGTAGATGACATACTCGTCTTTGGAAAAACCAAAGAAGAACATGACGCAAACTTGCGCGCTATGCTAATGAGGACCCATGAAAAAGGGGTACGCCTCAACCCAGAAAAGAGCGTCATATGTGTCCCTGAGGTCAGTTATTTTGGGCACAAGCTAACACGTGAAGGTATCAGACCCAATCCAGAAAAGATCAACGCAAAAAGAGACATGAGTCCCTCAAAGAACAAGTCAGTGCTGGAGACTATCCTTGGTATGGCAATGACTTTGTATGGGGGGAGACTCAAATGAAAGCACTGGAGAAGATAAAAGAACTGATCACGAAAGAAGCTGGTCCTCTTCTGTCATATTATGACCATAGCAAAGAGCTCCATCTACAGGTTGATACGTCAAAAAGTGGCCTAGGTGCTGTGCTGCTCCAAGACAGCAAACCCGTTGCTAACGCTTCTAAATCCCTCACACCAACAGAAGAAAACTACAGTCAAATCAAAAAAGAGTTGTATGCTGTGGTGTTTGGATGCAAACGCTTCCATATGTATGTCTATGGCAGAAAGGTTGTTGTTGAATCTGATCACAAACCTCTAGAACCCATCCTGAGGAAACCTCTTGCAGCCACGCTTCCACACCTTCAGAGAATAATCTTGCAGCTACAGAGGTATGATATTGAGAAATATTGTACCTCCAGGAAACCAGGAAAGGACATTCCTATAGCAGATGCACTGTCCAGGAAGTCCATTCCATACAAGCTTCAGTCACTGGATGAGGATATGGACGTACAAATTCACACAGTTGTAACTAATCACCCTGTAAGCGACAGGAAGCTAACTGATATCCAAACAGCAACAGAGCAAGATCCACAGCTTACCTCTCTGAGAAGCATTGTCAAATCTGGATTGCCTGACGCGAGGAAAAAATGCCATTCCCACCTTGTTGAATACTGGAATCACAGAGATGAAATTTTAGAGATGGAAAGACTGTTGTTCAAAGGTGAGAAAATCATCATTCCACATACACTAGACCAGAAATGCTAGAACGCATACACACTGGACACATGGGAATTGAGAGGAGTAAACAAAGAGCAATGCAGAGACATCTTATTTGGCCAGGAATTAGCAAACAGATCAAGGAAATGGTGGAGAGATGCACCATATGCTTAGAGCGACAAAAATCCAACCCAAAAGAGCCTGTGATCTCCCACCAGATCCCGGAGCGTCCATGGCAGGTCATTGCAACAGACCTGTTCATGTGGAACGGAGATGACTATTTGTTAGCTGTCGACTGCTACAGCAGATTCTTTGAGTTGGACAGACTTTGGTCAACCACATCAACAGCAGTGATCCGTAAGCTGAAGGGTATATTCACCAGGCATGGCGCACCTGAAAAAATGATTTCAGATAATGGTCCGCAATACAGCTCGCATGACTTCAAAGAATTTGCAGTTCAGTGCGACTTTGTGCATGTGACATCTAGTCCTCACTATCCACAAAGCAATGGTCTCAGTACAGACTGCAAAAACCATACTGAAAAAAAACAGTACAGACCGCAAAGACCATACTGAGCAAAGCACATGCTGAAAAGAACAGAAACAGTACTACGATCGCAATGCGCAAACATTGCCAACACTGGCTCAAGGAGATTATGTTCATTTTCAGCAAGCCAGTGTTTGATGGATGCCTGCCACAGTTTTGCAGCCTACATCTGCAGTCCGATCATACCTTATCCAACCGATGATGATCAGGTGTTCCGGCGCAATCGTCGACACTTAATGGAAACCAAAGTAATGCCATCACAAGCAAGTGAGCCAGCACTTGGGGACACAGTCACTAATATACCTGTGAACACAGAAGGGCTGAAAGAGAGCACTTGCCATTCACAACAGCAAGCATCACATCCTCAGTTTACACGTTCGGGTCGCATGGTGAAACCTAGAGATATCCTTGACTTGTGAAGAGTTCAAGCTAAAGACAGAAAAAAAAATGTCAAAAGATGTAAGATGTCAAAACCACATGTTGTTTTATTTCTGGTGTTAATCATGCTGCTGTCTTGTTGAATGTTCTACATGGCGTCGGTCACAATAATTTAGTTAGATATTCAAAGGTATTGGGCAGTTCATTTGCCAGCCTGATTTTGTTTTTTGTAATTGGGAAAGAAAATTGTTTATTTGTTCTGTAAGTGCAATGTGGATCATTTGTTTTCTCTTGATGTGACCTTGTATACATGTTTGATGTATTAGACCTGCCATATACTGCATAAAGAACTTCATACTTCATAAAAAGGGGGTTGTAATATTATCAGCTCCTGTGTATGCTGATTTGAACGCTGAATGTTAATTGGCTGTTGGTCCTGTGGGTGTGTGCCGGCAGTTGTTCGGAGTAAACAATACAAGCCAGATGCATTTGTGAGTCTTTTCTTAATGAGGCACTATTTAGAGTGACCATATAAGAACAATACAGGGCTGGTCACACTTACATGTTCACTTAAACTGAAAAAAAGAAGACATAACTGGTAAGAAACCAGTTACAATTTGAAACTTAAAAATTATAGACATTTTAAGAAATCATTTACCTGCTGAGAGTGTGTTGACATTTTTTGTAGTTGGATAGCTGAACTCCAGAAAATCAGTAATGAGCTGTCATTTTAAGAGCCTGTTAGTAAGAAATAAATAAATAATAATAAAAAAATTCAAACAATATGGATTATGAATTCAATGTGTCTGAGAAAAGGAATATTCTTAGCTTCACAGAGCTGCTTACACATACATGTGATCAAAAAATAAGAGTAAAGAATATGTTTGTTTGAAAACCAGATACAATTTTAAAGTTCAATTTGTATTTAAATTTAAGAATGAAATCTGTTGAGAGTGTGTTGACACTGGATCACTCAGCTCCAAAAAATCAGTAATGAGATGCTTTTGACAGTTACAGATTTGAAAAAACAAAAGGGCGGAACTCTAAATTCTGACGCAAAGAACCATTTCATCATTAAAAGGGTTCTTCAGGATGCTGTGGTTATAAATAGACCTGTTACTACATGTAAAGAACCTTTAAAGAACCATCATTTTTGTACACACACACACACACACACAGATGCACACACAAATCACTACTCCATACAGATTAGTACAGATCTGAATAACGTAGTAAAACCGGTAACACTCTATAGAGTACTACTCGAAATGCCTATGAAGTGAATGGTGTCATTAATAAAACTGATGACTTTTCTTGTTTTGAGCTTTGTGAAGTTTAAGAGCTCAGTCCAGTGATCAATCAAGCAAATGTATGCTCCAAGTTTGTACTTTATCTTTAATGATTGATTCACAGCTAAACTGATCTGATGTGAGAGAGTGAAGAGTGTGTCATTGTTCTCTACAGGTTGAGAGATTGTGGTGTCACAGATTGTGCTGCTCTGACTTCAGCTCTGAGATCAAACCCCTCACACCTGAGACACCTGGATCTGTCTGATAATAAACTAGGTGATTCAGGAGTGAAGTTACTGAATCTGAAGGTTGATCCACATTATAAACTGGAGACATTATACTATAGTGAGTATATTGTTATTTAAATCTTTTAAATTGACCCACTTTCCATGAGTGTAATTGGAGAATATAATACAATAATTTAGCTCTGTTTTAGTCTCTTTACTTTAAACTGTTCAGAGTTTAATTCTGTGATGTGACTGGTCTATAAATATATGAATATTTCATCTCTTCCAGTGTCTCTGTGTGTAAGTGATAAAGAGAGAGTTGCTGATCATTTACTGTTATGAATCTATGATTAGTTGTTCATTCATATCTCTGGCTGTAATATGAATATACTAATATCTCTGTCTGATGTGATGTGACAGCAGTAATGTCTCGTATGTGAATGTCTGTGTGTTTTATTGTAGGACTCTCAGTATTTAGACGTCAGTCCAGTTTCCTCAGGATCAGCTGATGGTGAATAAGGAGCCGCTACAGAGACGTCACAGTCATACAATCAACACAGACTGAGCACACACAGACACACAGCATCACACACAACCAGATCATCAAAAAGCTTAAATCACATTACCACATTTATAATACAAAGTCATAAATTCTTCACACTCCAGTATACTGCCATCATTTTAAGGAAATTTAAAATAAAAAACCTCTATCACTAGTTATCCATGAAACAGATTTGTTGTGGATTAAAATATTTAAGTTATTCCACAGAATTTATTTGTGGGGAGAAAAGTTGTGCACATAACACAAATCTTGGGTGAAACTGCATTTTAAAAGAAACTCAAAGCCTCCTAATCTACAGAATACAGTGTTGGGGATGTAATTGAGTCATTGTGGCAAAGGCATTTTTTGACCAACCAATTCTGAAGGAGCTGACTAATTTCTTAATCCAAACATTCCAGTCCAAAAATCCTAAATTCAAGTCCAAAAATCCATATAGACTATGTAGTGATAGCCTCTATGTTGGAAAGGAAAATCCGCAGACAGCCTGCTCGATACAGTCTTTGACAGGTGTAGTGATTACTGTTGAGTATCAGTTCACACTTTAATAAGTTTAAACACTGAGGCTTCTCTAATAGTAATGTTGACGTTTTCATACCAGGAATTTTCAGAACAGTTTCTTCCCTCAGGCAATCCATCTCATGAACACTTGACAATAAACATGGAACACAAAACACTATTATACACTGATTTATTTAACACACATACTTATTTACATTTCAAATTTGCATATAACATATGTACCTGTACATATTGAATTGTCTATTTTGTGTATTGTGGTTTTGCTATTTTGTACATTGCCTATTTTGCATATAATGTCTTGTCTTGTCACTGTCATTCTGTTGCACTGTGGAGCTTCTGTCACTACAACAAATTCCTCCTATGTGTAAGCATACCTTGCAATAGAGCTCATTATAGAGGTTTGGAAAGGTTTAGTATAATTACTTAGAATAATATAAATGGTATATAAACGGCAAAAACGGTACTAAACGAAGAGCCGGAGTTCCTTCTACTACGAGCGACCACATTTGCTTTTTCATCTGCCCGCCTCTTCAGGGTTCCCGTTGTACTGGGCGGGGCAGAGAGAGCGTACGTCATGACGCCACTCGTGTCACTACTGAAGTGGGTGCTTGAACGCACCAGGTTAAATCCTTAACCAACGCGGGCGTCAAGCTAAGTACGTTGAAGAGAATCCGGCGCGGTTCATTTTTGATAGCGCTACGCGGCCAGGAGCCGGCAGGTGAGTACGCGATCGCCCGGTTAAGTGCTCCGATGAGAGGGCGGCTTGGATCCTGAGGAGATCGCCGCATTTTCCATCGGAAGTTGCTAAGTCAGAATTCCCCATCTAATACAGGTTGCTCCTCGGCCCTCGGGCAGCACTCGCTAACCTTACATTCCTTCGCTAGGCAGGTTTGTCAGCAGCTGTTCTTGCTTGTAAACACAAGCTGTGTTGTGAACGCGTCGGTGATCGGTGTGCGGTGACTCGCATTGCGGTTTGACGGACTGCGGATCTCTATTTTGGTTCGGTTAGTCAAGATGTGTGACATTGCGGAAAGTCGTCAGGCGGACCAGAGAACTTTCTCCACGTTCATCGCGTATGGTAACCTGCGTGTACTTGAAGGGGAAAGTCCTGTGACGACAAAATATATCAGTTCAGTCTTTGTGACGTGGTGTTGTTTTGTGCGGGATTCTTTAAACTTTTTTTGAACTTCGTAACTGTGTTCTCGGAAAGCTAACTCATTAAAGCTACTCATTTGGACTTTAAGGTTACAACTGCTGATCATTCGTCGTCAAACCTATAGTTTATTTAAAGGTTTTGTAAGTGATATCCTGTTCTTCATATTGGGTCGTTGTTTTGGTTGAAATCCTAAACCCGGCTCGCACTGGTCGAGCTGGAGGGTCAATCCGCTCAGATTTTGAAGCCCCAGATGTGGCGCCTGATTATAATGCTGCACCGGATTTCATGCCAAAATAAGACAAGGTTCAACTTTTGAATAGCTTTTCAAGTTTACAGTGCCACTGCAAAATGAAACGTTTCATAGCTTGAACAATTTGTTAGTCTATGCTCAGGTTTGTCAGTGTTTCACTGGAAGCTTGTTTTGGTTGAGTCAGATAGTAATAGCAAGTCAAACAAACTGAATTTTGAAGTTTAGTTTCTGCTTTATATCATGTGCACTTTTGCTGCTATAAAGGTGGGATACAGTTTAGGGACAGGTTTGGTGGTTTAGTTAGGTTTAAGGGTGGATTAAGAGGTAGGGATAGGGTCAACGGTGTAGTCATTGATGTAATTACAGAAATGTGTATTTACATGAAGATATTATTATTGTAATTTTCCCTAAACAGCAATTATGAGACTATTAAAGGAATAGTTCCCTCATTTTGCCTTTCAACATGTACAGTAGGTGACTTTCTTATTTCAGTAGACCAGTAAAGATGATTTTTAGCAGATGGTTCTTGGTGATTCATGTTATGCAAGTCAATGGGTGCCGTCACTTTGAGAGTCAGAAAAGCGGGTACAGGAAACATTAAATGAATACCTGCTACTCCTGTTGATGTATTGAGGTCTTAGGAGTTTGTAGCTTAAGCTTTGTGTTGTGTGTGCAGTAAGTGACGTCATCAGCCATTGTAGTTCCAGGTTCTTCTAAATGGCTTTACCTGCTGGTGAAGGTGTCCGCACTCTGTGCTGTAAACAACAATGTAAACAATGTTCAGTTCCTTGCACAGATGATCATTTTGGCAGGAGCTGTGGGTAATTTTGTGTTTCCTGTACCTGCTTTTTTGACTCTCAAAGTGACGGCACCCATTGACTTGCATAATATGAATCACCAAGGGCCATGGCTTCTGCTGAAAATCTTCTTTAGTGTCTACTGAAGGAGAAACTACCTACATCCTAAATGGCCTGTGGATGAATAAATGAATGTTGATAAATGTCAATATTGGGTGTTCCTTTACCTGTGGATTGATTAAGGAAAGCCTGTGTTTTTTGTGCACTCGACAACCCATTACTTCATGTGTCGTCTTGAGTTTTTGTCTCTGTGTACAGCATATCATAAACAGTGTCAAGCCACATTTATTTATATTGTACTTTATACAATACAGATCATCAATTATGAAACAGTTCACATTTTGTTCTCACCCAGTCGTGTCAGTGCAGTTAAAATGATAATATTTCTGAATATTAATTGTCTTTTAAACCCCAGTGTTAAAGTGTAAGTTGAGGTCAAGAAAATTCTGGATTGAGGAACCGATGAGTAGACAATATCTGTCTCATTATTTTACTGAAATCTGCTGTAGTGGTTTGGACTTGTACCACTTTAGTGATTGCAGTTTCTTATTTATCGGTTTCAATCTCATGACTTTTTCCACTCATGTGCCTGATTGTGACCTTAAGTGGGCAAAGCAATGTTGGTGAATACAAAAACACATCAACAAAGATACAAATAAAAGATGTTGATCAATTGTGTTTGAGCCATACAAGGTCTCAGAAAACATTTTTACAGATCCAGACTTTCTATAGCTCAAACTGGTGGAGTTCTGCCAGTGTCTGGATTAGATGGATTAGGATTACATATAGATTTTATGTGGTCTGTGCTAACTTGATCTGTGAAAACGTTTTCTGGGACTTACTATGGATCAAATCCAATGATCAGTGTTTTATCTTGATCTCTGTACATGTGTTTCTGCCTCCACCACCATTATTTTGTCCTGCTGATGATCATAAATACAGTGGATGAGTGGAAAAAGTCACATGACTGAAACAAAAGAACAGGCCCGTGTGCTGTATGTTTTGTGTGCTCACAGGAGCAGGGATGTTAACTTGTCAACTTTCGTCGTCTTTGCGTTTTGAATCCAGAATGGGTTGTTTGTTTGATTTGTGTGGAGAATTAAAAAATTCTGGTTGGTCTGTGAGGAGTCACAGAGAATGAAATGAGAGCCACACTTTTTGACTTGTCAGAAAAGCTCTATGATTTAAGTGGACTTGTTACAGTGTCTCAGTCCACTGTACATTTCCACTGATGTTTTCAGGAACTCAATCAGTTTTTGTTATATTGTAGGCCTATACAGGGGCATTTCTAGGATTTGAAAACATCTGGGGCTGGTGGCAAAACATCAGGGGCTAGTAGTGGTGGAAGGGAGCTCACATCATACTTTCGTTTAAATCATACTTTCTTTTTTCTGTTTAAATCGTACTTTCGTATGATGTATGTATGACGTACGTATCATAGTCTAACGTTTTGTTAGACACAGGTAAATCTGGTGCACTTTGAGAGTTCAAAAATAAGAGCTCCAAGTTAACCCATGTTCAGTGCGCAAACTGAACAAAGAAAAAAGGTTTATGACCTGACTCATCCCTCTTCTGGTACTCTGAAAACATCGGTTCATGAACTCATCGTGTGAGCAAAGTCATATTGTGCTTTCGATTTTAGTTCATTTGACAGATACTTTGCCTTGGCACAAAACAACATTGTTACACTATGAAAAAAATAGTAAATCGTAATCACTGCAAATAGCAAACATATCGAAGTATTATCACAAAATTATAACTTTACAAAAATATATTACACAAATAAAATAATACATTTAAAAATATATGTTTGCATGCAAAAATGTGGCCCATTTTAATTTATTTATTATTTTTGTTTACCAAATTCCATTTTATTTTTTTTAATTCTGTTTTTTTTTCTGTTTAAATTTTTCTGGACTCCTTTTTAATGGTTAAATTTAATTTTATTAATCAAAAAAGATGTCTAATTAATTAAAACATGAAACTTATACAATTTAAAGTTAATTTATCAGAAACGCCCCAGATGTTTTCAAATCCTAGAAACACCCCTGGCCCTATGAAATGTTTTATTTTTTTTTCTCACCTTATATTGTATACATATGTTTAAAATGCACCTTATTGTTACCAAATTTGTTTTAGCATGTCTATTTAAATGCATAAAAGAACTTTTATTTATTTCTACAACAGCATTATGAAATTCTATGTTGTGTATTTAAATTTTCTGGTTATGAGGCATAACATATTAATTTATCTTTTAATTAATGAAAATTAAATTTTATTTTTGATAAATAAAGGGGATGTACTATTAAATGTAAAAGATGGAAGAAATATAAGTTTTATTAATTTTTCAGCAGTAGTAGTAGTAGTAGTAGTAGTAGTACTGTAGGTAAGTACATTCTACTGAATGGTAGTAATGTATTTCTGGCACAATGTCTACAAACTAAACCAAACTTTTATTTTGACGGGTTCCCTGAATATCTTTACATTTCTGTGAGTATAAAACGCTGGTTTACTCAAATGAAACAGTGAAGTACTCTCAGAGCACTTCTGGAGATGTTGTTTATGCATTTTCTATGGCAGACGCTGAAATTATGAAATCACCGCGAGCGTCACGCGCGCTTATGTGTAGTAAAGGAAACCGCGCCTGCGTCTGCACCATTCATTCATAATGAGACACACAGAACAGGCAGGATTCATATTTAAATGGTATTTTGCGGCGTAATATTTACAGATAGTCCATATCGCGATTTGATTGAAGTGTAATGACCGGCTTTTGATTCATTCATTGAAACTTTGACAAATTCAGTGAATTCCTCGGAAATCATAGGGCGATACAAAACATACATAGAGAAAAATCTTTCGGGGCTCGAGCCCCGAATGATTAGCCCTAACGACGCCCCTGGGCCTATATATTATTTTAACTCATAATAGTAGTGATGGTGATGATAATGGAATGAATAGATGATTAAAATATCTAATGATTTAATCTAGCAAAGAGTAGTGAAATTACAGGTATTTAAATGTTTATTTCTTTTAGTTGAGAACTACAAGAGAGCCTTCAGATTCATGTGTTTAGTTAACAACAGGTTTATACACTGCCATTCAAAAGTTTGGGATCAGTAAGATTTTTAATGTGTTTTTTGTGTTTTTTTTTTTTTTTTTTAAATAAGTTTCTTCTGCTCATCAAGGCTGCATTTATTTGTTTAAGAATACAGAAAAGACTGTTATATTGTGAAATTATTGCAATTTAAATTATTAGTTTTCTATTTTAATATACTTTAAAATAGAATTTGTATCTGTGATGCAAAACTGAATTTTCTGCTTGATTACTCCAGTCTTTAGTGTCACATGATCCTTCAGAAATCATTCTGAAATTGTGCTGGTTGTGCTGCATAATATTTTTTAGAACCTGTGATACTTTTTTCAGGATTCTTTTATGAATAAACCATTAAAATGAACAGCATTTATTAAAATAGAAATTTAAGTAAGGGATAATCAACGGTTTGCCGTGCATTAAAGGATCGTAAATGCACAACACGAAGTGCATTTAAAATTCTTTAATGCACGGCAAGTCATTAATTATCCTGCTTATCCCATGGTCATTTGCCAAGTTATAGACAAGTTAAAACTAGTATTGCTCTTTACAGCGCAATATTTGACCAAATGGGTAAAAATGGCAGT
Source organism: Labeo catla (assembly GCA_012976165.1). Taxonomy (NCBI): domain Eukaryota; kingdom Metazoa; phylum Chordata; class Actinopteri; order Cypriniformes; family Cyprinidae; genus Labeo; species Labeo catla. The sequence continues at coordinate 531,575 of VONZ01000276.1, read as the reverse complement.
TATTTTCTTCAGTTACTGCAAGCAGCTCTAGCATTCTGCTGCTTCAAATCAGACACAGAGATGAAATGGTGCACTAAGATCACATTTATTGGAATTAATTATAGCATTTATTTCAGTAAATTATCGATCGATTGACTGAGAGAGAGAGAAGGAGAGAGATGACAGTTGTGTGTGCGTATTACCTGCCTGCTGCATGTCTCTCTCTGCAAACAACTAATTAATTTAAAAAAACAGGCTATTTTATTAATAAAAATCTAGGGGAAGCTTTGACAACAAGTTTATGTATGTGCACAGTGTAATGCGATCTCCAACCTGTGTGTGTGTGTGATGTGTGTGTGTGTGTGATGTGCGTTGGTTAGTATGCATCAATTAAAGCAGTGCATTAATATAGAACGGTGATTAAACTGACCTGTGCATTAAATGGTTTTACTGCATACCTGCCAGCCAATCAGAATACAGTGTTCAGACAGGCCGTGGAATAAATTGTAATAACTTTACAGTATAACTGTTTTTTTTCTGTATGATCAAATAAATGCAGCCTTGATGAGCAGAAGAGCCGATCCCAAACTTTTGAACAGCAGTGCACATGCTTTTGATTTCAGATGAAATAGTGTAAACTTCTGTCCACAAAAATGTTGTAAAGTCTGTGAATGTGAAAATAAAGTGAGTCTGGCACCTGTTGCTTTCCCAGATGCATGGAAGTACAAGCAAACTGCGTCGCAGCACCTGAAATTTTTCCACAGCCTTTCGTGATTTTTCACGAAACAACATATAACAGTGGCCGATATATTATTAGCCAGTAATTGTGTCAATGGAATTTGACTGACGATTAGTTGTGGTATATTTGCGTTCACCAGTGAATCAGTCTTTAATTACTTGCAGCTTTTCTCGTTTCGGATGATCTCGATCACATGTGCTGCATGTGTGACCATGAGTGTGCGAAGCCAAGTTACCATGTCACGTCACTCTGTGGATTATTTCAGCATCTTTGCACCATGTCATGTTATTTTTTTGCGCTAAATCTAAATCCTGATAATCCATAAGTAAAGATGTGGCATTTGAAGTACTCTGTTTATGGGTCAGTCCATCTCAAGTGGTCTAGTAGAGGGTGTTTGACCATTTTAAACCAGTATGTGTCTGACGAAAGAGAGACTATATTTGTTAGAGTAGAAAATTGTCATTTACAGTTGCATGAGCTTCCCACATGTCCTTATTTTTGAATTGCCATTTGACTTTTTGCACAGGCTGTTTGTTTCAATTGACTTCGCACTCAGTGTCATAAATGCTTGTGAAAGGCAGCAACGACAGATAATTATTCGGCTGGAGTCTGTGAGTCACAGTTTGAAGTGGAATAGAGTGAATTATACAGTGAGGGTCAATCCGTGGTTCACTGTGTTCCCCAGTGACACCATTAGCAAGCAGTTTCCTGAATGACTCTCAAAATGATAATGTTGAGAATTCACTCCCACATAAATGCGTTTGTCAATCCTGAAACGTGCAGTTTATATGTGGCCCTAGTAGCATTAAAAACAAACTTTTATTTGAACTGGGAGTAAAATACAGAACATGAGCAAAGATCTTTCTCTTTATTATAATTGCTAGGGTGTTTTTTTTTGTTTGTTTGTTTTGTGAGGAGCTTGTTCACCTTGTACATCCTTCTAAACCTCCTTGGTATTGATTATTATCAGTGTCTGGTATATCTTCTTCCTGTAGTCTGGGCGGCGCTCAACCTTACATTGAGGAAAACGGAACAAAACACTCTCACAGTTTAAGATAGTAAATTCTTCCAAAAAGAATAAAAATCTCAGTACTTGAAATTAATTTGCTGTGCATCTGAAGATGGATTACATGTCGAGATGCTAGCAGACTTTTCATCTTAATATACAACTCCTCACGTATAAACACGTGTATTCAATCAATAAAAAAATTGACCACTTGCTCAACTAAATCATGGAGTTTATTTATATTTTTTATAATAATAAGTATATTTATTATATTTATATGTTATATTTATTTTAAAATATCTAGAATGAATTCACATTTGTGCATCAGTGTGTTTTAGGTGTAAAACTTTAATGAAGGGGAGTTGTCTAAGACATAGGCTAATGAATATTAGGAAGGTAATGATATTAAAATCTAACAATACAATATTTATTATTATTAAAAAAAAAAAAAAAAAAAAAGGCTTGGAAAAAATTACAATTTTGTAAAGTCAAAATCTTCTAATGCACTTTGAAAGGTATTAACCCATAATCTTAAATAAGAAATCCAAGTCAGAAAAAGCATTGTGAATTGACTTGTACCTGAACTTTAAAGGGGACTCAACCCTCTTTTTATTTGTAATATACCGTTTCAGTCTAAATTACATTCACACTGCTGTTTTAGAAGGCAAACAAATTAGAATATAATAGCAATTTTATATTATTGTTATTCCTATGGCTGTTATAGCTGTATATTGTAAAACAGTTGCACTGTAAAATAAATGAAAATGAATATTTAATAGGCATATTATTTTTGCTTTACACTACAGTAGAGAAATTTCAATACTTCATTCCTAATTTCTACACATTTAAGAGCTGTTTTGAATTTGCAGCAACTTTACGCGTTTAAACCGCTCGCCGTCAGCAGTTCATACTGCACTTTTAAGCTTTTATTTTATTTTATTATTTAAAAAAAAAAAAAGACAGCCACATAAAAATGTGTCTTACTACAAATCTAGTGAAATGCTGTTCTCATCTGCCACAAAATTAAAGCATAACAGGTGGCCGTTGCGTTCCTAAACGTGCACTAAATTCACAGCACGTGCAATAAACGAGTTCACTGCATTCATTTACAGTGAACTGATCAGTTCTGAGTCACGGAAAACACTGGATCACGAGCTGATCGTCTGAATAAAGTGTGTGCTTCACTTTGAAACGTGCACTTGATGAAGCGATTAAGCCATATTGAACTTTTAGTTCATTTGACAAATACTATGTAGAATATTTTTAAAATCTACACTTTTTGCCCAGAAGATCTATATTATTTCATATCGTCATGTGACCACCATAGTATCGCGATTCCACAATGTTGATAATATTGTTACATCCCTAATGAATATTTGTTAGTCACATGCAGGATCACAGAATGAAAGCATGACAGCAAACCTCATTAGCTTAAGTGAATTAAATGATCACACATACAGCTTTATTTGAGTGTTTCTTCATGACACACCATGACATTGAGCTGTTAGAAATACATACACAATTACATCATTACATCAAATACATCATACAGCGGTGCAAAAGAAGGGCTGCTGTTGTTTTTTTTTGAACAGATTTGTTGAAACAAACCGTCCAACAGAACAAGTGAAATACTGTTAAAGAGGGCTGTTAAAGAGGAGTTGATTTCCTCTCTGAATTGATTCCTTTTGTAATTGATTCCCATCCCTGTGAATCACTGTATCACTCCCTTTCTTTCAGCACAAGCTCACTGAACTCTTATTAATGGCTAATACACATTACATAACACACAAACTCAGTGTAGCAACCCAAAACTTATTTTTGAAGTAGAGTTTCAGCGGAAGTCTGCTGTTACATATTGCTTATGTGTGCAGTGTGAAATAGGCTTTACACTTTCAGTTGCACCAATGTACCAATGGAACAATGTGTTGCATGAAATTACTGAAATGACAAAAAAGTAAGACCCATCCCTGCACTTTTTAAACATGCTGATACAGTTCTCTTTTCTTTCTCTCCACAGACGTTGCTGCACCTGTTTTCCTTTCACTTTTTTTTGTATTTAATTTTTTTGTGTACTTTATTTTATTTTCTACACTGTTGCTCCAACATCAACAGTCAATGTTTGTTGGAGAGGAAACGTACAAGTATAGACAGAGCATTTCAGAGCAACAATGAGCACATCAAAACCCAGTGGACTCAAAGCGCCCAGCAAAATTGGCAGACCAACCAATGCTGGGGTCACAAAGACGTCTCCTTCTGCCGGTAAGAGCCATATAATACAGCACCAGTGAACTGTAAGATTTCTGATGTTTTTAAAGAAGTCTCTTCTGCTCAGCAAGCCTGCATTTATTTGATCCAAAGCACAACAAAAACAGTCAAATTTTGAAATATCTTCAGTATTTAAAATAACTGTTTTCTATTTGAATAAATTTTACAATGTAATTTATTCCTGTGATTTATTACTCCAGTCACATGATCCTTCAGAAATCATTTTAATATTCTGATTTGCTGCTCAAAAAACATTTAGTATTATGTTGAAAACAGCTGAGTAGATGTTTTTCAGGTTTCTTTGATGAATAGAAGGTTCAGAAGAACAACATTTATCTGAAATAGAAATCTTTTGTAACATTATAAATGCCTTTATCAATGCCTTTTTAATCAATTATTAGCATTCTTGTTAAATAAAAGTATCAATTTCTATTTCTCTTTTCCACACACACACACACACACACACACACAAATGCTAATAATAATTATACTGACTCCAAACTTTTGAATGGTATATTTGACCTTCTAACTCAATAGCAATCTCTATTCTAATTCTAGTCTTTAAAAAAAAAAAAAAAGAACTTGACCTTTTAAGACTTAACAGGTGTTGTGTGCACACAGATGATTTGTATATCAAGCACAGGACACTTACTGCACACTGTAGGAGTAGTTTGGATACTGAACAAAGCCGTTTTCTTTTGTTTCATTGGATCAGGTGCTGCTAAACCAGCTCAGAGTGACAAATCCTCAGCCGAAGCCCAAGATGCAGGAGAGCAGTTTAAGATCGGGGATCGCGTCTGGGTCAACGGAAACAAGCCGGGCGTCGTTCAGTTTTTAGGAGAGACCCAGTTTGCTCCGGGCCAGTGGGCTGGAATTGTACTTGACGAGCCAATTGGGAAAAACGACGGTTCGGTGTCGGGCGTGCGCTACTTTCAGTGCGAAGCCTTGAAGGGTATTTTCACAAGGCCCTCCAAGCTTTCGCGCACAGAAGGTGAGGCGGACGGCACGACGACGGCTCCTCCGTCCCGTGCTTCGTCGCCCACCCCGTCCACTACGTCGGTGTCTGCTTCAACCAAGAAACCAGCTTCACCCACTAAAACCACCGCTGCTCCAGCCTCAGAACTGGTGCGGTCGAAGAGCGAATCCGTGTCCAACCTGTCGGAGAGCGGCTCGGTCAAGAAGGGAGAACGGGAGCTGAAGATCAACGATCGAGTGCTGGTGAGAGTGTTGAGATGAGCTCTTCTGATGAGCATTATTGTGTGTAAAGATGGGAGGATTGAAGGGTTTAAGAGAAGCATAATTGGCCTCATCGTCATAAATTGTTCTTTTACACTGATTCTTTTTGAAATGGAAAAATAACTTCAGTAAATAAGGGTAGTTTTCAGAATTCAGCATGTGCTGCAGTGCACTTTTCTCCATTTAGAGCGCATGGATGTTTTATGATTTACTGAGACCGCAGGCCATTTCTACGTACAGTAAATTAAGTTATTACACTGTTTAGAGGGAAATAAGATACAATTCTAATTTCAACATTATTTCTTTAATAAAATAAGCATCTACTGCACACAAAGTGACCAACATTTTCAACCACTGAAAATGGGTAATATTCAACAATCTGGACTTGGAGCCTCGTTGAGATCTCTATATCTCTGGGACTGAATGATGTAGGGCCTTGAGAATTAAGATTTCAAAAGAAAAGTTTATGAAAAACTAGATTATAAAATCATATTTCAATATCTTCGATATACTTGTCGAGTTATAAGGACGTGGACTTTGGAAACATAATATTTATGGCACTAAGACTGGTATGTTCAATACAGTTGTCTTAATGGAAAGAAACAAGATACATCTCCAGTTTTAACATTGTTTATTCTTTAGACGTTCCTTTTTAAAAGACAAGAAATGTCATATTTCAATCGGACCCACACTGAAAATGTGTAAATTTTAACGATTTACAGCTGGAGCCATATTGGAATTCCAGTATCTCTGGAACCGAATCTCATAAGGCGTTAAAAAAAGGAAAAGTTTGCTAAGACCCAATATCTAAAAGAGCATTAAGACATCTTTAATACTTCTTGAGTTACAGACACGCAAACTTTGGAGAAAAACTTGCAAAGTGCTGTTTCCCCATTTTTGAATGGTCATCACTGGCACATCATGCAACAAAGATTGCTAAAGTCAACAGAGCTAATAGAGCTACAAATCTCTGTGTAAAAATAACCATCTTTCTAAAGTAATTTTACCCCCTGTAATTTGACTCTGAATCTCAGGTGAAAATTGCCATTTTGACCCCTCTCTACAAACAAGTGGATCACTCGGTGAATATTCATCCATTTCATCACTATACATGTCTGTCTTTCCTCAAAAATTTGAGCTGAGGACGTTTTTGAAATGTGGTTGATTTGACACAGAATGACCCTTCAATAAATACGTTTCAGAATTTGGCATGTCCTACAGTCAGAATGCATGTGAAGTCCTCATTTCTGTTACAGGTTGCTGGCACGAAAGCTGGTGTGGTGCGTTTCTTGGGCGAAACAGATTTTGCCAAGGGTGAGTGGTGTGGAGTTGAGCTGGACGAACCCTTGGGGAAGAACGATGGTGCTGTGGCTGGAACCAGGTACTGTGGCCTGTTCTTACATTTACACTCTATACAGGAGCGATGGATTATAAGAACATTGATTTGTGTGTCATCAGGTATTTCCAGTGTCAGCCCAAGTACGGTCTGTTCGCACCAGTGCACAAGGTGACCCGTATCGGCTTTCCCTCCACGACCCCAGCCAAGGCGAAGACCACCGTGCGGAAGACGACGACGACCACCACCCCGTCAGGACTGAAGCGCAGCCCCAGCGCCTCCTCCATCAGCTCCATGAGCTCCGTGGCCTCATCAGCGAGTTGCAAGCCCAGCCGAACAGGACTGGTGAGTGTACATGCACAAAATATGTCATTTCTGGGATGTTAACAGCACCACAATGGAATTGCTGAATGGTTTCTCAGACTGGGCTTTTCCTTCAGCTGTTTTTTGGCAAACATTAGTGTTTGGCAAACTCAAGCGATTGATTGAGCCAGCTGACAGGCCAGGTCTCCAACAAATAGGGTAATGTTATCAGGGCTGAGTCACATAATCAAATGAATGTCTTTTCTAGGCAAATGCCTGCTTTCTATCCAAAGAAGGCTTGTAATAAAATGCAGTAGGTGCAGTAACCAAAAATCTAAATTTTTTTTTTTTTTTTGGCTCTGCATCCATGCATGCTAGCTTCAAATTTGGTGTTTCCTATAAATCCATACGTAAGATCTTAGGTATTTTTGTCAGATTATTTATCTTATCCTCTCTAGACATTGCACACATCAGCTCTCGACCATACCACATTGTTTAGCAGATATGATCTGATATGTTTGTTAAATCTGGTCCATTATGGCTAATATTCCTATGTTTTGTGCGGACAAAATCCAAACAAATTACTCAATAACTTGCTTTGTAATTAAATAAACAAAAAAAACAATCATATCATTCATATCTGGGTCATTCCATGTCAAATTTTGATTTTGCTAATATTTTTCTGTAGAAAGATAGGCATGCATAGTGATGAAAGCCAAACTATTAAATGTAATGAATGTGTTTACTTTTACTTTTTACTTTTACTAAATTATGAATATTTACTGAGTAATCCACTATTTAGTAGAGGGGGGTCAAAACAGCAATTTTCACTTGAGATTCAGAGTTAAATTACAGGGAGTTAAAAATGACTTTAGAAAGATGGCAGCATCATAATGTTATTTTTACACAGAGATTGGTAGTTCTGTTAGTGAAATCTGTTGACTTTTAACAATGTTGGTTGCATTATGTGCCAATTGTGACCATTAAAAAACTTTTTTGAAGATTATACTCCAAAGTTTGCATGCCTGTAACTCAACAAGTATTAAAAATATGTTAATGCCCTTTAGATATTGGGTTCGTTTGGCATCTTTATTTTTAATGCCCTATGAGATTCGGTTCCAGAGATATTGAAATTTCAATATAGCTCCAGCTGTAAATCCTTAAATTGTACACATTTTCAGTGGTCAAAAACCAAATATGAGACTTTGTCTTTTAAAGAGGAGTGTCTGAAGAACAAATAATGTTAAAACTAGAGATGTATCTCATTTTCTTTCTGTCAAGACAACTGCATTGAACATGCCCGTCTGAGTGCCATAAATATTATTTTTCCAAAGTTTACATGCCTGTAACTCAAGAAGTATAAAAGATATCACAGTATGATTTTTAGATTCTAGTTTCTAATGAACTTTTCTTTTGGAATGTTAGTTTTCAAGGCCCTGCATCATTCAGTCCCAGAGATACGGGGATCTCAACAAAGCTCCGTGTCCAGATTGTTGAATGTTAGCCGTTTTCAGTGGTAAAAAATCAAATGTTGGTCACTTTGTATACAGCTGATACTTATTTTATTTAAAGAACAATGTCTGAAGAAGAAATAATTTTAAAATTAGAATTGTATCTTGTTTCCCTCTATCAAAACAACTGCAAAGAACATACATGTCTGAGTGCCATAAATGCACTGAAATGGTCAAGTTGAGGCACATTACTTTACTTTCTGTAGTCTATTCATAAGATTCTATATTTGAATCAGTTTCTGGTATATTTGGAAGAAGGGATTTTGTTCATTTTAACAGCTTTGGAAGCTACCAAGAGTTTAAGCATGTCGTATGATAACATGTTTGAAAGAAATGCCACGCCTCATAGGGAAGTGTGGTTGCTTTCGCCACACATTGCATTCACATCAGTAAACCAAGATTTACCCTCAGCTAGATTAATTATTAGAATTTCTTTTTTATTGTTATAAAATGTGTAGCACAGTTATAGATTGAAGTGGTGTCAACTGCTAAAGGGCACATTTGGCAGAATCACTCATAGTACCTCTAACATTGAAGGCCTCTTATACTTGAAATAATTAACACTGGGTAATTCTGAACCCTAAGTAAATGGGATCCTGAGTAATCGTATTTTGTAATATTCACACTTTACCTAGAGTTAACAATTTTCCTGGTCATTCATAGTCTGACGTATTACATTGTACATTCCTAAACCCTGGGTTACTGTTATTATTTGCATATTTGCGTTGTAAACAGTGATGACAAACCACATTTGGTTTTTGACCATTTTAAATGGGTAGAATGCTAAATTTGGAGCTGCGCTGAAATCTCAATATCTGTGGGATTAAACCATACAGGGCCTTAAAAATGAAAGTTTCTTAGGAACTAAAATCAGATAATACTTCTTGAGTTACAGCCACACACATTTTGGAAAAAAGATTTATGACTCTCAAACAGGTATGTTCTATGCAGTTGTTTTGATAGAGGGCAAACAAAATAAATTTCTAGTTTGAGCATCACTTTTTCTTCAGGCGTTTCACTTTAAATACAATCAGTAATCAGCTGTATGTAAAGTGACCAACATTTGATTTTCAAGCCCTGAAAATGGGTAATATTCAACAATCTGAATATGGAGCCTCATTGAGATCCGTGTATCTCTGGGACTGAACGATGCAGGGCCTTGAAAATGAAAAGAACTAGAATCTAAAATCATATGGCGATATCTTTAATACATCTTGAGGCACACAAACTTTGTAAAAAGAGTATTTATGGCACTCAGACAGGTTTGTTCAATGCAGTTGTTTTGACAGAAGGAAACGAGACACATCTCTAGTTTCAACATTATTCTTCTTCAGACATTCCTCTTTAAAAGAAAATAAGCATCACATTTTTGCAAACTGACCCACATTGGGTTTTTGACCATTGAGAATGTGTACAATTTAACAATTTACCCCTGGAGCCATATTGAAATTCCAGTAGTTTTAGAACCAAGCCATGTAGAGCCTTAAAAATAAAGATGCCAAATGAAAGTTTGTTAAAATCCAATGTCTAAAAGGGCATTAAGATATCTTTAATACTTATTGAGTTACAGACATGCAAACTTGGGTGTAAAAACTTGAGAAGTGCTGTTTCCCCACCATTCCCTCACCATTGGCACATAATGCAACAAAGATTACTAAAGTCAACAGATTTTATTAACAGAACTAACAATCTCAGTTTAACAATGTCACAATTGTGTATTGTTAAAAGCGGTATATAAATAATGGTGACTTGACTTGACTTTAAAAATAACATAATGATGCTGCCATCTTTCTGAAGTCATTTTTACCCCCCTGTAATTTAACTCTGAATCTCAAGAGAAAATTGCCATTTTGACCCCCCTCTACTAAATGGTGGATTACTCAGTAAATATTCATCCATGACATTTAATAGTTTGGCTTTCATCACTATACATGTCTGTCTTTCTTCAGAATAAATATTAGCAAAATCAAAAATTTGAGCCAGGAAGGTTTCTGAAATTTGGTTGATTTGACATGGAATGACCAATCTCTGTTGTCTTTTTGGGATAGCATGCATTTCTGTTTCATCCATTTCATCAAACCTTTATCATTGGAGATTCAGGATTGTTTACTTTGCAGTAGAGGTGGGCGATATGGCAAAATATCATGTCACCATTTTATTCAGGAAAATCATGATTCACGATTTTATGACGATTCTTTGATTCTGTGTTGTTCTTTTTTTTTTATTATTATTATTTTTCAAGTTGTCTGAGCAGTACAGCCAAACTAATTTGTCTAATTTAGAACTTGCGTTTAACTTGTATTATAAACTCTATTAAAGTTGTTCATTCAAGAGCAGTGAGTGTTACACACATTCTTCATCATAACTTATGTTCAACAAAAGAAACTTATTCAGGAGTAAATGGTGACCATTTTTGTTTTTGGGTTTTTAGCATTTAGTATCATTAGTCTGCTGCCCCTTTAAGAGCTGCACACATCCATTTTTCTCTCAACTGTTCACTTTCACTTTAGACATAAGCAACTGTGTTCATATGTAAACCTTGTGTGGTTTTGACAGCGTTAGCGCGATCAGACACGAAAGATAACTCAGTCCACTAATCAGGCGGCTTTTGAAAGGCTTTTGTGTGCGTGCGCTTCAGGTGTAAACGCTCAGAAAAACTGCATGACAGAACAGCACGAATGAAATGTTTAACCGGCAAGGCTTTAAAACGCATGCAAATAATGTACTTTTGTGATTGTGAATAGTTGCGGTTTCCTACTGCAAAGTTAACACTTGATGTGAATGTATGTCGCGTTGTCGTTGTACAGTATATTGAGGAGGAGGCGCCAGTTGATAGAGTGTGCTCTGTAGTGTGATACTACAATATTTCTTCAAAAGCAGATCGTGGAGACATCTTAATTGCCCAAGATCAAAAATCGTCATAACACACACCCCTACTTTGCACTATTTGAAGATACAATAAAACTGTATTGCCAGTTTGTCCAAATGAGTCACTGGTGCCTGGAGGCTAATCACTGCTGCTTGCATGATATGTATTATACCTATATTTATATAAGCAAAAAAGCAACTCTAGAGCATGCTGACAGAAGCGTTCATTGTATTCATAGTACATGCATTCATACTTTAGAACATATGATACTAAGTAAAAAATTATTATTAAAAGAAGCACCTACTCAGCGAGTGTGTGATTTCAGACACAGATATCATTCTTCAAGTGTCACTCCTATAAACAAACATGGCAAACAGCAGCCAATCAAACATCAGCAGCCTATAACGTCAAATATGAATGGATTCAAAGGTAGAAAACGCCCATTTATTTCTCAATTCTGTCTGCTTTTGATGTAAAAATCTTGCCAACGTTATAAGTGGACCGCAGTGAATTTGATCATATAATGAAAAACTTGCTTATAAATTGCAGCCTTTTACCCTTTGTAATCTAAGCCATATCACAACATCGGTTTTAATTTTGATTAATTGTTCCACTGTAGTTATAAATATACACAGAATGAGTTGGGTCCGATCAAATTCTCCAGCATTCTGCCTTATGAGTCTCTTCTGTAGTTGTACCGTATCAAAGCTCAGTGTGAACGTGGCATTAATGCTGCTAAAAATGCTGTGTATATTACACACATGTGGACTTGGTAACAATTTCGAGGTAACCTTTCAGTAATATCTGTAAGTCTAGCGAAGGTCATATCTGAAAAACATGACTGAGAAAATGTTATGTGAACCAGGCGTTCCAGTATGAATGAATTTCTCTCTGAAGCTGACAGAGACGTCTACGAGGTACGCGAGGAAGATCTCGGGCACGACGGCACTTCAGGAGGCCCTGAAGGAGAAACAGCAGCACATCGAGCAGCTCCTCGCCGAGCGCGACCTGGAGAGAGCCGAGGTTGCCAAGGCGACCAGCCATGTGGGCGAAGTGGAGCAGGAGCTCACGTTACTGAGAGAAGGCCAGGAGCAGGTCAGACCCCGCTGTGCATGCAGACCCTCTGATATCTGTTTCTGTATTCTTTATTTTTTATTTCTTTATTTATTTTTAGGGTTTTGTTCTTAAAACGGTCTTCTAAACCAGTTTTACTATTTTAGTCTTTCTACTTTTACAGAATTTTACATTTCATTCAATGCATTACATGTAATTTCTCTGTGCTTATTTGTGAAATTCACTAGTAGTTTCTGAGTACAGATGATTTTTGCAGTAAATTCACCTAAATCAGCATCTGAGAATGTCTGTCGGCTCATCAGAATCAGTCATTCTAGAGTGCTTCTCTGGACGAGGTTCAGAAATGAGCTCCAGCCAAATGAGTTTTAAGCCGCAGATAGTTTAGTTTAGTGTGTGTGTGGCACAAGAGTAGGCAACTTCTGCACCGCTCATGTTCATATTAGGATTCAGCAACTGCTCAGTGTTACTGATGTTAGCTTTATGCAGGCGTTCACTACAGAATTTGAGCTTGTTAAAGGAGAAGTCCACTTTCAGAACAACAATTTACAGATAATGTACTGAACTCAGTGTATTCTGACTCAAGACCGTTAGGGTATGTTGAAAAACTCCAATCGTATTTTCTCCCTCAACTTCAAAAACCATTTCAAAATCATCCTACATCACTGCAGAAGTACAGACACAGTGTTTGCAAAGTGAACATGCAAAGAAGATCAAACACCCTTAACAAAAAAGGTAAAACAGTGATACAGGACGATGTTGAAGTTGAGGGAGAACATGAGATGGGAGTTTTTCCACATACACTAACTGACATGAACCAGAACAAAAACAGTCCAGACAGAGTAAGACAACACGAGCGTTTGACATTAAAAAGTATATAAATTGTATTATTTTTATTGAAAATAACCGATCGTTTCACTAGATAAGACCCTTCTTCTTTGGCTGGGATCATTTACAACCGCATTTGTGATCGTTGAACGAAAGCATACATAATTTCTTCTGTTGAATTTACATTTACTTTACATAATTTTTACTAAAATTATAAGTAAATAATTTTAAAATGAATAAAATAGGGGAAAAAAGGTGAACTCGATAAAAAATAAATCATAAATTAAACAGATTTATACCTAAGATAGCAGATTTTTGTTTCTATTTGGTTCTATTATTATTTATATTTTTCACAAGTTAGTCACCTATTTAATTTTTTTTAAGACAATCAAATCAAATGTTTTTTAAAACTTGTTATAAACTTGAAGTCAGCTGCATAAAAATATAGACTAACTTTGACTAATCTAATTGACTGGATTCTCCTGTTTGTGGAAAGAAATGTTTATGAGCTATTGAAAGCCTGTTTTAAATAATGTAAATGGACATTTGCTAAATGCTTTTGGTATATACAGTATAAAAAAAGGTTAGGTTATGTGTTATTAGACAGGAGTGTTATAAGTTAATGAAGAGGAAGAAATGACAATCACGTACGTCAGCGCTCAGCCTCTGAGGCTCTAATAAAAGCCTTTCTTCCTCTTGTTACTTCTGCTTTACACTTTCTGTTTCAGATGTGGTGGTTGTAAAAGCAATTTATAAACATTTATTTATTTGTTTGTTCTTATTTATTTGCCAATGAAATACTAATGTGGGCTTGGGTCGTCTTTGTGTAGTAACTGAAGTAACAAAATATGTGTCGTTTCATTTTTTCCAAGATTTCATATAGCCATAGCACTCATAATGAAGGATCGGTCAAAAAGGGATGTGGGCTGACATGGCACAGTGATTACCAACACAACAAACATGGCGATTATAGAATAATCAGAAATGATCCTGACCCCTGGACTAGTGTGCAGCACTGTCACATTAACTGTCACGTGTTTTGTGTTAAGAGACAAATACAGTTTTTAATTAAATGACTATTAAAAAATTATTTATAGACAGTAATACATTTTATATGCGTAAGTTCTATTCGTTTAGAAAGTCAGCTCAGTTTGTTTTTCTTGTAGTTATGGAAAATGTAAAGTTGATCAGATTAGATTAGATGATTACAGTTGTCTTGAATTGTTCCTGCAGTATGTGCTGGAGGTCGATGCCAAGATGGATCAGCTGCGAGCGCTCGTGGAGGCTGCGGACAGAGAGAAGGTGGAACTGCTCAACCAGCTGGAGGAGGAGAAGAGGTGCAGTATTCAATCAGTCTGAGACTTCAGGACTTTTAATAAACGTACAGTATTTGCATAGAGAAATCTTAGAGCTGACAGACACAATAATAATTGATATTGAATACTGATATTGTTTTGTCCAATGAAATGCATAGAATGAGAATAGTGTTCACTTAACAATGAAAATTTGGTGTCATTTACACACCATAATGTCATTATAACAAAAGATATAATAACCAGTTTTGGTGACCTTTGACCTCCACTGTATGAACAAAAATTCCTAATTTCTCAAAATATGTGGTTTTAAAGTCATACAGGTTTGGAACAACACGAGGGGAGTGGATCTATCCTTTTAATTCATTTATGTTTTGTTTTTTTTTCCCCTTTAAGAGCATGTCAGAATTCTCTCTTTCTGTTGACTTTATAAACTAACATTTACTATGATAATACAGCACAAGTTATTTTATGGTTACTGAAGAGTGCACACCTGACATGTGCTCACTTATACTTCAGTTATATTTATTGCATGATTATTATTTATTTACTTGATATTGTGCTTTGTTTTCTCATGCCTGTAATGGGAAAGTGGAAAAAAACAGCTGACGCAGAGTAATAAACTGAAAATGATAAAGAATTATTGCCCCAAACAGGAAGGTGGAAGACCTGCAGTTTCGGGTGGAGGAAGCTTGCATTACCAAAGGAGATCTGGAGGTATTTGAAGATTTTTGCGCTGATAGAACATTAGTAGATGGTATATTTTTCATATTTCGAATGTTATTCATGTCTGTTATTTATACATAATACTTGTTTAAACAGAAGCCATAGAGCAGGAGTCTCCAGCCCTGATCCTGGTGAGCTCCAGCCCTGCAGATTTCAGCTCCAGCCCCAGTCAAACACACCTGAAGCAGCTGATCAAGGTGTTCAGGTTCACTTGATAATGACAGGCAGGTGTGTCGGAGCAGGACTGGAACTGAAGTCTGCAGGACGGGTTTTCTCCAGGAGCAGCGCTGAAGATCCCTAAGTTAGGGTGTGCCATCATAACCTGACTGGCACCATATCCATATTTTGAATGATGAACTACTCCCTAATTTGGATGTCGAGTCTAGTTTTACCACAGTGAGAAAGGTCTTGTATTTAGACTGGACTGCAACTTTTTTGTTGACCTAACTATGAAAGGACTCCATGTGTGCATTCGGCAGAACTTTAAACATATGCTCTTTCAAAGGCACTTTGAATTCATTATGTTTGTATTAATTATCTGCAAAAGAGCTGTAATTTGTCTGTTAGTTTCTGGTCTCGTCCTGTTCTTGAATCAGTTACTCTTGAAAGGTTCATTGGTTGTTTGCACCCTTCATCATTCATGTCTTGACCTACTTATTCAGTAAAAAGTCTTAGACTATTTTCATCCATTCAAATTTAAGAAACTGTTGGCTAATGATTTGAAGTCATAAAACATGCAAATCAACAGCTTAGACAAATATTTCTTGTGCAGATGATTTACATACTTGAACAGTCGTAGCAAGACTAACAAGATAAGAAAATTTGTTCGCTATTTTAAAATAATTTTCCATTGAAAATGGATACTGAATTGATCGTCAAGCCGACACTGTGTACAACATGTTAAGTGTGTTTGTCTTTTGAATTTTGTAGGGTAATAAATACTCAATTATTCTGTAATACCATAACAAGTCACTAACCTACATGAAGATCTCATTATGTGAACTTCAGTATAAATGTTTTATTTGATGAAGTTATTCCTAAACACTAAAAGTTATCAGATTTTTTTCATTGTTCCTCTCTTCTTTGTTGTGGTCAAAGCACCGTTTTTTTGTTTGTGTTCTAACCCAGTCACTATAATGTTGCATGGCGTCTGTTTGTTTGTTTGGCCATCATCAGCATGACTATAAGCATTCATTGACTGATGCTCTGCTGCAATATTTCCTCACACTTTCCTCAGCTATGGTGTCGATCCGACTTGCATTTGTCACAACGTCTTCCGCCTCCTCTTTTTTTCCGTGTTGCGTCTCCACGGCTGTCCTCCTCACCCCTCGTCTTTCTGCATCAGGCTGGCATGTGATGGTGGCACTGGTTGTGTTTCTTCCTCTCCCCTTTCTGTACTAACAGACGCAGACGCAGCTGGAGCATGCCCTTCTTAAGGAGCTTGAACAGAGTCTTCTCTTTGAAAAGACCAAAGCTGACAAACTGCAGAGGGAGTTAGAAGACTCTAGGGTAATGGATCTTCACCTGGGCTGCGGGTCAAGGATCACTGAAGATATGCCACAGTGCTCCAGCTAACATTTATTGTTTTTCTATGTCAGGGTGTCAGTGAGGGAACTTCACTGCATGTTTTTCAATTATTCCAATTAATAACTAATTTGAGGAATGATTACTAACGCACACTAAATATCTAATTGCCGTAATTTCATTCTGTTGTCTTAATACACGTACAGGTGTAGAAGAACACAAATTCGTTTTAGTTCAGGGTTCCCACAGCCATTGAGAACCTGAAAACATCAGGAGATTATAAGCTGTCCTTTGGGAATAAATTTAATTTACACACTGTAAATACAGAGTAAATACAGAGTAAATACAGAGTGCATTAGCATTTTTGATGGTGTTGGTTCTGGAAGTATCTTTTCCATTTATTTTTCCCACAGGGATTTTTACAAAGTTTTATTTAAAGCATTCTGAACCAAACCACTCAGCTGTAATGTGAATCACAACATTACAAACTTTAATTTGAAGCACAGAAGTATTTACAAATCTGTAAAAAGACAAAGATACAAGGCAGTGTACTTAACGACTCTATTAAGGGAAAGAAATGGTGTAAAGACACAGAAAATTATCATTTAAAGTTGGTTTATATGTATATCTAGTGGCCAAAACTGAATGTTTCTCATTTGCTTTTAATGATCCTACAAGATTAAATTATGTTTGGCAGAAGAAAAAACTTGGCTAATGTATTTAACTGACAAGATTATTTGGCAAAAGAAGCAAAAAAAAAAAAAATGGATTTTTATTTTACTATGCGCAAAAATGCGTAGAGAAATAAAAAGCGATCAGGAAATGAAGCATACATAGAATACAAGAATAAAATCGGTTTATTTTGTTGGTTCATATTTGTTTTTGATTGCAGCAGTGCTGAAGGTTTGCACTTCTTTGTAGAACAGTTTCGTTGTATTATTACATATGAAACATTTGAGTGCATGCATTAGTTTTACACTTCTAGCACAACTATGCAATATGTTTGCAAAAACATTAATAATAAATTGTTTGAATAAAGGAAATATGTGAATTTTCCGAGACCGGACATCACTTTTGGCCACTTCTGTATATGTAAAAACAATTTTTTATGTTTATGGCAAAATCACGGCATCATTTTCTTGACAGCATCATGGGTAATGTATTTTTCACCAGGAATACTGCTGTCTATTATTATTATTAGTAGTAGTAGTAGTACTAGTAGTAGTATTATAATTATATTTTTTAATAGGTTGAAATAATGCAGACTGATGGCTTCAACTAAAGCACATATGTGAACCCGGACCACAAAAAACAGTTTTAAGTAGCACGTCTATATTTGTTGCAATAGCAATATCAATACTTAATTTTTGATTAGTAATATGCATTGCTAAAAACTTAATTGGGACAACTTTAAATGTGAATTTTCTCAATATTTTCAGTTTTTCAAATAGTTGTTTCTTGGCCAAATATTGTCCTAACAAATCATACATCAATGGAAAGCTTATTTATTTAGCTTTCAGACGCTGCATAAATCTCAATGTTGGTTCACAACAGGTTTTGCTTAAAAGGTTTATAAATTATTGTTAAAAATCAGTTTGCTTGTGGAGAAAATCAATGGAATTTTTACTTTCAGAACCCAACTGTTGTGCTCTGTTATGGAGTGGTTGTGTAAACAGAAGGTTAAAGTCTTACTAAATTTAATAAAATGGAGCAGTAAAAGAGTAAAATCTAGCATCTAAAAGGAAATCTGCCCATAGTATAGTTCATTACAATTCCTTGATCCTAAACCATGAAAACAGGCAAGATGGTGATGATCAGTTCATGTGTGGGAGCCCTGTTAGATGATCAGTTTTGGGGTTGGTGGTTGTTCCCCTACAAAGTCATGATCCCTCCCAATTCTGTCCCAGATTTTTCACATTTTTGCATTTTTAACATAGCTTAGGTAGCATTACTCCTATAAATTGAACAAAAACTACACATCTTTGAAAATCAGTTTAAATGATCCACATTTTAACTGGAAAAGATGATCATATCCATATCATTAAATGAGTTCTCACTCATCCAAACAGCACGTATAGTTTACTCAAAGACCTTTTTCTCTTTTAGGTGGCCACGGTCTCTGAGAAGTCCCGTATCCTGGAGCTGGAGCGGGATCTGTCGTTGCGGGACAAGGAGGTAGCTGCTCTTCGTAAATCGTTGGAAGCTGTCCCAGGGCAGGATGGGGTTCCTGACTCCTCCGTATTAGTTCTCCAGGAGGAGCTGAGTTCCCTCCGTGCACAGCTGGCCGCTCAGAGTCGCAGTCACCAGACAGAGCTGTCTTCCCTGCGCGAGATGCTCGCGGCTCGAGAAAAAGAACACGGCGAGTCTCTGTCACAGCTCCAGTCATCCTCAGGTCGCTTGTCAAAGGATAACGAGCAGCTTTTAGCTCAGCTGGCCAAATCTAAGGAGGAGAATTCAAATGTCGTTGAGGAGTGGCGCTCTAAACTAGCATCGGTCGAGGCCTCGCACCAGCAAGCTTTGGAGGAGCTCAAATCCTCCCACGAGGCAAGCAGATCTGAGCTGGTGGAGGTGAGCAATGCTCTAAAACAGTTGAAACTGACACACAAACTGGAGCTCGAGGAGCTCGCCAACAAACATGCTTCTGAAGCCATGGGCTGGACGGGTGAAGCCAAAGAGCACAAGGCGCAGCTCCTGAAAGTCAGCGAAGAGAACGAACGGCTGGTGGAAACGCTGCGCACCAATCTGGAGAAGGCAGAGGAGCAGCACCTGGTGGAAATGGAGGACGTGCTGGGAAAACTTCACAGCGCTGAGCTCAGGGTGAAGGAGCTGGAGGACACGGGAGTTAAGATAGGGCAGCAGCTGCAAGAAAAGGCACAAGAAGCTCTGGAGCAAAAAACAGCCCTTCAGACTCTGCAGTCGCAGCACAGTCAAGGGAACCAAGAGATGGAGAGGTTACTGACCCAAATCGAGGAGGCGAAGAGCCAAGCCAGATCTCAGGAAGAAAAGGTAGGCCTTCGTTTATCCCACAACTGCAGGACCACGTTATACACATGTTGAAGATGTACAAAAAGGAATCTAAGAAGAGTGATAGTGAAGAAACAGCAGCATTTTGGCACAAATGCTGTTGTTTGCTGTGAGAACTCTAATGTTAGATAATGTTAGTAACTATTATATAACGAAATGAACATCATCGAGTTGTAAAGTGCAGATGTGGCCATTGAGAATGCTCATCAAAGGAAAAGTTGTATGCAGTTCTTCACAGGATAACAAAGCATGCTTTGCCACAGGACAGTTTTCCCAACCCTCATTCTTCTCCATAAAAAGCTTCATATGGCCTATAGTGTGTTTGTACAAGTCAAAAGACTAGACAAAAGTGCTGAGGAGACAACAATGCATCAAAGGCTACAGTGCTCAATAACAAAAAAAAGTAGCTTTTTTATTTTTAGATGATGCAATATTTATTATTGTGAGGCAATAATGCTTAGATTAATAATAGCAAATGTAGACTTTAAACATCAGCACTGTTTAAGCAGTATTAGTATTATTTGCAATATGTCTATTTATAATTTAAGTTTTTATTTAGTAGTTGTTATTTGCAGAAACATTGATTGCAGGTCTCATACACAACCAAGTAGTAAACTGTTGGAAAAAGAGTAAATATAAACATAATGTTGTAATCAACACATGCCATTCAGCAGAATGTCCAAGTTGCTCTTTTCCATTCAACATAAATGCATGTAAGATGGGCCTGTCAAACTCACTGACAAAATGCATTATAAAGAACTTTAGAAGGGTTTCATCTCTTCTGAAGCCATACAATAGCTTTATATGACAAACAAACAAGAATCTTTTGTCCGCTGTGGTTGTCAAATCTCATTCGACTCATTGGAGGTGCATCAGATTTGACATCAGTGGTGTTTAATGACAGTGATTTTCACTCGTCTTTGTCAGTACACCAGGTTTTGCAGTAGTCCTGTAGTGTTCATTCATTCCTATTGTTTGATCATTTTGTTTGTGCCTTGTGCATAATAGAGCTGCACGATTGATCTGAATAAAACCAAAATCACAGGATGGCTTAGTGTGATTCTCAAATTGCAAAGGCTGTGATTTAATCAAGTAAATATACGTGATGTGTATTTCACAGTAAATGCTGCTCCAAACAAACCGCATCTGCACTGAGTTTGGGTACCTTAAACCTGCATTTGGGAACACAACATGAGCCATCCGTCTTCCCATACTTGTAATAAAAAGCACTTAAAATAAAAGTGATTGATATAAAACTTTTTAAAAAATACTTTTTTACAGTGAAATATTACAATTGTAATATTTCTTAGTTTGCTTTAATTTAGTAAATTATATGTTAATTTGGTAACTATTATTATTATTTTTTTTATTGACAAATTGATATAGAATCACAACTTTTTTGCTAAATTGTGTGACCCTACACACAAGCACAGCAAACCTGAATTTTTATTTATTTATTTATTTTATTTAATTTTTTTAAATCTCAATCAGAATTTTTATTATAAATGCAGTTACTTTTTTTTTTTTTTCTCCAAATCATGCAGCCCTATACATCCCTGTTAACATTGTTCTTAACGTGTTCTTAGATTTTATTTTCCATAATATTTCAGTCCTTCACTTCTGTTAAAAAGTTCTGCTTTCTTTGACCGGCACAGGTTTTTTGAGTTGCTGTGTTTGTCATTCCTCATGTTTTGTCCCTGTCATTTCCCTCCATTATGGTTCTACACCGGGCTGTAGGTCACTGAGTTGAATTCAGTACTAGAGGTTAAACAGCAAGAGCTGAATGGCCTGTTGCAGGAAAAGAGCTCTCTGGTGCAAGAAGTTAGTGTGCTGGTAAGTCACTGTGAAAACATACCTTTATGGAAACTCGCTAGTGGAAGTATCTCATTAGAAAAATACAGCAAAAGCACTTCATTAACTGATAATAGGAGTACTTAAATAGATAGTTCACCCAGAAAGTAATATTGTCATTTACATTTACTAACTTCCAAAATATTGTGATCCACAGAAAAAAGTAAGTCATACAGTCATTCATCTTTGGGTGAACTGATTCTTTAAGTGTAAGTGTTAATTAAGTGTAAAGTGTTAATTATAGCCTGTTTGAGTGGAAGATGATGGTTCTAGAGTCTGTGTTTAGGAATGTAGGAGTTAATCTCCAGATGTGGTGACCCTCTGACGCAGGGTCTTCCTCTGAAGAACTTGAGTATGTCTCAGCCATAATCCTCAACCCAATTCACAATCTTCTTTTTCTAGAAACAGAATCTTGAAAAAACATCTAATGATCAAGCCAAATCCGCTCAGACTAATCAAGGTATGTGTGTGCACACATAGACTTATGTACGATTTAGTAGAGCTCGTTGATCTTCACGTTCAGTGTGATTGATGATCGCTGTTTGTCTCAGAGCTGCGCGAGGAGCTCAAGAATAAAGAGGAACAGAGCACATCTCTTTCTGCTGAACTACAGGATATGAAGAGTCAGATTGCCGGTCAGTACCGAGTTCATCACTCAAATGTGAATCGGAAACCACTTATAATGTCACGTTTGTGATGATGTGTGATTGGTTTCTTGTTCCATCTTAAGGTTTACAGAGAAATTTGAAAGCAAACGAAGAAAGGATACAGCTGCTGACCAAAGACAAGACTAAACTTGAGAATGACATCATGGACATGACGAAATCATCGGGAGACACTTCTACTCTAATAACAAAGCTGAATGAGGATGTCAAGCTGAAAGAGAGGTCTGCGTTGATGCGTTTCATTAAACTGCTTTTTAAAAGAAAACATATGGAAAGGGAACGGAAGTGTTCAACTCAATTTACATGTTAGCTTGATTTGGTTTGTGGGGCCTAAAATTCACCCTGAACGGTGGAGTGAATCAAGCCTTGTTGTAGAATATCATAGCTAATTCACAAATGCTGCCTGATTTCAGGAGACTAGAGGAGCTTCAGAAGCAGCTGGAGGAGGAGAGGGAGAAAGCAGCTCAGGCTGAGGAGAAACACTCTCAAGCACAAGTCCAGGCTGAGAAAGAAGCCAAAAACCTTGAGCAGAAACACAGAGCAGGGCTTTCAGACCTGCAGGAGAAGATCAAGCTTCTGGTGAGAACTGCTGAACAACTCCATGCTTATTGTGTTTAAGTGTAATGATTAAAGGTTCACCCAAAAATTCTCTCATCATTTAGTCACAGTCATGTTATTTCAATCCCAAGACTTTGGTTTCAGCTTAAAAAGTGCAACATTTTTAATGAAACTGAGAGGTTTGTGTCCCTTCATTGAAAGTCCAGGTAACCAAAACTTAGAAGGTCTAAAAGAGTCATAAAGACTGTAAAATGAATCCATATGAATTGAGCCGTTTAATCCAAGTCTTGTGAAGAGATACGATCACTTCATATGATGAACAGATTAGATTTTTTGGATCTTCTAAGTTTTGATGCAGAGTTAAAATCTTCTTAGTTTTGTTTCAAAGATTAACCAAAGTCTAATGGGTTTGGACTATACCGCTGGGTGATATGACCAAAAATATTATAAAAATATTTGTTTCCATATCATACGATTTTGATATTTATTGTGATATATATTTACAGTTAGTGGGGAAGGAAATACATTCCACATGTTTGTTAGACCTTGAGAATAAAAAAAACAAAAAACAAACATAACTTTGATCACAATTAAACTCCACAGAGTGATCTTTTATTTTAGGGCCCCATGAAATCCATTTTATTTTCTGACTGACTGCTGTCGTCTTTATTTCTGCTGTGTGGTAGACGGTTAGATTAATCCATATTGAGTAAAAAAGCCCAGAGCTTATCATTATGAATATAAATTTTATCATGATCTTGATAAAATATAATTTTATCACCCAGCACTAATTGGAATGATATGAGATTGAGTAAATTTTGATGCACTTTCATTTTTGCATGAGCGGTCTCTTTCACACTTCTAATATTAGCAAAAACATTTCTCACCTTATTTTAATGATACAAATCCGTTTATTCTGTTTGTTATCAAGCCGACTCCTATATGACTTGAACATTTTCTCATGCGTCCTCAGGAGACGAGCGCTGAAGACAATCAGGCTAAAGCCAAAGACATGCTTGCTGTGGGAGAGAAAGCTCTGGCCGATGCTGTGGAGCGTCACTCAAAAGAGATGCAGGAATTACAAGGCAAGTTTGATAAAGTGCAACAGGAGCTCCGTGCGTCTCAGGATGAAAGCCTGGAGCTGAAGAAAAAGATTGACGAGCTGAAGACCTTCAAAGAAAAGGCTGTGGTAAGACTTCATTTACGTAATGATTAATTTTTTAAAAGAGCTTGGAACTATTTTGACTGATTTATTCAAGTACTGCAGTTGTAAATGCATGTTAATTCATAAAAAAATATTTAAGAAATGGCAAACCAGGGTTTCTGTGGTTCTTAAAAAAAAAAAAAAAGTATTTTCCATGAATTAAGGCCTTGAAAAGGTCTTAAATCAGAGCAACAAGTCCTAAATTCATATGATCATGGCATTCATTTTCGTGAGGGATTGTTTCCTCAGGTGTTTAATTTTAAAGTGAAGCGAAAGCATAATTTCTGTGCTACATGGCTTAGGTCGCTCAATATTCATTAAACAATATGCGGTAGATGGCGCTATCATCTGTCAGTCACCCGAAGAAGAACTTGTTTTGATTTTTTAGTAATAGAAATCATTTAGTTCAGTTAGAGAACAGACAATACAATTAAAACGCGGCTGCTCAGTGCAGTGTGTCGAACGACAGTCGCGTCACAGATCAGATTTCATTCATCACCTGAAGAGAGTGAGTGGAGCTGACTGACAAGAAGAGAGAGGTGAGAAAGACAAGACTGGTGGAAGAGTTTCAAAACCAAAAGCAAAAGTGCCTGTTTTAAAAATATTTTAAATTCTGAAAACTCATATCTATTCGGTTTCACAGTGTTTGCTGATTTTCATTTATATAAACTGTGTAATTTTTTTAAAATTTTATAATAAAAGGTCATTACGTTACGTTAATGCCACTAATTTAAAGTTTGAAAGTAAAATGCGCACGATGCTTTTACAAGCTACTTAAAACCAAAGGAAAGTGAAGAAAAGAGGGAAAACTCAAAGAACTAAAAACGAACAACTGCTTGACACTGAATTGCCGCTGATTTAAAAGTGAAAGTAAAATGTGCGCGCCGCTTTTACCCAAGGAAAGTGAGGAAAAGAGGGAAAACTCAGACGAACTAAAAACAAACAATTGTCAGACACTGAATTGCTGCTGATTTGAAAGTGAAAGTAAAACTCGAACTGTACTTAAAGAACATATTACTGCATTGATTTCCCTTCAATTTTCTTTAGTTGGTCTTAAAAAGGTCTTAAAGTCTTAAATGTACCCTCATAAAACCTGCAGAAACTCTGCAAACAAGCAAACTGTTTTTTTTTTTTCCTGCCGCCGCTGCTGCTGATGTGACCCCAGGTGTCAGAGACGGCAGAGCAGGCTGCACAGGCCTCGCTGGAGAGACTGACCCAGGACAACCAACAACTGCAGAAAGACAAGACTGAGGCTGAGACTCTGGTGACACAGCTCAAGAACTCAGTGCAGGAAATGCAGAGCAAGGTAAGTGCATGCCAAGGATTTTCATATAATACTCAGGTTTTTTTTTTTTTTACTAGTGTCTGCTTCAGGCTGCTCATGGTTTCTGTGTCTGTTGTAGCTGGATGCTTTGAAACAGCAGAACTCGCAGAATGAAGAGAATCTGAGCTCTGACAGTCAGAAGATCAGCAGCCTCACCAAAGACATGTGAGTGTCTTCAACCAGTTGCAATTGCTGATTCTGTGGAATCGTATAGATTAAGTCATTTCTGTTTGAGGAAAAAAACGAATGTGTTCATTTTAAAAATGTAACTCGTGTGAACAAGACGTGCAAGACAACACTGACATACAATAGCTTATATTTTTTAATGAAGTTGACAGTGGTTCTCAATCAAGAACACACTAAACTTCAAAGCCTTAATAAAGCACAATAATCTTGTGTGTTTCAGTGAGGAGTTGAAACAAGCAGCTGCTGAAAAAGAGCAGGCAGTGGAGGCTCTGAAAAATGAGAAGGAGAAGCTGACGGTGGAGCTCGCCAGCAGCCACAAAGACAGCAACATCCTGCTGAATGTATGTGAACAGGATGATATGTGCAGTGTTTTACTGTTTCATTTTGTAGTTGTTCAAAATTCAGATGCTTCAGCTATTTTTTTTTTTTTTTCTGCTTGGCATGAAATGTTTTGTGTAAATGTATTGCAAACCTTGTAGTTTAAGCTAAATATTTTTAACTTCATTTGAATATGCTGATCTCATTTGTGTGTTATTTGTGAGAAGTGAGTTCTCATCTTACTGTCATCTTAATGCAGCTCAAGAAGGAGTGTGACAATCTCAATGATCAGTTGAAAGAGGTGAAATCAAGGTAATGAACTTTTACGTACAGACATTTATGTACATGGAGAGAAGCTTTCAGTGTCATTATTCAGTGTTCAGTGTGTCAGCTGATCTCTCCTATAGCACCTAACTAATGCTTTTTATAGACATGTCATTAAAGCTGTCTTCCTGTGTGTTCTGGTGGGCTGATTTAGGTCTGGGCCTGATTTTTAGTTCCAGTCAGTCACTGCCCTCAAACCTCAAACCTCAAATGATGTGAAGGAATAGTTAAAAAATTGTCATCATCTACTGACTCTGACCAACTTGTTTGTCTTTTTGCTTCTGTGGAACCAAGAAAAAGATGTTTAGGAGAGTGTTCGAGTTGCTCTTTTTCATACAGTGAGAACAGAAAATCTCAAACTCTAAAAGAAATTTTAAAACAGCATCATAAAATTAGTCCATCGTGACTGTTCCTGTTCATCTCTATGGCAGTCGCTTGATTTGAAATCTGAAGACTTACGGCACTTCTTGGAGCTGCATATCTTTTACTGTATGGAAAGCAGCAGCGTGAACATTCTGCTAAACGTTTCCTCTTGTTTCATGAGTGAAGGACAGTCATACAGGTTTGGACATCATGAGGACGAGTAAATGATGACTACAGTTAAATCTGTTCCTTGAATGCACGTGTCACTCAGTCTCTCTTCTGCACAGGGAAAGCACTTTGAAAACTGAATCGGAGAAGGACAAAGCAGCTCTCCAGCAGTCCCTACAAACACAGAGTGCCTTGATAACAGAAAAGGACAAAGAATTAGACTCTCTGAGAAATGAGGTAACATCAGAATTAAATGAACTGAAGCTAAAAGTTGCACAGTTGTGAGTGTTAAAGGTCTAAATTATAAGTTTGTTGTTGACTTGTTGTGAAAAGTTTTACAAGAGAAATAATTGGTTGAAGGAATGCTGTCAGTGATCCAGAAAGTGTAGGTGTAAAACACTTCTAATAAAAGTAGGCAGTGAACCGGGATAACGTAGCAGCATGAAACAGAAATGGTGATCTTTTCATCTCTTTGTTGTTTATGATTTTGTCCATTGTGAAGGGATTGGGTGGTTGCTGTTCGCACTGATCTGATGTGAGTGGACAGATTACTGTAATCAGTGTTTTTGATTATGATAATTATGCACATGGATAAATCACCTGTAACTTTATAATCATTTACAGTAAATAAGAATTTTCCATTTAGATTTCATGGTGACTTTAAAACACAGTTTGAAAGTATAGTTTAGAAAACTTGATCACTAGTGTGATATAATGTGATAAAATTGCTTATGTGCTGTTATATTCTGTCTTTCAGTACAGCTAGGATACTTGCAATGGTTGTTAGACATTTTTACATTTCAAATAACTGTATTATTATTACTGAATTAGTATTACTGAATAATTCACTTAGACAAAAACATGCTTTGACAAAAACAAGAACCTTGACATTTCTGCTTTTAAACCTGCAAAACGTCTTACCCCCACATCTTCGGTTTCTATTACTTTTAGCAAATTGAGGACGAGTCTATTTCTGTGTAATCTGAAAACATGCCACAGATGAAAGAGCAGATGTTATGTAATTCTCTCATCAGATGTGTGCAGAATTATACATACTTATAAGTGCCAGCTGCAGGTTGTCCTTGTCCTGTAGTGTGTGTATTTTTAGATGATCAGAGGATGTTTGTAAATGGTTTTCTCTGTGTCTGTTGTAGCTGGGCACTTTGAAACAGCAGAACTCGCAGTATGAAGAGAATCTGAGCTCTGACAGTCAGAAGATCAGCAGCCTCACCAAAGACATGTGAGTGTCTTCAGCCAGGAGCTCACACTGCTTTTCCTTGTATTGTTGACACATTTAAGCATGGGCGTCGGAAGCAAAATAAATGTGGGTCCGGTGTTTCAGGAGCACGGCAGGCGCAAATATTAGTGAAAACACAAAAAAGCCAACATACACAAGCCAAAACACAAAAGTTTAATTAACATGCAGTGGTGTAGCGCAGGGTATACCCAAGTATCCTGCGTATACCCACTTCTTTATCAATCTGCTTTGCGTAGCCTATACGCAGTAAAGACAGCGATGCGGTCAGGACCGTGGCGCCCACTTTCTTTGAAATATGTTTGATTGCGCCTGATGCGCCCGCGCCCGCGCCCGCTCCGTCCACTCCTCCACCCCGGACGCTGCCTGTTCATACGCATGAGCACGGAGCTTAATCTATTAGCGCATTCGTCATGTGGAATGGATTTGACTGATGGCGCTCTAAAAAGTGCGCAGACATTCGGGAATTAGAGACGGTAAAAGTGGGTGGGTCCGATATCATTGGTCTTCAAAAGTGGGTGGGTCCTGTCCCACCCGCATTCAATGGTTCTGACGCCCATGCATTTAAGTGATTTCTCTTTTATATTTACTGTTTTTGTATTCATGATGAGCTTTCACTGATTTGTTAATTTTAATGCAAATTTTGAAGGGGTAGTTCACCCATTTTCTTACTCTCAAGATGTTCCAAACCTGTATGCGTTTCTTTTAGCTCATGAACACAACAGATATTTTGAAGGGTAAGAATAAGCAAACAGTTGACATTAACCATTGACTTCTACAGTATGGAAAAAAATGAAAAATACTATGTAAGTCAATGGCTACCAGCAGCTGTTTGGTGTCTCACATTCTTCCAAAGATTATCTCCTGTGTTCAGCAGAGGAAAGAAATGTTGACAGTTTTCATTTTTGTGTGAACTATCCCTTTAAATATTAACATAGTTGAAAGGTGTTGTGTGTATGTGTGTGTGTGTGTGTGTATATGTACACACACCACTTTTTGGAGCTATGTAATGGCCTGTATAACAACCACTTGGTCTACAGTAAATATCTGTCACCATACGTGCTTGACTTCTGTTAAATAGGCCATATGTGACCCTGGACCACAAAACCAGTCATAAGCATCATGGGTATATTTGTAGCAATAGCCAAAAATACATTGCATGGGTCAAAATGATTGATTTTTCTTTTATGCTAAAAATCATTAGGAAATTAAGTAAAGATCATGTCCCATGAACATACTTTGTAAATTTCCTACCGTAAATATATCAAAATGTAATTTTTAGATTAGTAATATGCATTGCTAAGAACTTCATTTGGACAATTTTAAAGGTGATTTTCTCAGTATTTTAATATTTTCATACCCTTGATCCCAGATTTTCAAATAGTTGTATCTCAGCCAAATATTGTCCTATCATAACAAACCATACATTGATGGAAGGTTTATTTATTCAGCTTTCACATGATGTATATGTAAATCTCAAAAAATTGACCCTTGTGACTGGTTTTGTGGTCCAGGGTCACATATATGCAATCATAATTTCAAGTAGTGTAAGTTTATAGAACAGGTTAGAAAATTGTTGAAAACTGATTTTATTTATAAGTGTTTTAAGAAAAAGTAAGAATCTACTGAGATTTCAGGTTTTATCTGTCTGTGTGTGTTGTTTGAGTAAATGTTGGTTGTGTGTTTCAGTGAGGAGTTGAAACAAGCAGCCGCTGAAAAAGAGCAGGCAGTGGAGGCTCTGAAAAAAGAGAAGGAGAAGCTGACGGTGGAGCTCGCCAGCAGCCACAAAGACAGCAACATCCTGCTGAATGTATGTGAACAGGATGATATGTGTAATTTAATCCATTTATTTAGTTTGCGTCTGTATGTTTGTCTGGCTGAAGTATTGAGTGTGCAGATCATTGACCTGAAATCTTTCATTTTTGAAATATTTTTTTTCTTTAAATACAATGTTGTGATGTTTGATGTGCAAATTCAAGAGGTGAGAGCCCTAAATTTGATTCACTCTCAATGCAGCTGAAAAAGGAGTGTGACAACCTCAATGATCAGTTGAAGGAGATGAAAACAAGGTAAGGAACAACAGAGAATTTATCTTCTCATGCATCAAGGAATTTGTTGCATTGTTTCAACTATATTTGTGCTGAACCTGCAAACCCAGCTGAATGAAAGCAGAAGCGCACATCACACAGTCTGTCTCTTGTGCACAGGGAAAGCACTTTAACCAGCGAATCAGAGAAAGAGAAAGCAGCACTTCAGCAGTCTCTACAAACACAGAGTGCCTTGATCTCAGAAAAGGACAAAGAATTAGACTCTCTGAGAAATGAGGTACTATGACTGTTTATATAAGTGTTGTTTGATATCTGAGTGTTACAGAGTGGCTATCCCAATTTGAGAATATATTATCATTCAATCAAATTAATTCACATTTAACAAAGTGCACAATAAAACTGACTTGATGCTCTTTTTGAATAACCCCCTAAAACTGAGCATTTTAAATAATAATAATAATAATAATAATAATAATAATAAAAGACTTTGGTCAATTCATGTCTCTAAGATTGGGGTTCCTGGGCAGAAATAGCTGAAAAGTGGCTTTAGTCTTTAAAAATCAAAGGCTGTACTTCAAAAGGAAAGTCAACAAGACTGTAATTAAGTTTCAGAAAAAATGTTTTTTATGAATTAGTGATGTCAGCTGTGGTTTCTAAATGACAGGCTGTTTGACCGAGTTGATACATTTTTAAAAGATGAAAATATTAATGCGTAATAAGGATTTTGTAATATTAAATTCTGTTTCCTCTTAATGCAGTTCAAAAAGGAGTGTGACAGCCTCAACAGTCAACTGAAGAAGATAAAAATGAGGTGAGCAACGACAGGAAATTGAATGTCATTTTGACTGTACCATGTTTAGAAGTCTTTGCTTTGTTGTTTTAATGGATATTCTGGCCCTACATTCCTGCTTTAGTGAATGGAGAATACAAATGTCACACAACCTCTCGTCTGTACAGGGAAAGCACTTTAACAAAAGAAACGGAGAAGGAGAAGGAAGCACTACAGCAATCTCTTCAAACACAGAGTGCCTTGATCTCAGAAAAGGACAAAGAATTAGACTCTCTGAGAAAGGAGGTAACATCTGTTTGAGTTAGAGTGTGTGTATGTGCACATTTCAGCTTTGCTTGATTTATTTTTCTTTTGTGGTTCCTGCAAGCAGCTAGCAGGTCTGCGTGATTCGACACAGACGCTGCAGTCCAATCTGAAATCCCACAGGAGTGAGAACACGGTGCTGCAGGAGCGAGTGAAGAATCTGGAGAGGAGTTTAGCTGACGCTCAGATCACCAGCGCAGGAGACGACGACTCGGGTACAACTCTACTCTACACGTGACGTGTTATATTCCAGCGGTTAAAAACGGATAACGCAGCTTGAAATGCACATTTTAGAAAGAAAGAGT
Source organism: Labeo catla (assembly GCA_012976165.1). NCBI lineage: Eukaryota > Metazoa > Chordata > Actinopteri > Cypriniformes > Cyprinidae > Labeo > Labeo catla. The sequence continues at coordinate 500,183 of VONZ01000276.1, read as the reverse complement.
TAAATGATTTATATTTACATTTGTAAAATCTAATGGAAAAATAGAATTACATAAGGGAAATCAATTTTCATTGCATTGCATTTAAATTCCTCCAGACAGACTGCAGCTCTGCTATTGCATTTTTCCTGGACTTGGGATCAGACTTTGTTTCCTGAAACTAACCGAACTTATAAGTTTATTTTATTGAGATGTTGACTCTACATGACCCATTTGCATGTTTTATGTTCCAACCAGATGATTCTGCTTTAAAAACATGGAAGGAGGCAAAGGAGAATGCTGAGCGACAGGTACGCAAAAAAAGAGGTTTCTCTTTATGACGTGTATTTCGGTCATTTTGATCATTGTAGTGACACACTGCAGACATACGCCATCAGATCATTGCAGACAGAGCCTTGCTTAAGCAACCAATTACAGAGTGTAAAACCTGCTTTAAAAATGCTCTTCTGTTTAGTAATAGTCTTTTAGGCATTTTCTTTCTTTTTATTAATTTACTTTTTTTTTTTGACAAAAATTGGACAGTTAAATTGAATCAGTATTTTCAGATCATATATAGGATGTGTTTGTTACATTCTCCTCAGTTTCCTTTTGTTGTCCATACTCAGTTAAAACTGGATTTTAACACATTTACAGATATTTGCATCTGTAAAATATTTCATACATATTGAAATAAAATTTTAGTCTGCTCAGTCATATTTAATTACCACCTTAACATTAAAGGGGTCATCAGATGCCCATTTTCCACAAGTTGATATGATTCTTTAGGGTCTTAATGAAAAGTCTATAATATACTTTGGTTAAAAAATTCTCAGTGGTTTTGTAAAACAACACCCTTTTACCTTGTCAAAATCAGCTCTGCAAAAATCATCTCATTCTGGTCGAGGCTGCTTTAAATGCAAATGAGCTCTGCTCACCCCGCCCCTCTCTTCTCTCTGTGGAGAGACGAGCCTGTTTACTTTAGCCGCATTTAGCCGCTAAACTTGCTAACTAGCACATTATTAGGAAAGGCGATCACAAAGATTCATAAAAAAACGCTTATACTCACTTCTGCTGTAAGTGAAGCTGGATCACGAATGATTTGCGTGAACATAGACGGATATATGTAGATCGGGAGGCGCATTCCCTTCACAAACTAACGCAATCCACTGCATCTTCAGTGGCTCAGATGTCGGGAGTAAATGACGACCACTATGTTCATTATTACATCCAGCAACACAACACCTCAATCACTCAATCAGAGATATTCTTGTCTAACTTACATCCCTGCTCCAGCATCAAAACAAAGAGGGCGGACTGTTACAGCTGATCTGAGGTAAGACGCTCATGTCAATCAACTATGGTGGGAGTGGCCTCTGTGGGTGTGACACAACAACGACAGGCATCTGAGAACGACTCGATTTGAAAAAGGGAATATTATTTTTACAGATTAATTAAAAACCACTGCATGGATTTGTATCATTATAGGGTAGATTTGTACATACACTGCCAACACACATTAATGTTCAAACAACATGTAAAAGTGAACTTAGCATCCAATGACCCCTTTAAACATGGAGAAAGCTTTCCACCGTGTACCTCAATATATACAGATCTGAAGCTCATGTGGTTAACCATCACAAAAGTGGTTTGGTTTATTCCCCACTTTAATTCAGATTTTACTGCAGAATCCAGTGCTGTCACTTTGCTATTGCAGCAAAACCTCTCCACAACAGAATTTCTTAATAACAGATTCAGAATCATGTCTTCAAACTATGGCATCCAGCGGATATGAACGTGCAGCACTTGTGGACATTTTTAATGGACTGCGGCCCCTGGAGACACCGTTTTAAAATCCTTTTTTGATGGGAAGCAGGACATTGTGGATTCCCAGGGAATGAGTGAGCAGATGCTGTGGCTAAAGAGGCTTTTCAGAGTTCAGTAGATGCCCAATGCCACCTTCAGACCTTTATACTAGAAACACTTACATCCTCAAGACAAATGGGAACAGTAGAGCACAAATAAACATGACCAAATCAGTCCTGTGCTTGCTGGAAGATTTGGAAAGTTAATGGAACGAAATGATCTGTCAAATGAGCCATGCGTCTGTTATCTCTGAAACATGATTTAATGGACTCTGATGTCTTGAACTACTCGAGGACTCTTTACTTTCCAGTTAACTACAAAGAGTTTTAATGAAGTGAGACCAGATTTAGTTTTTTATGTAGTTAGTTTTATATTGATATTTACTTTTTTTCTATTTTTCACTTGTTTCTCACTATGAATACAGAGGTAGCTGACATGGCACCAAATTATAAACAATCAGTCGATCATATTATACAACAGCAACGCCATGAGAATAGATGTGTGATCTCAGAGCAACAGGACATGGTTTCTGTGGGTTTATGGGATTATAAAATTGTGAATTGCACAGTTAAAAGACTTTTGCTGAACAACTTCTTTTTTGGGACAGGTTGAATTCCTGAACTCGGTTATTGTGGATCTGCAGCGGAAGAACGAAGACCTAAAATCTAAACTGGAGAAGATGGCAGAAGCAGCGCTCAATGGGAACGGCGCAGCTGAGACAGACACTCATAACAGGTGTTTTGCTTTGTTTTTGCATCTCCGCATACTGTCCCATTGAATTCACTAAGGTTTTTTCATTTTAATCTTTAAACATAACAGATTGGTCAGTTAATATTTTTACGGGTTTTATATTAGTTGACTTTGGGTACATACAAATTTTGTAGGTTTGGTGATGGCTTTTAGTTCTTCAGACGAAAATGTCATTCTGTGCACACGAATCCAGTCAAACCAAAAATTATTCAGACACTAGATAGAATTTTTGATATGTTTATACTAGTTAATTTATGTAAGTGAGGATAACAACATAAAGTAAACTGTGACATATTATACACAGAAATCCTTCATACAGTGGACTACCAGTAAAACTGGTTGAAATTTGGGACCAAAGATTTGATCTGACACTTTGACCTGACCATGTTTTGTTACATACATTGTTACTTTCTATCTGACATTATCAGATGAACTTATGACACATTTTGACTCTTGAGTTCTTGTCATATTTTATTACCATTTTCTAAACTACAGCGATTAAATTGTGATAATATGAGAAATGTCAGTGGTGTCTGAATAAATTTTGGTTTGACTGTATATAGAAGAGTATTTCTGAAATTAAGAAACATTACTTGTTTTTTTTGTTGTTGTTTTTTTACTTAAATCCTATGTATTGTTTAGAATTAAATGTATTATTTCAGCTTGTGTTATCAGAATCAGAAAAAGCTTTATTGCAAGCTTCCCGTACACAGACAAGATGACAAGTGACGAGACACGGATAACAAAAATAAACAAGTGATTAGAATAAATATGTGGAAAAACAATACACAATATAGTGAATGTGCAAATGTGCTGTATACAAATTATGAAGGGGAAAATCCATGCTTCATCCAACTTTTTAATAATGTTGATATGCAAAATGTGTAAACATTGTATTCAGTTTTGTTTTACAGAAGTATGTTGAATTTAAAACGCTGTTAATATAGAAGTTTGTTACACAATATCTCACACCCTTGTCTTGTTGACCTAGTCACGCGGAGCCAGCGATCAAAAAGAAACCCCCTCCCCGTCTCTTCTGTGACATCTGCGACTGCTTTGACCTGCACGACACCGAGGACTGTCCCACCCAGGACCAGATGCTGGATTCGCCGCCACACACCACCTACCACGGCAGTCCCAACGATGAAAGGCCGTACTGTGACATCTGTGAGGTGTTCGGCCACTGGACCGAGTCCTGCAACGACGATCAGACTTTCTAGGGTCCTGCTTCCGTGATCCCGCCACATTTGTACTTGCAATACTATGCCTTGAATCAAACAGTGCACAAAAGACTTGTAAGTTTGCGTGGTTTTTCACCCGTGTGTTTGCCACCACATAAGCCTAAACCCTTCAGTCACTTTAAGCGAGCATCAGTAGTTTACTCAGTGGCAATTTTACCTGCCTTTATTGCACTGAATGACTGTTAGGAGGGAAGAGGGTGTTAAGTTCACTTTGAAAGTACCTTGTAGTGAAAGCTCGTTCTTTCTATGGTGGTTAAGCAGGAAATCTGGAAACTACGGTTCTCTCATATGCTCGAAGGTCTTTGGTTTCAGATCTTTGATCTTCAGCGCTGACCTCTGGTGGACGGGAGGCTTGACTTCTCAACAGCCTTTCACATATCAACGTGTTTTGAAGAGAAGTGTTAATATAAAGAGTAAGTTATTCTAGTATTGTGAAAATTTCAGAATTTCTAAACAAAAAATAAGTAAATATGTATGTTTCAAACATCTTTCAGAATGACTGTTAGGAAAACGTTCGCAACTTTTGCCCAAAAAGAAATGAAAAAACGCAAGTAACCACCATCTTACGGTTTTTGTTACTTTCTTATTATTATTATGACGTTGTGTAGATCTGGTATGTATGAAATTGTGACTGTTTCCAGTAAAGTCGGCGTGTGTTTCCCAGGTTGTTTGTGAGACATTTATTTGTACAAAGATCTAAGGGGGAAATTTTATGGAAATAAACTTCAAGAAATGTCTTTTAAGTGCAAAAAAAATATCCTTTGTGTTGTATGTTCATGCGAATGTGCTGCTCTAAAAAAAAAAACGTGTGCGTGGCCCTAAAGAACATCCGGAACTGTCTGCAGAAAATGTAGGGCAGTTTGTCTCTTGTCCGAGCCAGACGTTGTTTTTGAAAATGAAACTGCCTGATGAAATGCAGTGAGTTACAATAAACATTGTTTTCAAATACATTTCTAATTGTCTGATGTAGTCAAACACAACCATGATCTACAACAGGGTTTGCCAAAAGTACCTTCATCCACTCTATATTTTCAAGAAATGTGCTCCCCTAGTATTAAACTAAATATACAGTAGTCAACATTTGAAGTGGATCAAAAAAGTCCATCAAAGTTGTCCAAAGACATAAACGGTGTATTGTTTTGGTTTTAGGACAACTTTGATGAAAGGTTTTGATGCACTTCAAATGTTGACTACTAAATATACACCTCATATTTAATGATCTGTAGATTACATTTAATAGCTTACACTTGCATGAAAATGTGCAATTGATTTGTAAAAGGTGTCGTTGTCAGCCAAAGGGTGATTTCTCATTTCTGCAGCAGGAGTTTACAGCCTGTGGCGTGTGGGGAGCGCTTAAAATGAGTGAATCATTCTGTAGAGCGTTTTCTTTTATCTATTGTAAACATTGCATGTAAATTAAAACATGAAAACTCAACAAACTCAAAATGCCATGTTAAAGGAATATTTTAAACCGTTTTTGGAGTTTATAGGTTAGAGTTACAGTTCTGCTAATACACCTGTGATAAGATGAGATGGTAAAGGGTTTGGATGGCTTTATTTTCATTGCAGGTTTTCTGTGAGTCCAAGTTGAACACATTAAGAACTTCCAGACTGATGATAATCTTAAAAAGTAAAAATTTATTATAAGGAATTTCATTACTTAAACTAACTCCTGATAAGTTGTGTATGTCAGCAGTAACGGTAAGTCCTTTACACTGGAGACGTTTATTAAAAAATAAACTAAAAATACATTTAAAAAAATAATAATAATAAATAAAAAAATAATAAAAAGGTAGTAGAGTAGAAAAAGTAGATATAAATGAAATACATATTCAAAGTAATGAGGAAAATTAATGACCAAATAGTTCAAAATAAATGATCTCATAAAAACCTAAAATACATTATTACATAAATCTTAATCAATGAAATGTTGAAACTGAACGATTCTCTCAAACACATGATTCAAATCGAGCCAGATGTGATGCAGCATCCACAGTCTCCAGTGCATGTTGACATCAACTTGAAAATATACACTAGACAGAACATGAAAAACAATGGATCTTCCAGGGACTGGACTGTTGTGATGTTCAATGATATGAAACATGTACTGTCCAAAATATCCTGATATTTGAATGTTGTTCAGTGGTGAATTCGCCTCTCTGAGCTTTGAAGCGCCCCCTGAGGAAGACACGTGTTTAGCACACCGGAAGTAGTTGTTTTAGCCCCACCCCCTGCATCCGCCATGTCCTGTTTGTACATGGGAAGGCGGGCGAATTTGAAAGAAGAGCAGAGTCGTTTACATCTGAAAACAGAGAAAATTGCGCTATTTGTTTTATGAATTCCACATAACAGAACATATAACTGATTAATCAGTGTAAGTAAAACAAAGGCACAGTTGTTTTAGTGTACATGCAGCATTGTTGTTGTGATTGTGGTATCGTAGGTTTGTCGTGTTAGCGTAACTTACTGAGCAGCAGCTGTTTGCTTTAGTTTCTGGATCTTTATTGTCAAGATGAGCAGCAAAACCACACGATTATCGTCGAGGAAAAGCAGCGATGAAATCAGAAGTGAGTGTTATTACTGTGATTATGACATTTAATCTCTTACCAAGGCTGCTAGCGTTAGTGTCTGTGATGCTAGCGAATGACGGAGGAACAATGCTAAAATAGTTTTCAACACTAGAGTATTTTCCATGTTGTGTTAGTTGTGTGTGAGTGTTGAGTTTGTTGTTTGTGCACAGAGTCAAATGGAAACAGTCCACCACGAAGGAGGTCCAGCAGGTTGTCTGCAAATGACGAAAATCTACCATCTAAAGCTGTGGTGAGTTCAATAGACCGACAGACCTTTACTAGACAGACAGACACTGATTGATGATTATAGGACTGAGAAAAAGCCATTCACGTCTATAACTGAACACAGAAGCTGATTGTCTGTTGTGAGTTGACAGGTAAGGTTATTTTGCACATCACATGTTTTTTGTTGTTGTTGTTTTTCCTTGCTTGCTGTTAAAACTGGGAAAATAAATAATCTATAAAGCCATTTAGTTACTTTGATAATCTGTTTGATCTTTCTTTCCTGAGACATGACTGTCTAAAATACATAATATTAGTCATATTGATTTTACTGTATGTTTTAATGCATGTGATGTATGAAGTTTTGAAGATGTTATAGGTGTTGTGTTACATCATAGTTTTGATAAAACAATAGTTTTCTAGAGTTGAGTTCTTCTCTGATTAATTTAAACATTTTTGTTTTGTTTAAATTTGGTTGGTTTTAAGCAGGTTTGTGACTCGTTGTATAAAGTACAATACTTTGTTTTGACTGATGCTGAAATGTGCAGTATTTATGTTCTGACAGCATCTAACATGTTGACATTATCATATACTTCACAGTTATAGAAATATAAAATATTTGCAATTTATTCTTTATTTATTTATTTAAGCATTCGTAATGTGAACATCTGTAAAGTTCATACCTAAATAAATTTATATTTCAGAAGCAATGAAAGAATAATAATGTTCACATACACTACCAGTCAAAAACTTTTTTTTAATGTTTTTTTATTATTATTATTATTATTATTGTAATTTTTAATGTTTTTTTTTTTTAAAGAAGTCTCCTCTGCTCACCAAGCCTGCATTTATTTAATCCAAAATGCAGCAAAAGCAGTAATATTGTGAAATATTTTTACTATTTAAAATAACTGCTTTCTATTTGAATACATTTTAAAATGTAATTTATTCCTGTGATCAAAGCTGAATTTTCAGCATCATTACTCCAGTCTTCAGTGTCACATGATCCTTCAGAAATCATTCTAATATGCTGATTTGCTGCCAAAGAAAAAATGTATTATTATTATTGTTATTATTATCATCAGTATTTAAAACAGTTAAGTACATTTTGTTCAGGATCCTTTGTTGAATGCAAAGATCCACAGATCAGCATTTATCTGAAATAAAAAAAAAAAAAGCTTTTGTAACATTATACACTAAACCATTTGAAAGCTTGGAGTCAGTATAGTTTTTATAAAATATGGAAATACTTTTATTTCGCAAAGATGCTTTAAATTGATCAAAAGTGATGATAAAGATATTTATAATGTTACAAAAGATTTCTATTTCAGATAAAAGATGTTCTTCTGAACTTTTTATTCATCAAACTTTTTATTCAGTTCTTTTCAACATTGTAATACATGTTTTTTTTTGGGCAGCAAATACGAATATTATAATGATTTGTGAAGGATCATGTGACTGGAGTAATGATGCTAAAAATTCAGCTTTGATCACAGGAATAAATTACAGTTTAAAATATATTCAAATAGAAAACAGTTATTTTAAACAGTAAAAATATTTCAAAATTTTACTGTAGTACTGTTTTTACTGTAGAGACTACAATTTAAAAATTACGAATGCAGATGTTTTATAAGTGCTTTATTACTGTGTTCTTTTTGTAAAGTGTTACTGAATCATGCAGCGATGAACTGGTTTGTTTCATTCTAATAGAAGTGCAATATTATTACATCATCTCTCACTTTTAAGGCCCCACCCGTGGCTGTGAAACGCTCAATCACTGTTAGGAAAATTGCACCCAGGAAAACTCAGGTAATTCAGACAAACCCTGCCCAGTATCATGTTTATGATTATTGTTTTTGGACTGTACCACAAATGCATAATGTGATGACGTGTAAATGTTCCTGCAGGCCCTGTCTGACAGTAACAAGGAGAATGTGGAGCGATTATCCGAAGTGCCGAAGAAGCTGTCCAAAGTCTTGACGTCGTCCCCGGCTGTAGCGGCGGTGCCCAAGACAGCCGTCCTCTCGCCCATCCTGCCTCCTTCATCTCCATCTCGTCAGCCCAAAGAATCGGAGCAGGACCCCGTTTGGTCCCAGAAGGTGCGGCGCTCTTACAGTCGCCTGAGTATGGGGGACAGGTCCTTCGAGAGCCCCAAATCCCATCCCGCGTCTTCCTCTTCTCCCAACACCCGAGAGACCCTATTTGGTTTCGAGAGGCTTCAGACGCCAGAGGTGATCCGTAAAAACGAGGGATCTAGAGTGGCTCCTCAGGGCTCTGTGTCCTTCTCACTGGGCTCGTTCAACATCTCCGCCGCTGACGACAGCACCTCCAACCCTCCAGAGATCGATCCTAACATCCCGGGTGTGTGTCTGGGGAAGAAGACGACCAGGAGGAAGCGCGTACAACAGATAAAGGTGAGAGTGAGTCCGGAAGGACAAGGTGATATAAAACCTCTCATTACGCCTAATGGTGAAGTGTGTACTCCTAAAGCAGTGGTTCACCCAAATAGGGAAATTTGCTGAACATTGACTCACCTTCAGGTCGTCCAAGATTAGGATGAGTTTGTTTCTTGATCAGATTTGTATAAATGTGTCATTCCATCACTGTCTCACCAATGGATCCTCTGCAGTATATGGGTGCTGTCAGAATGAGAGTCCAAACAGCTGATAAAAACATCACAATAATCCACAGATGCCAATGTAGAGGCTGAATGTAATTGCAGAAATGACTTTGAAGCAGGGCTCCCTTATTAAACGCTTGATTATTGACTTTGATCAATTTTTTCTGCTCTTTCAGATGTCAGAGTTGGACGTTCTTGCTGCGAAGATGAATGCAGAGTTTGAGGAAGCTGAAAGTTTTGAACTGTTTGTTGAATGACATTTCTAAAGAGACACACACACACGCACACGCTCAGGACGTTTTCAGGACCCGTCATACTGCTCAACTTATTGCTACTTTATCATTTATTACATTTACTGCCCTCTGTTTCTTCTTGCTTGCAAACTCTTAAGTAACCGAAAGCATGTTTTAAGAGATCAAACAAATAGTTTTGTTGTTCTGGTATAATTTGATTTCCACAGTGCTACAATCATCAATAAATCTTTCTTTGGTCTTTCTTTGTTTATTTCAGTGTTGTTGATTTTCTTCATATTTGATTTATCAGTTTGGTTAAAATCTCATGGTAGATCTTTTTGCTGTTGTTGACTACACATCTGTAGTGTCCTGATGTTGTAATAAATACTATTTTAAAGGAGTAATAGCCTGTTAGAGTTGAAATTGCATTTTATTATTGTTAAAAAAAAAAAAAGTTTAATGTTTTTTTTTTTTTTCTTTGATAAAACAGCAGTAGAAGGGATGAGCTGGTACATTATGTGATATTTCATGCTACATTTATATTCATAAATTCTGGCTAAATTACATAATGTTTAAAAAGGAGCAGATTATAGACTTTAAATGTATAGATTAGTTAAGCTACGGATGTTTTATAGGAACTGAAGCCCAGTGTAAATGAGTGTGTGGAGTGATGGTCACTGCTGCATGTGTTGTTGTGTTACTGTGTGTCACCACTAGAGTGAGCTCTGATCATCAGTGTGTTCATTTGTGCATCTGTTGTTGACTCTGTTCCAACATGTTCCAGAGCATTTGTTCATCAGTGTGATCAACACGTCAACACACAATCCATCCTCAGTAATCTGACTTCAGCAGCAGTGGATCGGTGTGTGTTCAGGAGCATGAAATAAGATCTGATGACATGCTGCAGCTAAACTGAGCTTTGCACCCATCAATATTTAAATAAATAAATAAATAAATGTCTTACTTAACATCTTTTGTTGTCTTATCCTTTATGTAATGAGACGGAAAACCTTTTTTTTTTTTTCATTAAATTGAAGAGCTTCCTAATTTCCTATGTAATCCAGCAGACACACAATACTGTCAGAAATGCTTTATAATGTTTTCCAGAATGTAAAGTTAACCCTGTAAAGCCTGACACATCATGGATGTATATAATTATGCAACATAAAAGTTATTGTAAGACTTGCTTAAAAATGAGTAAAGATTTGAAAGCAAAAAGACACGGGAATCACCAGCTGAATGGTGTTGTTTTAAGTTATACTTGCTAAATAAGTATAAACTATGAATCAGATGACACGAGGCATGTGTTAGACTGAGAACAACAGGTTCTTCAAAGATTTGATCATGTTGATCGTTTCATTAGATTCCATACTGTATTCTTTATAGAGTTCATCTCTTATCTATCGAAATATTGACTCAAGTAGAAGCAGAATACTTGAGCCTTCTCCTGTAGAGTTAAAGCGATGAGTTTAGGTTGCACACAATGTTATATATGTAATCTGGCAGAGAATAATAAAATCCTGAGAAAATTCAGACACTGGTTGTTGGTTTACATGAAAATCACCTGCTCTGATTGTATAGTTGTGAAAGCATCACAGTTTTATTGTAATCAAGCAGCTGAACATGTGATTGACCTGCACGTGTGTGTTGTGTTGAGGGACGCATTGAAGTCTCAGTTAGCAAATGAGGGGGTGAATACTTAACAGTTTTGTTATTTTTGTATTTTAACACAGTTATGTACTTGATTTTATTGCAACACGGGGACAGAAAAATCCAATATGGCTGTACAGCACAACAATAATCAATGAGGGGTGAACAGTTCCTGAAGACACGCTGCCAGTGAATTCACAAACTCTAATGTCCTTGTGTGAATTCTGCATTATATAATCAGAGGCGGCGGACAGGAAATGCTCGTCCTGGCGTGGCTTTTGATGTCGGGCTCAGCTGTGATTGGGGCTGCGTCTGTTTGCTCTTTTTCTGAAGGTTACATTTCATTGCAGTTTGACATTGATTATGGTTGGGTGCCTGACCGGGGTTACATAAGTGATCATTGTTCATTTCATTCCGTGCTAGAAACAATCAAATACACACCCACAAACCCCGGGGATCAGGAGTTTCCCATTTGTTTCCCAGTACAGGTGCTGCTGTTTCCCATGTCACGACTTATTTAAGTACAAAAAGGTACAAGAGGCTTTTAGTTAAATAGTATTTTCCTTTATCTAACATTAATTTCGTAATAAAACACAACCTCACATGCCTTATTTAAGCAATAGGGTATGAGAGGTTATTTTTAAATACGGCGCATAAAAAGCATTGTTAGACATTATGTGTAACACAGCATGACCAACATAGAATAAATCACGAATAACATTCAAGTGTTTTGATGACATAGATGACAACTTCAGAAAGTGTCCGAAGGCTGGTCAGAAAAGTTACAGTCAGGTCAAAACAGGCCTAAACCCCCCCTTTTTTATTTTTGGTATTATAGCATGGATCAGTGGGTTTTCAGGATGTTCTAGGATCATGAAACTTTTAGGGATGCCAGATGACTGCTCTGACGTGAACATATCTAAATGTTTAACTTCTTAGCTTGCTGGGAAAGACACTCAGGAAAGACAAGACCATCACAGCAATGGTATTTGCAATGGTGAAAATGTGCTAAATTGTATTTATGTTAATTGTATTTATTGTCCTGGTTCAGTTTCCTTATTTTTGTTTGAAGTTTGATTTAGTATTTCTGTTTCTCCTGAGTGTGTTCCCTGTCAGTTAAGATTATATTTGGATGCTCTCTCTCTATATATGAAGAGTTCAGATGCAAAACTCCCTAAAAAACATCTAGGTCAAAAATGAGATAATGATATTGAGTGAACGCTCTCGACACATATTATACATCCATCAAATACTTTTACTTCAAACTCACTAAATTCCAGCCTCAGCCCAATCAGAATTACCAGTACTTACATAGAAACCTATACATCGGAGCCTGATTAAAATACATTTTTTTTTAAAGAAAGATGTCAGATGGATTTAGAGGCTTTTGCATCTGAACTCTTCGTATATACAGTACTGTGCAAAAGTTTTAGGCCACTAGTATTTTCACCAGCTAAAAAATGGTTTAAAGTAAGTTATTTCTATCTTTTGCTGTAGTGTGTCAGTGAAAAATATTGGTTTACATTTCCAAACATTCTGTTTGCCATTAATTGTAATAATCCAGTGAGATTTTTGTTTGCACAAGGAGTCTGACAACAGCCAGTGCTCCACACAGAGATCTGATCTCACCATCATCCAGTCTGTCTCTGGAATGACATGAAGAAACAGAACAAACTGAGACAGACTAAATCCAGAAGAACTGTGACAACATCTCCAAGATGCTTCAAGAGACCTACACCTGAAAAGCTACCTGAAAAACTCTGCACAAGTGCACATAGAGCAAAAGCTGCTGTAAACGCAAAGAATGGTCGCACCAAATGTTGATTTCATTTAGTTAATAGAAGGTAATTGATAAAGAAAATCTATTTATGACAGCATCCTCATTTAACAGCATTTTTACACAAGTGCCTAAAACTTTTAACAGTGCTGCAGTTTTGCAGGTAGGTTTCTTGAAGCATCCTGGAGAATTTGTCACAGTTCTTCTGGATTTAGTTTGTTCTGTGTCTTCATGTCATTCCAGAGACAGACTGGATGATGGTGAGATCAGATCTCTGTGTGGAGCACTGGCTGTTGTCAGACTCCTTGTGCAAACAAAAATCTCACTGGATTATTACGATTAATGGCAAACAGAATGTTTGGAAATGTAATCTGATATTTCCTACTGTCACACTACAGCAAAAGACCGACTTTAACTGACTTTAACCCATTTTTTAGCTGATGAAAATACTAGTGGCCTAAGACTTTTGCACAGTACTGTATATATATATGATAACCATTGTTTGGATCACCTTTTATTGCCTTGCATTATTACAAACTATATTTGTACAAAATATACTGTACATTATATAATCAGAAATAATGTTATCCTTAGTAATTATTATAATTAGTAATGATTGGTCATAATATATCAGTATAATACAATACAATAGAAATAAACCAAATCACAAAACAACACAAAAATACAGTTACTCTGTAACATGCCGAACACTGGTGAACTTATATTCTCAGTCGTGTTTAGGTTAAATTTCACACAGATTTTTTTTTTTTTTTTTTCCGCAGTGATTAGGATGTTTCATGCTGTTAAGCAGTGGCATGGACGGTGAGGGCGAACATGTGCCTGTGAACGTGTGTTATGATTAATGTTGTAAATTCAAATTGATTCTCAATGATTCCATCCTCACGCTGAATCATCAGCCCTGTTGCATTACCATATGCATCAATAGTGATGACAGATACAAGCACAGGCCTAAGGCAAAGAAAACAATGAACCATATGTACTATATCAAATTACTAATTTAACACTGTTTTATTAAAATCACAAGACCATGTACAAGGTCAGATTAAAAGATGAGAGTGTTACTTGGTTAAAAAAAAAAAAACAATAGTTGACAACTAGTGCCTGCCATGGAAAATAATCTCCACTTCAAACGTAATTTTAGCTGTGAATTGATGTTATTGTCATTGCTGTACAAATTTGCCACGGGCACTTCAGACAATGAGACAGGAATTATTGACATCTGGTGCTCACACTGTGCTGATGGCTGCTGGAAAATCAGTCATGTCAGATAAAGGGGCCGGACAGACACGCATAGAAAAGTTGTGAAAATACCAGAGCTCTCATCATACCTCTCGAACCCATCGAACATGCAACATTTATTTTCTGTGGCTTATAATTTGCATTTGTTTGGGACTAAGAATTACCATTGTGCTTTTAAATTAATATTGCACAATAGTTATTTTTCTTTGATCCCTTGAGGAGGCTTTTTTTCTCTGTTGGCATTTTTGACCATTTTACGGTAAGATATTGCAATATCACATAGATAAATTGACACAGTTTTTATTTTGTTAATTAAAGAGAGAGAGAGAGAGAGAGAGAGAGAGAGAGAGAGAGAGAGATGTATTCAAATTTTATTTGACACTTTTAAGTATTCTTTAACTATTTTGTTTTAATTCCTGTTTTAACACTGTAAAAAGTGATCAGTCAAGTTAACTTAAAAAGGAAACCCAATGCCTTAAAATTATTAAGTAAATAATAATTTTAAAAAATAAGTTAAGTGAACTGTCAAGCTTTTTTAAATTATTATTTACTTAACAATTTTGAGGCAATGGGTTTCCTTTAAGTTAAGCCAACAAATCACTTTTTAGAGTGTATACTTATTCTATTATAATTCTGATTCTGATATTAACACATTTGTTTAGATCATCTAAATGCCAGTTCATAAAATATCAGTAATTCAGTCAGATATTCTAATAGTTTTAATATGCAGCCATGCTTAACCTTATGCACAATGTTTATCGCTTTGTAACTGACAATATATATATATATATATATATATATATGTTGTTTTTTTTTTACATTTTAAAATGCCATATCTGTTATGTATTCCCACAGTACTTCCCCTTACACTTTTGGACAACTTCTTGCTCAGAAATCAACAAAAAGATTTACAAAGCAAGAACGTAGACAATGGCTCATCATCAGATTCATCATCACAGTCAACACCATCATCATCCTCACCATCAGCGTCACCACTCATCTCATCGTCACCATCATCACCATCATGGTGCACACCTTCCAGAGGAACACGAGGATAAGAGGTGATAAAAATATAGGACATGTATTTATAAAAAAACAGAAACGAGCATTGAAAAGAGCATTTTTAAAAATAATATAAACATGCATAATGGTTGAACCACAAAACTTACTGATGATACACAGATCCACTTTTTGAGCAATTTTGCCAGCCAACTTTTTTTGAACAATGTCGCTTGGGCACTTTCCCATTGAGAATGGGTAACAAATGTTCATCTGGGTAATTTAGATTGTGTTTCACCTGGTTGCCCACTGGTGGTATCATTGCTCAAAAAGTTACCCCGTGTATCATCAGCCTTAGAAACATTAGAAACAATTATTTTCTTAAGAAAATGTGAATGTTGTTGCTAAGCAGTTAGTTGCTATTATGTTATGGGTGGTTCCTAGGGCATTGCTGGATTTATGCTAGGGTCTTCTTATTGGTTATTGGCTAGTCCAAGTCAAAAGAAACCACCTGAAAGTTTTATACTATTCAAGCCACATGGTGTTTAAGTATAACCCCTCCGGTTGTACTTGACTCTCTCTAAGCGGGATTTGAACAGGCATTTCCAGCATGAGAGGTGGGCGAGCTAATAAGGACACAAAAGACTGCAGCCATAGTGTCGGTCGCTAGTGCACCTCTTGAAATTAGGGGAGTGAGGTTTACCTGGACAGCACTTATTAGCTGGCCTCTGTTACATCTACAGCACAAGTGGTGTGGGATGGATTTATACACAAATAAGTAATGGGTCTTTAACAAGTAATAGTAATAGGAACTAGTAATTGTAATAGTGCCTTAGTAAGAACCACTAATTGTTTTTTCTTCACTTTTATCTATAGTACTTCAGATGCCAGCAGTGGTCGTCATCACATTCATGAGCATTATAACCATCATCATCCCCAAGCTGATAGCCATCATCATCATCATCATCATCATAATCACCATCCTCCACAACATCAGGATAAACGTCACACACCAAAAAAGAAAACTCACTCTAAAGCTTCAGTCACTTCTTCAAACTCTTCTGGGTCTTCTTCTGGTTCTTCGTCAACGGCTTCATCAAGCTCATCCAGTTCTGATTCCTCTTCTTCTGATTCCTCTTCCCCCTCCAATACCTCTTCATCTTCTTCTTCCAAATCATATTTCTCCAATTCTAGCTCTTCTTCTTCCTCTTCCTCTTCCTCTTCCTCTTCCTCTTCCTCTTCTTCTGGTTCACGTTCTTCTTGGTCATCCGAAACCAGTCTTGAAAATGCCCCTTTGCCTACTGAGTCCAAGCGAGCTATTCAGCGTCCAAAGCACTCACAGTCATGTGTGGATATCAGCAGAGGACGGAAAGCCTTTGAGGATGATGAGGATGATGTAGATACAATGCCTTTACTGGATGTTGATGGCCAACTGAAAATATCCACAAGCATGGAAAAGAACCTGACTGTCAAAGAAAAAGGTGGAGGAACTTCCAAGAAGTCTGCAACACGTTCTCAAAGAAAGAATGAAAAGGGCAATATGGGGCAACAACACAATCATGCTAAAGGGGCTGCAAACATAAGAAAGACCAAGTCTATGGAGGTTCTGTCAAGGCAAACCGATCATACTGGTGTTGGAGACTTGGATGAGAAAGGGCTGGAAAAAAGGAAACAAGAGGCCCATAAGAACTTTGTGAAGGAGAAGATGAAGTTTTCTGCCTTTTTGAATGAAATCACAAGGCAGGTGCTTAGCCCATCAAGACTCACATCCCTTGGGGTAACACATGTTCATAGGCCCTTGAGCCCTGGTCAAACTTCAACATCTCCAAAGGCATTGTCTCCAAAGCCTGAGCATAAAAGAGAAAATAAGTCAAAAATGACCAGAAGCCGGCCGGGAAGCAGTGCCAGCTCCATAACATCAACTGCTCACTCCCATGTCAGCAAATACTCGCACTGCAGTAAGCATTCTCGCTCAAGTAAGCACTCTCACTCAAGTAAGCACTCCCATTCCAGACGGCACTCACATTCAAGCAAGACCTCCCGCTCAGACAAGCATTCTTATCCTGAAAGGGACCTCGTCTATCAACAACAGCACCAGGCTCTTCCCAGGCATCGACGTGACAGTGCAAAAAGTGATACAAGCTCTACTAGTTCTTCTTCACAAGGTCTTTCATCTGGAACTGAACGCTGTCACAAAAGTCAGAAAAAGCACCAAACTGCCCCCAAAGAACGTTTTGATTCACTGAATCATCGAACGTCACACCACAAAACGTCTCCATCGCACCACTATTACAATGAAGATCATAATAGCCCACCTTCATGTCCTTGTTCTCCAGAATCAGAAAACTGCCATCATCATTCTCATCCAGAATCTCATCACCATCATGCCCATTCAGAATCACATCACCATCATGCCCATCCAGAATCTCATCACCATCATGCCCATCCAGAATCACATCACCATCATGCCCATCGAGAATCCCAACGCATCATGCCCATCGAGAATCCCAACGCCATCATGCCCATCCAGAATTGTATCACCATCATGCCCATTCAGAATTGTATCACCATCATGCCCATTCAGAATTGCATCACAATCATGCCCATCCAGAATCACATCATCATCATTCTCATTCAGAATCTCATCACCATCATGTCCATCCAGAATCTCATCACCATCATTCCCATCCAGAATCTCATCACCATCATGCCCATCAAAGAAGCTCATCACCATCATATAGATCCAGATTCTCATCACCATCATTCTATTCAGAATCTCAACACCATCATGCCCACACAGAAACTCATCACCATCATGCCCATCCAGATTCTCATCACCATCATTCTCATTTAGAATCTCATCACCATCATGCCCATGCAGAATCTCATCACCATCATGCCCATCCAGAATCTCATCACCATCATGTCCACTCAGAATCTCATCACCATCCAGAATCCCATCACCACCATGCCCATTCAGAATCTCATCACCATCCAGAATCTCATCACCACTCATGCCCATTCAGAATCACATCACCATCATGCCCATTCAGAATCTCAACACCATCATGCCCATCCAGAATCTCATCACCATCCAGAATCACATCACCGCCATGCCCATCCAGAATCTCATCACCATCATGCCCATTCAGAATCTCATCACCATCCAGAATCTCAACACCATCATGCCTATCCCATCATGCCCATCCAGAATCTCATCACCATCATGTCCATTCAGAGTCTCATCACCATCACGCCCATCTGGAATCTCATGACCATCAAGCCCATCAAGAAAATCATCACCATCATTCACCATCTCATCACCACCATGGAACTCATCGTAGCCCATCACCCCACAGTCACTCTCCTCATTCAGATTCCCATCATCGTTCACCTTCTCCATCGCATTACAATCATGGATCTTACCACAGTCCAACACATTCTTCTAAATCAGTGACTCACCATCATCCAGAAGCTCACCGCTGTCCTTCTCAGACAGAATCACACCACCATCATCATTCACCTTCGCCACCACATCACCACCATGCAGGTCACCACACCTCATCTTCACACCATCATTCTACCCATTCAGAAACTTCACACCACCATTCCCATCCAAAATCTCATCACTCTCATTCGCCTCCTCCTCTCCACCACCATGGAGAACACCATGGTAGTATATCCCGCCTTTCTACAGATTCAGAAACACAGCATCAGTTTGGTGTGAAATCACAACACCATCATTCTGACTATGAATCCTCCCATGCCAAGTCTCATCAGCATCATCACCATCATCATTCCGATCCTAATCACTCATCCAACCCTGATCAGCACCATCACACCTCAGTTTCAGAACCAGGGCACCATAATTTCCATGATGATTCCCACTCTGAAACTCACCAATACTCTCAATCACATGATGCATCCCCTACACCTGAACATCATTATCATTCTTCTCATACTGACACTCACCATAACCCTCATCACCATCATATGTCTGACAGTCATCCAAAAAGCCCTGTACACTCTAATTCACCCCATCATTATGAAAATCATCCCAGCTCACATTCAGAGTCTCAAAATCACAGCACATCACATTCTAAAGGACACCTTTCTGATTTGGAAATCCACCACCAAAGTGATCATAATTCTCTGGAACCTCACCCTCACCATTTCCACTTTGGAACTCATGCTAACCCTCCTGTCGAATCAGATCATTACCATCACCACAAGTCTCAGGAATCCCACCATTATTCCCATTCAAATGCCCATCACCATTCCAATCCAGAGACTAACCAGCCTCAACATCATGAGCATTCAGAATCTCATCACCATTCCCAACCAGAATCCCACCATCATCATTCCCAAGATCACCATCATCACCATGACCACCCAGAATCACCGAATCAGCATTCCTATACAGGACATCACCACTTTCATTCGGAATCAAACCACTATCATTCCCACTTCAAAGAGGATCATCACAATGATGATCACCCAAGCCATCTTCGCCACTCTCCAGTTGGCCAGCGGTCTACTTCTCCACATTCTAACAAGTCTGATTCTTCTGCTAGCTCCACCATCCAGGACGATCAATCCACAGTGAGCTACCAAGAGTCACCCTCATTCCCAAAGGTGAGTATTTTCTTAGTGTTAAAGTAGAGAGAAAATACACATATTTATATATACAGATTATTATTTGTTGGTGGTGTTTTCCACATTTGCCTCTGCTTTTGCATTTGCATAGGAAAAGGATTCAGATTTGGAGAGGTTAATGTGAGTTTTTTGTTTACTATTGCTTTCTTTGCATGCTGCCTAAGTATTAATTATGTTAACTTTGGTTCTGGAAAAGGCTTTTCAGCTTCATTGTGGTAGAGAAACAACTTACTTTAAGACACATTCAGATACAAATGATCCCCTCTTGGGACGTCAAAGCTTATAAAACATTGTGTATCTTAGTCTCAGTCTATGCTTGGTTGTTTTCTTGGAGGCGTACTTGATAGGCTGTCTCTCTGTTTATTCCAACCAGGATGTTACAGGAGCAGAATGAGGCTCTCCACCACAGTTTGCTGCAGACCACCATGCGAATGGAATGTATGGGAGTTGAGTTCAAAAGCGGACACCAGCTCCTTGAATCTGAGTTACAAAGAACTCGCATTGAGCTTAGCAGCTTACTGGAGCGGTTCACAAGGTGAGACACAAAACTAAACTGTACTGTGCTATGTTACATTCTATTTTATTCTACTGGATTAATATAATATTAATAATAATAATAATAATATACATAATATTTCATCAGACTTCAGGACAACTACTCCTGCACACAACAAACCAACCACCTTCTGGAGAAAAAACTGCATTGTGTGGTAAAGCCCAATATAACCCTTCAGACTCATTTCATTTTTCACCCTAAAGAATTAAGCCCATTTATTTGAATGGATTCATAATCAGATAACGTCAATAGACCATTTATTTACATAAAAGCTTTAAAATTCAAAGCAAATTTTGTTTGTTTTCAAATTATTGTTGACTTTATCGTCTTCATTGTTTTGTTACTTGAATTTAGACTCAAAATATGGATGGAGAGCGAGAGCTACTGAACGAGCGAATCTCAGAGCTGACAGAACAACTGTCTGCAGCAAAGACGACCATCCAAAGTCTAGAAACCATTAATGTGAGAGCTTGATTCTGTCATCTTTATGATTAGTAATATTCACATTTACTAGATGCTCCTTCACAGTACTTAGTTACTACTACTTAATTCAAAAATATCATAACTTAGTCAAGACGATGAGTATAACGGCCTATTCTTCAAAAATAGATGCAGATTGTGAGAGAACTCACGGTGAGGTATTTTATGATTTCACTGATTTCAGGTGACATCAATGCTACAGGATGCTCTGGTGAAGCATCTGAAGTCTGATGATCCCATAACTCCACATCCAGTCGCTCCACCTCCAGCTCCGTTCATGGACAGTGACCATTATGACAAAGTCTCCATGCAAGCCGATGACCAGTCGCTGGGAACCCTCCCAGAGGAAGAGGAATCTGATTGGTCAGAAATGGGAGAGGAGACACAAAATTACGTCCCAAGAGGTTCTCAGGGAAGTCATGGAAACGCATCGTATTTCCAGTGGCAGCAGAGGCAAGGGGGCTGGGAGGGCATCACTGGAATCGTGGATACGGAAAGCGAATCTGGAGGCGAGGAAAGCAAATGTCACCAGGCTCACCACGGGCTACAGATACCGCATCTCAAGTTCACTGTCCACCCCGAAACCCTGACGGTTCCTATGGAGGACGCCAGTTTGGCCCGCTTCAAGCAGAGTCCTGACGATCCAGATGGATACCAGATCACAGACGTGCGTAACCTGGGCTCTCCTATTCGCGTGCTCTCCGCTAGCCTGGAGGAGATCCACTCCATTGGGCTCCTGGAGCGGCATGAGGATCATCGCGGCCAGCTGAGGAGCAATAAATCCATGATGGACCTCCACCAGTCACAGTCGGGCATCAGACAAGCGTCGTATGCGGATGAGATTGTCTGTAATTGGAGAGAAGCGAACAGCCGTGCTGCTGGAGAGGAGAGAAGCGGGATGGTTGGTCTGGAGTCTGCTCAGAAAATGCTCAACCACTTTATTCATGATAGGGAGAGCACACACCTGTGATTAACATGACATTTTAGAAAAGAGAATGTTTATTATAAAGTGATTATTATAGTATACTGATGGTAGAAAATATTAGTGATGAAGTGCAGGTTAACCACTTATATAGAGGGCGAACATCATAATGTGTTTATTTTTAGTTAGATGTCAAAAAGTGGGATTTTAAGTTGAGATATGGTAAAGTCTTAAAGGGGTCATCGGATGCCCATTTTCCACAAGTTGATATGATTCTTTAGGGTCTTAATGAAAAGTCTCTAATATACTTTGATTAAAAATTCTCAATGGTTGTGTAAAACAACACCCTTTTTACCTTGCCAAAAATCAGCTCTGCAAAACTCATCTCATTCTAAGGGTTTGTTCCTTTAAATGCAAATGAGTTCTGCTCACCCCGCCCCTCTCTTCTCTCTGTGGAAAAGACGGTCTTGTTTACATTAGCCGCATTTAGTTTAGCCGTGTTTAGCTGCTAAACTTCCTAACTACCACGTTATAGGGAAAGGTGATCGCAAAGATTCAGAAAAAAACGCTTATACTCACTTCTGCTGTAAGTGAAGCTGGATCATGAATGATTCGCGCGAACATAGACGGATATATGTAGATCGGGAGGTGCATTCCCTTCACAAACAAACGTAATCCACTGCATCTTCAGCGGCTCAGATGTCGGGAGTAAATGACGACCATTACGTTCATTATTACATCCACCAACACAACACCTCAATCGGAGATATTCTTGTCTAACTTACATCCCTGCTCCGGCATCAAAACATGGAAAGTTACTGGACTGTGACAGCTGGTCTAAGGTACGAGCTCATGTCAATCAACTATCGTGGGAGTGGCCTCTGTGGGTGTGACGCCACACCCACAGAACGGCTCGATTTGAAAAAGGGGATACTATTTTTACAGATTAATTAAAAACCACTGCATGGATTTTTATCATTATAGTGTAGATTTGTACATACACTGCCAACACACATTAATGTTCAAACAACATGAAAAAGTGAACTTAGCATCCGATGACTTCTTTAACTTCCCACTTGCTGTTTTATTTGACATCATTTAATTTTTGAAGTCTGAGTTATGGAACATGTAAGTCTTCTCCAACATGTAAAAACTTGCTCAACAACTTTTCATGCTAATATAGCCAAATAGCTATTTAAGGCATAGTTTTAGGCTACTATATTTAAAATCATAAAATTCTGCTAGTAGTTAATACAGCAATTTAATACTGGTTGATGTTTGTTAAGAAAAAATAGATTTGAAAGAAGTATTAGCAATGGAATATGATAAGATGGTTAAACTTGACCGTCAGCCTCATTTCCCTGCAAACAGAGGCTCAAATAAATATGAGGATCAACTGTACACCAACTGTTTGCGTTCTGTTCACCTTCTAATTAATTCCCAATGGATAAAATCAAGTCCCTGGCTTTTCCCCTTGAATATCCAGTTTCAGTAAGAAAACACATTTTTGCTATTTTATTAAAGATGGTAGTGTTTAATTTAGGATCATTGTGAAAGATATTTCTCTCCCTCTTGATTTTCTCTGTGTTGTTGAATTATTCACTCTTCTACCAGAGTCCTGTCTGAGTGAAGATCTTGAGACATTGTTTTCCTGATTCTAGTCAGACATGTAGTTCTTGGGTTTGGTATATAAAGACAAAAGACTGCTGTAATGAATAAATAATGAACAAAAGCTACAAAACCCTGCTCATTAGACATTTATTGATATTTATTTAATTTTAATGTTAATGTGTTAAGTGTACATGCTAAGATACTAAGTAATTCTTCTAATGCTCTTCTTTATTTTACTCTTTGCAGTATTTCAATATTAGCTTTAAGTATAAATATGTAAAACTATTGTTGAAGTAACTTAAAACTATAGTTAAAGGAGAGAATAAAAAGGGAGTGGAAATGAAGGGAAGGGGAGTCACTATAAGACTACTTCACATATAGTTTTTTAGAAAGTAAAACATTGAAAGAAAAAAAAAACATTACCCATGTGATATAGCTCATTCTGTATATGTGTTCTCATTAGAAAAATGCACATGAATATTTAAAATGTAATAATTGTCTGAATGTGTATGTAATAAATGTCTGTATTTCATGCTATTCTGTAGTTAAACCAATGACAATAGAAGTTTAAATTAAAAAGCACATTGCATTCTTTTAACAAACTCCAGGTGTTGCAGGATGTTGTAGTAGAATGTCATTTTAATTTTGATTTTAATTATTTATTTGTTTTGTCAAAGTAGTGGTACGCTAGTGTAAATAATGCATCTTCCCATGTTGATTTGCTGTTGATGTTTGTATTAATGTATGTAATTATTTGCATGTTGATAGAAATAAAGGTATAACAAACATTAGTCTTGGGAGTCTCTTATCTTGTGTTATGAAGTGAGCAAGACGAGAGGCGTGCGGATCCATATGCAAAGCTTTATTCAGACAGCGGTCAACACCAATACCAAACAGATATAAATGCAATCTTGAAAGGAGAAAATAGTCATTTTAATGTGTAGTGTATGTAATTTTATTAAAGTATTTAGATTTCTTAACTAAATACCTGAGAATTAAGAGACAGTGAACGGAAAAGAAAGCTGAATTGCATATATTATGTAGTCTTTGGTAGTTAGTAATTGATTTTTTGAATCCTACTATATATAGTCAATTTATATTACACTGCAATGTAAACGAATACATTATAAAAAGTAAGTACTGTATATAACTGTCACAGATCTGCCAGGCTCTCTGAGTTCCACCACCCAGCGCTCCCAGTCACCCGAATATTAACCACCTGCACCTGTCAGCGATTACACCTTCATCAGCGCACTATTTAAGCACACACCTGGCCTTAAACAAGGAAAGACTCTCTTACCTAATCTCTGTTCAGTGTGTATTTCTTGACAGAAGGCCAGACCAACACCAAATATGGATCCACATTGGCCCGATCCAAACTGAGAACATGCTGAATCAATTTGCTGGGAAGTAACAGGGCACAGGGCAGAGTCTGTCACTAACAGTCCCATGGTCAAGCCAGTGCCCTACTCTGATCTGGAGGAGGGCTGCAGTGTTTTTTCTTTTTTTTTTGTGCAATGCTAAGGCAAAGTGGTATCAAGCAGGTACTGTTAGTGTCACAGTAAAATTTAGTTTCCCTTTTAAAGACGTTTTTGGCTGTCCAGTGGGAGATCCCTCTGTCAGGATGCAGTCCCATCATGGGCTCCCGCTGAGGAAAGTGGATGGAATGAACAAATTCTTCTCACCATGTATCACCAGAGGCTAAATTCAGTGGTGTAACAATCTCTGGAAGGAAGGACCCAAAAGCAGAAGAATGCTTAACTCCACTTTACTGCACAATAATAAACACAGGATGAGCCAAACGGCTCCAGACCAGTTCTGGACCAAGTGAAGACAGAAGAATAGTCAGGCAGGCAAGGTCAAAGTCCGGGGCAGTCCACTAGCAACCAAATCCAATTCACAGGACTAGAAACAGAGTCAGGCAGGCAAGAGGGTCAGGCAAGGCACAGACAGATCAAACCAGGCAATCCAAAACTCACAGTCCAGAGCAGGCAGATGGTCATAACAGCAAGGCAATCCAGAAAGGCGAACAGAAGAGTCAATAACAGTCCATGAGGTCATCAACAGAGAACAGTCTAGGATCAGTAAGTTCTGAAGAAAAACAGGGAACCACAACAAAACCAACTAAATAATAAGACTTGAACAAGAACAGAAATAAACTAGTCAGCAGCATAGAAACAGCATAGATACAGGAAGGAAATCAAGTGTTGAAAGAAAACGGGTGTGTGGTAATGCACTTAGTTTACAACTGGCCGTCTACGATGACACAATGGGACTTGAGAAGTTTATCCAAAATTCCATATGTGTTGCTCACTGCATGCAAAACTGCTTTGAAGAGAATCCAACCTGGCAGCCCACCACTCCAGAACCAGTGTTCATACAAGTGGATAATACCCCACTGTCTCTTACCGAAAGGAACCACTGGCTGACCCAAAACCTGTGCTTATATTGCGGGGCAAGTAGTCATTATATTGGCACTTGTCCCATTTGTACTCCACGCTGCATGGTAAGTTCTGTTTCCAGTAAATCTCTTTTTTTATCTCTGTCACTACTGTGATTTCTGCCAATTCTGTCATTTTGGTTTCTGCCCTCCTCGAATCCAGGTCAGCCGGCAATTTCATCTCCGATGACCTCTACAGGCACATCCAGCATGAGAACACTCGCACTTCAGCCACGTACAAGGTCTAATCAGTAACAGGAAGCACATTAAACTGAATTGGTGTGAGATACCAAGTAAAACCAGACAGTGCAAGTTGGCTGCCTGCATTAGGAATTATTCACCCCCTGGTTAAAGAGGAGTCCAACACGACGGTCATTCTAGGGCATCCCTGGCTAATATAACATCAACCTGAATAATCCTGGGCCACAGGAGATGTTCTGTGGTGCCAGAGTGCATCCATCCATCCATCCACTTCTCCTGCTGCTTCTAGTTTCTTCTTTGTGGCAAAAAAGGATGGAGGCTTGCGGCCTTGCATTGACTACCGGGCACTCAACAAGATAACCATTAAGTTCCAGTACCCACTTTCCCAGCTGCTTTGGAGCAACTTGTTGGACCTTCAAACTGCCTACAACCTTTAGAGGCTCTGCGAGTACAACCTGTTTCCCCAGGCTGAGAGAACAAATTGCTGAAGCCTCCAACTGTGAAACTGCTCCCCCGGGGTGTCTTCCAGATTGCATCTATGTTCCCAGTAATCACCGTATTCCTCTCATCGAATCGGTTCATTTATTCATGGGTACTGGCCACCCGGGGACCAAACAAACCCTCTTGCTTCTGCAACATTGTTACTGAAGGCCTGGCATGGATATTGACATCAAGCATTTCATCCAAGGATGTCAGCTGTGTGTGATCGCCAGAGTTCCACCCCATCTGGTAAACTCCTTTCTGCTGGCCATCCCTCGATGCCCATGGTCAAACCTAGGGGTGGATTTCATCACAGACTTACCTTACCTACCTCTAATGGAAATACCTGCATCCTGGTTATTGATGATAGATTCTCATGCAAACTGATTCCACGGAAAGGACTCCCCACAGCCATTGAGACTGCCAAGGCCCTTTTTAACCAGGTATTTGGCAATTTTGGAATTCTTAAGGATATTGTTTCTGACTGTAGTCCACAGTCTATTTTACTTGTATGGAAAGCCTTTTTCTCACTCCTAGATGTGACTATCAGCTTAACATCCTGGTACCATCCACAGTCCAGTGAGCAGATGGAAAGGAAGGTGCGGGAGATCATTCGCTTCCTTAGGACCTTCTGCCAGAGCCACCAGGATTCCTGAAACCAGTTTCTTCCCTGGGCGGACTATGCCCAAAATTCCTTGTGACAACCATCAATGGGTCTCATCCCATTCCAGTGCATACTCGGCTTTCAGCCACCATTATTACACTGGTCAGGTGAACCCTCTGAGATACCATCCATCAATCACTGGTTCAGAGAGAGCGAGAAGGTGTGGGACGAGGCTCATCACCATCAACAGCAAGCCGCATGCAGACACAAGTTCTTTGCAGATACTTGGAGAAGGAACACCCCAGAAAATCAACCTGGACAACTTGTGTGGCTCTTCATGAGAAACAAACATCTCCACCTGCCCTGCCGTAAACTCAGTCATCTAACTATGTCATCTAACTAGTCATTTACATAAGAATGGAATTAAATCAAAACCAAAGACGTCCCAGCAAAATTCAAAAGCAGTTATTTTACGTCCATCACTTCATTGATGCATAACATCCTGTCATCCTTCCTGCAAATGGGTTTAGAGCAGAAAATCAATGAAAATCTATGATGTGTGTAAAACAGATTTTTTTTTTCTGGCACATAATCAAAATTTTTATTTTTGAAATGTCAGCACAAGAATAGAACCTGCTCTTTCATTTACGAAGAGCCACATTTTTAAATGAATGAGCTGTTTGCGAAGGGTCAAATTGTGGCTGCTCTTGTGACTCTTGATTCTCTTTACTTCTGAACTGAGAGACACTCTAGAATTAGACTAATTTAAAGGAAGGCAAAGCTCCTCATAATTTCTACAGTCTTAGTTTATTTCTACAGAGGCTACCTACTATGGCTGCCATCTTTTGTCTCAGCTGGCTATTACAGCACATCCAATCTCTTGCTTGTCGTTATTCATCATCTTTATCCGCTACATACGTGACGCAATGCAGCGATGCGCCGCTGGTTTGCTGAGCAGACAGTGGCCTTGTTTCCCATTGGAGAGGGCCATTGTAATAGGATAGTTTAGGGATTACAGGTAAGACGCCCAAGACCTCTAACTTTGGCCAGATCCAGTGTGTCTCACCCAGCCAGGGGCATGGAGGTGCAAGGGCACCAGTTTCACCACTGAGTGGGCGTCTGGGTCATTTGAGCATCACTACGGGGGGATCACCACCAAAAAATCTGGACTGACCTTTGCTAACGGATTAAGTGACCACGATACACAGAATTGCGACTGCGTTGTTTGGATGAAAGTGATTTGATCTCGTATTCTAACAAAGAAAAGGAACTTGACGGATTTACACAAAGTTACCTGTTTTTTCACAGAACATCTGAAGCTCCAACAATCTCAGCCTGATTCTCAGCGTCTCTGACAGAGAGTTCGCATCTGAGCACGTGTGAACACTTCTGCATTTTTTTTCACACTCTTCCAGTCTTCCTTGTTCTCAGGTTTACACCACACTACTCTTTCACAATGGTTGTGGGTAAGATGAAGTTCACTTTTCAGAAAAGGGTGAAGTTGGCCCAGGGTTTATGGCTGCTCTCATGGATGGCAACTCTGGGCGGAGCGGTCACCTTCACTTTAGGATGCTTCCTAAAGACTGAGCTTCGTAGGAGGGGAGAGGTATCCATATAAACCTCATGTGTTCCATTTACTTGATGTTTTTGACTAATAATTTCATGTATTATGCAATGATGCAATGCATAGTTTTTAACTTCAAAGCTGGCATTGACATTATTTAGCAAAATATTATTTAGCACAATATTTGATCATTAATTAACTATTTATTCACTTAGCATGTTTTTTTTTTGTTTTTTTTTGTGGCTTTGGTTTAGTTTATATAATCACTAACCACAATATAAACAAAACAAAAAAAAAAAGACAAATGTCTTAATAAATATGTTAAGTGCTCAATCATTTCAGAAATATCTGGTAGGGATTAACCTATGTGAATAAAAATATTATCTAAGCCGCTCATAATAGGCTTAAGGAGCTGTCCTTTACAAAGGAGCTCTTCAGCAGTCTAGATGGGTCATTATCAATGATGATGATGAAGATTGCCATCAGTCCTAAGAAGGCCATTCATGATTGTCTATTTTTTACACCAATATTTTTCTTGACACACACATATAGTACAATACTACAAATTATTTTTTTCATGTTGTTCATTATATATGTGAGCCTGGACCACAAAACCAGTTATACGTGTAAATTTCTCAAAATTGAGATTTATACATTATCTGAAAGTTGGATAAATAGGCTTTCCATTGATGTATGGTTTGTTAGTATAGGACAATATTTGGCTACAAATAGATACAACTATTTGAAAATCTGGAATCTGAGGGTGCAAAAAAATTAAAATATTGAGAAAATCAAGTTTTAATATATTTACGGTAGGAAATTTACAAATATCTTCATGGAGCATGATCTTTACTTAATATCCTTAAGATTTTTGGCATAAAAGAAAAATCAATAAATTTGACCCATCTGATGTATTTTTAGCTATTGCTACAAATATACCTGTGCAACATAAGACTGGTTTTGTGGTCCAAGGTCACATATTAAGTAAATGACTAGTCCAAAAATGAGAATGATAATATCATGTGTAACAGAAATTAAATTTGGACTATTCCAAATATATATATAATATACATGCAGTGGCAAGTTAATCAGTACATTGTGCATCCTTATATATATATGTGTGTGTGTGTGTGTGTGTGTGTGTGTGTGTGTGTGTTTTGTTTTCTTATATATATGAAATATTATATATAATATAAAAATATAAAAATCCAAAATAAATCATAAATTAAATTATAATAGTATCTCAACTGTACTAAAATGGTTTTGCCATACCAATGTGTGTATATATAAGATTATATAGTATATATTCTTAAAGAAAAGGAAAAAAAGTCCTTTCATGAAGCTTGATGACTTACTAATTGGTTTATTACTGTCCCAATGGATTATCAAATTTGCCTTAATCATAATGGACATCTAAGCATCTAAGCTTGCTCTTAATGTAAAGTCCAAATTCTCTCCCATATTTTCCAACTGTGTATGGGATTTTATTGGTAATTTAGGGGTTGTTTTGCTTGGTATTACATATAATCTACTCTAATGAAAAATAGGAAAGAAAGGTAAGGTAAATCCATTGTGTACGGTGAGTGCAATGCAATCTGAGCTTAAAATAGACTGACATCAGCATCTTGTTCTTTAGGTAATGGACAACACAGACATCCACTGTGTGCCCAACACCTTGATGATTGTGGGTCTGACTTCCATGGGCATCAACTACTTTGCCAGTCGAATCTGCCAGGATGCCCTCGACCCTGGGCGTTTCCCACGATGGAAGACCTTCCTGAAGCCCTATTTTGGATGCTCCATATTCTTCACCACCCTCATGCTGATTTCAGTCATCCTGAGTTATGCCATGAAGGGCAGCCTGGAGACCTCCCTGAAGATCGGCCTGAAGAACGGCATCCGCTTCTACAAGGACACCGACACGCCCGGCCGCTGCTTCCAGAAGCAGACCATCGACCACCTTCAGATGGAGTTCCAGTGCTGCGGCAACAACGACTACAAGGACTGGTTTGAGGTGCAGTGGATCAGCAACCGCTACCTGGATTTCAGCTCTAAGGAAGTGAAGGAGTGAGTCAAAAGTGTTAAAGAGATACAGAAGTTCACCCAAAAATGAAAACCGTGTTGTCATTTGCACTCCCTCATGTCGTTCCAAATGCGTTTGACTTTCTTTCATCTGCAGAACACAAAAGAACATATTCTGAAGAATGTTTTTGTCCATACCATGGAAGAAACACACTGCACTCCACTGACTTTCATTGTAGGGGCTTTTCCAAGAATCTTCTTTTATTTCCCACAAAATGAGGGCTCACACTTTGGGGACCAGTTCTTACTGTTTACTAACTATTAACTATGACTTTTGCCTTAATTTGCAGTTTATTAATAGTTACTAAGGTAGTGGTAAGTGTAGATATGGTGTGGATTAGGGATGTAGTTCATTTATTACCAAATAAAGATATGTTCACAGGTTTAGAACAACATGAGGGTGAGTAAATGACGAGAGAATCCCTTTACCATCTGTATTACTCTGTTTAGGACACCTAAGAACACTTGAGGAGAACTTGAGACTTCATAAATCCACTATAAATACCTTTGAGAGCTAATTTTCAGATGCCACTTGGTTTGATATTTTGTTTCTAATGCAGTAGCATTCATAATTGTTAAGAGTGTCTTAAGTGTCCAAAAACATTAAACTGTGCTGGAGTCACAAAATCAGAGACTTGGAAAAAATATGACCACTGAAAATGCATTTATGCCTGGTGTAAACAGCTGATCACTTGTCATCACACAAGACACATTCTCATATTGCAAACATGACCTCTAAGATCTCTTTGTAAATACAACAATCTTTTGGATGAGTACAATAGTATTAAAAGCATAAAGCAGGAACATTTTAAGTGAACTACTGGTATATTAAGAGCTATCTCATGACAGTTTTCAGGGATTCAAGGTTGTCTTCTTTCTCCATTTTTCTCTATTCTCACTCCTCCAGCCGCATCAAGAGCAATGTGGACGGCCGTTACCTGATTGACGGTGTGCCCTTCAGCTGCTGTAACCCGAGTTCTCCCAGACCCTGTATCCAGTCCAAAATCACCAACAACACGGCCCACTACAACTACGACCACCAGACCGAAGAGCTCAACATCTTCATTCGCGGTTGCAGAGAAGCGCTGGTCAGCTACTACATGGGGCTGATGAACACGATTGGAGCTGTGGTTCTGTCCGTCTTTTTGCTGCAGGTACACTGATAAATGTTTGCATGTACACAGTGGAGCTAACAGGTACACACTATAGTTTAGTTTAGTTAAAACTAAGTTAAGTGCCAGTTTAGTTCCTTTTAATTCCTTGTACCATGTATCATTTGCTACAAAAGCTACATTTGGGATCACTTTACAATAAGGTTCAGTTTGTTAACGTGTTAAATACATTAGCTAACATTAACTAACAATGAAAAATAATCCTAAAGCATTTAATAATTGTTCATTTCAACATTTACTAATGCATTGTTACAATCAAAAGCTGTTATTATTTAATGGATCTGAGCTAATGTGAGTGTATTTTTATTATAAACTTAACATACAGTTTAGTTTTTTTTTAACAGTTTTTACAGTTCACAACTTACACAGATTTCCACGTGCATGTATATTTGCTTTTATTTTGTTGTATATTTTACTTACATTTACGTTTATGCATTTAGAAAATACTTATAAAAGAGCAACCATGCAATGAGAGGTTCATTAGACACTACGGCCTGGTTTCAAAGACAGGGTTTAGGCTAAGCCAGTATTAGGCCATAGTTTATTAAGACATTTAAGTAATTTTTATGAAAATATCTTCAAAAATAAACATTACTGGTGTGCATCTTGAGAAAAAAAAGGCACTGATCTATTTTGAGATTAGTCAGTTTCTTTCAGTTGAAGCAGCTCAGACTTACATTTTAATCTGGGACTAGGCACGGGTAGAGTTAACTTCTACTGATCAGCTATTTTTTTCTCACATACCACATCCAACACCTCTCGTCTGCAGAGCTCAGTGTTGGCCAGCGTGCGACTCCTGCAGACGGCTTTAGAGGCCGTGGCTGGACAGGAGAACGTGGAGATCGAAACCGAGGGCTACTTGCTTGAGAAGGGAGTGAAGGAGATGTTCATGGAGTATGTGGATCCTGTGCTGAAGCTCCTGCTGCTGAACCAGGTGACTCCTTCTGAAACCAAACCGGAAGCAGGAACGACCACCACCAGCTAAAGAGTCACAGTCACACGAACGCCGAAGAGTTTCCAGCAGGAGGCTGAGAGTGCTGACATCTAATCCAATAATTCATGTTTTGGCATTTTTATATATAGAATTTGTAACCTCAAAGAGTTTTATACTTCATTAATACACTAAAATGGTTGTTTCTAACAGTACTGACATTTCACCCAGTTTCATTAGACGTCTTTTGAACAATGAATGATCCCACTGTCTATTCTGCAGCACCTACTCCTCACTTGTGTTTTATGGCAAATGTATGATATCGCTAGCCTCGGGTGAGTAACCGTCTGTTCGTTCCTGTCAGGAGAAACTCAGTGCAGCTATGCATGGGAAATGACCAGCAATATGCTTCAATTTCCATCATGAATGGTTGAATATTTGAGTGACTGAGCAGTTTCTTAACAGAAAGGTCTGTTACATTCCTTACCCATTTTCTCATGTCATACACAGAAAAGAGGCTGATTATGTAATATTACTGCTACGGATGTTGGTAAATGATTGGAATCACAGAAAGATGCAAACCCTTGTGAAAAAGAAGTGCGCTTAACTGAATTTGAAAGTATATTTTCAAAAAACTGTACTTGCAGGTAATATATTATTAATGAAATAAAAGACAACTTAAGTGTAATTAATGAGAGTCTATCTGCATAACAATATTTCTTATCGAAGTACACTTTTAAAAAGTGCACTTCGTTATAACATCAAGTTGTACACTTATTGATGTGTTGACATACTAGAGTACATGTGAAGTGCTATCATTTTAACTGTTGTGTTGTATTATTACACTTAAAGTTAATACTTTTAAATGTACTAAATTGCAACTTCATCATTACAATTGTGTAATTATAAATATAATGTACTTTTCAATATGACAAAGTATATTTAATTTTTTTCTATGAATAATTGTCAGTACATCTGACACACTTTAACCAGTAATTATGAAATTACATCTAAAGAAGTCAAAAGGGTCAGAAATGCACTACTAAATTTAAACTAATACAATAACATGCAGTTAATTTGCACTTGTGTAAAGTGTTTTCTTTAAGTACTCTCTTCAAAAGTATGCTGAAGTGCACTTCTTTTTCACAAGGGTAAGCCGTTCTAATCATCCACATCTTACGCCGTGTACTACCCAGCGGTGACAAGATAACGCTTTCTCTTCCAAAACAGTTTTTGTTGACAAACTTTGACAAACGACAGAACACACTGTGCTTTGGCTTTACCCCAGGACGTCCCGTCCACACAGACCTCTCGCTGGCCTGCAGTCAGTCTCCACATTGCTGTACTGTTTATTAAGTATGTACTAATAGGTTTTGACTGCGTTGTATTTCCGCTTGCAGTGTGGACGAGCAAACTATCTGATGCTGGAATTTACTCATTACAAATCTTATTATAACTACAATACATGTGAAATAAATTATTATTAAAATTCATATTTTTTCCTCCAATTATTACTTTCTCATCCAGTGTTATTGCATGTTGTAAACATAAATACTTAACTGTCATTAAGTCATTTTTGTTTTGCATTCAGCGTGGAACTAAATGCATTGTACGTGATAAAGATGGTGTAGATGATGCTCACTGCTCTGCTATGAAACCCTGTACTGCAGAACCGTCACAAAACTGTCAGGTCCAATAAAATCTGACATTTTGAACTGCTTTGTTGCGTAGTGATATTTTGTGGAAATAGATGCATACTGTTCCCCCCTGCTGATCGTTTCTTCCAAACTTCTACACATCCACACAATAACATTCGGGTGCACTGATGCACACAGCAAGCAAGCGGAAAGATCTGCACAGGTAGACACGCACCCACTTTCCTACATACATAAATAGCTGGATGTCAGAGACAGATAATGAAGGATGATGACTGATGGCAGCAGGTACAGTGAAAGCCCAGCGTGTCTGCGTCCTTTATCCTGTAACCTGTCCTAATCTGTTAATACACAAACTGCTGCACAAGCACTCGCACTCACCGCATCCGATTACACCTAATAAAGCACGTTAATACAGGAGGGGACATGAATATCCAAATGCATGTATATATGTCAAGTGCTCATCTACAGTTTGTCAAGTAAAGATGCTTTCAGCAGACCTATATTATATATTGATGTTTTCATTTGCAATATAATATGGGAGACATATAAATGACGCATCTTTTGAGTCAAAGGTCCAGTTCTACAAATGCGTGGTTTCTCTAGCACTGGTTATCACTATATACGCTGATTAAAACCACCTTCCTAATATCATGTCAGTCTCTTTGGTGTTGTAAAAACAGCTCAAGGCATGAACTCCACCAAATCATGTCCTGTGGTTTCTGGCACCAAGACATTGGCAGCAGATCCTTTAAGTGGGGAGGTGGGCTTCCAATGGATCATATTTGTTGGTCCAGCTCATGCCATAGATGCTAAATTGAGATCTGGGGAATTCTGAGTCCAAAGCAACACCTTTAGCTCTTTGTGATGTCCCTCAAACCACGCCTGAACTATTTTTGCAGTGTGTCAGGGTGCACTGTCCTGCTAAAAGAGGCCACTGCCAAGGAGGGAACATCGTTGCCATGGAGGGGTGTACGTGGTAAAATAACATCCACATGAACGTCAGGTACTAACCACTGCATATTAGGAACACCCCATGAGACTCGCCATCAGACGCTCTGATGCAGTTATCTAACCATCACCATCTAGCTCTTGTCAGTGTCAATCTTTTCGCTTGCTCGTTTTACCTGCTTCCAAATCCAAGAACTGACTCTTCACGCTCTTCATATATAGGGTGCAATGGGGCTAAAGGCACACCTTAAGAAAGAAATGTCCTGTTTACTGCGCCTAAAATGTAAATTGCAAAATTGCAAAACTGCAAAACAAAAAAAAAATGTATTAAACATTTATGGAGCAACAGATTTTGCGTGACAATAAATCATAAAAGTTGTTTATTTTGATTTAAAATTTTATAAATGTATGAGGTGGCAAGGGCGGACTTTTACCCCACACACAGGGTAAAAGGCTCACCAGCATGGGGCAAAAGGCACACAGTATTGATATACATACTTTAGCTAAAACAATGTTTTTTTTTTTTATAATGTCAAAGTTAATACTTGTTCAAAACAATCACTTTAGCAAGGTTTGTACTATTTTCTGCTTATTTTGACAAATAAAAGAATTCATTTTGTTCAGTAAATATACTGTCGTTAACATGTTAATATAAAACACATTTTAAAGTACAGAAACAAAATAATTTTAAAAAGTAAAGACTCTGAAAGTATTGAAGGAGATCCCATAATAATTTAATATAGATTTACAGTAGTAATAACAAATGATATTTTATGATATGATTAATATCATGTTTTTAAATATGATGGTTTTATTCTAAACATGGTGATTATCTCTATGATAAACACCCAACATAAAATATGATATTTAGATTCCATTAGATTTAGATTCCATCTGTCAAAAAATATGGAAAAATTGGCCTTCAATTAATTATGTTAACTACTGTGCCTTTTAGTCCCACCAGCGTTTTACCCCAAATACCATACTTGTATGTATTCTTTCATTATTTAAAAACTGTTGCTTTAATTATCTTAAAACTAAAAAAAAAACATTAAGAAGATATTTGTCTCAAATATATGCATTCATTTTAGTGATTCTCATTTGCAAATACTAGATCAAGTAAGCACAGAATCAACTTTGCGCTGCTGCCCACCAGGGTGTCAAGCATCAGACAAATTTGCACGTGCACCTTGAAAAGTGGATGTTACGCCACTTTTTTGTGCCATCTATTGGTTTAGAGGAAAATAGCAATAAAGGCGCATTTTATCCCAGTTGTACCCTCTCTCTTTCTCTCTTTCTATATATATATACATACATTAAAAGGTTGGGATCAGTAAGTTTTAATGTTTTTTTTTTTCCTCTCTTATGCTCATCAAGGCTGCATTTGCTTGATCAAAAATATATTAAAACAGTAACATTGTGAAATATTATTACAGTTTAAAATAATGGTTTTCCATTTTAATACTCTAAAATATAAACAGCTCTTTTGCATTGAAATAATATTTCACAATATTACTTTTTTCCCAATTTTTGATCAAATAAATGCAGACTTGAGCATATAAGAAGCTTCTTTAAAAACACTAAAAATCTTACTAATGGCACCATATATACCCCAGTATATATATATATATATACATACATACATACATCATACATATATACATATATATGTATATATATATATATATATATATATACACACACGCACGCACGCACACACACACACACACACTACAATACCTATTAATCATTAAGTACCCTAATTGTTAAATTACTTACTACCTACCTTATTGAATGGTTCTTAGTATCATCAGTGTTGAAAAAGTATATGTCAAATTAGTTATAATATAGACCTATTTAAAGACAGTTTTATATAGTAATCCTCTCTCACTGTCAATTTTCCATTGTGACAACTTACAAAATGCTGTAAGTGTTTGTAAGTGCTGCAAGTTTGTGTTGTTGTAAAATTCTGTTATCTCTCAGCAATAATACGTTTAATGGATACTTTAAAGATAACAGCTCAAATTAGATCTGACACATGACATAGGAATTACACACATACAACTGGAGATCCAAAAGGGCGTGCAAGTTAAAAGCCCTGCTGTCGTTAGTGGGAGAGGCTGTCCTTCAGTACGGGAGTTGGCAAGTTGGATTGCACCAGCTTTTCTCTTTAACCACCTACACAGAGAACAACCCTCCCAAACACACGTCTGATCTACTCTGAAACCGATTCCAATAGCGGCACTTCGGCACTTACTATCGGAAAGTCAGAATCGTTTTAGCGAATCGGCTCGTTCGAATGGTTCATTCCAATCAACCAAGTGATAAAACGATTCATTAATTCGTTCGAGACATAACTCAAAACCGCATTTACGTCATGTTTTGTAACGAAATAATTAGTGTTATATACAGCTGGTCGCTTTTCTATGTTTCCAAACTCACCTCACACATTTTTAAACAAAATGAACACAGCCAAAATTACAATTCGAGCGCTTTAAGAAGCGAATCGGTTCGCTCGAATCAACCGAAAGTACCGGTTCAAAACAACTGTCGGTTCGCGATTCGAACAGCACTACTTCGGCTTCCGTAGCTGAAAAGATCCTTACTACACTTTCTTCCAGGCATTTATCGTTCAATTCATTTCCTTTCCAAAACAAACGCATATTTTAAAGCGAATCAGGCAAAACTACACCCGGAAGGAAGAAGCAAAGGACTGAAATCTGCCCGTTCAGCTGTAGTGAATCCGCTACTAGGGACATTTTTAACGTAATCTGTCACGGTTGATAGTTAGCACATAGGCTATCAGGGTATAGCTCGTTAGCAGGGCAAATACCGCTTTATTTGGAGTGTGTTTTCGGTCGTGGAGCGGTATCGA
Source organism: Labeo catla (assembly GCA_012976165.1). Classification (NCBI taxonomy): domain Eukaryota; kingdom Metazoa; phylum Chordata; class Actinopteri; order Cypriniformes; family Cyprinidae; genus Labeo; species Labeo catla. The sequence continues at coordinate 461,842 of VONZ01000276.1, read as the reverse complement.
GATCAGCTCGGATGTGAACGGTGGCGCTGGATGGACCGCGATCTTCACTGCAGTTGCGGACGACCTCACGACAGTTGTGTCGAAGTTGGAAATACGGAAATAACAGCCATTTATGGCCCACAGTAATCAATTAACTGCACTTCGAGTGTTGAAATACCGCATTTGATTTGAGAGATATTAAAGTATATGGCTGTGCCCGCTCCTCTCAGAGGTGGAGATTAATATTTAGGTCGTGCACACAGATTAGTGTTCACAGCAGGATGTCAAAGGGATTTGTGAGCTGAGATAATAACAAAAACAAAAACATGTCATTCTCCCTGTCATAACCTGCAGAGTTTCGCTTTACGACAGAAAACCGTGTGTCGACATTTGAATAACATAGATGTTTGAGCATTGGACGAGCGAGCTGTCAAAATCATTTTACTGATCAAATACTCTAGAAATCACACACATCATGTCAGGGGAAAGTAGTGGTAGTGGTAGCGGCGAGGACTCCGACCGGGAAACCCGCCGTAAAGTTTGCACCGTTAAACACGAGATCACTAATGGTAGGTGACTTCACCCGGTGTGTTTTCATTTTTCTGCTACAGAAGTGTGGTACTGTGTCTTGTTGGCTCTACCCTGCAGTACTGTGGTTACTTAATGAGATTTATGGTGTTGCGATGCTGTCAAATGTCTTGGTATGTTATGATTACCACATTCACATTACTTAGTATTTCAAAGAATGCCCGGTCAGTGTTTTATTTTGGATAAAGTGTACAACTTCATCAGTAAAAACAAACTGGTGGTTTATTTAGCTGTCAAGTGGCATATAGATGTAGATACAGATATAGATTTTTTTTTTCAAGGTTTTTAATTATCACTATTTGTTTTCCTGTGCCACGTCTCAAAAGAAAAATACAAAGCAAAAGTTATTCATCATTTTTAATATTTTTTTATATGTTGGATGATGGTCATTTTTGCCTTATTTTCATCCTTTCATTGCAGTTCTAGCTCTACTTTTATTTATTTATTTTTAATTAAAAAGCAGGAAGAGCAGTGTTGCACTTTGTTACATGTTACATTTTCAATCACATCTGTTATTGGGCATAAAATGTTACTAATAACATTAATAAAAGATAATTGCATTAATTGCATCTGCATGTACTGTGTGCTATATCAAATATATTTCATACACACTGCCGCTCAAAAGTTTTGGATCAGTAAGACTTGCAGTGCTTTTTAAAGACATGTCTTCTGCTCATCAAGGCTGCATTTATTTGATCAAAAATACAGAAAAAAACAGTAATATTGCAAAATGTTATTACAATGTAAAATATTGTTTTTTAGTGTAATATACTTTAAAAAAATAATTTATTCCTGTGATGCAAAGCTGAATTTTCATCAGCTGTTACTCCAGTCTTCCTTCAGAAATCATTCGAATATGCTGATTTATTATCAAAATTATCAATGTTGGAAATAGTTGTGCTGCTTAAGATTTTTTTGGAACCTTTTTTTTTTAAATACTTTTTTTCAGGATTCTTTGATCAATAAAAGTTTAAAAAGAACAGCATTTATTTAAAATAGAAATGTTTTCTAACAATATACACTACTGTTTAAATGTTTGGGGTCAGTAAATTAAATTAAATATTTGTCAGCACAACTGTTTCCAATATTGATAATTCTAATAATAAATCAGCATATTAGAATGATTTCTGACGGATCATGTGACACTGAAGACTGGAGTAACAGCTGAGGAAAATTCAGCTTTGCATCACAGGAATAAATTATATTTTAAAATTGATTAAAATAAAAACCATTATTTTATATTGTAATAACATTTTGCAATATTACAGTTTTTTTTTTTTTTTCTGTATTTTTGATCAAATAAATGCAGCCTTGATCAACATAAGAAACATCTTTAAAAACATTACAAGTCTTACTGATCCCAAACTTTCGGGCGTCAGTGTAGTACTCTGCTAATATATGTGTGTGTGTGGGGGGGGGGTTTCTAAAGGTTTGAGAGTGAAATGTATTGTGTACATTCACTGTTTGTCTCTTCTCAGCAAATCTCACAGGATACACTGAGAAAGTTGGCATGGAGAACTTTGAACTTCTCAAGGTGCTGGGCACTGGAGGTGAGAGCGACTTACAGACTCACAGATGTGTTTCTGTCACATGCTACAGTCAGTCTTAACTGCTTCGTCCATCCCATACAGCTCACTGGAAATGTTTACTCCTAGAAAAACATGTTTTAGGTGATCATATGTCCATCAGTAAGCAGTGAAATATTTGTGAATATACACGTCAGTTTTTCCTGTTGTTGAATTATTGGTATTTAAAGGTAAACGAGTACATTGCTATGCAATTACAATCCACAAGTCTTCTGAAAAATGTGCTGTAGACTTCTGTCCAGTCCGTGAGGGTAATAATCAGCAGACCCGTAATCAGACCCAGTGTACGCCCAAACACCCCGTGCATCCTTAATGCTGGCTTATTAACAGCATATCAACTGCAAGAAGCATTTAAGTCATATTTGTGTACATTTGTAATTCATAATACATTTTTAAGCATATGCAGCTGTAATTAAGCTGTTTGTGTGCCGATTCACATAATGTGTGGCTCTGTGAGGTGTTTAAAACTTGCTTGTCTTTCACCAGCCTACGGGAAAGTGTTCCTGGTCAGAAAAATCAGCGGACATGATAAAGGCAAACTCTACGCCATGAAGGTTTGTACTGTGTGTTATCACACTTTTTTTAGCTTGTCCTTCAGTTAGTAAAACAACACACATATGCACTGAGAGCTGTGCTTCATAGTTTTAGGAATTTTATCTTTTATTAATGGCCATTCTTTTAACAGATACAGATATATTTAAATCATCTGCAGATATCAAAGCAGTAAATACTCAATTATAACACACTGAACACAGTTTATGTCAGATTATGCAGCTGTCAGCTATTTACTGTTACAACAGATTTTGATTAAACCACTATTTTTGAGTTGTGTTATTTGCAGTGTTATTATTGTTAATTAAAACCAATACCATAAAAACATTTGATTTCTTTAGTATAAAATAACTAAATCTAAATAAGCTAAAACTAAAGCTTAATAAAAACTAAATAGACATGGTTTAAAAAAATAAGAAAAATGACAAACATACTACAAAATCACTCAAACTTTTGCTAAAAATAGTATAATAAAATTAAGATTTTAACAAAATCTATAATAGTGACAGAAACTATAATAATGTATCAGTGATACAATTGACCTTTGTTAAACCTGTAAACGTCCGTTATGTCACGCTATAAAATACATCAAAGGTTAGATGACAGATGAAGAACTGAGGATTTTTGTTGTCACTGTGCTCGGGTTCTCAGAATGAAAGTTTACAATATCTGATAAAAACAAGACAAAATGACAAGTGCACTTTTATTCACATGTGTTTTTCACCATTTCTTGAGATGGAACGTTGTAATGAAATGATGTTATGTTAGGTTTTGAAGAAAGCAGCCATCGTTCAGAAGGCAAAGACGGCTGAGCACACGAGGACAGAGCGACAGGTGCTGGAGCACATCCGCCAGTCCCCGTTTCTGGTCACCCTCCACTACGCCTTTCAGACGCAAACCAAACTGCATCTCATACTAGGTAAGACAGGATGCAGACTGTTTTATGGGTTGTTTCTGTAGGATAGTTGTGTTTAGGGCTGGGTGCTTCAACAGCATTTACCGCGTCACATGTTCATTTACTAGGACCATTTGTTGACTTTAATAGGACCAGTCTGCTTCTCCAGCATCTCAATACTTTGGTGTAAATGAGATGTCACAAGCTGTTTCCGTACGGCTATTTGTATGCACATTTTGGTGTAATGCATAAAAATATGCTGAGTGGAAACAGCAAAATGCACATCAATTTTAAAAATCTTATGTACTGAACTAAATACATTTTATCGGCTGGGAAAACATGTGCATAACGACGGAAACACGTTTGCATCGTTTTTTGTGTTTTGTAATTCATTGTATGTGAATAAAGAGCCACAGTGGCTTCTCCTCCTGCAGCAAATCATCTTTTTACTGATATTTGGGCCCAGTTTATCAGGAAGTGACGGTTTTCTTATCTTCGTCTCATATTTTATGTGATACTGCGCATAAATTAAATTCACAACTTTGGATGGAAACAGCTACTGTAGGATCTGTATGACTTATATATGCTTGCTTTTAGTGATGCTGCATTAATATGTAGTTTTATTTCAGGTTTGTATAGACTGTTTTTACAACAGCTTTAAATATAACACATCCAATTCCAAGGCGTAGACCAGTGTTACTAATATTGACTGAAACTTAAATTAAAAATATGAAAAACTTTTTTTTTTTTAATTTAAAAAAAAAAAAAAGTAAAAGTGAGTAATGTTTCCAACACAATGAAATAAGATGAAACACTAAAATTATCAATTGGGAATAAAAACTAAATCTGAAAAGAAACAAACTAAACAACAAAAAACAAACTTTAAAAAAATAAATAAATGAAAATAACTATAAACTAAAATTAAAACGAAAACTTACAATACAAAAATAAAAGCTAAAATATTAGATTCAAAGTATTAAACTGTACTAGTATAAGTAATGCTAAAATAATATTCAGCAAGACTTATTATTCATCTGTTATAAAATATATTAATGTCTGTTCCAAATAAAAATAACAAATAAATCAAATGTAATTTATTCCCTGGATGATCTAAAAATAGCCACGACTGTGTAACTGGTTAAAATGTAAGGTTGTTTTTTTTTTGAGTTTTTAGCTAAATTAGCTGTGTTATGCAGTAGTAAAGTGGTGTTTTTTGTATAATGCTGTGAGTGTGTGTTTGTTTTTCGGAAGATTATGTGAGCGGAGGAGAGATGTTTACACACCTGTATCAGAGAGATCATTTCTCCGAGGATGAGGTCAGGATCTACGTGGGAGAAATTATTCTGGCCCTGGAGCACCTGCACAAGGTACCAACATCTGCTGGAGAATCTGCTGCCCACGCTTTCACTGAGAAACACACACACACACACACGTGAGCTGTGTTTTCTAAGTACTTCATCCGGTCTTGTGTTTTCAGCTCGGCATTGTGTACCGCGACATCAAGCTGGAGAACATCTTACTGGACAGTGACGGTCATGTGGTTCTCACAGACTTTGGGCTGAGTAAGGAGTTTCTGGAAGAGGAGGTGAGAAAAGAGAAACTGATATTAACTGTAGTTTGGAGAGTGTGTTTTATTGTATCCGTGTTGTGTCGTGTCATCCAGTGTGCGGTTCTCACGCTGCTCTGTTTTGTTGTGTGTAGAAAGAGAGGACGTACTCATTCTGTGGCACTATAGAGTACATGGCTCCTGAGATTATCAGAGGAAAAGCTGGCCATGGCAAGGTGAGAGCAGAATTAGAGATTAAAGCATTGCATATAAAATGAGCTATTTTGCATTGTGAAATTAATTTTTTTGGATAATTAAACAGTTTGCTGAATAAAATATCTGCAGTGTATCTATTTGTATTTATAAACATGATTCTCATCACTGTAATTTACTTACAATTGTTTTAGTTATATTTTGCTTCCATGCACGTTAAGCAGTGATAGAAGAATGTTTTAATGTTGAGAAAAACAAATACAATATTATACCTTTTTTTCCCCCGAGTAATGACAAAAAATATTTTTTTTCCACATTACAGTGATTAGGGCCCTATGATTTCCGTGATGCAGAAAACGCGGTCAGAATCGTGGAATCCAGTCTTAAAAACAGAATTTACTGAATAACACGGAATGTCATGGAATTTGTCAAAGTTTGAATGAATTAATCAAAAGTCATTACACTTGAATCAAACCGCAATATGGACTAGTATCTGTAAATATTACGCCGCAAAAATACCATTTAAATGTGAATCCTGCATGTTCTGCGTGTCTCTGTTTTAATGAATGGAGCAGACGAGCGGTTTTGTTTACTACACACACTGAAGCGCACGTGACGCTCACTGTGATTTCAGTGTCTGTCGTCTCACTAAATGACGACGTAAATACACGAACAATATCTGCTGAGAGTCACTTCATGAGCATTTGACGGTTCCATTTCTTCCATGTTTTAATTTTAATAGTAAATTCCCCTTTGTTTGCAAGAACAAATTTGCTCAATTTTTAATAATTAAAAGATAATGTTTTATGCCTTCATTTGATAACCAGAACATTTTAAATATACAACACAGAATTTCTGAGGGTATAAAAACCTTTCATAAGGCTATTTTAAGAATACATTTGAATAAATGAAGTATGCATTCAAATAATTAGACATGCTAAAACACAGAATTTGATAACAATAAAACATATGGTGAGAAAAAATAAAATTCAGAGGGCCCTAAACATGTCATTTTTGTTAAACCTTTATTAATATTATATTAATATTATATTATAATAATTATTAATATTATTAATATTAATTAATTAGACATGCTTTGAGTAATAAAATTTAATTTAACCATTAAAAAGGAGTTGAGAAAAATTAAAACTGGAAAAAACGGAATTTGGAAAAAAATTAAATGGATTTCATAGGGCCCTAAGTGATGACGACTTTTTGTTGCATTACAGCAATAAGTAATTGTGGTCAAATTTAAGAAAATTTGTGGTCAAACAATAAAATCTGTGTAACACGATATTAAAAATGTGACCCTGGACCACAAAACCAGTCATAAGGGTCAATTTTTTGAAATTGAGATTTATATACCATTTGAAAGCTGAATAAATAAACTTTCCATTGACGTATGTTTAGGACAATGTTTGGCCGAGATACAACTATTTGAATATCTGGAATCTGAGGGTCTGCTGAGAAAATTGCCTTTAAAGTTGTCCAAATGAAGTTTATAGCAATGCATGTTACTAACTAAAAAAATAAGTTTTGATATGTTTACAGTAATGAATTTTGGCATAAAAGAAAAATCTATAATTTTGATCCATAGAGTGTATTGTTGGCAATTGCTACAAATATGCTCATGCTGCTTATGACTGGTTTTGTGGTGCAGGGTCACATAAGTGTTCTGAGTTTGACACACCACAGAAAAAAAGTGTTATTAACTACCTATCTGAATTTGAATGATGAAAAATGGCAAGTAAATAAAATAAGGAATCAAAATCGTGAAAAAAAAAAAAACAAGCAGTATTCTCTTCTCTCAAACACTGGGGGTGTGTCCGCTGGCGGCACGGAAACCACACCCACCATTCTCGGTGGCTGCATTGCCTCATTGAGTCATGATTTTAGCCCCACCCAAAAAATCCTAAACACAATAATGGTGAAAAGCTGTTTAACACTCTAACTCCACAATGAAATACTACATAGTTCACAGTATTTGTAACACATTTCAGCAGTGCATTTCTAATATTTATAATGTGTTTAGAAACAATTCTCAGAATTGACTTCACATAGCCTTTAATACTTTTGATTTTCATAAAAAAAGGACCCAGGCACATTTTTAACCCTATTCAGATGGTAATTGTTTATTATGTAAATGTCTGTAAAATACATTTGCATGACACCTTTCTGTTTTTAATCTCAAAAAAGGTGACTGTCATTTTAAAAATGTGGGAAATAGCAGAGATATGTTAACACTCTCTTATTTGCATAAGGTAAACATCTGACAGGGCTATCTGTTCACCTAGTAAAATGATTAGTTGTGTAAGCTAATCAAAAGTTTGCATGGTTTTGTTCTCTTTTTTTTTCTTTTTAACAGCTCCCACTCACTTTATTGCAGTGGTGACATATTATTCTTGTAAACGGTTTTCAGCATTTCATTAATAAAAGTGCGTGTATTTAAGATGCTCGCACATTATCGGTTGGCGTACGGTGTATGGCGGTGGCTAAAAAAAGATTTACAGAACAGCTTTTGGATCGAGGCTTTCTTGTAACTCAGCGATGTGGATTCGTACAGCAGTTTATTTAGCGCAAGATCATGGCGCCAGAAATAGTCAGTGATTCAGGTTGAATTTTTTCTGCAGGTGGTGGGAGAAAAACATCAACATTTTGAAGTTGGACAGCAATAAAGTCACAAACCAGTCCCTGTAATGTTGAAATTAGCATACGCCCCCATGAGAAACAATTAGCATCTGAATAGGGCATTTGACAGGATGCTGTGAGATTGAGCAGATTGTGATGAGCGGTGATTAGGCGTGACGTGTGTCGTATCGGTGATGTTCGTTTCGTCTTGTCTGCAGGCGGTGGACTGGTGGAGTTTGGGGATTCTGATGTTCGAGCTGTTGACGGGAGCGTCTCCGTTCACTCTGGAGGGGGAGAGGAATTCCCAGAGCGAGGTGTCCAAGTGAGTCTGATGCTGTTTTCCCACAGCGCTCGCACTCACAGCAGCTGCTGTTGCCACTGCATCACGTGAGTTGTTTCCTGTCTCTTGCAGACGCATCCTGCGCTGCGAGCCTCCGTTCCCCTCCATCATCGGACCCTTGGCTCAGGATCTCCTGCGAAAGTTACTGGTCAAAGACCCTCATAAGAGGCTGGGCTCTGGTCCCCGAGGAGCCGAGGACATCAAGTCCCATCCCTTCTTTAAGGTTTTCTTTTCATTCCTCCATCTTTCTCTTTGCTTTTCAGCTGCATTTGTTCCGCACATTTTTTGGTGGCCAAAAATTAACCTTGACCTCCACCGAAACAGTTTTAGAAGGGCCTAAATCGCTGACCGGAACAGTGACGTTTAATTAGCGCTTGACTGAGGGCACATTTGTAAGCACATGTCTGTTTTGTGTACACAACATCAGCTATAACAGACTGTAAAAATGTATTGTATAGATTGTTTTTACTTCAGCAAAGCCATTCATTAATTTTTAGTCCGCTAGAAAAAAACAAACAAATTAACAACAACAAAAACCTCTAGGAACATTTTGCTAAATATATGCAATGTATTAAGTATTATAATTTTCTTAACCTGTTGTCTTCATATGTGACCCTGGACCACAAAACCAGTCGGGCACGGGTATATTTGTAGCAATAGCCAAAAATCCATTGTATGGGTCAAATTATCCATTTTTCTTTTATGCCAAAAATTATTAGGATATTAAGTAAAGATCATGTTCCATGAAGATATTTTGTAAATTTCCTACCGTAAATATATCAAAACTTCATTTTTGATTAGTAATATGTATTGCATAACTTCAGGAACTTCATTTGTAGGGTTGGGTATCAAAAATCGATTCCAGAATCGGATGCTTAAGGTCAGGAATCGGACACTTCTTGTAAAATTTAAATTTCGATTCCGCCTGTTGATTCCTGTATGCGGTTCTTTTTTTTTTCATCTGACCTAGTGATCTGCCAGGATCTTGCTCGCTAATCTAAGCACATAGCGCTCCAGAGTATGGCTACACTTGTGATCAGAGGTCAAAAAAGCAAAGTAGCCTATAATATTTGTGATAAGCTGAACATGTTGCAATAGATGTGTCACCACCAATATAACAAAGCATTTTAATTTAACGTTTTAATTTTAACATTTTAATTTAAGATCGTTAAAGATCACAAACACGATTCAAATACCAACGTGATTCCGTTCCTAAATCACAGTGATTCATCTGTTTGATTGTTGGAATGTTGGAAGTAAAGATAAGAGTAAAGATTGTATACAGTGTAACTTTTTAATTTAATAACATGATTGATAATTGAAAATAAACAATAATGTACAGTAATCAAAATTTGTTTTCATGACGGATTTATTCCTTATATTCAAACATATATTAATGGTAACACTTTACAAAATGGTTCTGTGTGTTAACTGTTTAGTGCATTAACAAACATGAACCAGCAGTGAGCAATGCATTTGTTACAGTATTTATTGATCTTGTTTAATGTATGTTGGAATCATCATTAGCTACAATTAACAAATGCTTAGAAGTATATTTCACTGTTAGTTTATTTGAACTGATGTAGTTAACTAATGCTAACAAGTGGGATCTTATTGTAAAATGTTCCCACTTTCATTCCAGTTTGTGTGTTTTGGTAAAAACATTATTTTGGTGCTTCGCTGCTCTTGATCATTTCTCCATCCCTGTCATGTGTTTTTTCTGCTTCTCTCTATTGTTTGTGTTACAACTTGTTTTACTTCTGTGATGTTTTGAAAAAGTGTAGGACATGTTTGATTTTATTCATTGGGAGCTGATAGGATTGTAAATAGCAGCTTTTATACGACATCTGCTTGTAGGGGTTGAAAAACGAGAGGGTTTGGTGATGTCTAAAAAGAACCTTTCAGGGACGGATCAAGTTATTGAATTTCAGTGAATGATTATAAAGATAAACAGTAATAGATAAACTTTAAAGGGGTCATTTTTCCTTTCATTTCTGTACATTCAGTTTGTCCTGAAGGTCACCGAAATTGTTATCAAGACTCTTTATTTTTCTTATTAAAAACAGACATAATTTAGTTTTTATTTTATATTTATATTTTATATTTAATTTATATTAGTCTTCCTCTTTCTGACTCCTATACATTTACATGCACAAATGGCCTGTTCATTTCTATATAAATGCCTTCTGCTAAAACTGGTTTAACCATTTTACTTATAAAATGAATAGCAATGCATGTGTATGGCTTTCAGATTTCTCAGGGCTTGATCAGCGTCATCTGCGTCGCTCCATCCTTCGAAAAAGTATTTCTACATTGTGACAGTTTTAAAGTCTGCATTAAATCTAAAAGTAAATGTTCCCTTAATGCAGAATAATTTCTGTATTTGTGAATGTATGTAGGTAATGGATTTTTTTTCTCATTCAGAAACGGTTTGTTTTAGAAATATTTACATTTACATTTAGTTATTTGGCAGACGCTTCTATCCAAAGCAACTTACAAATGAGCACAATAGAAGCAATCAAAATCATCAAACGCAGTAAATATGTCACCATACGGTGATGAAGTGCCACAAAATGCCCTTTGTGAAGACTGAGAGTTAGTGTTGTATGTGTTAATTAATAAAAAGAAAATCACAGATTTGCTGCAGTAAATGCCTTTCTTTTGTAACTGAGAAAGCTACTGTGTTTTCAGTGTTCATCAAACTCTTTGATATTTATTTTTGTTCAGTTTTATTTTCTCAGATATTAAATTTAAGCTCAGAGTGAGTTTTAGTTTCACAACCAAAAGTGTCCAAATATTTAGTGTACATTGTGAGCAGCATACCTATTGTTTCATCATTTGAAAGCATTTTAAAAATAATTGATATATTTGTTTTGTTTTAAGTGGCTTAAGTGTCCATGTGTTTGTTGGGCTCACTGTGGCACATCTGATCTGATCTGATCTCTCCAGGGTTTAAACTGGTCTGACTTGGCAGAGAAGAAGGTTCAGAGTCCATTCCGACCAGAGCTACGTAATGAGTTGGATGTGGGTAACTTTGCGGAGGAGTTTACAGGAATGGAGCCGGTCTATTCCCCAGCCAGCACACCGCCTAGTACAGACCGTCTGTTTCAGGTACTCGCACTCACAAACACACCTGCCCTGTGTCCCTTTCATGGAGACAAACACGTGCATACAGTACATTACATCCCGCTTCCTGCCACAGCCCTCCATTATTAATATCAGCAGATAGTGTCAGTTCACACTCGTTACACAAACACTGCACGGCTTTGTAACGTGATACCTGGTCAGCCCGATCGAGTCTCACACACACACACATACTTCAATCCAGCAACCTCTCTGTCATGCACAGCCTGTTACATGATGTTTTTATACAGCTTTTACACTTTCTTGTTGAAAAAAACAGCTTGAACCAACCTTATCTGGCTAAAACAGACCAGTCTAACCAGCTATGCACCAGCCTAACTAGTCTGGCAGACCAGCTAGACCAGCCTAAAGAAAGAATTCACCCAAAAATGCTGATTACATTCATGCAAATCCAAATAAATTAGTTTCTTTTATGGAGCATTTTTTACAGCATAAAATATTTCTTGCTAAGCAAGCTACCTGTCTACGCAGGTATTTCAGCCGGTAATGTAGGTTTTACTGTTGTCAGAATAAACGCTGTAGTGATTCTGTCTTCTCTTGCTGTCAGGGCTACTCTTTTGTGGCTCCTTCTATCTTATTCAATAAGAACGTGGTGATGGCGGATGTTCTGGACGCTCATGTCAATGTCGACAGGCCCGGTTCTGCTACAGTCCAACGCAGCGCTATGCTAAAGGTACACAGCACCTCTGATCCAAAAAAACCCCAAAAATTATATATATATATATATATATATAATATTATATATATATATTATTACATTACACAGATTAAAGAGCATGTGTGTTTGTTGTTGTTTTTTTTAGGAATCTCAGTTTTTCCAGCACTATGAGCTGTGCCTGCAGGGGGCTCCACTGGGCGAGGGCAGTTTTTCTGTCTGCAGGAAGTGCAGACACAGGCAGAGCGGCCAGGAGTACGCTGTAAAAATCGTCAGCAGAAGGTACAGACAGAGTTGTTCATTGCAAAATCACTTTAAAAATCACATATGTGTCAATACTTGAGGTTTCAAAGTCATTTGTGGTTTTTCACAAATGAATTAAGCTAGGCGTAAGTATTAAAGGCACAATATGTACGATTTTTGTAATAAAATGTCCAAAAACCACTTGCACAGTGTTATATATTTCATGCAGTTGTGTACTCTCGAAAGTTCTCAAGGATTTGTAAATGACTCGTCACAGGTCATTGCTGCCTATCAATGACACAATATTCAATTCAATTCAATTCAATTCAAATTTATTTGTATAGCGCTTTTCATGATACATATCGTTGCAAAGCAGCTTTACACCAAATTGACATTTTTACAATATATGTAGTAGTAGCTTGATGTACATATGGCAGAGATGTGTGGTAAAGATCAATTAATGACGTAATCAAACAGACCAAGAACACTATAAATTAGTAGCAGAATTCGGTAGTGCTGTATGTTTTCAGGGTTGGCATCATCTGAAGTCCTCTGTGGGGTTGACATCATCTCTTCTTAAGTGTTCTGGATCCACACTGGAGCTTGTGAATTCCTAGTTTCCACGGGATGTCAATCCCATGGCAAAAACAGAGAACAAATAGGAACATAATTGGCGTAGCTGCTGTTCAAACCAAGCAAAGAAAGATTTGTTCAACCAGAGCTAAAAGATTAATAATGAACATTTGATCAGATATAACTGCAGTAAAAGTTTATGAGATGCATTATTTGAATGCTTGGCTAAAAAGATGTGTCTTTAATCTAGAATTAAACAGAGAGAGTGTGTCTGATCTCCAAACGTTATCAGGAAGGCTGTTCCAGAGTTTGGAGCCAAATGCAAAAAAGCTCTACCTCCTTTAGTGGACTTTGCTATCCTAGGTACTACCAACAGTCCAGAGTTTTGTGACCTTAGGGAGCGTGATGGATTGTAGCGTGGTAGAAGACTAGTTAGGTACGCAGGAGCTAAACTGTTAAGTGCCTTATAGGTAAGAAGTACTATTTTACAGCTGATGTGGAAACTAATAGGTAGCCAGTGCAGAGACTTTAAAATTGGGGTAATATGATCATATTTTCTTGACCTGGTCAGGACTCTAGCAGCTGCATTTTGGACTATCTGTAGCTTGTTTATTGAAGATGCAGGACAAACACCTAGTAGTGCATTACAATAGTCCAGTCTAGAGCTCATGAATGCGTGAACTAGCTTTTGTGCATCAGAAACAGGTAACATGTTTCGTAGCTTGGCAATGTTTCTAAGATAGAAGAATGCTGTTTTTGTAACATGAGAAATATGATTTTCAAAAGACAAGTTGCAGTCTAATATAACACCCAGGCTTTTGACTGTAGTGGAAGTAACGGTACATCTGTCTAGTTGTAAATTGTAAGTCAAAAGATTCTGTGTATTGTTTTTAGGTCCAATAAGTAATATCTCTGTCTTATCTGAATTTAATATATCCGCGCTATCCTCGGTTTCCGCTTATGAATACTATGGCAACAGGAACAAGTATGCTACATAGAAACTTCCTATAGGCGTGTTATTTGAGCAGTTTTTGCCGTGAGCATGAGCGGAACCCACATTCATAGAGCAGAATACTGAACAGAGCGTCACACCGCCCAGCAACAGCGGCTACAGGAGAGTGGAACTGCACGCTGAACACTGCTGGTCTATATATATATATATATATTTTTTTTTTTTTTCGTCCGAAAACCCAAAATGCCATTTTATTAAGTCTGGTGAGCAAACCTATGGTAATGTAATTAAATACAGTATGTGCTATAGGTTAATATTGAATCAAATTTCATGTTCATTGCAATGACATAAAATACTGTTATTAAATGTACAGGTAAGTTAATAAAAAAGTAATACATTACCTCATCCGTGAGCATGATTTGTGAAAACGACAGCTCCTAACGCTCCATGCTCCATCAATGCATCATCGAGCTTTGCCTCTGTTATTGTTTTGAAAATGCGACCTCTAGCGGCGAAAACTTACATATTGTGCCTTTAAGAGAAAACTAGTAACATGATATTCTGAAAATTGATGAACCCTTTTATTAGAAAATTCATAAAAACAAACTTTTATTAAAAATGTATGTTTTTAATAAAAGAGTTTGGGAAATTATTCAAAAAAACTAAAAAAAAAAAAAAAAAAATGCAAGGCCACTTCAATGCAATAAGAAGAATATTTTTTGAACAAATTTATCATTTTCAGCATGATTAAAAAAATGAGAAAATTAACATTTAAATGTAGTTTTCTCATTTTAGTTGAACATGACTGTTTGCTGTAAATTCTGAAGCGAATACCTGTTTAGACTGTTTTTAGAGCATTGCAATGACCCTGAGACTGTGTTTCCTTCACCATTATTCAGCAGAAAAAGAAGAGCAGACGTGTCTGAGTTGTGCGACTGCATTCCAATTTTAATGTAATTAGAGGCTGGAATGCAGTGAAGTAATAAATCAGCAATAATTTCATTATTGTATGTTAGTGGTCACTTCAGACAGTTATCTAGTCAGAAAGTGCCTTTAAATGACTATTAATGGTGTGGGATTGTTCATATGTAATTGCACAGGAGAAATTCTCATGAAAAATTCAGCCTAATCCACAACACATGCGCACACACACTAATTTGTTCTAAAACCTTGTTTGCAAAAATGTCCATATTGTGATTTCACACACACAGTTGTGGATATGCGCAATAAATACTCAAGGTAACAGCTGAACTTGGACACTGTGAAAGTCATTAGTTCTGTTAATATCCAACTCAAAATGAACTATTACTGTTATGTGTATTGTTAAAATGGCAAATGCCAGGAATCCTGTGGAAATCTGGCCTGGAAAGCAGCACATGATAATTGACAGTAGCAAAGTATTAATCATATTTTTTGGATGTAATGATGTTTGCAGTTCTTTGTGCATCATTTTTCTGGTTAGTTTACTGACAAATACAATTTCCCTTCCCCTTAGAATAGGGCCATTACGTGTTAAATCAACCAAATTTTAAAAATTTCCTCGGCTCACATTTTTGGTTTTGCTAATGTTTTTCTGATGAAAGATAGACATGCATAGTGATGAAAGCCTAAAACATTAAAAGTCGAGGCTGATTATTTACTGAGTAATCCACTATTTTGTAGAGGGAGGTCAAAATGCTGATTTTTAAAATGCCGAGTCAAGTTACAGGGGGTAAAAATGACTTGAGAAAGATGGCAGCATCATAATGTTATTTGTACACAGAGATTGGTAGTTCTGTTAGTGAAATCTGTTGACTTGAGTAATCTTTGTTGCATTATTTGCCAGTGGTGACCAAAAATGGGGAAACAGCACTTTTCAAGATTTTTCTTCAAAGTTTCCGTGCCTATAACTCAAGATATATTAAAGAAATCTTAATGTCCTTTTAGAGTCGTAACAAACTTTTCTTTTGGCATGTTCATTTTTTAAGGCCCTGTAAGGTTTGGTTCCAGTGATATTGGAATTTCAATAGGCTCCACAAGTAATCGTTTAAATGTCCACATGTTCAGTGGTCAAAAACCAAATGTGAGATAGAGATGTGTCTCATTTCCTTCTGTCAAGAGAACTGCATTTAACATACATAAATATTCTTTTTTTCGAAATCTGCGTGCCTGTAACTCAAGAAGTATCAACGATATTGCAATATGATTTTAGATTCTAGTTTTTAATGAACTTTTCTTTTGGAATCTTAATTATCAAGGCCCTGCATCATTCAGTCCCAGAGATACAGGGATCTCAATGAGGCTCCGTGTCCAGATTGTTGAATATTACCCATTTTCAGTGGCTGAAAACCAAATGTCATCGCTATACATGTCTGTCTTTCTTCAGAAAAAAATATTAGGAAAATAAAAAAAAATTTAGCCGGGGACCTCTGGCACCAGCCATAAGACATTATTTTTTCTAACAGCGCTTTAGTCTCGGCACTAGAGGTGTTTGATATTGACCAGAAACAGAAAATGGTACCTTGATATTCTCTGGGATTTTGGCTGTAACTGTTAGGCAGGATTCTTCTGAGTGTGTTTTTGTGCCGATTCTCAGGGGTGATGTACTGTATCTTCCCCAAAATTGTTTACCTTTTTAGGATAATTGTTTTTTCTACCCTTAGTAGATGTATGCATCATCTTTTGTCAAATTCTTACATTTAATCAATAAGTTCAATTAGAATAACAAGACATTATAGGGCTGCTATTTATAAAATCCACTTTTTTGGTGGTACAGCTACATCTGAAGTGGATTTAGATGCATTTACACAGCTGTTAAAAGAAGTTCACTTCCAGAACAACAATTCACAAATAATTTACTCACCCCCTTTGTCATCCAAGATGTTCATGTCTTTTTTGTTTTCAGTCGTAAAGAAATTATGTTTTTTGAGGAAAACATTTCAGGATTTTTTTCCATATAATGGACTGATATGGTGCCCCGAGTTTGAACTTCCAAAATGTAGTTTAAATGCAGCTTCAAACAATCACAAATGCAGTTGTAAACGATCCCAGCTGAGGAAGAAGGGTCTTATTTAGCGAAACAATCAGTCATTTTTTTCAGAAAGTAAAAATTTGTATACTTTTTAAGCACAAAAGCTCATGTAGCACAGGCTCTGAGATGGGCGTTCACGACACTATGGATCACGTCTAAGTTCATCATCTGTGTACTCCGGGTCAAAAAGGTAGAGTATGGCGAAAAACTCCATCTTATTTTCTCCTACAACTTCAGAATTGTCTGACATCGTTGTACCTTTTTGTTTGTAAACAGCGTTTGACTTGCACTTTCTTAGTCTTTGCGCGTTCACTTTGTAAACACTGGGTCTGTAGTTCCGTGTGACCTTTCGACGTGATGTGAACACACATCCCAGAACCTGTGCTACATCAGCTTTTGTGCTTAAAAAGTAAAAAAATATATATTTTCCAAAAAAAAAAAAAAACTGATTGTTTCACTAGATAAGACCCTTCTTCCTCAGCTGGGATCGTTTACAACTGCATTTGTTATTGTTTGAAGCCGCATTTAAACTACATTTTGGAAGTTGAAAATCGGGGCACCATATCAGTCCATTATATGGAGAAAAATGCTGAAATGTTTTCCTCAAAAAACATCATTTCTTTACGACTGAAGAAAGAAAGACATGAACATCTTGGATGACAAGGGGGTGAGTACATTATCTGTGAATTGTTGTTCTGGAAGTGAACTTCTCCTTTAATGCAGCTCACAGATGGCATGAATGCATCTGCCCTGCAATTACAGTCACAGGCATAATACTGTGAGATTGTGTTAAAATTACACAATCTCACAATATTAACACAATCGTAATTGTGTTAAAAATGAAATATGAAACAAAACCTGCCAGTAGATCGTGACAAGTATTTGTCTTTATAAATGGGTTATTGAATCATTCACTCAACGCAGATTTGTTCAGTAATGAAACAGCAGTGAGATGAGCGGTTGTTGGCTTTCTGTCTGTGTTCTAATAGGCTATATCATGGAGTGAATGCACATACTCCGAATGCTTGTTTTTGTTTGGTTTTTGCAAACCTGCTTGGTAATGTCAATAAAACAGCAGTTATGACTTTACCATAGACGAAGCATTTTTCTCAGCCGTACTGAGAGTCTTTGTGCCGTTGTAGGATGGAGGCCATGACTCAGAAAGAGATCGCAGCACTGCGCCAGTGTGAATCTCACCCCAACATTGTCACGCTGCACGAGGTCTACACCGATCAGGTACACCCTACTGCTCGCACATAAAATAAGACATTCTGCTGTTTGAAGCAAAAGAAGTACTTTATTTAAGAATCATGTGTATTCATGCATACCTTCCTGCTCACAAATGCGGCTTTGTTTAAATACCCCGTCCCTGTATATCACTTCTTTTATGTTCTGTGTTCTGTCTCTGGCAGTATCATACATATCTGGTGATGGAGCTGTTGCGTGGTGGAGAGCTGCTGGAGCGAATACGGAAAAAGAAGATGTTTGCAGAATGGGAGGCCAGTCAGCTGATGAAGAGCCTGGTGTCTGCAGTCAGCTACATGCACGAGGCTGGAGTCGTGCACCGAGACCTCAAACCAGAGGTACAGAGACACAGACACTATGGAAAAGAATTACAGATGTAATGGGTTATTTTGTAGGGCTGAGCAGTGTGTCAGTCATGTTTGCACAGTAAATGTAAAATCTAGTTAGATTATGATGGATAGATGGAACAAATCAGCATGAAAGGACAGCCGGAGGAATATGTTTACTTGATGTATTGTAATGTGTCATGATATTTTTATTTGTAACTTTGATGGAATACCTTGAAAAATAGAATTTTTCAATACCACAGGGAAACACAGAGTATCAGTGTTTTGAGAATCAAAATGTGTTTGTTTGACAACACTAGTATGTAGATTTGTTATTGTTTGAACAACAAGCAGACGAGTAAACAAAGAGAAAGACATCCTTATGTTTGAATACGTCAATAGATCGACCGCGATGACAAAACGAGCAGCTTTAGTGTCTTTTTAATCAGTTTTCTCTCCAACTGTATGAAAAGATGCCGTCACGTGTGGAGGAAAGCGTTACGCTCACATATGTCGCGCCGCTAACCGGCCGCGCTCAATTCAGCGCCTTGTTCTCTCATTCAGATCTCCCGTCAGCTGTGTGATCATCGCTCATAGTTTGCTTGATTTCACTCAGTGGTATTATACATTCAGCACTCACTCTGCGCTCAGCTACCCGTGCGCTGATTTGTCTCCGCGCCGTGGAATTTTAATGTGCCGTCCGTGTGCAGGTAAAGGGACTGTAGATCAGAGACTGTCCACATTAATCTTCATCAGTGGGATTTTTCCCTAAATGAGATCTTTCAGCCGTCGCTTAGACCAGCGGCCTCCAATACGATACGCGCCGCACGTCGTAATACGTCGCGATGCATCATGATTAGATCAGCGGTGCCGGAATGTCAAATGGCTGTAGTGCAGAACCTCTTGTGGTTTACTGTGTCAGTGCGTAGCCCTGTGTCACGTATCGTCCCTCTTTTTTTTTCCTCCTCTGGCAGAACGTGCTGTTTGCGGATGAGTCGGATGAGTCGGTGTTGAAGGTGATTGATTTCGGGTTCGCGCGGTTGTTTCCCGCGGGGAGCGGCAGTGCGCCCCTGCAGACCCCCTGCTTCACCCTGCAGTACGCGGCGCCAGAGCTCTTCCACAGCTCCGGATACGACCAGGCCTGCGACCTCTGGAGCCTCGGCGTCATCCTGGTAAGTGCATGTAAAACACTGGTTTAGACTGGACTGCCATATGCATCCTCTCATGTACGGGAAGGGTCAGTGTTTAAAGGTTGATACCTGAAATTGAATATCTATCTGTCTATCTGATAGACTGCATGACCTTGAAAATACTTCAAACACCTTCAAATTGAGTCTTTAATCTTTTAAAACTACTTCAAAGGCGTTCTTAAACCGACATCAAAGTTCGTCCGGACCAACTTTTTTAAAATCTAATTTCCTTTTATAATTTGACAGTTTGTTCAGAAGAGTGAAGCCAAGAATGTAATGTAATGTGCTGATATGATTAGTGATGTTGTTTTTTTTGGTAGTACACCATGCTCTCGGGCCAAGTTCCGTTCCAGAGTGAGAAGAAGGGAATGACATCATCGCACGCAGCTGACATCATGCACAAGATCAAAGAGGGAGATTTCTCATTGGACGGAGAAGCCTGGAAGGGCGTGTCTGAGGAGGCCAAAGATTTAGTGAGAGGTACTTACACCGAAAGAAATTAATTGTTGTAACAAACTAGCTACAAGTGATACATGTTAGTGCTACTACTAGAGATGTGCTCTGAAGTGACACCAGTGAACAAAAATGTAAGCGATGAATGTTTGTGATGCGTGATTTGACTTTTGCCAAATTTGAAAGTTAGTAACAACTTTATAGAAAGTAGTCAAAGAAGGACTGTTTTTAATTTTATAATTACAACATAATTTTAGTAGCATTTTAGTAGTATTTAGCACATATGCAAGCATCAATAAAGAAGATGGTTTTACTCTAGCATCACACACACACACACACACACAGATATAGATATATATATATATATTAACATTTACACTTACTGGATGCTTTTATACAAAACGACTTTTTGATTTGTGCTTCACGTGTTTCAGCATCCATATAAAACAGGAGCTATATGTCCACACGACTTATGCAACTTACTACAACTTGCTATTCAGTTTGATGATAAACAGGCTGTGATGTGAAATTACCAATGCGTTTTCCCTAGTTCTTTAGCCTGTATTATCCCAGTACTCTAAAATCAGTAGGCACTTCTTATGATTGGATATTATCCTTAAATATACAGAAAATCCATCTGAGTAACCTAAATGTGTGTCATTGAAATCAGATTAGAGTCCAATTGTGGATTCGATCAGAAAAGCCCTTGTTGCAGGATCTGCCGTTTTATGAAATCTTCTGTGAAATAGTTGGCGATCGTCCGTAGTAAGTGAATGGTAATCTTTATGGCTTTAGAGCTCGGAGACCTGTGAAATTTACTTGCGTTCACCCAATACTCGCAGTCTCTATTGATTAGGAGCTGAAATAGCTGTGAAATACGCGGTAATAGTTTTATACCACTCGAAAGCGTCTGATGAGCGATTCCTGAGCCAGCCATCGGGGAGCCGCGGGCACTCGAACGCATTTCGGTCCAATTTCAGCACAAGTGCTTGTTATTATAGCTGTCATCCGATCATCTCCATTGAGATGGATGAGGTTCAGCGGCCTGGTGGAAGGCAGGCGTGTGATGGTCCCTGAGGACGCTGCTTTAGTGGCTGAAGGATGCTTATATTGGCAGCCCTTAAATTAGCCCCCATCTCCCTCTTCATCTTCGCAGGTTTGTTAACCGTGGATCCTGAGCGCCGGCTGAAGCTCTCGGCTCTGAAGGAGAACGCCTGGCTCCAGGGCGGCGGCGTCATGTCCTCCACCCCGCTCTGCACTCCTGACGTCCTGGAGTCCACCGGCCCCACCGTCCGCACCTACGTCAACGCCACCTACAAGGTCCAGTATCTGCGTTTGACACTGTTTGTCTGCTATACGGAGTAGTGATGATGCACCCAAGTCAAATTCTTGGACGTACATATGGAATGAGAGCACAGAAATTACACACTAGCAGTTGTTACTAACGGTTGTTGATGTTGACGCTTTCTTTTCTTCCTCAGCACATTAGATGAACAAGTTCCTCCACACCCTACCTGGAATAAAATACAAATACACTGCTAATAAATGCTTCTTGTGCAAATATTCACATTAAAGGATTTAATCTGTTCAGTCACAAGCAAAACATATTTGAATAAAATAATTAATTAAAAACAAGACTGTATACTTGGATTGTATAAATGGATTGTTCACCCAGAAATGAAAGTTGTCATCGTTCACTCACACTCATGTTGTTCCAATCCCCGAACAATTTTGTTCGTCTTCAAAAAACATTGAAGATATTTTTAATGGAACTGGAGACATTTCTGTCCCTCCTTTGACAGTCCATTCACCCAAAAGTTTAAAAGGTGCATCAAGACATTTTAAAAGTAATCCATATTTGTTGAATGGTTTAATTCAACCTTGAGGAGATGCAGTCACTTTGTGCAGGCTTTTATTTACTTGATTCAAATAGATTTGTTTTGTTCTTTTAGAGTTTTTATGAACTTTCTAAAATGTCAATGTTTAGGTGAAGTGGACTTTTAATTGAGGGACAGAAATCTCTCAAGTTTCATTAAAAATAATTTCATGTTTTGAAGATGAATGCAAGTCTTGGATTGGATTGGCATGAGGATGAATAAATGACAATTTGCATTTTAGGTTAAAATAATGATCTGATATGATCTTTAATCTGAATATTATTCATTTTTGGAAGTATAATGAATTTATTGTCTCCTTATGTATCATTTGTTATACTTATAGTAGGGCACTATCCATTTTAAAATCCATTTTATCTTTTCCCAAATTCTTCTAAAATTTACAATGTTTTAATAGTTGAAGAAATATTAATGAAAAAAAAATTAATTAGTTGAAATCATGGAACGTATATAATTTAACAGCAATTTATTAAACGTTTAACAAAAATTACATTTTTAAGGTCCTATGAATTACATTTTATTTTTTCTCAAATTTAGTTTTAATTGTTTAATTAAATTATAATAATATAAGGCATCTCTAATGAATGGATTTTTTTCTTAAAACTGTATTTATTTATTTCTTTTTCATTAATTCATTCAGAAATACTGTGTTGTGTATTTACAGTTTTCTGGTAAATATTCCTTAAAAATATTGTTTTAATAAAATTTTATTAGTAGTAGTAATACTATCATTACATTTGGTAACATTGTTGGGGAAAGTTATTTTTAAAAGTAATGCATTACAATTTTGCGTTACTCCCTGAAAAAGTAACTAATTATATTACTTAGTTACTTTTTATGGAAAGTAATGCATTGCGTTACTTTTGCATTTCTGCTTCTTTGTTTTTAATATAAACCAATTCTAACGTAAAAGCCCTTTTACACCAAAAGTGAAATGAATTCACCTCAGGCTGAAAGAAAAGTACATTTATGCAGGAGAATATCACTCTTCAGCTATAAAAAATGAAGCACAAATTAGTTTATCTAAAGTAATTTTTGCGTATTAGTATGGCTGAATTGCATCACTGAAGGTCAGCGGCAAAGACACTGGTTAATAAAATGAGATTAAATACATAAAGGATATTTGTTTTATGTAACATATTTAATTATTGCAGGATTGCGTCATATTCTGAGTTTGCATTTCACTGTTTTTATTCATTTTGAGGAATACTGAGTCTGTTTTTTGTGAGTGAGATGAATTAATGCATGTTCACATTTAGTCTAGAATACAGAAACATTATGTTTACTCCCAATTTCCCGACAGGAGACTTGTCAATCAATAAATGGGGAAAAAAGTAACTGGCGTTACTTATTTGAAAAAGTAACTCAGATATTTTCTTAGAAATTCGAAACTAATGCATTACTTAGTTACTTGAAAACAGTATTATTATGACGTAACTCGCTTTACTTGTAATGCGTCACCTCCAACACTGGTTGGTAATGTATTTTTGTCACAATTTCTTCAAGTTAATCCAAACTTTTATTTTGACGGGCTGCTGTGAAGACATTTCTGTTTGTATATGATATGACGATAGTTTTTCTCAAAAGAAACTGTAAAATGCTCATGAAGTGACTCTCAGGACAGTTCTAGGGATTGTTTATTTGTTCATGTACTCGTATATTGAGGCGGCAGAATCTGAGAACACTGAGCATTACAGACGTTCTTCAGGATGTGTAGTAAATGAAAGCGCACATCTGCGTCATTCATGCACACAGAGACATGCAAAACATTCATACATGCAAGATTCATATTTACATAGTGTTTTTGCGGCTGTGTACTGACATAGTTTTGATTCATTTATCCAAAATTCAGCAAATTCTGAGACATTCCTCGTTATACAGTAAATTTCATTTTTATGACTGAATTCCATGATTGCATCAGCATAATTGAATCGTCAGACTGGATTTGATTCCATTACGGTTGTAGTTTGTTTCCTTCGATTGAATGAGGAGTGTTTCACCTGGAATATTCTCTCCTGATTGGCCACTCACTAAAAACAGACAATCGTTGACCCAGCTGTTGTGTAATCTGTGTTCTGTTCAAAATCTCGTGAATGCTTTGCATCATGACACCTCTGTTTTCCCACAGGCATTTAACCGCGGGAAGCGCGAGGGCTTTTTCCTTAAAAGCGTCGACAACGCGCCGCTCGCTAAACGTCGTAAGATGAAGATGACCAGCACTGGTGTGGAGACGAGACGCAGCTCATCCTCCTCCTCCTCTTCCTCCTCTTCCTCATCCGCTTCCCATTCCAAGACGCAGAATTGCCAATCTCTGAATCCCCACGAGGACCCCAAACTGTGACGTCTCCCGTCTGACTGAGAAGCTGCTCTGATGTGGTGAGAGAATGTATTACACGAGCATTACCGAGTGAAAAAGACCACGCAGAATAATATAACCTTCATACGGCAACAGATTCCGCATTTATTGACGTCTCTTCAGGAGAACGGCCCTGCGCCGGCAGGATCTGCGGATTCTCAAGTCGTTTGGAGGACAGAGGATCTTTAATCACGATGGCTCTCTGTAAACACAATGCCAAGGAAATGATCTACATTAGAAAGGAGACTCCAGCAGCGTTGCCTTTGTAATTCCTTTCATCATTTGAGACTGTAGACATTTTAATGAATGTAAAAATGTTATATCGTGCGGTGGGCGTCCACCCGCTTTTAGAGAGATCTTTTAACCGCGAGAGACGATTGAAACGCGTCAAACTGAGATCAGGGAAAGCTGAAACGTTAGGGAATAGCGGACGAGAAAGCCATATGTGAGCGTTAGAGTGGACTTCTATTTTAATGTGTTTTAATGATCCACTGAGAAAAGCTTTATGTGAGTCTTGTACAGCCTATTTACATATCACTACTTTCAGAAGTTTTCTCGGTGTTTGCATGACTATAGTATTTTGAATGTTTTACATTTTTAAAGGTTGACGTATGAAGTCAGACCACACTGAGTCACTCAATCACCAGTTACAATGATCATATCCACACTTCTGGGTGAATCTCACGAAGAAATGTAAAATTGTATTTCTCCCCAAAATCAAGAAAAAGAATTCTGTTTTGAGTACAATTAAATGTCCCTGCCAAACTGCCATTACTGGAATGTTTAAGAAAGCCTCATTAATTCAGAAATGAAATGACTTGCCCTCAAAAATCAGCAGCAATATGTACTTACAATTGTACTTTACTAATGAGAGGGAACATATGGTAATGAAATCACCATAAAAAAATTGCAAATCTTGATGCAAGATCATTTCTCTTTCGGGCTTGTGAAGTGAAATGCACCCAGATATTTCTAGACCGTTTCCGTGAGATTCACCTTTTAACGTCTCGACCTCTTCGCCTCGTGTTTTGTCACACGAAGTGTGTCGAGATCACTTCATTCACCATCACGAACTTACTTGACTGATTTGGAAAGGATTGTTTGTATGAACCCAGATGTGGAGTTTGCTTTCATCGGTGTACTTGAAATGTTGTGCTTCTTGAGTAGCGCGTCTCTTCTGCTGAGCTGAGGGATTCCGCTCAACTCTCTGTCGACCGAAAGGGCTGAGGTTCACCAGACAGCAGTCGATCCCTCCCGTTCTTAAGGGCTTTCACAATCGCACGTCCACGCTGTAACGAGCGACCCTCTCGCACTGTGACGAGCGTGAGAGAAGACGGCGCCGGCGTCCCTCCCCGTCTCCCTTTTTATTAAGCGTCTTCACGGCCGTTAGTCTCGCAATATTTCAGATGTTTCGGCGTGGAGTCTTTCTGCTGTACGTGCCGTGCAAATCCGCCAACGACGCTTAGGATTCAGGCGGCGTGTTGAGCTGACGCTTTTATTAAGGTGCAAACAGGTGTCGAGTCCCAGTAAAACACCTCCGGCGACGTTATATAAACTCTGCTTTTCTTTTAAGAGGTGTGAAGCTGGCAGGTATGAACAATTTAACGGTCAGATGGATTGTTGGGCACTGTTTTTATTGAAATAACATATTCATCGTTTGTTTGTGCCAAAATAATCAGTTAATGGAGGATAATATTGTCTGTGATAGAGTTTTGAACACGAGATGCACTAGTCTGGGGTTTTTTTAGTCCTTGATTGTTCACAAGCGATGCTTCTGTCAGCTTTTCATCGGTGGAGACGGTCAAACTGTCGTGAAAAGACTGGAACAAATGCAGCACGTTCTGATGCGCGTCGTCAAGGGTTCAAGTGTCTAACTTTGCCCAGCGTCTGTAATCAAAGTATCTTTCAGATGTAATCAGCAGAGTTTCATCATGCTGTTTGATGAAAATGGGTTTGACTTTAGGCTTTTTAAAGGAACGGTTCACCCAAAACTAAAGTTTGCTCAAAATGTGTTCACCCTCAGGTCATCCAAGATGTAGATGAGATTTGAAGAAACTGATAGACTGGAGAGGATTATGATGATGTTTTTATGATCTGTTTGGACTCTCGTTTTGACGGCACCCGTTCGCTGCAGAGGATCCATTGGTTTCTATGAACCTGTTGAAGAAACAAACTCAGATGACCTGAAGATGAGCCCATTTTCAGCACATGTTCATTTTTGGCTGAACTGTTCATACAAAGGATGACGTATCAGTGATTTTACACTATTGTTTTAGGTAAATTTGAATCGGTTTGATTTCTTTTGTCGCACAAGATTGTCATGTCAATGTGTTTTTGGGCTTTAAAGCAGTAATTTTTTTATTTATTTCTTTTTACTTGCTCTTTATATTGTTATTCAAAGTGTTATAGCTTTCTGCTCAGTGTAGTTTAGTTTATTTTTGTTGTTTTTGTTTGTCAGCAAGAACAAGTCGTCAGCTCTTACTAGATCATGCACTGCATTTTTGTTTTTGTGGAGCTTATACAATTGTACATTTTTGATGTGAAATTGTGATGGACCTGATTTGGCGTCTACAGTTTAAGGGTGAGCTTGCTGTGTCTCTCATGGCTTGAGTTTGGTCTGTTATGTTAGGGTTCTTATTTGCATGTTTTGTTTTGTTTTCTTTTTCTTTTTTTAATTCCTGATAACGTAAATGTTGTTCTGTCTCTGCCAAAAAAAAAAAAAAGTTTTGTAATAAAAAAGAGAATTATAGAGCGGTAATGAAATATATTGTTAAGAGAATAAATGAGATGCATTGTTGTGCATTAAGAACATCGCTGAATCCAAAGTATAAAATATACAAATATACTACACTCTAACTTTCTATTCCCTTCTTAAGCTAGTCATGTTTTTCTTTTGGCTCTGATGTCTTTGGTGTTGATTTGATAGTTCAGATCCATTGCATTATCTGTTTGTATGAGTGTTGTCTTGAATGGATGAATGAAAAAATGAAAATTCTCTCATCGTTTACTCACCCAGATGGATGGACAGCTCTTGAAAGTATGCCAGTGACTGTTGGCACAATGTGAAATAAATGAGGAAATGAGAGCTATTTTTTGTCCCTGACACCTCCGCAGACCCAGTCCTTTATTCTGGAGACTCTGAGAGTGTGAGAGCAGCGCGAGGAGCCGCAGGACCACAATCCATCTCTGCTGCTGATGGGGAGTTTGAGGCCGGTGGTGAATGTCTAAAAGTTATAATGCAAAGCATACTGTACACGTCACTCGGTAATTCATTTTGAATGGTGTTTTTTGTTTAATCTCTGGTGGAGACATTTGAAATTTTTTAAAATTAAATTGATATACTGCTTGGTTTTGGTAGTTAGCAAATGTTCTAAATAGTTTTTTTTTTTTTCTTTCCCACACATTACTTAATTTGACTATTGCAGTTTAATGATACCACATCTGAATTATGTGTTTTGTCTGATATATGATGGAAAATACATTTTAAGTTTTTTATATATATATATATATATATATATATATATGTAATTGGCAGACTGCTTGGTCTTGTAGAAAATGTTACAAATGCAGGTAAATATTATTTTCTTTAATTAACTATGACACTAAAAGCTTGATATTGTAAACCATGCTTAGAATATTCTCAAAATGTATTTTTTTAATGTATTAATCATATGGCAGGTTTCATCAGGTTTATTCTCCACTTCTTTACTTGTGAACCTCTACTTGTTCCACAAAGGACACTTTATAAGGGACAAAAGTGTGGTAGAAATGATGCCACTTTTGGACTTTTTAAAGAAAAGACTGTGGTATTATGATTATTTCCTTTTTACACAATCATGGTTTTAAACAGCCTAATATTTGAGACTATGTATAGCGTTAATTGTTGTACTGGGCCTACACTTTTGATCTCCAATGTCCATCAATCAATCAATCAGCTTATCTTGTGTAGAGTCATGATCCTTCAAATAGTCTTTCTGGTCTTCCAAGTAATATGCAAACTATTCTATTATTAATATAAACGATAATAGTCCGATGACAGATAACGTCATAAATATAATGATATAGCCTAAATAAGCTTTCCACTGATGGGTTGGTCGTTAGGATAGGACAGTATTTGGCGGAGATACAACTATTTGAAAAAAATATTTTTAAAAAATAGAATAAAAATCTAAATACTGAGAAAATCTGGAATCTGGGGGGAAAAAAATTAAAAATGTTGAGAAAAATCGCCTGTAAAGTTGTCCAAAGGACGTTCTTAGCAATGCATATTACTAATCAAAAATTAAGTTTTGATATATTTACGGTTGGAAATTTACCAAGTATCTTCATGGAACATGATCTTTACTTAATATCCTAATGATTTTGACATAAAAGAAGCCGATAATTTTGACCCATACAATGGATTGTTGGTTATTGCTACTTAACACTGGTTTTGTGGTCCAGGGTCACATTTTAGTAACTTAATCATGTCGTGTGTTTTCTATCAGCTGTTTAGAATCAAAACTAGCGATTCGCGAATGAATAATTTGATCTAATGAAACTGGTTCAAGTACTGCAGTTCAGTTCGATTCATTCAGGCGGTTCACTCACGCACTGAATCGTTTGCGGCGGTTACTCGCACCATAATCAAAACAATATATGCAAAAAATAGTATAAAATATGAGGATCCTTTTTTGATTGATGATTCTGTGCCCTGGTACTGATAAAAGGCCGGAAGCGCTGCTAAACATGAACAAAGACTAAGAGACGCGGATCAGCTGTACTATACCTTAAAGTCGTACGATGATTCTGAGTCTTTCAACTGTGCCATGACGTAATGCTCCAGCGGCAACACCTTATTTGTGTCCTGCAGTACCCGTTCAGCACAGCAGATGTCAGTGCGAGTCCTGCCGCCTCTCAGCCGCACAGACACTCACAGCGGCGCGTCAAAACGCCGCTAATGCGACTGTCAACGCGTCATTAATCAAAGTGATGTGTAAGCGGATCATTTGCATAGGAAATTGTGATATATGGAGCATGACACAAATGGATATGAATGGAACAGTAAATCAAAGAGATTCCATCAATTATAATTGGCCCCTTCTGGCTGTGACCCAAGGTCTACTGGTGTCTGCTAACACACACCGCTTATTATTTCAGAAGCTCCTTACAGTGCGCAGACAGACATACCAGCACATGTGCGCACACACCAGCGTCTCCACGTCGGCGCCAGAAATGAATGAAACGTCAGCCGCTGCTTCAGCTCGCCCGTAGTAAGTTAAAGTGTCTCACACTTTCAGGTTTACTAGTATCCGGCGGCTCTCGCTGCTGAATTATTGAGCTCAGAGAGAGCGAGTGTGACCCCACCGGTGTCAGTAAGAGCGCCGAGCTTGATTTCATGGCATATCTTCAGATTTCCGCATCAATTTTTCATCTTGCCTTCCAAAAAAGCGTTTCATTATTAAAAAGCCAAATATGAGTAGAGCACTATATGGCCCAGGCGGCACGCAGAGTGAAAGTGCATGATTGTTGCTTACTGTGACACCTCACTACTTCAACAACGTCTCCTTCGCAAGCCAAAACCCTGGAGGAGCTGCAGTATGAGACGGTCTGACGCTACAGGTAAACATGACCAGATAAAACACTCTCACTGTACAAATGCTACACTAAAACCTACTTGTTAATGGTACTTTGCTTTAGATCTAATGAAACATTTCATGTCATTTACAGTTTTTGAAAGAGGAAAAAGAACGAGCAGTCTTAAAATCAATAGTGAAAATCATAAATCGACATTGATTCATCGTATGGCGTAAAACATGGATTTTTGTAATTTGGTGCATTTAAAGAATAGCTCACCCAAAATGACAATTTGCTGGAAATGTGTTCACCCTCCGGTCATCCAAGATGCAGATGAGATTGTAAATGTGTCATTGCATCACTCGCTCACCAATGGATCCCCTGCAGTGAATGGGTGCCGTCAGAGAGTCCAAACAGCTGATAAAAACATCACAATAATCCACAAGTAATCCACACCACTCCAGTCCACAAAAGCTGAAACAACTCCATCAAGACGGTTTAACTTCAAACCCTTGCTTCCGTCTAAAAAGAATAAGGCCTTTATTCAAAATATTGCTTCCTTCAGTGACAAATTCACCTCATCTTAATCAGGAGAGAAATCTGCACAGATCAAGTGCTGTTCACAAATAAAATCAGTCCAAAACAGCTTTAAACAAATATGTGGCTTGATTTTGATATGAGAGACGACAGGAGATGGATTTATTCACTGGAGGAAGTGTTATTATGGATTATGAACCTATATTCTTGCAAAACTGTACATGCTCCCGCCTTCATTATGCACAGTTCATCAGTGCACATTTTTTAGAAAGGAGTGATAACACTTTTCAATAAGCTCTAAACTAACATTAAACAACTATAAACAACATATTTGTTATTTAGTCATCTTTTTTTAAGGTTAGTTAGCTAGTTAGTAAAATGCAACTGTTCATGTTAGCTCATGGGACCATTAAATAATATTAGCAGACACAACTTTTGATTGCAATAATGTGTGAGTTCACATTGAAATTACCATTACCTACCATTAATAAATGCTTAAGAAGTATTTTTTCTCTGTTAGTTCATGCTAACTGTTAAATGTTAACAAATGGAAAAATAATGCTACAAAAAAAAAAGTTGCATTAACTTCTTAGCTAACGTGATGTTACCTATCAGCAGCATTGGGGAGTAACTAGTTACATGTAACGGAAATACGTGATTTAATTACAAAATAAATGTAATTGTAATTAGTAAAAAAAAAAAAAAAAAAGGTAATTAAATTACAGTTACTTTGAAAATGTTAATGATTACAAAGGGGGACATCTGAATTTTTTCACACATACAGATTTAATTGACTTCTTTCATTGACTGCTCTAAAATGAGACACCAATGTTTCAGGAGTTTAGGACACAGAATAGGAC
Organism: Labeo catla; assembly: GCA_012976165.1. Lineage (NCBI taxonomy): Eukaryota > Metazoa > Chordata > Actinopteri > Cypriniformes > Cyprinidae > Labeo > Labeo catla. The sequence continues at coordinate 430,520 of VONZ01000276.1, read as the reverse complement.
ACATGCTTATTTGATAACTGTTTTATTTCCTATTTGGGTTTATGCATATACTTAATTTCATTTAAGATTAACTGCCTTTTTTTTTTCTTTTTTTTTGTTTTCTGTCATAACCATGCAAACATTTGATTTCAAAACCAGTATCATATCTATTAAACTATTTCTTGTTATGATTTTAAATCTGTATTTAACCTCGGAATGATCTCAAAGTACATAAGAGGTGTTAAGTCTGAATTTGTGGTGGTTGTGCTTTAAATTAAGTGATTACACGGCTCTGTGGAATGCCTGATTCTGATTGGTCAGTCGTGACATTCCAAGGTATGTTATGCAGAATAACAACTGGTAAAAGTCGGCGCTATACGCTTGATAGTTTTTCTTGGTGGAAGCTTTGCTTTTGGTTAACTAATAAAATATTAAAACGCAATTCAATATTATGTGTAAAATTTATTCTGTCAATTTGCCACTTGCTAGCAACTGATTTCTTCACAGAAGTTTTGGGTTCAAATATTTCAGTGTTTTGTGTCTAATTATTTACTTTTGTGGAAAACAGCTGTGTAATAAGTGGGATATTGTACATACAGCAGCTGTTATTGCAAAATAAAGGTGTATATTATCCCTTACTTTTTATCATTTTAATGCAAGTGATAAAGGATTTTGAAAGTCTGACAGTAATCAGTGTTAGGTGCTACTGTAAGCTAAACTCTGCCTGATTTAAATGTTTCTAAATGATTAACAGTTAAAATATTAGAAATGTAGAAAAGTAATCAAATGTAATAAGTTACATTACTTTAATAAACTAATTGAAAAGTTACACTACCTATTGCATTTTAAACAGAGTAACTTAATCTGTAACCTGTTACATTTCCAAGGTAGCCTTCCCAACACTGCCAGTAGAAATGAATACAATCCATAAAATGTTATCTATTAACAAATCACCAAATAGTAGTATTACAAGCCTTGCCAACAGTTAACAAAATAATTTAATCCTGTAAACCCATAAAAATACATTATATATATATATATATATATATATATATACACAAACAAACATTTATTTTAACCAACCAATTATTTAACCAACCAACATTTTTTTGGTAGTCACAAAAAGTGCCTTTTTTTTTTTTTGAGTATCATAAGATACATCAGGCTTTTATGTGCCATATACATGTTGTATAATAGGAGAATATAGAGCTCATACTCAAGGAAGAAAAATAAAACTTTATTTATTGAGAATAATGGAAAATGAGCAAAAATGAGCAATAATGGAAATCAATGAGATCTTTATTATCTTTATGTAGATCTTTATATAATGCTTATAAATATCAGTTGTCATCTCCCACTAATACTGTATGTCTTAGTAAAATGAGATTATATGCTTCGTTTGATGATCAAAGCTCATGACTGAGAGATGCACGAATAAACCCTCAAAAGCCTGATGTATAATATTCACATTTTCAAGACTTTCTTATAGATAATTCACAGACCTAAATTGATTCAGTCCAGTAAGTGTTTATAATGAATATTACAATGAAAACAATATAAAGTTATCCTTCGTATACATTTTTTAAGTAGATTTTTATTATTATTGTTAGTATTTATTTATTTATTTTTTTGGTTGATGCTGAAATGTCTTTTAATTGCTAAACATGATGAATTATTAATCAGAGAGCAGAAGGCAGAAAGTACAGTGCCTATAGAAAATCATCAAACCCCTTTGAAATAGTTACTGTATTTGTCACACAGCCTGAAATCAAACCCCATTCCAAATAACTTTTCCAGCTTTATTTACAATTTTGGCCTTACAACAAACTAATGAAAGGGAAAGAAAAATACAACAGTTCCGCAAATTTATAAAAACAAACAAACAAACAAAAAATAAATATATTACAGGGTTGGGAAAGTCATCAGTCCCTTGATTTAATACTTTATAGAGCCACTTTTTGCTTTACATACAGCCATCGATCTTTTTACTAGCTTTGCACACCTTGATGGGGGAATATTTGCCCATTCTTCCTTGCAGAATTGCGCAAGTTCAGTCAAATTCTGTGCTGAGCAGCAATGGACTGCTCTCTTCAAATCCATCCACAGATTTCTAAATGGACTGAAGTCAGGGCTCTGACTCGGCCACTCAACGACATTCACCTTCTTATCCTTAAAGGACAAAGATTCACATATAATGTCCTCACCCCCTTGTCATCCAAGATGTTCATGTCTTGGAGTCGTGAAGAAATGATGTTTTTTGAGGAAAACATTTCAGCATTTTTCTCCATATAATGGACTGATATGGTGCCCCGATTTTGAACTTCCAAAATGCAGTTTAAATGCGGCTTCAAATGATGTGGTCATGCTGATAATTTAAGGGCAATATCTATGTAGCAAATATGATATGTATGCTTTATAGGGTTAATCTACCAAACATGTGCAGTTGATGTTAATGAGAAATGAGAACAACTTTCTCGCTGATCCAGAAACACTAAGCAGAGTGAGGAGTGGGGATTCATCAGGCATTGACTATCTTTCAGATTCTTTCCTCTTATTCCTTCTGCTGCTGGTGAACACATAAACTAGGGCTGTGAATGTGCTGCTGCTGCTGATGTGGATGTGCCTGAGCGCACAGGGTTAAAGATTGCTTGCTGGTTTTGGCTTTCATCGATCTTTCGCTGCTGATCGGGTTGACACTTGTGTAATTTGGTTCACTAATCACTAATGTTTTCCAAGCACAAGTCCACATTCATTTTCATTTAATTAGTTTTAATGACACCAGAATAAACATCCATTTGGCTATGGATGAATTTTGAGTCACAAGTCAAAAAACTAAAGGGAAAAAGAAAGCGATGCTTACACGTCTGTTTTAATAGTGGTGTTTCTGCGAAAGGCTGATTCTGGGATAGGAATCCCTGCATCCCTTCATAGGACAAGTGTTTTGGAGAATGGATGATCGGATAGTGGCGCCTGAAAGAATCTCTGTCACTTTTGGAATCGATTACATTGATTTGAACACAGGCTTGGACCTAAATATTAAACTTCGGCTCCGAAATCTTCACACATCATTCTACGATTGGACATGAGCGACCATGTGCGGTTACTTCTATAAACTCAGAATTAGAGTTTTGTGTGGATAATAAAATAGCCACACACTGAAAGAGTTGTTATTATGCTTGTATTTAATGAAGGATGTTTGTATCTTTTGAGACGTCTCACAATGATGAATCAAGATTTAGCTAAACTAAAATGAAATGAAAATTAAAAATTAAAAATAATTTTTTTACTTATTAAATCGACAACTAGACTCAAATAGCTGAAGGCAATCCCAGCAGTTAAAAAGTGAAATTTGAGCAGGAAATCTTTCACACATAAAGACTTCATAAAGTCAATCTGAAAGGTCAGAAAATTGCAGCTGAGGATGTGGAAATCTAACCCGAAAACGTCCCAGTGCGGCAGACGCTCAATGTTTTACAATCCTCAACTGGTGAATAAATAAATGAAAGATTCTTTTGTTCAAACTTAAATGATTTTATGACCATATGACTGTCAGATGAGCAGTGACAGCAGTGCAGCGTGTGTGTGTGTGTGTGTGTGTACACTGTAGCCGACTCTGATGTCTCAGACACACTCCCAGATGTTGACTGTTGCAATATTAAAGTATCTTGTGTAAATGTCACTGAGTGCAGTAAGTGAGCGTGAGGAGTGAGCGAGCGAGAGGAAGATGGAGGCAGGTGAGACAGATTGACTGTTTGGAATAGAATACTAATGCACTGTTGACTGCATACTGTGCAGTACACTGTGTATCGCCTGCTCGCTAGAAATGGTACAGTTTGTGAGAACAGTCTGACATTGTAACTCATTGAAACTTGTAACTGAAATGTGAAGTTGTAAGTAGAGTTTCACATTCTGTTATGCAGCTGATAGGGGTTTGCTAGTGTGTTCTGTGTGGTTGCTTACTGTCCCAAAAGAGCCGTACAATACAGTACAGTCTTGAAATAGGTCCATCACTTACTCAGAAAAACAGCGGTTCCAAAAGAGTGTTTTTGCAGTGATGATATAGAAGAAACATTTTGGGGACTAGAAATCTTTCGTGGATGTTAAAGTTCCTTTTTGCAACCACAGATGCTAGTTAATCTCTGTTATTTTTTTATGTAAATCTGTAAGATTATTTGAAGATGGGAAGTTCTGTCATCATTTTCTCACTCTATTGGAAGCCCTGTTCACATGTCTTTCTTCTGTGGAAAACAAAGGAAGATATTTTGAAGAACGCTGATTGCCAATCAACATGGACCGAAAATAGCTGCATACTGCTGGAGTAAATGATCACAACTTTCAGGTTTGGGTTAACTATCCCATTCATTTGACCATCATAAACAAATGTAGTGTCTATAATTATACCTGTTCTATGTTTTCTGTATTCTTCTGCACTTTGTACTTTGTTAGTTGGTTAGTTAGTTTACCCAAAAATGAAAATTCTGCCATTAATTACTCACCCTCATGTCATTTCAAAGCCGTAAAGCCTTCGTTCATCTTCAGAACACAAATGAAGATATTTTTGATGAAATCCGAGAGCTCTCTGACCCTCCATAGACAGCAAGGGTCCTACGTGTTGACGTAGAACATGTGTGTGCTACACTTTGTTTACGTGCAGAGGAAAACACTCATGTGTTGTGATAGTCTCTGATATGGCGCTATAGGGTGACGCAGGGGAGAAGAATAGTTGAACAAAGTAGTTATTTTTCTTTTCTTTTTTTGTGCACAAAAAGTATTCTCGTAGCTTTATAAAATTACGGTCGAACCACTGATGTCACACTGATGACTGTTTTGTTGATGTTCTTCCTACCTTTCTGGACCTTGACCGTGGTCGGAGCCGTACTGTCTGTGGAGGGTCAGAGAGCTCTCAGATTTCATCAAATATATCTTAATTTGTGTTCTGAAGATGAGCATAGGTCTTATGGGTTTGGAACAACATAAGGTGGAGTAATTAATGACAGAATTTTCATTTTTGGGTGAACTATCCCTTTAAGCTCTATTGTCTGTAGTAAACTGTAAAAAATGCAAATGCATATTTTCCTGTTTATGAAACATTCTGAGTCTCAAATACTGTACTGTGATCTTTTTAACATTTGTTGATTGCAACTGTTCTTAAGGTTCGTGTGTCTAGTTTTGAGGCCTAGAGTATCTTCAACCACTTATGTCAGTGTTTCTGTATGTCTTAATCTTGTAAGACAATGTTGTCTACATATTAGACTAAGTTATCCATTAAGGTTTCTATAACATTTGTCATTTGTAAATAAACATAAAATAGATAATGTGGTGACTTTATACATATTCTTTGGTAACACTTTATTTTAAGGTGTCGTAATACAGAGTAATTACCTAATGAAGTACTTAGTAGTAGCCGTTGTACTTACATGAAACAAAATGTACTTACCATGTAACTAAGTTATGAAACAGTCTGTAATTACAGTTTGTAATTATGTAGATGTAACACATATGTAACAGACCGAATTTCTGACCGAAACAATGACAATCACTATTGTTGAGAGATCTTAGACGTTTTACTGCATCAAGTTGCCTTATTTTTTCCAGTGTACTGTAACCTGATTATGGAGATCAGCACTGCATATCCTGTTGGCTGTGGTGTGAGAAACTGCTTGCGATGTTCATCATTTGTAATCTGCTTTGGATAAAAGCATCTGTTAAATGATTAAATGTATACATTTAATAAATATATACTGCACATTTTGGCAAATATAAGCTGTAGGTCATCCAGGTATCTTTGGCATTACAAAATGTGCACCGTAAAAAAATATCTTGTTAAATTTATGGTTAAAAATGGCAGAAATTCATATGGCATATTGGTGCCTGTATAATTCACAAATTATAACCACTTATTTCATTAAGTAATAATGTTAATTTACCAAAATGCTTCAACTACCAAAACCTGTTATTTATCTTAAAATGTACATTCATAGGCCTATAGATGGAGCACAGAGTCATACAAACAATGACAAATCACATGCATAAATATTACATAACACAAAACACCCTAATGTACATTACTGATAAAGCTATTGTGTGTGATATGTCACATATCTGAGAATGTACTTTTCATGATTTTTTTAAAACTATGAATTAAACAATAATTCATAGCTTTTACTTTTTTCACAGTTTTAAAATAGTTTCGACAATATCTTATATAATGTGATGTTAAACCTTTTAGAGTTTTTCCAATTACAGTTAACCAGTTTTTACAATAGCATGTTTCCCCAGTAAAATTACAAACATACTGAACATTTTAGACACTACAACAGTGATCTGAGTAATATGTCATCTGTTATCCTGTGAGAGAGTCTAGGCATGGCAGCTGTTACTGCATATTCAGCAAGCTTGTGTCTAAGTATATTGACATTGACACTGTCTGTTACATGTGCACAGATGTTTCCAGATTCATCAGTTTGATGCACAAAACCTCACTTGTGAAGATCACACGAGGCTTTCATCAGTATCTGGACTTCTTCTGCACGTGTCTCGCTAATGCACAAACAGAGCGTGTGTGAATACTATGCACACAGCATTAGCATGATATACAGTATTTAGACATAATCCACTATAAAACACTATTTTCTCTCTCATTCATATGAGCTTTGATCATCTGCAGGGAAATCTAGCTCTAGCTGGTTTAACATGTTTTCTAGTTAGGCGAAGTCATTAACAAACAAGCATCTTCTGAAAACTGTTCAAATGGTATGAAATTATTTATCCAATAGAATGAGTAGGACCAGAAAATGTTTTCTGTCATTTTATCTGCTATCTACTGTACACTGTAATGAAATAAACAAGTAAATAATGTGCTTGCCAGAAGTTAAAAAAACTATGTTAGCAATATTTTGAATTATATAGATTAAGCTTAAATTTCATTCACTGAAGGAATAGTTCACCCAAAAATAGATTGAAAAAAATAAATAAATAATGAAAATTTACTCAGGATGTAGATGAGTTTGTTTGTTCATCAGATTTGTATAAATGTGTCATTCCGTCACTGCCTCATCAGTGGACCATGTGCAGTGAATGGGTGCCGTCAGAATGAGAGTCCAAACAGCTGATAAAAACATCACAATAATCTACAAGTCCAGTACAGCCATTAAAAGGCTGTATGTTTTTAATAACTCATAAGATCTCATCTTTAAATGTATAGTTCATGCATTCCAAAACCATGTGACTTCTTCTGTGGCAAACAAAAGATGATATTCTGAAGAATGCCAAGCTATGCCTTTAAGAAAGTAAATACTGAAAGATTCCATTTGGATCTCATGTTGACTTTAAGGTGAAGTTGAGTGTTCAGATGTGCAGGACGCCGGCCTGTTGGGAGAACAGATGCTACAGCAATGTTTCACATATCACATGTCCTGACAGACAGAGAGAGAGAAGGAAAACTAGGGAACTTAGCCTACTTTTATTGATATCCTGAGCCTCTCAGGTCCTCAGGCCCCACCTGGAGCTGCACAAACACACACACACACACACACACACACACACACACCTCTGAGCTGTGATGGGCTTTTGGTTTAGGCACGGGCTGCATTGATTCAGTGATGGCTGAAAAAAGCCATTTTCAGTTAGTGTGCCATTTTAACCCCCCACCCCCGCACCATTCTTCAATTCCATTAACCTCTCTCCATCCGTCGCTCCTCTCCTCTCATCTCACATCTCTGTCGCTCGCCCCGACCCCCTATCCCACTCATCCCTTCATTTCTGCTTCATTTCAGAGATCTGACCCTGTCAAGCTCTTTCGTTCTCTGCCCATCTCCACCATCCCACATTCTAATTATCACTCCTTCCAGTCTTCATCCGCTTCTCCTGTTGTTCTCAATTCTCTCATCCCCACTATTTTCTCGCTCTGTTACGGCACTATTAGTCGAACTCTGAGCCAAATTCAAACTCAAATATCGTGAGACGGTTCATTCAAAGTTACAAATTCCCTCATTATTTACTGAACCTGTTAACAATTTTAATCTCAGTGAGCCTCATGTTGTCCCAAACCCATATGCTGCTAAAACACAAAAATAAATCATGTTTGAAGAATTACACTGTTAAAAAAAAAAAAATATATATATATATATATATATATAGGCAGAAGTTGTAATTCTTTCATCTGTTCCCTCGTTTATTCACCAAAGAATGGACAGAGAAACAGTAAGAGAGCAGAGTGAATCGACACACTGACCCAGATGAAGGTTGTTGTGATGTCAGGCGTGGTAAAGGGCATATTTAACCAGGCACGAACTAACAAACAGGAGACCATTTGAAAGCCACAGTCTTTTTTTTCTTTTCTTTTCTTTTCTTTTCTTTTCTTTTCTTTTTTTTTCTTTTTTTCTTTTTCAAACAGTTTAGTTCAGTAGCGTACTGTTAATTAGTTTTAAAGTAGAAGTCCACTTTGGAAACAACAATTGACAGATAATGTACTCACCCCCTTTTTCCACCAAAGATGTTCATTTGTTTCTTTCTTCAGTCGTAAAGAAATTGGGTTTTTTAAGGAAAACATTTCTGCATTTTTCTCCATATAATGGACTGATATGGTGCCCCGATTTTCAACTTCCAAAATGCAGTTTAAATGAAATGTTTAAATACAATTCGAATACTTTTTAATCTCAAACGCTCGTCTTGTCTTTGTCTCCCTGAACTCTGTGTATTCTGACTCAAGACAGTTAGTGTATGTCGAAAAACTCCAATCGTATTTTCTCCCTCAACTTCAAAAATCATTTCAAAATCATCCTACATCACTGCAGAAGTACAGACACAGTCTTTATAAAGTGAACATGCAAAGAAGATCAAACCCTTAACAAAAAAGGTAAAACAGTATTGAGATGGGAGTTTTTCGACATACACTGTCATGAACCAGAACAAAAACAGGTCGGGAAGAGTAAGACAAGACGAGCATTTGACATTGAAAAGTGTATAAATTGTATTATTTTTATGAAAATAACCAATCATTTTGCTAGATAAGACCCTTCTTCCTCGGCTGGGATCATTTACAACCACATTTGTGATCGTTTGAAGCCGCATTTAAACTGCATTCTGGAAGTTCAAACTCGGGGCACCATATCAGTCCATTATATGGAGAAAAATGCTGAAATGTTTTCCTCAAAAAACATAATTTCTTTACGACTGAAGAAAGAAAGACATGAACATCTTGGATGGCAAGGGGGTGAGTACATTATCTGTTAATCATTGTTCTGGAAGTGAACTTCTCCTTTAACAGATTTTTTTCTCTCTGTAGAAAATGTAGAAAACGATCATGCATAATTCCAGATGATGAGATGAGATGTTTTATCATTTCAATAAATAATAATAGCAAATGTGAAAGGTTAAATTTATTCTCTGTTACAAATAAGAGTTTGTCAGACCTTTCAAGTGAATTAATGTAACTTTAAAAAAAGCCCACAAGGTCAGGTAGAATTCTACTTATTCAATAGACTGAGCTGAAACAATATTTGATCAGAATACATAACTTTACAGACTATTTGTGGACAAAGAGGCTTTTGAACCCAGAATGGTGTAGTAGTTAATGTATTTCCAGTACACCAGCTAAACTCTGACCCTCTGCATATTCATAAGTGTCTGATATTCTGAAGAAAATAATTCCTTTGTGGAAAAAGAAGCATGCTTGATTGTTTTGAATGTGCACTTGTAGACTACTTCAAATCTTAAATGTATATATTTAAAAGAAAATGTTTGCAGATCATGTAATATTAATTACTGAAAAAAGGTACATAAAGAGAGTGCACCTTGTAATGTTGAATTAAATGTTTTACTTTGAAGTAAAAGTTTTAATATTTTGTTGTGCTGTAACGTGCACTTATTTTGATGTGTTGAACTGTAGTGTGTTATTTAATATAACATTCATCTACTAAACTGTTTAATCATTACAAATGTGTAATTACAAGTTCGAACGGAAATGATAGTTATTTTTCTAGTAAAGTATACTATTTCATAAAAAACGCTAAAGCGCATTTCTTTTTCAAAAGGTTAAAAATAAATATAATACTGAAAATAAATACATATGTTGCATTCAACAGAGTGAAGTCTATAAAATAATACAATAAACTGGAGTGTCTCTCCTGAGAATGATCCAGTCTGAGACGCTCACTCCCGCTCCGTCAGAGCTACAGCTTTGTTAGAAACGCCAGCACATCACACTGTAGAAAGAAGCAGAGATTTTTGAGTCAACTCATCCTTTCTAAGGAGAAGCGTCTGGAGAAAGAGACAGCTGATCCCAGCAGAGACTGAATGAAGAAGAGCACAGCGAGTGTGAGAGGTGGAGGGGAAAGGGTGAGAGATGATGGAACAGTCCATGTCAGATTTAAGAAATAATGACTTATCTCTCATTCACAGCTTCTCTCTGCGCAGCTATTTCTTTCTCTCCTTTTCACTCATTCTTCCGTCATTAAGAGCGCCTCCCCTTATCTGATCCACAGGCCAGTGTGCGGTTTATTAAAAAATGAAGGTAATTTTAAATGAGCTGATAATACGGTGGCAGCCCCCCACAGCAGTCAGAGGGAAATAGATGGAGGTGGGCTCACTGCTGACAAGGTTAAAGAGAGGACAATGGGCAGGGGAGGAATGGGGAAAGCAGAAGAAGAGCACAATGAAAGACTTCTTGAGGGGGGTGAAATGTCTCACAGCTTTCTATTAGAGAAACATTAGCATGGACACCTTCAGCTTCTTTTTATTAGACAGTATAAACTCAGCACTGTTTAACAAATGGGGGGTGGTCATAAGTGACATGCTTTTATCAAAGTGCAAGCATCACTATTGGTCATATTTAGGAATTTACTGAAACCTTAGGACAGTTTCCTGCTCTTCAGCATTTCATTTATCATACAATATAAAGTAATATTTCACTTGATGTTCATACTTTTCCAGGTTAAATATGGAACAGCAGTAACTGATACTTGAGACCATCAAGAACAACCAACATACTAATCAGTAGTTTATACATATACAAGTGTTTGGTGTAGAAACACTATTCACCCACAAACTGTAAATCAACAAATAACACTGTTTTGCAGTGTCCAACTTTAAGAATAGGTTTTGCTCTGGGGAAACAGATAAGGAGGGTCTTCGAAAAAAAAAAAAAAAACCTTTCACAGTCTGCAGAGTTGATTACTCTTTAGTTTTCCAGAATTGTTTGGAACTACGCTGTTTTGAACCACCTGCGCTGAACATGATTTTGATATGGGTAATGTTTTTCCCATCAAACAGCCTTATTATCGAGTGTCACCAGAAAAACAGCAGAAATCAATTATATGCTAGAAAATGATATAGCGGTTCCTTCAAGCTCAGACTGGACCTCTTCCTGCCTGCTGGTTGTGAAGCCTGATGGCTCAGTAAGATTTTTGCAAACTTAATTGTGTTACAAAACGTGACTGCTTTTTACTGCTGCGAGTGGAAGACTGTATTGAACAGGTCAGTTCTGCCGAGTTTGTAACCAAACTTGATTGGTTGAGAGATTATTGGCAAGTGCCTTTGACTCAGTGAGCTAAAGAAATTTCTTTGTTCCTCACTCTATCAGGCCTTTATTCTTACAAGGTTATGAGAAAAACATCTGACACCGAGTGGTTTCAGGCCTGAAGGGTGTGCTGTGTATCTAATCCTGTAGTGTTCAGTGATAGGTGGAACTTGCATTAAAAGCATTTGCATGCAGTTCTGAGGCGTTCATCAGAAGCCAGACTGACAGAATCTGGCTAAATGTGACTTTGCTCATGCTATAATAATTTACCTTAGCAAAATGATGGGGAATGGTGAGGTTTATTTTTGTAAATGCCAAAATTCGAGATTGAATGCACTTACCTGTACTATATAAAAAGAGCTTATGCGTGCTTTAGGGTTTGTGGATTGCTACCATTCTTTTTGTTATAACTTATCTTCGACTGACACAACACTTACTGGTGATCTTTTAAAAGCAGAGGTGAAATACATCTGGTCATCAAACTGTGCATTGGCCTTCGACAATGTTAATTCTTTATAGTGCTCTTCTGCTGTCCTTGCTGCTCCCTGCTTTGAAATAGGAATGTGCCCAAATACTGAATCAGTTTTCAGAAAGGCACTGAAAACTTAGGACAAACAAAATAATCTGACAATGGGGTAAGATTATTTTGCTTGTTTCAAGCAAAACCTCACTTAATTTTGATTTATTTTTTTCTGAAAGCAAGACAATATATTTTGCTTGTCTAGAAAATCCTTCTTGATTTAAGAATTTTTCGATATTTTGGCTGGAAACAACAAAAAACTTTTTCTGCAGTGTATCTAGCAAAACAGCTAGTCTCTTTTTAAATATACTCATCGCAAATACTCATCGTCTAAGTCTACATGAACTCACTTTTTTCCGTCAATACGGTCAATACAGTTAGAGTATGCTGAAAAACGTCTCGGTTACGTATGGTATCCCTTGTTACCATACAATCGTCTATACTGAGACGAGCTTTTAAAATTGTCTGGAGACTCCATCGGTGAACACACAGGATGAGCGGTTTGCAGGGACGTACCTGGCAACACATCGCTCAGTTCCTCTCACTCTCCCTCAACACACATCGCAGCGGCCTCGTACCCGGAAGTAGAAGGACCGGCACGGGAAGCAGTTGAGGTGAGCCGCGGCTTCTTCGAAAAGAACGCGGCTCTCGAGCGAAGCGTGCCCAAGGGCATGTCCTCGCAAGCTTGACAACCTCCCTCAGCCCCCGCAACCAGTAGGGCACGGACGGAAAGGCATAATGAAACACACAATCCGTACTGTGCAGCTCTTTTAGAGAAAATTTGCTCAGTTAGAGGAGAATCTTCTCTTGAAGATCGCCATCGACGCACCCGGGGGAACTCTCACAACACTGCTGTGTTAGAGAGAGAGAGACCGCTGTCTGTGCCGTAGATCCAACGACGAGAGAGGTGAATGTTGCCGCTTCTCACACAGAGACGCTGCATTCGGCTCTGAAAAACAGAACGAGTGAGCAGATGCACACGCTGCCCTATTTATACCTGGATGGCCGGGGTGTGGCTAGCTATGCAAAATCTGCACACCCAGTTTCATTGGCCTTTCTCAAAACTATCAGAGGTGTTTGGGCTCCCAAGAGCGACCACTAGTGTCGTACACTGGACACAACTCGGAGTGTACGACAGATAGGGAACTCCTATCTCGTTTTCTTCCCCAACTTCAAAATCATCCTACATTCCTGCAGAAGTACCAACCCAGTGTTTACCAAGTGAACATCAAACACGAAAAAAAAAAAAAAGGTAAAACAGCGATGTAGGATGATTTTGACGTTTTTTTCGACCTACCCTAACTGTCTTGACCTGGATTACACCAGTTATGGTTTGGAAAGTGAGAAATGCACCAGTAAAATTTTAGTGATACTTTTCTAACTTTGTGTTTGGACTATGCCAACAAATTCCACAGGAGGAAAGACGGGTGGGCAACCATGTGTTCCCCCACTATGCTGCAAAAAGCCAATCACAGCATGGAAGCTGCAAGCTGCAAAAAGAGATTCTCTACGTTCAGAGTCTTTGTCCAGCGAGACAACAACAGATGCAGCACGTCCTGAATTCCCATCCTATAGAGACAAAGCGGACTGACCAAGTTCTGAGTCTCTAGCCCAGAGAGGCAGAAGACACACAGACATTTGCAACAAGGTTAAGCTCCGGCGAGCAAACCTTCATTTCAAGGTACTTTTGCTTGCTTGTTCCAAGCTAAGGACCTTCAGCACCTACTCCAGGGCCAAATCTGCGTGTTCAAGATCTTAGGACCCTTTGGTGCTCCAGGAGATCAGCGTCCTACAGCATTTCATGTTCAAGGCTGTCAAAATGGATTCCTACTCCTTTCCCCATTGTACTGCCACCAGTGGAAGAAGTCGCCTCCACCGGACTGCTCACTCAACCACAGCGAATGTAAATATCACTTCCAAACCTCTTCCAGAGACCTTGGCATTGTTGTATATTATCAGTATATGATTTTCTAATTTAAATTAGGTATTATATAGCTGACTGCAGTTGATAACAAATGTTACACATATTTGTTTGAAGGTTCTTCACCTTACTCTATTTGTTTCAGAGTAGCAACAGTTTATCTTTCCAGATAACGTACAGTAGCTCTGACATAGCAACACCCAACATAATCACTTGCATTTTATGCATCTTATTTATGGTATTCATTTAGAAGTTGTTAATTACTGTTGTCTATCTTTTGTTAATAAAATGTATTTTATTACATCTTGTGTCTTCCTTGTGTTGATAATACAGAAGAGGTTCTACAAGTTGCAGAGATCCCACCAATCTTTCTTATGTGATGTACTCATAACCACACATTTAATTGATTGTGATCCAAGAATCATCTGTGACATGAGGTTTGACTGTCCTCTGCCTGAATGTGCCAATTCCTATCCTGCAAAAGTCGAGGATAATGAAACTCCTAACTAGCAGCAACTCTTTTGACCGAGCGCTAACAGAGTTGCCATCCTTTAACAAAAACCCTGAGTCAACAAAGCCTTGCAGAACTGGCAAAGAAGTGGTTACCACTCTGAGTGAAGCCAAAAAAGAATGGTCGAAACAACTGGCCAATTCAGTGGATGGAAAAGATCTAACGATTGAAGATGTGGACACGACAAGCCACCTGTGGCTGGAGAAGCCAGCGAGGGTCTTCATCTCTGGGGGATTCAACTCAGAGGGGGAGTTCTGCCAATGAAAACCAGAAAGGCAAGAGGGAAGGCCTAACGGGCAGAGGAGCCTGCCAAGCCAAGGAAACCCTGAATCACATTTTGCAAATATGTGAAGTAACGCATGATGACAGATGCGCATGGCACAATCGAGTGATGAAGAGGCTGAAGACAATTCTGAGGAAAGGAGCTTCCACAACTTGAGTGAAGCCCATTATTACAACCACGACTTCCTTCATAAAGCTGGACCTACTCATAGGCAAAGGAGAAACATCAATGGAGATGGATGTGTCTATTGTAGCAGGGTCCAGGATGGAGGAGACATGGAAGCTGAAGACTCAAAAATACAGAACTCAGAAATATAGAACTCAAAGGTCACTGCTGCTTGGCTAAAGATCTTTATAGAAACCTTAATAAAATACATCCCTGTGATTCTACCCTACAGGGGGCTGATTATTTGACCAACGCAAGAGTGTTTAGGAGTCTGGGCTTGACAAAGAGGGACATATCAGACCTACAGTCATGTGAAAAAGTTAGTACACCCTATTGAATTTCATGGCTTTCTGTATCAGGACATAATAAAAAAAATATCTGGTCCTTGGCAGGTTTTAAAATTTGGAAAATAAATCCTCAGATAAACATCATCACATTACATATCACACAGTGTCATTATTTATTTAAGAAAAATATAGCCAAGAGAGAAAGGCCATGTGTGACAAACTTAGGACACCCTATGAGTCAATTGCTTGTAGATCCACTTTTAGCAGCAATAACTTGAAGCATTCATTTTCTGTGTGACTTTATCAGTCTCTCACATTGTTCGGGAGGAATTTGGACTACTCTTCTTTTCAACGTTGCTCCAGTTTATTAAGGTTTGTGGGCATTTGTTTATGCACAGCTCTCACCACAGCATTTGTGTCAAGATGAGCTCTGGACTTGGACTGGACTACTGCAACACCTTGATTCTTTTCTTTTCAGTCATTCTGTTGTAGATTTGCTGGTTTGTTTGGGATCATTGTTCTGTTGCATGACCCAATTTTGGCCCAACTTTAGATGTCAGACAGATGCCCTCGCATTTGACTCTACAATACTTTGATATACAGAGGAGTTCATGGATAACTCAATGACTGTGAGGTGCCCAGGTCCAGTGGCTACAAAACAAGCACAAAATTATCAGCCGTCCTCCAGCATGCTTGTCTTTTGGTATGAGGTGTTTGTGCTGATATGCTCTTTAGGTTTTCACCAAACTTGGCGCTGTGCTTTATGGCCAAACATCTCCACTTCGGTCTCGTCTGTTCAAAGGACATTATTCTAGAAGACTTGTGTTTTGTTCAGATGCAACTTTGCAAACTTAAACTGTGCTGCAATGTTTTTTTAGATAGAAGAGGCTTTCTTCTGCCAAGCCTTCCAAACATGCCATTTTTGTCACATATTTTTCTAATGGTATTGTCATGAACTTTATCATTTAACATGTTAACTGAGGCCTGTAGAGTCTGAGGTGTAGTTCTTGGGTTGTCTGCCATTTCTCTGAGCATTGCACGGTCTGATTTTGGGGTGAATTTTTTTGGGACGTCCACTCCTGGAAGGAGAGGTGTCTTTTTTCACTGTCTTCCACTTGTGAATAAACTTCAAATTGTTTGGAAATGGCCGTATTACTCTTCTCAGATTGATGGCAGCAACAATTGCTTCTCTAAGATGACTGCTGATGTCTTACCTCCTTGGCATTGTGTTAACACACACCTGAAGGCTCCAGACCAGCGAACTGCCAAAGCTTATGCTTTTATAGAGGCGCTCAGACTGATGATGATCAGTTAATCAAAGGTATTTGATTAGCAGTGCTTGACTGTGATTTACCCTCTTAATTCCAATGTTAACAGTAAGGGTGTCCTAACTTTGTCACACATGGCTTTTCCATTTTGGCTTTATTTTTGTTCAGTAAATAATGACACAGTGCAATTTGTCATGTTTTGTTGTTCATCTGAGGTTTTATTTTCAAACTTTTAAGACCAGCCAAAGACCTTTTTTTTAATGATGTCCTGATACGGAAAACCATGGAATTCAAAAGGGTGTCCTAACTTTTTCACATGACTGTATGTCTTTTAACCGTGGCAGGCTACGACTTGTACATGCAAGGGACATGAACCGAAGAAAAATAGTCATCCAACATAGATGACCTGTAAAAATATGGCTATGAAAACCCTGAAATGCCTCACCACTAGCGTCTCTTTAGATGCCTCAAGGATCAGTGAGATTACATCTCCACAGCTATTAAAGAGACTTAATAGGTAGATGTCAATAGTTACACAGCCCAGCTCCTCCTTGTGGCAACCATTGGATAGGGTGAGAAGCTATCAACAAGTCCATCTACCGGCAGAGGGTGTCACGTCGGCACCCCTGTGCGACCCACATGAACTAAGTTCCGGGCTACTCTGGGAAGGACCAATCTTCCGACCCAGGGAATCAAGCTGGTTATGGAAAGTATAAAAGGAAGGAAACCTGGGCACCCTGGACCCCAGGTAAACAGCGAACGTGACACCGTGGCAAGGGCTGATGAGTCGACACTGGATCAGAGTGGACCACTATGCATTGACTGCGGAAGAGCCTTTCCTTCACTGAGGAGTCTTGGAAAGCATTGACACCACCAGCATCCAGAGGAGGTGAATAAGGAGAGACTGGAGCTGTTACAGAAGAAAAGGAAGTTATAGAGTAACATCTGTTAGCCATTGCGGACGCAAAATATACATCATTGACAACGCAAGACCAACAAAGCCATGCTCCAACTTATCCAAGTAATGGAGAACATCAGAGGTGGACAAGCTATGACCTGATCCAAGGAGAAAGACAACAAGCTAATAGGACAAGCCTGGCATGTTAAAGAAAGATCTGGCTCAAGCTTCAGTCAACATGACCATAATGATGAGCTTTAAGCAATCACTAAAGGGATGCTCTGCAGACTGATATCCAAGGAACAGGGAGTGGATCTGGTGGAAAGTCATCTCCAGGAATATATCACCCTGAAATGAAAACCAAGCAGCATGGTAAGAGATCCAAAAAAGAAACCAAAATTCAATAAACAAATCAGATATGCAAGATACGCTCATATTCAAAGGCTCTATAAGCTGAAACGGAAAGATGCGGCAAATTCAATTCTGCAGGGCTGATGAAAGGAAGTGTATAAAGGCCTCGATCGGGAGGGAAACGGAGTGGAGTACTGGGCAAAGGTCTATGTGACAAGTAACAACAATGGCAAGCCTTGGACTACATCACCCCAGACAACTACTAATATCAAGTGGAGAGTGATAGCACTGGTCACATCAGAGGAAATTAAAGTGGCTTGAAACACGCCATGGGAAGACCATCGGCTGGGGTGCTGACAAGGGTGGCCGGGCTGCTAAACATCATCCTAGCCACAGAAAAACTTCCAATGTCCCTGTCTTGTGTTAGTGTAGCATTCCTACCCAAGGTGGAACGCCTGAAAGACTCGAGTGACTACAGGTTGATAGCCATTTCTTCTGTTTAGCCTGTGCCCTCCACAAAGTTCTCTCCAGTAGGATGAGAGAAGGATTCAAATTCTTTCCACTCCAATATGCCTTCCTTCAGAGAAACAGCTGCCTTGAGGCCTCATCCTTACTTCATGCCATTATATGATGTACACATGAGGAAACTTGACCACTGGTAGTTTCTTTCCTCAATTTAACCAAGGCTTTTGACACAATACCCCATCAAGCAAACCTAAGAGCGGGAGAAAAAGCAGGAATCCCCCCACCAATGCTAAGGTACCTAAAACATCAAAATACGAATGCAGACCTACATCTTGTTACAATAACTACGAAGTGCAGGAAGGGCATTAGACAGGGCGACCCGATATCCCCAATCCTCTTCATTCTGGTGATATGTCTTTTGACCATTACCGGATCCCTTAAATGTTACGATGTGTACACTCATAGAACTTAGAAACGAAAGAAAGTCTTATCACAAAGAAATGACCCATAAAACAGTGAAGACCTTGCCACAACTCATAACTAAATGCCATTAAGGCGTCTCAAGCGTCTGTGGATTTTGATCACCACAACCACAACCCTTTTGACCTTGACTCTAGCCTGGCAGTGTGAAGAAATATGAGGGATAAGAATAAGTTGGAGGCTGCTGCTGGTAAAATATCACTACTGTTATTGTTTCCTCACTGTTACGTCCTTGCATTGTGTTAATGTCTCTGTTTATCTTCTTCCCTGAGTCTCTCTTGCTTTTTACTTTCGCTTTCATAGTCCCTTCCCATTGGTCCACACCGCTCACCTGGTTTCCATGTTCCTGTGATGTCACTGACTAGCCCTCCAATCTCACACTAGTTTAGGGGCGAGCTCCACCGGCTGTATTTCATCTTTTGCTAGTTAGTGTAGGGCAGGTAGTGCATCATGGATGCGAAGACTCTCTTTATTTGTCGGTTCTCGCTACTGGTGTCCAAGCCCTGGGTGTGACCTGCCCCGGGGACAGTGGCAGGTGGGGAGTGGTGGTACACCAGTCAAACAGTAATGCAGGTGTCCTACGGTGAGCTCAGGGAAGACAGAAACCTCCTGTGGAGCAGAAGTGCAAAAGCTTGCTTAATCTTGATTTCAGGCATGAGTATGGACCATGAAAGCGGGGCCTCACGATCACAGCTTTTCGGGTTTTAAGCAGGAGGTGTCAGAAAAGTTACCACAAGGATAACTGGCTTGTGGCAGCCAAGCGTTCATTGCAATGTCACTTTTTGATCCTTCGATGTCAGCTCTTCCTATCATTGTGAAGCAGAATTCACCAAGTGTTGGATTGTTCACCCACTAATAGGGTACGTGAGCTGAGCTTAGACCATCATGAGAAGGTCAGTTTTATTCTACTTATGTACCATAATTGAAATAGTAATCCTGCTCAGTACGAGAGGAACATTTAGTGCGTGTGCTCGGCTGAAGAGCTGCTGCTAAACTACCATCTGTGAGACTGAACGCCTGTAAGTCAGCGTCCCACCTCAACGTACCCACATGGAAAGAACCTACATGAGGATATATGCGCATATATGAAACCTATATGCAGTATATATGCACATATATGATAATATATATGCTGCATATATGCGTATATATGCCACATATAGGCAAAATTGAGGTGCATATATGTGCATATACAGGCCATATAGGTCTCCTGTATTGCTTCTTTATATCCACAAAAAAGCCCTATATGTACATACAAGATATGTCTCCTATATAGCTCATGGCAGGATCTGGTCATTTTAGCTCATATCTCACTTTGGCAACTGTCATACATGATGCCTAGCTCATATTTTCTATTATCAAGGCAATAACTAAGAACTAACTAAAAAAAAAAAAAAAAATGCAAAAAACTTATGTGCGAACACGTGAAATTGGTATCACATGTAATTGGCATGTTATGGAATTTACCCACACGGAAATAACCTATATAAACATATATGTTTTAATATAGGTTTTGATATAGTTTTTTAATATATGTGACATATATAAAATTGGCCGTTTTCCTATATTATATGTACATATATGTACACAAAACCTATATTAAAACATATATGTTTATATAGGTTATTTCCATGTGGGTAGCGATACCGCAGTGCCGAAGAGGCTCAGATTAGCCCAATTTTGACATTTCGATTGTGATACTTTCAATACTTAAGTAATATTTAAGCAACATTACATAATTTTTTGTGCTTTGGGCTCATAAAACATTTGTGTAACTTTTTTACAAAATATGTAAACTTAAGATTTCAAATGCTGTCAACTCTTTGTTGTCTTGTTTCTAGGCAGTGCTTGCACAGCCAATTATATTAAATAAAGTCCAGAATGAGCTGTTTTAATAAACTGAGATTTTTAGATGACAATACTTAAAAACTAAAGTTTACATATTTTGTAGGAAAACAAGTTACACAACCTTTTTTTTTTCCATTTATGGGCCCAAAACATACAATTTTAAGTAATGTTTGTCAAGATTTCTTAAAAGTTGAAAAACGCTTTTGACCGCAGTGTTGGACTGAGTCCCAAAACACACTTGTAGCCAATCAGCAGTAAGGGGCGTGTCTTGTAATGATAGAGACAAGACAGCGCTTAATTTGAGTGCATTGGATGGATATTAGCAGACTGATTAAAAATAGAGATGAATGGAAGATAAAAAAAAGGAAAATATCTGAGGAACAAAACATTAAAAAAGAAGGGTTACGATCAGGCAAGAGGTAGGACCTCCGTAAATATCGGAGCAGCTTTCCAGTGGTGGAGACAACTCAAAGAGCGGGAAGGGCTTCGAATCGGACGGCGAGGTTGTGTTGTTTTTTTCACATAGCTTATCTGTGTTGGCTTTTGTTTGAATATGCTTGTGTGTCATCTTTGCTTGCTTCTACGAACATCATTATGTTTTGGTGGTTTCAACATCATTTGGCAAAAATTGCTTAGTGCACCATTAAATGTGTAAGTAAGGACAATATTTGGGTTATCAGTGCACTTGAGGAAATGAGTTTACTCAATCAGTTGAGTTGAGTCAGCTTATTAGGGTTTTCAGTGTGTTGCGGCTGAACAGTTTAATGACAGTATGAGTGCCAAGACTATTTATTTACTTATTTTTATTTTATTTATTTTAAATCAGCAGTAATATATTGAAAGTGTTTTTGCTGGTTTTCAGTTTTACTAAAGAAACACTCACCATAGTGTTTACTCTAAGCATCATCTCAATCATTGTTCAGATTTGGAGTCTATCAGCTACAGCGTCTGTGAAACACCGACACGCTGTGCAGTGACGGCCTGTTCAGTCGCAGTGGCTCCGGATCACGTCGCATTGCTCTTGTTTGCCAGAACGCTTATTAGAATTTAATTTGCTCCTGCCACAACAGCAAAGACAATGACTTCTATTTCAGGTTGCCCTTCTGTGTATTATGACTGTTACCAAACACACATTGAGAGTGCATTTACATGCACACATTCTTTCAGCAATTATACCGAAAGTAAACACTATCAGCCCTCCATTACTCTGCCCTTCTGAGTGAGTTCACTTTAGCATACTTTTAAAAGAATTCTTATTATGGAGCTTTAAAAGAATTTACCGAACTGCACACTAAATGTATTGTTTTTGGACACTTGACTGCATGTTATTTACAATTAAATGAAAATGTATTAAATGCTAGTTAAACTTTAGATTGCTTTTTGAGCTGCTTGAGGTGGACCTAAGTTCATTTTTAAATGTAACTGCATTATTACTTGATTAAAGTGCAGTGGCAAATGCATTACATTACTGAACATTACTACATTACAACGCATTACAGTTGAAATAAAAAATCATTATCTCTTATTTCTACTGAAATTTGTGTGTGGTGTAATTCAGTATATTTGCAGTTACATGTTTAAATTTGATGAATTTGCAATTTAGCAGATTTTAAATATATTTCCTTTAAATGTGATGTCACATAACACACTACAGTTCAAATGATAATCAAGTACTTTACATGTGTTTTAGTATGCTAGTCAACACATAACAACAAGTGCACTTCTGTAAAACAACACAAAAGATTATTAAAACATGATAATTAAAATATAAAGTTATTGTCTTCTAATTTGACAATGTTACAAAGTGCACTTTTTGTGTTACAAAGTGCAAGTGTGTTAAGAAACATGAATGTGCACACTTAGGCAGCCTTTTATTTTATTAATATTTTATTATATACAGATTTTAAAAGAGAACTTTAAATGCATGGTTTCTATTTCTGTGGCTCTGCAGCCCCGCACACTGAAATCATTGCCTGATTAAAATATTTGACACTGGTGACACTGAAGTCATTTTAATTCAGCTGCTGTTTTAGTCTGACAGGAATTTCTGCTGTTTTAATTGCTTGTGTAAGTCAGTTTTTGATAATTAAAGTATCGAAATTCACGTGAAGTTTTCTCACCTCTCTGTACGACAGCGTGACAGAATGACAGACCGTTTGCCGTCGTGCCTCAGTGTAATTTGTATTGAATCAAATAATCCAGTGTTAGAAAAGAAAAGGTTTCGCTTCTAACTAGGTCTCAAAGTTAAGGATTTAAGTTTATCTTCAGTGCTGAAACTGCAGTTTGTCGAGCTTCAAGCTACTTAGAATTTAAAGCAGATAAACTATAATCAAGCTCTTCTGAAAAAGTAATTAGCTGTGCTAAAAGCTGCAATCAAAAAATAGTGAACTGCATTTAAGATACTTAAGGGGACAATACATTTTTAATTATATAATGGTTGAATAATATCCTATAAAAATGTATGTTTTAGTCAGGGAAGACATTTGAACTTGAGCTTGTGGTTGAAAATGTGATTACAATTTGAAAAGAATACAAATAAATGTATTTAAAAAAAGTACAGAAATAATAGGCTTTAAAAGAATATAATTAAAGGGGTCATCGGATGCGAAGTTCACTTTTACATGTTGTTTGAACATTAATGTGTGTTGTCAGTGTATGTACAAATCTACCCTATAATGATAAAAATCCATGCAGTGGTTTTTAATTAATCTGTAAAAAATAATATTCCTTTTTTAAAATCGAGCCGTTCTCAGATGCCTGTCAGTGTGGCGTCACATGACAGAGGCCACTCCCACGATAATTGATTGACATGAGCGTCTTACCTTAGACCAGCTGTAACAGTCCAGTAACCTTCATAGTTTCTTTGCTGGAGCAGGGATGTAAGTTAGACAAGAATATCTCCGATTGAGCGATTGAGGTGTTGTGTTGCTGGATGTAATAATGAACATAGTGGTCGTCATTTACTCCCGACATCTGAGCCGCTGAAGATGCAGTGGATTACGTTTGTTTGTGAAGGGAATGCGCCTCCCGATCTACATATATCCGTCAATGTACACGCGAATCATTCATGATCCAGCTTCACTTACAGCAGAAGTGAGTATAAGCGTTTTTTTATGAATCTTTGCGATCGCCTTTCCTTATAATGTGCTAGGTAGCAAGTTCAGCGGCTAAACACGGCTAAACGCAGCTAAAGTAAACAGGCTCGTCTCTCCACAGAGAGAAGAGAGGGGCAGGGCGAGCAGAGCTCATTTGCATTTAAAGCAGCCTCGACCAGAATGAGATGATTTTTGCAGAGCTGATTTTGACAAGGTAAAAAGGGTGTTGTTTTACAAAACCATTGAGAATTTTTTAACCAAAGTATATTAGAGACTTTTCATTAAGACCCTAAAGAATCATATCAACTTGTGGAAAATGGGCATCTGATGACCCCTTTAAGTGGCCCTTTATTTCATTAATATTATTTTATCTTAAAGTACAGTTTTTCTTTCAAAGTAAATTAAGAAATTAACAAAGAGCATTATATAATCTATAACATTGCTGTTAGATTGACTGTTATACAGAAGCAGTTTGTTCCAGTGTGTCATGTTGACATCTAGATATATCGTTACATCATTATTTTGTCTTTCACAATTAATATTATTAACTTCATTTGTTGTTTAATAATTCAACAGAAATTGTGTTTTCTCGGCAGCTACAGCCATCGTCAGTGTACAGCAGAGCTGCTGAGAGCATTATAGTCAGAGAAACAGACTATTTGTAGTGGTTAGCAATAAGCAGGAAGTGTTTGGATAACGGCTGTCTATCAAAGAGCAGTGCACCTGTGTGTGTGTGTGTGTGCATGCCCATCATGGAGTTAGAAAGCAATAGGCAGAGGGTAAGAGTGTGTAATAGAGTGTGAGAGAGTGTCAGAGCGAGTGTGTAAATGGAGGCCTATCATTTAGCATGGGTCAATCTAGTGAAAGCTTGCAGCAGCTCTCTAAGTGTCTGGCATTGTGGCAAATTGAGCTGAATGCTTTTCTACACGCGTAAACAGAGCAGAATACAGATTAGCCCCACGAAATTTGTCATTAAATCCACTTTAAATAGAACAGAGTACGATAGAGATGAGAGACAGAGAGATCATACATAAATGTATGCATTGCATAAGAGTGTAGGCCTGTCAATTGACTGTAGTTTTTTAGATGACTGTAATTAATTAGATGATATGCTGATTAATGAACCCAATTAATCACATCTATCAATATCTTTCATGCATTTTCATATCACTGAAAGTAAGTCCACAGAAATGCATTCATTAGACGCAGAGACTAGTGTTGTTATGGCAGGTAACCAGTAAATATGGCTGTGAGTTAGTTTGGCCGTTCACCAGGCCAGCAAAAGGTCTGACTGCTTACAGTACTGGAGCGCACCGCTCTTTATAAGCACTAATTAATCAACTTAATGACTTAACATAGTGTTTGAAGGCCAAACTGAGCCAGATGCTCTTGGAAAAAGGGGTTGATTCTTGCCTTATCATAATTTTCAACGATAAAAAATATCTCATTTGTATCATAGCAATATGTTTGTATTATAATAATATAATATAATATTTTATCTTCACATGCTGTATGCGCTAAGTGTCAGCCTTACGATTGAGCTTTTTTTATATGTCAGTGACAAGTGTGTCCATGAAAAGGAGGGGGAAAATGTTCAAAACATATCATTGAAATGTAATATTTTATTTTGATAGTCCACTTTTGTAGTAACAGTGCTGGTATATTATTTACAAATCATAGTCCAATTTTGGATTACAGATTACATGACAAAAATTGTAGTTAGTAAAGTAATCTTTTGGATTACACATAGAAGATAACGTATTCAGACTACTTTTAGATTACTTTTGGCCTAACTCGTAATAAAATATTTTCCATTCTTTGTTATCAACATCATGAAGGGCATTAAACATCACACACACCAGGATTTCCTGGAAGACGTTTGTGAGGTGATTACAAGGTAATAATAGATTAAATCATAAAAGGGCCAAATTAAGCTAATTGTTTGTCATCTCTTTTTTTCTGTCACCTGACTAGTGTCTGGTGTGTGCAGGTCCATCAAATTGGAAATAAAAATAATACAAATAAAACTTTCTGAATGTATATTGTAGGAGTTTTATAAAGGACATTTGAAGAGAGAGAGAGAAAGGAATGAGTAACCATAATTTGATTATGACAACTTTAAAATATAATATTATCTAATTATACTGCACTTAATACTTATATTATCAGTTCCCCTTCAGTCGTTTCACTACGACGTTACATATGGGAACTCGCTTGAGTGACCAATCACCTCCGAGCTTTACAGAAAAGGCCAATGAAATTGGCGAGTGGAGTTTGCGTGCGACGCCACTCCCCCGTACATACGGGTATATAAGATGGCGGCGCGCATCCACTCATTCAGATTTTCGCTTCGGAGCCTCACCGCGACGAGCTGTTTATTGTTTTCTAACAAAAAAAAAAAAAAACTCCTGCAGAGTTACGCTCTCTCAGCGTGGAAGATCCTGCGAGCCGGCTGCCTCCACGAAGAAGGAACGTGCCGGCTTCCTCGCGTTCCAGCGAGCCCTGACCGCACAGATTGTGCTGCGTCCTCCCTGGGCGAACCGGGATCTAAAAGAGCAATTTCCTTACGGTCGTTGAGAGCCATTGTCCCGGTATGGCTTTCCGACCGTGCGTTTCTGGGTGCGGTAGTTTCCTCACCTCCGTTGACGGTCATGATCGCTGTCTCACGTGCCTGGGCCGAGCGCACGTAGAGGCAGCGTTTGTGGATGGTTCATGCGCTCATTGTGAGCGTATGTCCATGGCCACGTTGAGGTCCCGCCTCTCGTTTGCGAGACGGCTCCCTCGTCGTCTTCCCGAGGTAGTAGCCCCTCTGCGGTCGCTGCTCCGTCTGAGGCGGACGCCGAACTGTCGGCCATGCTCCTCCGGGCCGCCAAGGGGATCGGGCTGGAGGTCCCGAAGGTGCCTCCTCCCGATCCTTCGAGGCTGGATGATTGGTTTCTGGGGACGAGGTCTGCGCTCGCCCCCAGTGCCTTTCTTCCCGGAGGTGCATGATGAGCTGGTTAAGGCGTGGCGGGCCCCTCATTCGGCTCGTTCACGCCTTACCTCCTCAGCCCTCGCTACCCTTGATGGCGGGGCGGCCAGGGGGTACGAGGGGGTCCCTCAGGTTGAGCGTGCGGTTGCGGTGCATTTATGCCCGCAAGACGCCGCCACCTGGCGGGGCTCTCCGCGCCTCCCGTCCAAAGCCTGTAGGCTTTCGTCGGCTCTGACCGGCAAAGCCTACAGTGCTGCGGCCCAGGCCGCCACCGCCCTGCACGCCATGGCCACCCTGCAGGTCTACCAGGCCAAGGCGTTAAAAGAACTGCACAAGGGTAGTCCTGACCAAGCGGTTTTGCAGGAGCTGCGCGCGGCGACTGACTTCGCTCTCCGGGCGACTAAAGTCACGGCGCGGTCCCTTGGTCAGGTGATGTCCACACTCGTGGTCCAGGAACGCCACCTCTGGCTGAACCTGGCGCAGATGGCAGATGTCGACAAAGCACGCTTTCTCGACGCTCCCGTCTCCCAGGCCGGCCTCTTCGGCGACACTGTCGAGGACTTTGCCCAGCAGTTCTCGGCAGTCCAGAAGCAGACTGAGGCGATCAGTCACATCTTGCCCCGGCGTGCGACTCCCACGAAGTCCCCGGGTGCCCAGCCTCAGCCTGCTCGTCGCCGAGGGCGCCCCCCTGCGGCCCCCAAGAAGCAAGACCTACCTGCTCCGTCTCCGGCTGAGGCCCATGATGCGCGCCTCGCCGCCAGACGTCGTGGCCGCCGCAGGGGAGCGGCGCCGCCCGCTGCTCAGGAGCCCCCTCATACACCTAAGACCCGCAGGTCTGCGCGGCGCTCCTGACACGGGCAGCCTGGAGATGATGGAAGCTGCTCTTCGGGGGACGACAACATCTGCCCCCCCGCCCCCGGTGGAGGGCCGGGGCCGTCTGTGCGCTCAGCTGCCGTCGACCTACGGGTCGGCGGTACCCACCCACTCACAGAAAGAGCAATTTTCCACATCTCTGGGCCAAGTGCCCCGAGTTCTGTTCCTGTCAGACAAGATGTCTCCTCGGGTTCGGACTCGGAGCCAACATTCGCCAGCGCGGGAACCTGGGAGGAAGGTAAGTGCTGCTCAGAGCGGCCAGACTGCTCTCCAGGACGTTCATCCTTCTGGGACCAGTCCCCTTCCCCTTCCCGCAGGCCGCCCCACCGCGGTCACGTCGGTCAACGCTCCGCTGATCCCACTGGCGGCCAGGCTGCAGCCTGGCTAGAGCTGCCCAGCCCGTCCCGGTGGTTGATCCGGACGGTACGTCTCGGCTACGCGATTCAGTTCGCCAGGCGCCCGCCCAAATTCAGGGGCGTCCTTTTCACCTCTGTCCGCTCGGACACGGATGCCTCTGTCCTGCGTGCGGAGATTGCTGTCTTACTGGCGAAAGACGCAATCGAGCCTGTCCCTCCAGCCGAGATGAGGTCGGGGTTTTACAGCCCTTACTTCATCGTGCCCAAGAAGAGCGTTGGGTTACGACCAATCCTGGATCTTCGAGTTTTGAATCGGTCCCTTCTCAGGCGTACTTTCACGTCTCGATTTTGCCTCGACACAGACCCTTTCTACGGTTTGCTTTCGAGGGTCGAGCGTATCAGTACAAGGCGCTCCCATTTGGCCTGTCCCTGTCCCCCCGCGTCTTTACGAAGGTCGCCGAGGGTGCCCTGACTCCGCTATGGCGGAAGGGCGTTCGCATCCTCAACTATCTCGACGACTGGCTCATCATTGCTCACTTGCGAGATCTGTTGTGCGAACACAGGGACCTGGTGCTTCAGCACCTCAGCCATCTGGGCCTTCAGGTCAACCGAGAGAAGAGCAAACTCTCCCCAGTGCAGAGGATCTCTTTTCTCGGCATGGAGCTGGACTCGGTCAATATGACAGCCTGCCTCACCAACGAGCGCACGCAGTCAGTGCTGAACTGCCTGAAATCATTCAGGCACAAAACAGCGGTCCCTCTCAAAACATTTCAGAGGCTCCTGGGGCATATGGCAGCTGCAGCCGCGGTAACGCCGCTAGGCTTGCTTCATATGAGACCGCTTCAGCGCTAGCTACACGATCGAGTCCCGAGATGGGCATGGCACCGTGGCACACTCCGGATTGGCGTTTCCCCGCAGTGTCGCCGCCTATTCAGCCCGTGGTCAGACCCTGCCTTCCTACGGCCCGGAGTCCCCTTAGGACAGGTCTCCAGGCATGTTGTGGTTTACACAGATGCCTCCACCACGGGTTGGGGTGCTGTATGCAACGGGCAAGCAGCCTCGGGCTCCTGGACAGGACCTCGACTGCTTTGGCACATCAACTGCCTGGAGTTGCTAGCAGTGCTTCTCGCGCTGCGTCGGTTTCTTCCGATGCTCCGCCACAAGCACGTGCTTGTCCGCACGGACAACACTGCGACCGTAGCGTACATCAACCGCCAGGGTGGTCTACGCTCCCGTCGTATGTCGCAACTCGCCCGCCATCTGCTCCTGTGGAGTCAGACGCGGCTGAAATCGCTGCGCGCCGTTCATATACCAGGGGAGCTCAACCGTGCGGCCGACCAGCTCTCACGGCAGCCCACCCACCCTGGAGAATGGCGACTCCACCCCCAGACAGTCCAGCTGATTTGGAGTCGATTCGGCAAGGCCCAGATAGATCTGTTTGCCTCCCCGGAATCCTCCCACTGCCAGCTCTACTACTCCCTCAACGAGGCTCCCCTCGGCAGGGACGCACTGGCACACAGCTGGCCTCCGGGGCCCAAGTACGCCTTTCCCCCAGTGAGCCTCCTTGCACAGACCCTGTGCAAGATCAGGGAGGACGGGGAGCAGGTTCTGCTGGTTGCGCCATACTGGCCCACCCGGACCTGGTTCGTCGACCTCACGCTCCTCGCGACAGCCCCTCCCTGGAAGATTCCCCTGAGGAAGGACCTTCTTTCTCAGGGGATGGGCCCGATTTGGCACCCGCGTCCCGATCTATGGAACCTGCACGTGTGGCTTCTGGACGGGACACGGTAGACCTCGCCGGCCTTCCACAGGCCGTGATAGAAACTATCACTCAGTCTAGAGCCCCCTCCACGAGGCAGGCCTACGCACTGAGGTGGGGTCTCTTTGTTGACTGGTGTGCCTCCCGTGGGGAGGACCCACAGAGATGTCCGATCGCAGTAGTGCTTTCCTTCCTGCAAGAGAAGTTGGAGCGTAGGCTGTCTCCTTCAACTCTCAAAGTGTATGTCGCGGCCATCGCGGCATATCACGATGCAGTCGATGGAACATCCATCGGGAAGCATCAACTGG
Source organism: Labeo catla (assembly GCA_012976165.1). Taxonomy (NCBI): domain Eukaryota; kingdom Metazoa; phylum Chordata; class Actinopteri; order Cypriniformes; family Cyprinidae; genus Labeo; species Labeo catla. The sequence continues at coordinate 400,664 of VONZ01000276.1, read as the reverse complement.
TCGTGAGGTTCCTCAGAGGTGCGAGAAGGGTTAATCCCCCTAGACCGCACCTTGTACCCTCTTGGGATCTCTCCGTCGCCCTTCGGGGCCTGCGGGGACCTCCCTTCGAGCCGCTGGTTTTAGTCGAGCTTAAATTCCTGTCGCTTAAGACAGCGCTCCTGACCGCGCTCGCCTCCATCAAGAGGGTCGGGGACCTACAAGCCTTCTCTGTCAACGAAGCGTGCCTGGAGTTCGGGCCGACTGATTCTCACGTTATCCTGAGACCCTGGCCCGGTTACGTGCCCAAGGTTCCCACCACACCCTTCCGGGATCAGGTGGTGAACCTGCAAGCTCTGCCCCCGGAGGAGGCAGACCCGGCCTTAGTGTTGCTGTGTCCCGTTCGTGCCTTACGGGTTTACGTGGACCGCACCCGGAGCTTCAGACGCTCCGAGCAGCTCTTTGTTTGCTTCGGAGGACAGCAGAAGGGAAATGCTGTCTCCAAGCAGAGGTTGGCCCATTGGGTGGTAGATGCCATCTCCCTGGCCTACGAAAGCCAGGGGGAGCCGTGCCCCCTAGGAGTTCGAGCTCACTCCACTCGAAGTGTTGCCTCCTCCTATGCGCTGGCGCACGGCGCCTCGCTAGCAGACATCTGCTGAGCTGCGGGCTGGGCGACACCTAACACCTTCGCGAGATTCTATAATCTCCGCGTCGAGCCCGTGTCCTCCCGTGTGTTAAGGTAACATCAGGTAATTTGCGGGAGGCCGGCAGGTGTCGGCTTGCTGCGCCATTCCCACGGGATCCGTGCGCTATCTCCCAGTATGTTCCCTCCGGCGAACCTGGGTCCTCCATGCCCCGCAGTCAGGACTAGATGCGGAGTAGTCCGCGACTGTGCTCCGACTGGGTCTCCTTCGCCCAGAAGGTTGTGGCAACATGTCTCAGTATTTCTCCACAGTCAGCCAGAAGGCTGTGTTTTCCCTCATACATCTATAACAGATTAGATGTATTCAATTTCTTTATTCCACATGCCTAAACCACATGTGCTCCGCCCCCCCAACCCATGCTTCAGTACATCTGGCACCCCTATGGGGCCCCTTTACTGGTCCCTAGGGTGTTGGGAAGGTTACGTAGTGACTCCACTTTCCGACACGTCCGCCTGCCGGCAATTGGTGTCTTGCGTAACGCAGCCTCAGGGTTGTGGCCTTTTCCATGGGTCTGTTCCCATATGTAACGTCGTAGTGAAACGACTGAAGGGGAACGTCTAGGTTACGTACGTAACCCTCGTTCCCTGAAGGAGGGAACGGAGACGTTACATCCCCTGCCACAACCCTAGGCTGCGCTGACGCCGGGCTGCGGCTCGGCTCCTCAGCAAAAACCTGAATGAGTGGATGCGCGCCGCCATCTTATATACCCGTATGTACGGGGGAGTGGCGTTGCACGCAAACTCCACTCGCCAATTTCATTGGCCTTTTCTGTAAAGCTCGGAGGTGATTGGTCACTCAAGCGAGTTCCCATATGTAACGTCTCCGTTCCCTCCTTCAGGGAACGAGGGTTACGTACGTAACCTAGACGTTACTACCCAGCACTATCTACTAACTATAAGTAACTTTGCTACTACATGTCAACTAGCAGTCATTAGAGTATTAGTAGACTGTCTGTGTAATATCTGGTAACTCTTTATTTTGATGATTCCCCAACTGTAACTTTGCAAGTGTCAATTTATTCTACCAACCCTAACCTAACAGTCTACTAATACTCTGCAAGTTAGTTGACATGTAGTTGCAAAGTTACTTATAGTTAGTAGAATGTCAAACTAATAAAATAAAGTGTAACCTTTATGTTCATCTTGATTTCATATAGTTTTCAAAAATGTTGATACATTTAAAAAAATAAAAATAAAAAATAATAATAACAATAATAATAATAATAAAATTAAGTAAAAGTAAAATAAAAGGTTGAAGGTTTCAAATGATTATTAAATTAATAAGTTATTAAAGTAATATACTTTCTCTAAAAACACCTTTAACACCTTAAATACATGCGAGTGTACACGTCTGAACCATTTTTATCATTATTATTATTCAGTTTCTACATATATTTTATACAAATATCATGAATAATTAATTCATAAATATCATTATGCTTTGAAAACCTCGAAAAGGTCTAAAGATCTTTGCATGCATAAAATCTGTATTAAATCAATTTTTAAATGTATCTTTAAATAAATGAATAGATTGGACAAAAAACTTTAACGGTACTACATTTTCAGTTTTAAGGTGTGGTCAGATTAGTGAAATATCCATTGTTTTATTGTCCATTATCAATAATGTTGTACTGTATGAGGCACAGATTTCAAATCGAGCAGATTTCTGTTGGTCAGTGCAGTAAATTTGTGTGACCAGTCAAACCAATGCAAACTCAGTGTGGAGCAATCTTTCGTCCTCACATTAAATCCTTGATTGCACTGATTTCAAGCTGAAATTGGATTTCACTCGTGAATCATGTGTCAGTTATCATGTGCATTCAGAAGACAACACAGATTTTGAATACAACACAGATTTACTGGATGGATAATAAAATATCAAATATTATGTTTACTGTAAAAATGGTGGGTATGCTTAGTGATGAATCATTTGATTGTTTTCAGTACATCAAGCTGCTTTCAAGTGATTGCTGAGGTAATATGCAGACTCCTAGTGTTTACACTGTGTAGTCAACACATTCACAGTCGAGGACCATGAGTCAGTCTGCTTTCACACACACACACACACACACACACACACACAGGGAGCGAGCAAGTGATTTCTAGCTAACAGATCCTCTGCACCTGCAACCATATGTATCTATGGCAACTCCGTCACTGCGCTCCACCTCTGCTCCGTGATCCTCCGTAAGAGAGGAGGACAGCAGCACGAGCCAGCGGAGTGGAAAATGAGCCCTCTGATTGGGATTCTTAAAGAAGGTCTGTGTGATTGGTAATTTCACAGGCCTCTGGAAGCCTGAAGGAGAAGATGAAATTCACACCAGCTTCAAGAGCTTCAGTTTCTGATTAAGGCTCAGCTTTAGTCGGCCTATGCAAGGAATTGAAACCATTCCTTCATCCTTGTTTCTCTTGGCTGATGTCCCTGAGGACCCTGTTGAAAAGACCTGCATATATTGGCATCTCCACCAGGATTTTTAACAAGATTAACCATCAGGTCAACTAGCATCGGTGGAAAGTCCATGTGGGACAACTAACATCACGGGATATGTTCTTCAACCAGACCTGTGTGAAAACAGAGTTGGGATGTTGAGAGACGTGATTGAGGTTTTATTCCTACCTGTCAATTCTGTCCTTCTTTTGTGTGTTTCTAAACGGGAGCCTCATGGGACGAGTGCATCGTCCCTTCCTCATCAACACTGTCCCCATGTGACGCCTGTTTCTCCACCCACAGCAACAAAGACAGTCGTCCTGAGGGACACGAGAGACCTGTTGAGAAAGAATGAACAAATGAGAGCATTGTGAGCTTGTGCTGTCTGCGATTTCTGCTGCCTGATTCTCTATCTAGTACAAATGTTCCCTCCGGTGAGGAAATCTAGACTGTGTTCGTCATGAAAGGGAACAGCAGGACCCCCTGCACGCTGCATGAATATTGATCCAGTATGAAGCACTAGCCAATCAGCTCATGGCTACTGATGAACCTCAGTAAAGATCAGCTCTGATCAGCATCTCCACACTGGTCTATATACAACATGAGCTCATTAGAAAAAAACGTGCCTCTGTCTACATTCACTGCAGTCTCCAGCTGAAATGAACACTGGTGGCAGTAAAACTGCAGCAACTTTTATTCCTTTTCACACAAACATTAACAGGGGAGATTATTATAATAATGGATTATTTGTAAACCTCCCATCACATCACCAGTTTCATATGTATGGCTCATTTAACATAGTAAACTTGCTTGGTCGCTCACCTGATACAGGTACACCTGTGATGTGAAGCGCTCGAGTTCGAGTTCAATGAAACACAAGGGGGAGGAAAAAAAGCAACCAAGAGCTCAAAGATCTCTAGATTAACACTACCGATTAAGTTTATTTTACCTAAAACGGAAAACACGCATTCGATTAAAAATGGAATTATGGAATTTGTTGAGTATGGATGCTATCACTTTGTTTGCTGAAAATAAATAAATAAATAAACAAACAAAATGAACTGTTAAATTTTCATTTGATTACCACCGTTTTTGATAATATGTTTGTTTTAAATCATCAAGCCAGACAAATTAAAACAGATGACACTGAATTTCGGAAAAGCGGAAAAGATGAAATACTTTTCATATGGCACTTTAATTGTAATATGTACTTAAGTAAGTAAGTAAATAAATAAATAAATTGTAAAATTAAATCATTAAAGTTCTATAAATGAAGCAATAATAATAAAAAAACTAATTGTAAGAAAGAAAGAAAGAAAGAAAGAGAAAAAGAAAAAAATAATTAAGGCTTAAAATGACATTTTTGTTAATCTTTTAATATATTCTTGTTAAATTATGTTTCTTTACTTTAATGAACTTTAAAAACAAAACAAAAAACATTAAAATGGAATCAACAACAACAACAACAACAAAAAAAAAAAAGAAAGAAAGAAAAAATAGAACACCAAGGACATTTTATTTTTTAAACCGTCATGATATGCACAACAACCAGTGTAATACAATTAAATTTTCATCTGTTTTGTATAAAATTAAACACTCTTTAGCACCACTCACTGGACATTTCACTGTACATTTCACTTTGAAAGTGTAATTTATGTTGCTTCACTTTGAAGCAACATAAATTATTTAGCAGAAATGTTGCAGAAGGCATGTTTTTATAGTAAGCCTGGATTGATGATACTAGTTAGTGCAGGATTGATACCGGTAAAGCTACCGGTAAACTTTCAATATTGTCACAAAACCTGGTCCACTTCGCAGCTCATTGCGGTCAAGAAAAATCACACTTAGATGGAAAGACTTTCATTGTATGTGACATTTATGACTGACTAATGGTTTCCTGTACAGTATGAGTAAATGTATGAAGACTTTGTAATCAGAAATACTGATTATTTCACAGAAAGCTCAGAAAACAAAGTGTATAATTCTGAATGTGGCTATCTAGTTTAAACTGCTCATTATCTAAAAACCCATATAATTAGATTTATTTGATAAGAACATTCGTTATCTTGAAATTTTCTTACACGTTGGCAAAATTTTCAACATGTAATGAGATTTATGTTTAAGACAAAACAGAAAAACAATGATAAAGATATATTCTGTAATATCAACTCTTAGTATCTCACACCAGTGGCTCCAAATTGTTCCTGGAGCAATGAAGCACTGCATAGTTTGCATGTTGATTTTTGTGTACTTGTGAGCCATACATATCGTGAGTCATAAACTGGCTGTACACCAGTAACATTTAGTGATGCTGGATGATCAACAATGTCTTGCGGGATAAGGAACCTCGTGAGGAAACCAGCACATTTCCATAATAAGGACAGCATTCAAACAATATGCTGGAATCACTGAACACAACGTTCTTCTATAGAGTCATATCATTTGACAATCGAACATCTTTTCACATATGGACAGGCTATTTCAATTCTTTCTGACCATTAGCTTTTGTAATGTGCTTCAGTTGACTGCAGTAGAGCCACACCACAACCACACCGAGTCAGGCCATTTTATGGGCTGCACTGACAGGTAAATGGGATATTATGCTGGGAAATGGAGCAATGAACTCCTCCTCTCCCTCCCTTCCTCTGTCCTTCATCTCTCTTTCCAGTGCTGCCGACATCCGTGCTTATTTACTGCCTGTTTACAGCATTGATTGGGCCAGTGTTTGTTTTACCTGTCGCCCGACCCATACATCAACACTTTGGAAGGGAAGAGAGATGGCGAGAGGAAGACATGCTTAAACGAAATGCAGAAAGTAAGAATCAGGCAGAAAGAGAGAGATGAGCTGCGGCCTTGTGCTTAGTGAGCTGGACTCAAATAAAGGCTCTGTAATGTTCCGTGAACAACCTTTAACATCCATGGAAATCCCTGGTTCTTTAAGAACTGTTCACTGAAAGGTTCGAGGAACCAAAAATGGTTGCTTTACGGCACTGCAAGTCATCGCTTCAAAAACAAACAGTGGAGTTTGTGACATTTCTCATCACATTCTTCATATTGTTTCCTGTCCTTTCTCTATTGTATTATGGATTTTTTTTTTTTTAAATCCAAAAATAAAATATAAACGAAAAGCAATGATTAAATGAGAAACTAAAAGGCTTTTTGTGTGAAATGAGAGAATGTTGTGTTATCAGCTGCTTGATTAGTGTAATTCTTCATAGAGAAATCCAGCGAGGTCCTCAGGGCATTTACCTGCACTCATTTTAATCAGAGTATCACAGCAATTAGCCCCTTCATAATGCACTACACCGCATAATAATACGTTTTTGAAAAATTACATTTTCTATTATGTCTGTATGTGCGTGATATTTAACCATGTCTGAACAATTTGTCCTTGTATCCCTTGTATCTGATCTCTCTTGTAACAACAGGGCAGTTCGTCGTCTGTCTGGATCACCCGCTTGTCTGAACACTGGCAAATGAGAGGGAAGGGCCAGTTCTGGGAAACTTGTATGGAAATACAGGGCCATTATTTTTACAGTTTCATTTAGGGGCACTAGTAGCCAGACTTCTGACTTGCAGCATAGTGTCTGGTCCACCTTTCAGCATATTCTGGCCAATAACTGCTCAGTTACTCTAGAAGAGACTTTCATTCTGACGTATTAACATCTTGTGCCTTCACTGCAACACCAAAACATTCAAACATTCACTCTCTGCTCCTCTCTGGTGGAACAAGCTGACAACCTCCAAACAAACTGCTTAGAAGAGGTCATTGGATGCAAAGTTCACTTTTACATGTTGTTTGAACATTAATGTGTGTTGTCAGTGTATGTACAAATCTACCCTATAATGATAAAAATCCATGCAGTTGTTTTTTAATGAATCTGTAAAAATAATATCCCCTTTTTCAAATTGAGCCGTTCTCAGATGCCTGTCGGTGTCGCTCCCATGATAGTTGATTGACATGATTAAATCAGCTGTAACAGTCAGACCGCCATTGTTTCGATGCGGAGCAGGGATGTAAGTTAGACAAGAATATCTCCGATTGAGTGATTGAGGTGTTGTGTTGCTGGAGGTAATAATGAACATAGTGGTCGTCATTTACTCCCGACATCTGAGCCGCTGAAGATGCAGTAGATTACGTTTGTTTGTGAAGGGAATGCGCCTCCCGATCTACATATATCCGTCTATGTTCACGCGAATCATTCATGATCCAGCTTCACCTTCAGCAGAAGTGAGTATAAGGGTTTTTTTTATGAATCTCTACAATCACCTTGCCTAATAATGTACTAGTTAGCAAGTTTCACGGCTAAACATGGATAAATGTGGCTAAAGTAAACAATCTCTCACAGCAGCAGAGAGAAGAGAGGGGCGGGGCGAGCAGAGCTCTTTTGTATTTAAAGGAACAATCCATCAGAATTTTGCAGAGCTGATTTTGACAAGATAAAAAGGGTGTTGTTTTACACAACCATTGAGAAATTTTAACCAAAGTATATTATAGACTTCTCATTAAGACCCTAAAGAATCATATCAACTTGTGGAAAATGGGCATCCGATGACCCCTTTAAAAGGATAGTTCACCCAAAAACAGCTGCTGCTCCCTATTGACTTATACATTGCATGAATAGAATATATACAATATAAGCTCGTTAGAAAAACATGCTTACATCTGGATAATTTTCTACTCAAAATGACACATTCATGCTCAAAAATGAACCAGAGAATGTTCCCATCGTACTGTATTATGTACCAAGCATTGAAGTCTCTGTGTTCAGATGAGTGCCACTTTACTGATTATGTAGATATGGTATGCTATTTTATGATTTACTTAGATGTTTCTAATTAACATACACTTTCAAAGCTTTAATTAAAAGGTTTAAGTAGTTAATTACTTTAATTACTTTAAAAGGTTTAATTAGGTGCTATATTAAGTAAAGTACTGCCAAGTAAGCTTTGAGTTACTTAAACATTAAGTTACGTATTTTCTTTGTTAAATTGACTTAACTTGCGTAGGTAGATTTTGATTAATTCTACAAGTGAAATTATATATCATTATGCAACATTTACTAAATTTCTCTTATGAATGGTAAGTTCAATTAAGTAGATTGTACAGAACAGTAGCAGTACAATTTACTTAAAATGTCTTTTTACAAATTTTTACAAAGATTTTTTTCTTTTTTATGTAAATCCTGCAAGTTATGTTTTTCAGTGTAGATTTGGACATTCCTATCACATAACTAACTCCATTTGTATGGCTTTTCTGACAGAAAATAAACTTGCCCAGTAAATCACCTACAGCACTGCACTTACGATGTGAAGCACTCAAGTCCCGTGAAACACAGCACGAGTCACACAAAAAGTTGTTAGAGAAATGTAGAAGCAACCTAAAGTAGTGCATTTGCTTCAGAAAATTATTATTGTTGACAAATTGATTACGATCCTCTGTTGCTTTGGATAAAGGCAGTTGTTGTGGGCAAATAAATCCTGAATGATATGTGGCATCAACAACAGACCACTACAGAATAAATTTAGTTCAAAATATATAACACGTTCTCAATATGAAGGTGTCAAAAACTCAAGCATAGTCAAACACCTGGCCTGTCACGATTCTAGGAGCTACAATACTGTACTGCACTGTACTACAGACATTTTCAGACCTGTAGATCATATGATTTGTTCTGAAACAGGGACTGAAATTGCTTCAGTGTTGCATTTTCTTCTTGGTTCAGTTCGCTCTCTCTGGACAACGTTTAAAAATGTACCAATATGTGCTTATGCAAGTCACATGTGAGTAAAACTGCAACAGAAACCACACTCTCTAGTGTTTTAAATGAGGACCACAGTACTCACTTCAACCCCTCACTCAACCTTATGAGTCTCTTATAAATATAATTTTGGCTAAGATGTCCCCCAGTTGTGTTTATCAGTAGTTTACCGATCTGAACATGCTGTTACGGGTCATTTTAGAGTTGATCGATTTAGTTTGGCCTGATTTAATTCTAATCCAGATTTATGTTCACACACACACACACACACACACACACACACACACACGTGTCGTTTGTAATCTGTATTTTTCTGTGAGGATTTTCTATGAGTTCGAAGTGTTAAAAGCTCCATGTTTTGACTAAAGTCACCTCTGTGAAGGTGAGAACATTCATTCATTCATACTTTCATTGAGTTAAATGTTAAGATGAAGCTCATCGAGCTCTGCCAGCCACAGTTCAGATGTTTTGTATCTGCTCCGCTGTGGGTCTGTGTCTCTCCAGCTCAGCTGCTCATCTCACTCCCTCATCCCAGCGCTCAAAGATGGCTTTGGCTTGCCGGTGGACATCGGAGGTGGCAAAGGAAACATTTGGCATCCATTTTTGCCTGCTGTTAACCAATGCACTTGGGGTCGGCCGCCTGGCGAGCCTGCGGGAGTCACTGCCTTCATTCTTTTCTTCTCACTATAAAAAGCCAACAGCAAGTGCGTCATCCCACTCAACCCAGCGCTCGCAGCAGGCTTCGCTGTTATGGGAGATCTTACGCAATGGCCATATCACATCTTTCTCTTTCCAGCACAGTCTATTGTCCTCCTCCACCCACTCCATGTAGTCCAGCTGACATCCTCATCCCAAATGACAGTGGACTGAGAAGAGGTTTGACTGTGGCAGAGGATCAGTGAATCATCAGGTCTGGAATCTCTGCTGGCACAGGAAAAAGACTATTCTTGCAGTATTTGGTTCCAAAAATTCTTGTCCTTTCACTGAGATGCCCCTAAAAGGACGCCAAGTCAGCTTCCAAAGCTCCTCTGCTTCTGAATTCTTCTCTCTGGGACTGGCCTTTGTTCTTGACACAAGTCTAATGCTTGTTCCACCACATCCAGTAGTCGTCTATGGCTCGCAAGTTGGAGGAACGTAAGGTTTTGTCATCAGCTGACTTGTCTCTCTTTACACTATCCATTACTAGCTTTCAAACTTTACAGCTGCAGCTTATATAATAAAGAAATATGACTGATCTGACACAGCAGTGACTGCAGTTAATGTATAATACTCTGTAGCACATGTAGATTTGTTAATAATAATTGTGTTTGATGGACTTTTGGATATGAATGTAAATGACATACTGTTTGTCTACAATACAAGGATATGTTATGTATGTGTGTATATACAGTAGTGAACATCTGAAGTTGCTTAAAATCTTTCATCATAATTGTCCTAAAACCAAAAACAATACCCGTTCTTGTCTTAGGACAACTTTGATGAATGTTTTCTGATCCACTTCAAATGTTGACTACTGTATACAAATAATTTACACAGATATGATAAATTAATACAAAAAAGACATTTCATTTCTGATTCTATGTTTAACATACATTGTTTCTTTTTGTATGCTTATAAGCACATTGATATGTGCATATAACACATTGAGTAAGTCTTGGAAATAAATGAATACAGATATATGTGTAATAAATGTATGTTTATTGTATGTGCATAAGTAATATATGTAGATGTGCTGGAACAACTTACACTGGGTATTTTTATGTCTATAATAAACCCATATTAAAAATAGAATATATTGGGTATTTCAGTTTTCCTACATGTGCTTATCTCAACTTTTTTATTTATAAAAGAAATGTATAAATTATTTTATAAATTTATAAGATTAACATATAAGTTCTTTAGAGAGTTCAGTACAGTACAGGAGCAACTGACTGAAATTAGAGCAGACTGTGTTCACATTAAACTAAACATGGAGTTATTTTCATCCATTTCTTGTTTACAGAATACAACTATAGACAAAACAGCACTGAAAAAATGGACAAGATTTGAAGCCACAATCTTGGAAAATCCAGTTTTTACATGCTCATATATTAACCTGTTTTATAGTAGACTGTGCTAGTTTCTGTTGGCAAATCTGATCTTCAACTTGCTATTTTCACAACTGAATGTGTAATATGCATCAGATGGTCAGTGAACAGACTGTATGTTCTGTGCGGGAGGCTGAGATTCTGCTGATAGAGGCACAGAAATCACCCAGGGCAGCTTTAATGTGCTGTATATGAGTGAACGCATGTATTGTATTTTAAGTAATGCATTTGAATACGTCTCGACGCATTCGTGTGTACCACACAACCACACAGCAGACAATGACATATCTCTGTCTGCTAGAGATATTTACGAATCATGACCCTCTTACTGTACCAGAACAGCGCGATTTTACTTTGTCAGCATAAGCTGAATTCTCCCTCACTCCCGTTCCTGCTTACTGAGGCAAACATGCTCTCTCCACACCCCCACCCCTGGGGAACAGAGCCTCCAGCCCGGCTCGGCTTTCTTCTCCGCTCATCCTCTTCCACTCTAGTGTTCACTAGCTATCTATCAGAAGAAAACGCGAGTGCTGCTCACACGTGGTCGCCACAGGGCACTGCTACGCTGTTGCTAGGGTGCTCTGACTGGTTTCTAGAATGTTGCTATGAACGTTCAGAGTAGCTCCTAGAGCATTTCTAGATGGTTTCTAGCGTAAACTGTAAAAAAAAATGATGAACGGCACGTCTCCGTCTCCTTCAACTGTGGAAAAATGAAGCTAAAATATCCCAGAAACAGCTGCTGTCATCTTGTGCTGATGTCATTTGGAGCGCTGTAGTGATCATGAGCTGTAGTTGCGATATCAGAGTCCAGTCCAAACTCCTTCACTTCGGAGTGAGAGCAATCATGGCTGCCATATTGAAAGGTCGTTCCAAACTGAAAAGCTCAAAACTGGCCACTTCAAAGGGCTTTGAAGGGTACAACTGATGGTCACTCTGCTCTCATAATTCTTTGCACAGTTTAATTGTACATTGACGGCACCTTCTTAATTGCCTCGGCAAGATGGCACAGGAGTGTGTTCCAAGGAACGTTTTTTTAGTCCCCTACAGCCGTCATCCCTTCAATGCTCTCGTTCTGGAGGGTAAACTCTTGGGAAGGGATGAGAGCACAGGGATGAGCCCGTCAGAATGAAATGCAACATTGCTTTCTAAGGTGTTTGGGTTCATTTATAAATATGTGCATGTAATGATCCAAAATGTGAATGTACAATGTTCTCTGAAATGAAACAATTTACGCAATGTCAGTCTGCATTTATATCACAGTTCAGAGGAAGTGCAGCACTCATTATCAACGGGCAAAGAAATCCAAGCGCACACTCTGAAAACTTATGTGCAGTGTACTGGAAGAAAAAAAATGCATTTGAAGCACTTTTTACATGAGAAATTGATAGTAAATTTCACAAAGAATTACAAAGAAACAGCAAGTGATACACTCAATTAAAAGTAGAAAGACTGAAATGTACAGCCATACATTGTTCTTGTTAGTTCACAGTGCATTAACTAATGTTAACAAATACAACAAAAGTTGTGATTTTAATAATGCATTAAATGCTAAAATTAACATTAAAGGAGAAGTCCACCTCCAAAACAAAGATTCACATATAGTCGTAAAGAAATTGTGATTTGTTTGATTGTTTATTGTTTGTTTGTTTGTTTTTGAGAAAAACTTTTCAGGATTTTTCTTCATATAATGGACTGATATGATGCCCCGATTTAGAACTTTGCATTTTGGAAGTTGAAAATCGGGGCACCATATCAGTCCATTATATGAAGAAAAATCCTGAAATGTTTTCCTCAAAAAACATAATTTCTTTGCGACTGAAGAAAGAAAGACATGAACATCTTGGATGACAAGGGGGTGAGTACATTATATGTGATTGTTTTGGAAGTGGACTTCTCTTTTAATATTAATAAATGCTGTAGAAGTATTGTTCATTCATAGTTCATGCTGAATAATGTAGTTAACTAATGTTAACTAATGAACATTATTGTAAAGTGTTACCTTTACATTCTCTTAAGTGATGAATTGCTGTGATGTGAGCACCAAAAAGTTTGTATATTTGTCTTCAGTTCATGTATTCATAACATTTTCACATCAGTTTCAACCTTTATAAATCCTAATTTGTTCCCCTCTCTTGGCAGAGGATAAAATCCATTGTTTTTAGGATAAATTTGACTGTATGTGCATTTTATAAAGAAGACCCCCTTGTCTCTAAATGTAATGTAAATGTATGTTTTTTTTTTTCACCTGTTTTATCATCGATCACTACTCCTCAGCATCATTTATGCAGCACAAGTGCAGGATGAGTTATATGGCAAAAGATAAATCCTTTATGTTCTGGAGATCCCTAATTCTAAGTATGAGCAATAACAATAGTGATTCTTGCCCCAGCAAGCACCATTAACAAAATAAAGCATATTTTGGCCTTTGGTTGCCTAAAAACCTAAATGCTCCACTGTCTTTTATTTTCTGTCTCTGAATGAATGAATAGCAAGCCGGACCCTTTTGTGTGAGAGCGCTCTTGCATTTGGGTCTTAGCTCCGAGGCATCGGGGTCGACAAAGGCTGCATCACAATGTACAAAACTCAATATCGCAATGCATCTCACTCCAAAGAGGTAATATTTCTGCTTCAAAACATGCTAAGGGCAAAATAAAAGTATCTATTGTTGCATGCCTTCATTGTCATACATTCAATAAGCAAAGCCTTGGCAGGCAGAGGGCAAACTCACAGATGACATCGCTCTAAAGACTGCAAAAGACAAATCGTCGTGACTGAAAGGCCTCGCTGCCGGGGGGACGTCGCTAATAGACTCCGTTGTCCATTTCTGCAGCAACACAAGCGCATTAAGCTCAGGATGTCAGTATGTTCACCACACACCAGAAAGCTTATCTCTCACACAGACAGTACGGGCTTATTGTTTTTGGGTCACACAGAACCAGACGTTTGATCTTAGGCATCATGTCTGGTCCACTATGTTGCTCATTCTGGCCAAGAATCACTGTCACCAACCACCAACCAATTTGGTTTTAAATGTGATGCTAAAGACAGGGTAAAACTCAAATTATAGCACCTCTTTACCAGATGTGATGCACTCTATGTATGTTTATATGTCAATAAAAGTAGTCTAAATCTGTTTATAATATAAAGTAATGGGCTGTGTCTCTGCAGAAGACTTAAATTAAACTTTTTTTTTCAATTCAATTCAAGTTTATTTGTATATTGCTTTTCATGATACAAATAGTTGCTTTACACAAAATTAAAGTTTCTACAATATATTTAGTAGTAGCTTACTAATGGTGACTATGTGAAGTTGATGTACATATGGCAGAGATGTGTGGTATAAATCAATCATTAATGTAATCAAACAGACAATGAACACTACTAACAGTAATGAATTATATGATGCAATCAAACTTATAGGAGAATTCAGTAGTGCTGTATGTTGTTTCAGGGTTGGCATCATCTGAGGTCCCCTGAGGGTTTGACATCATCTCTTCTTAAGTGTTCTGGATCCAGAGTAAGGCTTGTGTAATTCCTAGTTACCATGGGATGTCAGTCAGAAACAGAGAAACAAATAGGAACATAATTAGTGTAGCTGCTGTTCAAACCAAACTAAATGATTTATTTAACCCATGCTAAAGAATAATAATGTTTATTTGATCAGCTATAACTGCAGTACAAGATTATGAGATGCATTATATGAATGCTTGGCTAAAAAGATGAGTCTTTAATCTAGATTTAAACAGAGAGAGTGTGTCTGAACTCTGATTGTTATCAGGAAAGTTATTCCAGAGTTTGGGAGCCAAATTTGAAAAAGCTCTACCTCCTAGTGAACTTTGCTATCCTAGGAACTACCAACAGTCCAGAGTTTTGCAACCTTAGGGAGCGTGATGGATTGTAGCGTGGTAGAAGACTAGTTAGGTACACAGGAGCTAAACTGTTAAGTGCCTTATAGGTAAGAAGTACTATTTTATAGCTGATGCGGAAGCTAATAGGTAGCCAGTGAAGAGACTTTAAAATTGTAAAATATGATCATATTTTCTTGATCTGGTAAAGACTCTAGCAGCTGCATTTTGGACTATCTGTAGCTTGTTTATTGAAGATGCAGGACAAACACCTAGTAGTGCATTACAATAGTCCAGTCTAGAGCTCATGAATGCGTGAACTAGCTTTTCTGCATCAGAAACAGGTAACGTTTCGTAGCTTGGCAATGTTTCTAAGATGGAAGAATGCTGTTTTTGTAACATGAGAAATATGATTTTCAAAAGACAAGTTGCTGTCTAAACATGTTTGTTTTCAACAGTCTTTTGTGATCTTCCAAGTTTGGTCACCTTTCAGCAGAAGAACAGAAAGCTCTCAGGTTTCATTAATAACTTCTTAAATTGTGTTTCAAAGATTAAGCAAAGTCTTAAAGGGGTCATCGGATGCAAACTTCACTTTTTCATGTTGTTTGAACATTAATGTGTGTTGTCAGTGTATGTAC
The DNA here is from genome assembly GCA_012976165.1 of Labeo catla. Lineage (NCBI taxonomy): Eukaryota > Metazoa > Chordata > Actinopteri > Cypriniformes > Cyprinidae > Labeo > Labeo catla. The sequence continues at coordinate 385,225 of VONZ01000276.1, read as the reverse complement.
AAATCTACACTATAATGATAAAAATCCATGCAGTGGTTTTTAATTAATCTGTAAAAATAATATCCCCTTTTTCAAATCGAGCCGTTCTCAGAGGCCTGTCGGTGTCGCTCCCATGATAGTTGATTGACATTGAGTGATTGAGGTGTTGTGTTGGTGGATGTAATAATGAACATAGTGGTCGTCATTTACTCCCGACATCTGAGCCGCTGAAGATGCAGTGGATTACGTTTGTTTGTGAAGGGAATGCACCTCCCGATCTACATATATCCGTCTATGTTCACGCGAATCATTCGTGATCCAGCTTCACTTACACCAGAAGTGAGTATAAGCGGTTTTTTATGATTCTTTGCGATCGCCTTTCCTTATAACGTGGTAGTTAGGAAGTTTAGTGGCTAAATGCGGCTAAAGTAAACAAACACGTCACTCCACAGAGAGAAAAGAGGGGGCGGGGCGAGCAGAGCTCATTTGCATTTAAAGGAACAACCCCTTAGAATGAAATGATTTTTGCAGAGCTGATTTTGGCAAGGTAAAAAGGGTGTTGTTTTACAAAACCACTGAGAATTTTTAATCAAAGTATATTAGAGACTTTTCATTAAGACCCTAAAGAATCATATCAGCTTGTGGAAAATGGGCATCCGATGACCCCTTTAAGGGATTGAAATGTAAATTTAGGTGAATTAACACATTTTCCTTTTAGATTTATCACCAAAACAAAAAATTAAGTGCATAAATGTTTCTGTGACTGTATAAAGCATGTTTCTACCTCCCCGCAAGCTACGCCCATGGTCTTTACACTGCAAACAACACTGTCTTTATGTGTTAATTCACATGCACGTCTGATAGAAAGCAACTTACATTATAATCTTGTTATCTCAACTCACATGTACATCTTTTAGAAACATATTTTAATAAACATGTTGCCTTTTATCCCTACCTACAGCCCAAGACATTCGCGTGACGCTACACTCTTAGAAAAAAACAGCTGTCACTGGGAAGGTGTCACGGGACGTTGTTGAAGGGAGAACGCAGGAGTCATTGAATATCTGAAACAGTCTTTAATAAATGAAAACACAGGGAAATAATCCAACATGAGGAGAAAGCAAACACACATAACCTACAAGTAGACCAGACAATGGAGAACTGAACAGGCAGGAACTAATACGCACAGAAAATTACAAAAACACAGGTGCACGGGATAAAGCAATCAAACTAAACAAGAACAGGAAAATGACCAAATAAGGAAAACTAGGAAATGAGACAGGGAACAAGGAAAAACAAGTCCATAACCCTGACAGAAGGTTGACCGCACACTAGAGCATTTTCACATTTTAACACCGTGTCCTAACTACACGCGCCGCAACACCACGACACATGATAAAAGGTGTCATTTCCATGTTAATTGGAGTTTTTTCCTAACTAGCCGTGATAGCGGCGCACTAAATTTCTATTTTAGAAACGGTTTCTATTTCCGCGACTGGAACAACAACATACAAAGCAGTGACTGTGATAATCTCAGGTATGGATTATCTGCTTTATTCAAAGTTGAATGTGTCTAATGTGAGTTTGAATATCATTTTGTGTGACCATTATAGCCATACTGAAAGCAACAACAGAAAGTTTACCTCAGAACTTGAAAATAAATTAAAGCAAAGGTGTACATTAAAACTGTGAACTCAGTGTGAACCAACAAGTGTATTCCATAACAAAAACTGTATTAGTCACTCAGTGTGTACATTTAGTAATGTTACAAAGGTTTAATATTAATGAATTAGATAATAAACTTGCCAATTTTGTTGGGAGTGCAGTGTACTTAAGCGGTTCTGAATGGCTGTGATATCTGTCACGCAGTGTTGGGGAGTAACTAGTTACATGTAACGGAATTACGTAATTTAATTACAAAATAAATGTAACTGTAATTAGTTACAGTTACTGAGAAAAAAATGTGTAATTAAATTACAGTTACTTTTGAAAAATGCCAGTGATTACAAAGGGGATTACATCTGAATTTTTTCACACACCCACCCACACTTACAGATTTAATTGACTTCTTTCATAAATTGCATTGACTGCTCTAAAATGAGACGCCAATGTTTCAGGAGTTTAGGACACAGAATAGGACACATGCTTATTCGATAACTGTTTTATTTCCTATTTGGGTTTATGCATAAACTTTATTTTTTAAGATTGTTTTTTCCAAGGCATTGTTAGATGCTAGTGTTTTCTGTCATAACTATGCAAACATTTGATTTCAAACCCAGTATCATAGCTATTAAACTATTTCTTGTTATGATGTTATTTATGTTATGATCTTGTTATGACATATAGCGCAACTGCGCTCACAGTGACCCGAGTTCGATTCCCGTCTCGAGGTCCTTTGCCGATCCCGCTCCCCTCTCTCCTCCCAGCTCTTTCCTGTCATCTCTCTACTGTCCTATCACAATAAAAGGCATAAAAAGCCCAAAAATATAAGTAAAAAAAAAAGTCTGAATTTGTGGTGGCTGTGCTTTAAATTAAATTATTACACAGCTCAGACTCATCCGGGGCGACTTAAGTCAGTGCTATATGCTTGATAATTTTTCTTGGTGGAAGCTTTGCGTTTGGTTAGCTAATAAAATATTAAAGCTTAATTTAATATTATGTGTACAATTTCTTAATTCTGTCATCTGGTATCGTGGACTTGCGCTATTGTTTCATACAAACACAGCTGCTGCCATTTTTTTTTTTTTTACACTATAAGATATAAGATAACTAACAAACTAGTACTACTACTTAATTATTTATGTGGTGAAATGTTGTGTAAGAATACTGGTATGACTGCACTCTATCCCTATCTCTAGTTTGAACTTGCCGTTTACTAGCAACTGATTTCTTCATGGAAGCTTTGTGTTCAAATATTTCAACTCAGATCAGTGTTTTGTGTCTAATAATTTTGACACGAAACATCTAAATAATCTATCAAGCTGCTGTGTAATAAGTGAGATAATGTACATTCAGCCAGTTGTTATCGCAAAATAAAGATGTATATTATCCCTTACTTATTATAATCTTAATTCAAGTGATGAAGGATTTTGAGAGTCTGACAGTAATCAGTGTTGAGTGCTACTGTAAGGTTAACTCTGCCTGGTATAAATGTTTCAAAATCATGAACAGTTGAAAATATTAGACATTTAGAAAAGTAATCAAAAAGTAATTAAAAGTAATGTTACATTACTTTAATAAAGTAATTGAAAAGTTACACTACTTATTACATTTTAAATGAAGTAACTTGTAATCTGTAACCTATTACATTTCCAAAGTAACCTTCCCAACAATGCTGTCACGTCACATCTGGTATAGACACACAAATTGCTTGTCGCTGGAATCCTACTGTGTCGTGTGTAGTTAGGACACGGTGTAACCGATTTTTAAAACCGTGGGAGACCACAGACATGAAGACATTTTCAGGTGATTTTTAGCCTTATTATCCTCTGAACGCACACACACGATGATACGACCAGACTGTGAGACCACACACTCGTCGATTGTAGGAACGATTTCACAGTGACACGAGAGCTCGCGGAGACTCGCAAGATCAAACGTGACTAAAGAAGAAAAACAAATGGAAGACAACTGACGTTGTCAGCTGGTTCTCCTGGCTTGTGTTTTCACAGCGAAAAACAAAGTATAAAAAAGAAAATGGGTGATGTATTTTACTGCCGGCCCTGATCGCAAAACACAGCTATACAGTATAGTTGAAAACAATGTGCGCAAATAGATGAAACACATTCAGACATTCAGAAAAACACTCCCCTCCCTCCAAACACAGTTCTCATAGAACACCAGACACATAAACCAGCCAAAATGCTTTACATTTCTTGAAATAATAATTTCTCAACATTAAACATCGATTGTGAGTCTTTATTCACCTGTTTCTTGTGGTTTCTTTTTAAAATCCATAAATGTAAATAGTGAAAATTACATTGCTAATATCATAGAAAAGCATAGTTTAATAATAGCGGGGCAGATTGTAACGCAGTGTTACAACGTTCCCCATCAGCGCCACTGGAATATAAAAGTGGTTTGTGTCTTCTGCTGATTTGCCAAGCATTAATAAACTGTAAATAATTATCTAAACTGATAAATAACAGATTGGAGATTAAAATAATAGCAAATTTGTCTCATTTCAAATGAATACTAAAAACTGAGATGAAAAATTTACTTTTACTATGGTAAAATAAATATTCAGTGATATCATCAAAAGGCTTTTGAATTTTGGCGCACTTTTTTCTCTGTATAGTGTTGCTATGGCAACTAGTAAACACGTAAATTTGGTTATGCTAGCATGTGTGGAAATATTTAAACCACGTGTGTTACAACTAATCCCGCGTTATATATATTGTGCCCTGCGCTCCCCTAAGTGACGCTTGCTTGCTCTCATTGGCTATCGCGGGTATCACGTCAGAGGCAGCCGATCAAGAATCCTAAATATCAAACATGTTTGATATTTACGATTCAAATTTGGGGACGCTTCGTCTCAATCAGGAGCAATTTAATAATCATAATGACACCACACATTTGCAACAAGCCTCGAATTAGGCCACGCCCCCGATCATTCGGCAGCATCATTTGCAGCTTATTAATAGTTAGGTAGTTGTTAGGTTCATGTATTGGGTAGGATTAGGGAAACTCATTCTCACTCCCAAGTCATCACATACTGACGCTTGGTCAGGACCCCTTTGGCGTCACTTTTGGATTTTCATTGATTTTAGTTGTTTGCCTTAATTTAATGGTTTGCATGCATTTGTAAAAATATTATTATTATTTTTTTTTTTTATAAATTTATACTTTCATTGCAGCACCTAAACCCACCCTTACCCTAAACTTACCCACTTCTGAACAATATAAAACACATAACAGGCAAATATAAGTACAGTCACAGGTATTTATTGCAGAAACTGACCATGAACAAGTATTACAAACAAGTCGTGTTGCATTCCGAGTCTTCTGAAGCTATACAATATCTTTATGCGAATAAGAAATTAAAACGTAAGGTTTTATCATTGAAAATGATCCTGCTCCGTTAATGCGTTCACATCTCATTCAAAAAGATACTCCTGAACATTAGCATTATGCAATCCGTCACGAGACACACAAGAGCCAATGGCATTTCACAATCAAGGCTGACGTGACACTTCCTCTGGCGGGCGGACTTTTTAAAATGTATTTACGCACAAACAGACTGAGCTTTCCTCTCACGAATCAATCGTTTGCCTCGGAAGGCTTGGAATATTAATACTTTTTGAATAAATGATGACTGTAGCTGTATCCGCCGGTTATATCTTGTGTTTTATTGACAAATGGTAGGTTTAGGGGCAGGGGTTGGGTTACGTGCTCGTAAATGTGTAAATAATTAAATGTAAATACAACTTGTGACTTTACATTGAGAAATCACACCCCAACATATATGCAATAATGGCAATATTATCACCCAATATATAATTTAGATAAAATTCCCAGTGCCTTTTGTCAGCATTATGACGCCAAGGCTTTCTTATTTAAAGCAATGAAGGACGCTGCGTGTCGAAAAATAACGCTAAAGAGTCCTGACCAAGCGTCAATACATGACGAGTTGGGAATGAAAAGGTGTTGCTAGGGATGTAGAATATGCTCATGCAGAATAGGTGCTTTATAAGTAATAATAAACAGCCAATATGTTAATAATAGGCATGCTAATAAGTAACTAGTTAATAGTGACAATTGTTCCCTATATTAAAGTGTGACCCAGCAAAGCTTACTTTATATATAGCACCTACTGTATGTGTCTCACTACTTTGCATTGTAGCTTGCAGTGTAGTGTTCAACTTGGCTTTTTTCTCTAGAGTAGCTGTTAGCTTAGCTTGCTATATTTGTTGACTTGCTTGTCCAACATGACTTGACACCTTGTAAACACACCATTTTTTTCCTAACAGAGCAACACACCATAGCTACTAGCTCCATCCTCCAATATCACTCGTTCAACTCGTTTTAGAGAATTCCATGTCTTTACCCAGGCTAAACGTTTAGGGTTGAAATGAAAAGTCAGTCATTACACTCTCACAAAAAAGGTACAAAAGCTGTCACTACGGCAATCCCTTTTTAAAAGGTATACTTTTGTACCTATTTTACCCTGTAAACTGCTCATATTAAGAACTTAAAGGTGTATGTTAGTACTTAAAGTGTAAATATTCGTACCAAAATGGTACGTATTAGAACCTTTTGTAGGGGTACTGCCCTGTGACAGTTTTTGTACCTGAGAGTGTATTTTTACTTACATGTACTTTAAAACCTGTTTGATTTTCTGCCTTGCATCAAACAAGGTTTGTTTCATTTTCTCACTTTGTCAACTGCTTTTTTTTTTCCAGAAAAGGTAATTGCAACTTTTTTTTTCTCACAATTGCAAGTTTACATCTAACAATTCAGATTGTTTACCTCAGAACTGCATGTTGTAAACTCGCAGTTGTGAGCTCTAAAGTCCAATTCTGAGGAAAAAAAGAGAGACTGTTTTCTTAGGAGTTTACATCTCACAGTTCTGACTTTATTTCTCGGAATCGCAATGCTGAGAAAAAAAAAAAAGGCAGAATTGCAAGTTTATATAGCACAATTCCTAAAAATAAAGTCGGAACTGCAATATGTAAACTTGCAATTGTGAGAAAAATGTCAGAATTGTGAGAAGAAAATAATAATTAGTGGTGGAAACGGGCTTCCATGCAGTGCAATAAATAAATGAATACCAACCACTTTAACATGGACATTTCTTTACCATGAACATCTTGCCTTAAAATTACTGTGGAAACCCGGCAAAGAGAGAAGCGATAGCAGTGCCTATGGCTCTGTTAACTGCAGTCTGTTTGGTGTCCTGTAGCATTTCAGTGTTATTGCTTTGCAATTTTCCAGATGACAAATTTATACAATATCAGTGTGAGATATAAAAGAGAGGAATAAACATGGGGAAAATAGCATGCGTCAGACAGACAAAGAGAATACTAGAGCTGATACACACTGTAGAAGAAATCACTGTAGGGGTCTGCTGTTGTGTCGGGTCGGTTGCGCAAACTACACTCATCTTAATTAGGCTCTCAGGGCAGTGCGTCTGTGCGATAGCGCCCGGCTCGACTAATCTCTCCTACTGTTCCTGTTTACTGACTGTCTCTGTGTTTGCCTGCCGAGCTTCTCTGTCTATAGAGGTTAAGCTGCTCTGCATTTCCTCTGCAGTGAATGAGAAGAAACGCCTTTGAGTCATGGGGAACTGTGCAGCCGTACAGTTCGGTCGAGGGATTGTACCAAAGTCCCACATCTCTTCCAGCTTTTCCTGGTCTTGTCACAGCTGTATTAGGGGCACTTGTGTGGTGTAGCTATATTTGGCTCTCGGATCGGCCTGTAAACGTACTATTTATGCAGCTCTGACTGTCAGGGCATTGCTATCAAGTTGTAAACGTGCAATCTCAGAACAAAAGGTACAAAAGCAGCCACTGGGGAAGTACCTTAAGCTACTAAAATGCACCATTTAGGTACTAATTAGGTATATGTGCTTTAAAGGCAGTAATATGCACTCTTTAGGGGTAAATAAGGTGCAAAGGTGTACATTTTTCAAAGGTACTGGAGCAAAGGAGAATGTGCTCCAGGTAAAATTTTAGCATATTTCTAGCATATAAGTTTATAGCATATTCTGGTTTATTTGTGAAATTTGATATCAATTTAAAAGTTAAAACTTAATATTATTTATTTTTTGTTTGCAATTTTATCATCTGCCAATGGCTCTCCTTTTCCCAATAAGTCACCTGATTTCTTCAATCATTCATTTCCACTGCATAAAATAGCTTTCATTATTTTAAAAATCCCTATATGAGCAATAATAATACTGCACTCACTCAACAGCAGAAATGACATTGTGCACGCATTTATTTTGGTCACTATCAAGTGCAGATAAGCAAAGTGACTCATACGGCCCACTTGGGTGTCTTCAGTCTTTCCAAAACGGTTGTTCTCCAACCCGTCCCGTGTGCTCATACGTTCACATGCGTCATGCAGTCATCGCCCAGACACATTTACACCAATGCAGCAGCGCTCACAGGTCAATGAACCGCCAAGGTTATTATTGCTTTGCATTTTTACATTTAATTTTATTTAAATGACATTGTTTAATGCACAAAGCAAGAGTATCCTTGTAAAAAAATGCACTTAACTGTATTGAATGTACACTTGTAGCGTACTTCAAATAGTAGTTAGGCCTACATTAAAATAAAAACTGTACTTGCAGATAATAGATAAATTAAACAAACGGCCACTTAACCACACTTGAGTACACTTTAATGATTTTAAAAATGCACTTTGCAATAATGTCAAATAAAACGTTTTACCTTCAAGTACATTTTAAATCATGTTTGAATAATCTTTTGTGGTGTTTTAAAGAAGTGTGCTTATTTTAATGTGTGATTAATGCATATGTAAAGGACTTGATTATCATTTTATCATATATTTTAATGTTCTACATCTCAACTTTATTATTTTAAATGTTTAATTACCTATATATTTAAACAGAGGACATACAAGTTTCAACTGAAATTAAAAGATCTTTTTGTTTTCAAAGACAAAAAAAAGTAATTATGAAATTACATATAAAGATACACTCAAGTTCTATATAGATGGGCCAGATAGCACTCTTAACTGTCTTTAATATAAATTTAAACTGTAATATATTTTTATTTATGCAGTATAAATATGCATAATATGCCCGAAAACATTACATTCATTTTACACTTCACTATGTTCTTTTAAAGTATAGAATTTCTGTAATGCAAACTCTTCTTAAAAGTATGTTAAAGTATGTTAAAGTGTACTTATTTACCATGAAAACCTCAGCCTCTTCCACCCAACTCATTAAATCTGCTGACAATTTTGTCAATTCTGAGTGTGTTACACACAGGTGAGTGGGCTATACAAACCACCTGTAGTAACACACTTATGTACATTAGACACTTTCTATAAACACTCGCTGCTACAAAGACTCAGTAGGATTATGTTTATTTGTGCATTGCACTATGAATCATTTTGCCCTGTGTGCTGCTTCCCTAAAAATCTCACTTCTGCACAATTTAATGCACAAAATATCTCTTTTCCACAATTTCATGTACAAATGTCTCTTTTGTAAAACGTCATGTACAGTGCTTATGTAAAGTTTTTGTTGTCTCAGTTTTGCATGTGTAGTCAACTATTTATTGTAGTTATAGTATTTATAGTATATGTGTAATCAGATGGTTAACCGTTGTATAGGTCTGTAATTGCTTTTCTTATTCGTGTACTGTTGTATGTTGATATTATGCTTAACTAGTATGTAGCACCGTGGTCCTGCGAGACACGATATCTCGTTCCACTGTATGTCCACACATGTAACAGAATGACAATAAACCTCGACTTGACTTGACTTGACTTGAAGTATTGTATTGTTTGAAAAATGTAGTTAGTGTACTCAGTTATATTAACATATGCAGTTGGTTGCAGTCCAAATCATTGCACAGTTTCATTACATTTACGAAAGAATTTTCTACCAGCCATGTGATGCCTTCCTACCGAGCCTGTGACAAATTTATTTAAAGAAATTGCCTGCTGGCAAGTCCTTTTTTTTCTGAGCCATTTTAAATTGCCCATCAGCTATAGTAGTGTTTTCTTGATCTGAGTATTGAGCTCGGATCATCACTGACTCTAAACAAGCCTGGCATGAGAAAACCTCATGATGATGGTGTGACAGCTGGAGCTGTGATGGACACTACTACATGTACAGATGCTGGAGGGTGACCAGGTCGTAACCCTGTGGGATACCCATGAATTTTAATCCGAAATTGGCACACTAAATGGAAACATTTAGGTTTGTTTTCCTGAAGCATCTATTTTACGAAGCACACAGTGAATGCAGTCCGCTGATCCTCTTCACTAATAAACTCTGCAGAATCTCTTTGATGCAGAGGTTTTCTTTGTAGTCAGTGCTAGTGTTTGGCTCTTGCCATGTGCGTATGGTGTCAGACTGACAATGACAGATGCGGTACACTTTCTTACAGTATTTGGTGAGCAATTCTACTTCCAAATCCCATGCAAACTCTTTCAGGATTTACAGAGGTAGTCAAAAGCCTGGGTCTGAGAATCAGGATTTGGAACTGTAATTACAAACTGCCAGTTCAAAACTAGCCTGCTTGAAGGTTGGTTGAATGTTAAAGTTTTATTGGTGAAATGAGGGTGAGCGAACGTACAAGACTGTAACCGAGGATTGGCCGAGTGCTGGTTTTATTTTAGATGTTAATAAATTATATTAATAAGTCTATGAAAGGCAGTCAGATGAGGTATAGAATCAGACTGAATTCATTTGGAGAGAGCATTAAGGTTGCATCTGGATTCTTTCATTTCAAACAAGCAAACCTGTACAAAGTCAGGTGCATGCAAATATATAGAGTTGCAATCAAAATTATTCAGCACCCTTGACCCGCAAGCCATTCTGCAACCATGAACAAAATTTTATCAAAACAATTAAATCAAGGCATTAGTAAACTGTTAATACACATTTGAATGATTCTGAGGATGTAAAGTTGATGAAATAAATTAAATTGGCTCTAAGCATTCATGTACAAGATTATTAAAAGTAGAATTTTGTCGAAAATCTTTTGTTCTTTATAACCTCTAGTAAACACCGCCGCTAAGTGGGTCCTGACACCTCTTTACTGGAATACTGGCCTCGCTTGAAAACGTTTCCAGATCTCTGATAATCTTTGGTTTTCATGTTGCTTTCTTCAGATTCCACCAAATATTTTCAGTGAGATTTAAATGTGAACAGGCCACTCCAGAACATTCCATGACTGATCCCTGAACCAAACATAAGTAAATTTAAATATACACTTTGCGATGGTTGTCCTGCAGGAATGTCCACTGATCATCAAGCTCTAGTCTCTAAACACATCACAATCTTTGACAAAACAGCCTGATACTTCAAAGAATCCATGATGTCTGCTCATAGGCTTTGTCTTCTTCGGACAGACATACCGCTGATCCATGGATCCAAAAAGTTGCTGTTTGCTCACATCACTCCATATAATATTCTTCCAGAACTTCACAGCTTTATTCAAAATAATTACAGCATACCAAGTCATTCTTTTATGCTTTTCTCTTGGTCGAGACTGGTATTTGGTGAGCTGTCCTGACATGAAAGCTGTGCTTGTTTAGTGTTCTTCATATACTCTGCATTTAAATGTTGAGTAACGCTTTAGTTTAGGGACCAATTCTCACTATTAACTAATTGCTTTTTAGTATGGATTTTACTAGCGTGTTGGCTGTGTTGTAGTACTAGCACATACCCATACTTAAACTTAAAGGAGAAGTTCACTTCCAGAATAGCAATTCACAGATAATGTACTCACCCCCTTGTCATCCAACATGTTCATGTCTTTCTTTCTTAAGTCGTAAAAAAATTATATTTTTTGAGGAAAACATTTCAGCATTTTTCTCCATATAATGGACTGATATGGTGCCCCGATTTTGAACTTCCAAAATGTAGTTTAAATGTGGCTTCAAACGATCACAAATGTCAGTTATTAGAAACGATATTAGAAACGATCAGTTATTTTCATAAAAATAATACAATTGCTATACTTTTTAATGTCAAACGCTCGTCTTGTCTTGCTCTGCCTGGACTGTTTTTGTTCTGGTTCATGTCAGTTAGTGTATGTGGAAAAACTCCCATCTCATGTTCTCCCTCAACTTCAAAATCGTCTTATATCACTGTTTTACCTTATTAAGGGTGTTTGATCTTCTTTGCAAAGACTGTGTCTGTTCTTCTGCAGTGATGTAGGATGATTTTGAAATGATTTTTGAAGTTGAGGGAGAAAATACGATTGGAGTTTTTCGACATACACTAACTGTCTTGAGTCAGAATACACAGAGTTCAAGGAGAGCAAGACAAGACGAGCGTTTGACATTAAAAAGTATATAAATTGTATTATTTTTATAAAAATATTGGATCGTTTCACTAGATAAGACCCTTCTTTCTTGGCTGGGATCGTTTACAACCACATTTGTGATCGTTTGAAGCCGAATTTAAACTACATTTTGGAAGTTCAAACTCGGGGCACCATATCAGTCCATTATATGGAGAAAAATCCTGAAATGTTTTCCTCAAAAAACACAATTTCTTTACAACTGAAGACAGAAAGACATGAACATCTTGGATGACAAGGGGGTGAGTACATTATCTGTAAATTGTTGTTCTAGAAGTGAACTTCTCCTTTAACAACAACTTTACGTACTGATAATAAGCAGCAAACTTTGAGTTTATTGAGGCAAACATTGTAGTAATAGTTCATTAATAGTGAGAATTGGTTGCCACAATAAAGTGTCACCAATTTCTTTCTTTCTTTATTTGTTCCTGCCTCCTTTCATCAGGAGTGTTTTTCTCATATCAAACATTTTACTCCACCTGATGATACTGTTTTGTCACTTCAGCATCCTCAAAGATTTTCTGGTACAAGATATTTTTAACTTATTAGTAATGCTGCCAGCTGTGTCTCTAGGAAATGTTTCTTGGAGTCATAGATGATCTAATTTAATGAAACTTAATAAATAATACAAAAATAATGGCTAATAAATAAAATTTAATGGCTTATTCTCCATAGCTTCTGTAAGAGTTCTTTTGGCCTGGCTCAGTGTTAGCGGATGCATGGACTGAAATGGTGTATGTGTAACAGCTCAAGCAAATTAAGTCCTTTTGTAGAGTTTCCAAATGCACAATTGTGTTTTAAACACAATTTTGTACCCTACCATACAAATAAGTGACTTACAAGCAGCAGTGTTGAATAATTATGTCTACAGAAGCAGTAACAGTAAATACTGAGAATATAAAAAGCGTTTGCTCGCAGTCATGCGGCTATCGACTGCACTTTGACCGCAGTCGCTGCTTACACACTGCTGTGTTAAGAGCATAACGGATTATCTAGGGGTCAAATTGATTAACAACATCACGTCGATAGACCATTGTGTCTTCATCAGGCCTGTGTGTTGCCCTAGGGCTTTATCTGTTATTCTATAATGTCTACAGCAAACATCTAACAGTGAGTTCTTCATTTTGCTTTGCTTTTTGAGGGCAGATTTGACCGACAGATGTTCTGGTTTATTGCAATATACAGTTGAGCATGATGCCAAATGCTGTTCATCTGCATGCTAATACTGATGATGTCTAGGTATGATTTTATGTTCAGATGTGAAATGTTTGAGAAAGTCTTCCTGATGTTGAAAGATTAACTATTAGTACTGATTCACAGTTAAGCACAGGCCTAAATGATAGCACAGAGAAGAACATTCAGGCACATTTTCCTGGTGAACTGACAGAGAAAAGGACAAATAAAGAGAAAAATGATGGGAGCACACAAGAGCAAGTTTTCTAAACTAGTGCTGCTGTGCACTAGTGTTTCAATTTTTTATGAAATCACATTTTTAAACACACACTAAATTATGTTACAGTATTGCGTAGTTTGCATGTCTGTTTTATGTATTTTATCACATCTAAATCCTTGCTTTAGATTTTCTGAGAAATCAGTGCTGAAAAATCTTTTGGCCCAGTAATACCAATGCATTCCTCAGCAAGCACTAATAATAAATAATTCAATAAATAAATAACAATCGATAGATAAAAAGTCTCATTTGTCCTTGTCAATCCTTTACACCTTCAGCAGAACTTTAGCTTGGTCTCATACAAAAGGTCGTTTTTCAGCTGCCTTATTCTGACTGAGAAGGTCATATTTCTACCAATTTGCAGCGTGTGGTAGAAGATCGATAGCTGACGTCCAAGTGAGGGAAAAAGACAGAACCTTGGGAGTGTGCAAGCGGTGGTGTTTTTACAACTCGTGGTCAATAACATAGAACTGTCTGCTTCCCTCGTCTCCATCTCTCTTTCCTCCTGCCTCTCTGTTTTCCATTCCTTTTCCTTTCCTGACTCTCTCCTCGTGGTGGAGGAGAGCTATAAATTTAAGTGGGGAATTACCGCTAACTGTTGGAATAAATTAGAGTGCTTTTGCATCTGTAAACACAGTCTGACTACCTAATTACTGCACAACCCACAGAGAGAGAGAGAGAGAGAGAGAGAGGTTAGTCGAGCACAAGTGTTTGTGTTGCTCCATGCGTGTCATGCGTTACATGTTTTTGAGTGTAGGTAGTCATGGCTACATTTTTATTTCACTAAGAAGCACATTTTTAATATGGTTGTGCACCATTTGAGAACGCCTTTTAAATCCCACATGAATTCCTGAATTTGAGATGATATACTCACTGTGATGGACTGGCCATCTGTCCAGGGTGTTTCCTTGCTTTGCGTCCCGAGACGCTTGAATAGACCACAGTCAGGCTATCGTTACAATTAATGTTGGATAGGAATGAAGACAAGGCTGCAAGGGATAAAAGTGCAGCATCTTCAGTGGATTGTACCATTGTTTAGCTGATGAAACATCTTCCCAGAATACTTTCGGCAGACAAAAACAAGACGTTTTTTGACAGCGTCAGCAACCGTTTCATAAAAACAACGTGTTTAATCTGCAGCAGGTAAACGTCTTGATGCGAAAGCTATTTGACAGAATCGATTTCTTGACTTGAATCAATTGATCTTCAAAAGCAGGTTTTAAAAGTACAATGGCACTATATAGATTGGTGGTTTGCTTTTTAGATGGATCTCTTGATTGAGCATCTGTGTAAAGAGGAAGTCATTGACGGAGGAAGACTGAGTGATTAAGGCACAGCTTGAGAAGCGTCGGTTTGTGACTGTCGTGGCCTTTACTCCGCACGCGCTGCTCATTAGCAAGTGTAAACAGGCCCAGAGCGAACATCTTCACTTACTAACAAGACTCAGAGCTCCACATACACTCACAGATGTAGATGCCCAGGAAATGCTGTGAAAACCCTTCTGAGGCCTCATCACTCATCTGGCAGGATAAATACACAGCAGATATCGAGACGGGCCAAACTGAAAGAGTACACAGTAAACAGTGTGCAAGCGGTGTGTCACCGGTCCCAAACAGAAAAAAATCACTGCAGAAAATAATGAATAACAACATTCTGATGCTTTCTTTAATTGCTTCGACCTTGTTTTTTCTCTGTCTTGCAGGTGACAGGTACAGTAAGTAAACAATTTTAACTGATAACATCAACAGTTTTTCTTTTCCTTTACAGGTTTCACTGAAGACGCCTTTTCCTCTGCGTGCTTGCATTCATTCACACTTTCATACCCTTATATTGAGTAAATGCACGTGTGAATGCAGCTAGTGTGAGCACATCGTGTACTCTCATACGCTGATGAAAATAATATCATAATTATAAAATTAATCTTTAAAGTAATAGTCAAAAAGTCATGACCTCATAATTGGGAGAGATCACTGTTTAGATTATCCATCACTGGTGGCACTTTCAGTGCATATCAGTGATTTAGCTAAGAGTAGCTAATGTTTTTATAATGTGTATTTTTCTAACTATATTATTAAATTGTAAACATAACCTAAAGACCATTCACTGATCATGATGTACACTGCTAAGTTAGCCAACAGTACCTGTTAGCATTCCCATTATTTCCAATGGCAGTTTCTCAGATTTATTTATTTTTTTTAAGTCATGCATCTTGTGAGCTGTAAATGCCATGCAATTAATCACTCTAGAGCTGTAGGAAATGATGTCATCGCGCAGCTGATTGGCTGGTGGCACCAGAAAAACGCACGCAGTCCCAAGTCCTTCACTAGCGAACCATGCAAATCAATTGGGTAAAGGTCACAAGCGGCTCTGCATATAAACACCTTTACTTGTGTTCTGCTGGCTTATTCACTCTGCACTTGTCTGTGTAACGGGAAAATGTCACAAAATAAACAAACAAACAAAACAGAAGTATGAAGTTGCAATCATGGCTGCCAAGAAAGAGACTGGGTTATTCCTAAACCTTAAAAGAATATTTCACCCAGAAATGAAAACATTCACCCAAACACATGAAAACAAAGATGTGAACTGATGGACTGGAGTGGTGTGGATTACTGGTGGATTACTGTGATGTTTTTATCAGCTGTTTGGACTCTCATTCTGACGGCACCCATTCACTGCAGAGGATCCATTAGTGAGCAAGTGATGGAATGACATATTTACACAAATCTGATGAACAAACAAACTCATCCTAATCTTGGATGACTTGAGGGTGGGCACATTTTCAGCAAATATTCATTTTTCAGTGAACTTTTTGATGAAAGGAGAAGTCCACTTCCTGAACAAAAATGCACATATAATGTACTCACCCCCTTGTCATCCAAGATGTTCATGTCTTTCTTTCTTCAGTTGTAAAGAAATGATGTGTTTTGAAGAAAACATTTCAGGATTTCTCTCCATATAGTGGACTTCTGTAGTGCCTGTGAGTTTGAACTTCCAAAATGCAGTTTAAATGTGGCTTCAAATTAGGGATGGGACAATAAATCGTTGCAACGCGAATCGAGAAATGATTCAGCATCAATTCCGAACACATCGCGATTCTTTCTCAAATCGATTCTGAGCTTAGTTTTGAACAGCAGATGGCACTGCTTGCTTTACAGTCGTGCTCTGCTTGTTTCCAAATCCTTACACGCACTTGAACCTAAAATAATCATTTATACAATTTGAAAAGGTTGAAGTGAATTACAAGGGTGTTCACAGTGGGCTGTTTACAATAATCTCGCATCATAAAAGCATTCTGAGCCGAAGTTCTCTTCAGCACTCTTCTTCATGAGCGTTTGAGTGTGCGGATAAAAACTAGATTAGAGCACCATCCGCTGTTAAAATCTAAGCTCAGAATCAATTCCAAAGAGAATGGCGATGCATTCAGAAGATCTCAGAATCGATCCGCGAATCGATTTATTGTCCCATCCCTACTTCAAATGGCTCTAAACGATCCCAGCATGTCCCAACAGTAACTCCAAACGCTAGTCTATAATGTAAAATTATTTTTTATAATATAGTGCTATTTTATTATATGTTGTTATATGTATGTAAATGCTAAACTAAATGCTTTAGGATTTGTTTATTCAAACTGATATTTTTATGATAAGTTCTTTGCACACTCCAGTTAGTAGGAGCAATACAGTGGAGGTGTTTCTCTGTGGAAGTTTGACCCTGAAACACATCATGCCTCATTTCCTGCTGACTGTGTGTGTGTGTGTGTGTGTGTGCTTGATTAGTCCTTCAATAATTAACACCAGCTTCTTTGCACATCTACTCTCAGCAATTCTCATGAGAACCCTTTAGAAATATGCACATAAAAAGAACGTGGGCGCAATAGATAGAAAACAGGAGGGGGCATTGAGAAGGTGCATAATTGAGGTTCGAGTACTTGTGGCTGCTTGCAAACGGACAGATAATACTTTCCACATTGTTATAAAAATCTCATTATGCATTTGTGGTAATAGAGTCATACTTTAATAGATAAATGTGTCTAAATCCAGAGTAACTGAAAGAATTTCACACAAGTCGCCTTATCTTCTCTGTCGTTATTTAATATCAAAGTCGAGGCTCAGTCAGGCTGACAGTAACTCACGCTTATATAACACAGTGAACGGACCAAAATGTTTAAGTCACCTGCATAATCTCGCTCACTCTCTCTTTAGTAAGGTTATTTATGTTTCAGTAAATTAAAATTCTGGAAAGTTTGAAAAGCTTTAACCTTGGTTAAACTGCAAAGGAATTTGTGTGTTGTTGTTTTTTTCTAGCATGCTGGAGTCTTTACACTGACTTACATTGTCTGATCTAATGACATTTTATTTCCCAACCCTACCTTAAAACTAAACTCTTTCTGCATTTTCACACTTTCACAAAGCCATTATTTAGTACTTTTATTAAGCCGTTTCCTAGTGGGGACAGTTGGCTGGTTCTCACAGTGTAGGTGATGTCAGGTTTTACTGTCCATGTGAGGACACACAACATCTCTCAGCCAGAAACTGCTGGAATAGAAGGTAATGGATGAAGGTAAATAAGTGGATAAAATAAGCCTGCAGAAAAGTACATAGTTTTAAACAAACATACATGAAACAATAATAATTTGTTATGTTTGCTAAGATAACTCCTGCTCCTGTAGGGCTAATTTGGCACATAACTCATCCTGACAAATCATTCAGCATTAAAGCAAATGTATGCATGTACTTACCTTAAAATATCAGTTTCAAATGAATGATGTTTCTCTCAGATGTGCCGCACAAGCCCTAAAAAGTGAAGCCAAAATGTTTCGATCGCCCCCAGGTGTGGGTTCATAAACCACGCCCTCTCCATGTAATCTAATGGGATGTGAGACAAACTAAATCAAATTATGCTTCAAATAATTTCTTTCCAAAGATGGTTTTCACCATTTTAGGTAGTTTTTATGATGCTGATGTATGTTCAAGTGTTCCCTTTCCTAATAAATTTGGTTGTAGTTAATTATTTGATGCTATAAAAACAGGGTGTGGTGTCATGATTGTGATCTTGCGGACGTGTCTGTGGGAAATAAATTGGTACTGCGGATCCACCTCACGACCACTACTGCGCAGACTCTGGCTCCAAAATGACATCATTTTTGCAAGATGACAGAGGCTATACTGAGAGGTTTTGGCTTTACTTTTCTACAGTGGAAGGAAGTGGAGATGCCTTGTCCATCTTTTTTTTATCAGTCTATGGTTTCTTTCCTCTCACAGGTCTGTGTACACTCTAAAAACGCTGGGTTATGCCTGTTGGCTCATTATGTTGGGTTATTTTTCCAGTGTTGGGTAGTTTTTGTGGCTGGGTCAATCTCACTGACCACTGAAACCATACACCCCTCTCCTCCCTCTGCCGAAATAACCCAGTGTGGACTCACTTCAACCCAGCTGTTGGCCAGTGTTGCCAAGTCCGTGGTATTCCCGCGAATTGGGCTACTTTAACACTTTGCCACGGGTTGTTTTTAATGTCCGGGGGTTGAATCGACCCCAATAACATCATATTTAGCCCCAGAAATGTGAATTTACCAGGGGAACCCAGACAAAAAAAACTTGTATTTTATCCCCCTGAACACGATTTTTAATGGGAAATCCCCCCTCAAAACATGACTGGGCTAGTTTTGGGCTAGTTTTAAGTAGCAGTTGGGCGGGTTTTGTTGTGAAAACCTGGCAACCCTGCTGTTGGGTTTCAGTCGGAGCACAGGCTTTTCATTCTCTTCAGAAGAGAGAGCGAGTCCTCAGTGCCGCCGATTTCCTGCACTTCTTTAGTGAAATTAAGGTTTGTACACATTTTATTTACAACGTATATGTGATATTGTATTCGTTGTATTTATCTATAAAGTCTTTACAGTGCTGTAAATGAATTTATTTTGCACAATGCAACATACAGGGACGAGATGACATGTCAGTCAGCTAAATGTGTCAGAAACATGTCAGATACACCATGTTTTGCATAACTGATTAATTAATTAATTAATTAATTCAATGTTAAACTATGGAACCAAAAAGTCTGTGCTGTTTGTTTATGGGCACATTATTATGGATTCAGAGTAAATGTAGTTTCGAGTAAATGCGAAGCGGCGGTCTGAGGATCGCACCTCTCTCGCCGAACAGCAGCCCAACACCGGCTCAGATTACAGCGACACACTGGCACGAGAATCAGCACTGTGTTGATAAAGGAGAAGTTCACTTCCAGAACAACAGTCTGCAAATAATGTACTCACCCCCTTGTCATCCAAGATGTTCATGTCTTTCTGTCTTCAGTCGTGAAGAAATTGTGGTTTTTCAGGAAAACATTTCAGGATTTTTCTTCAAATAGTGGACTTCAGTGGTGGCCAATGATTTGGAGGTCCAAAAACATTTGAATTATATTTTGCAAAAATGAACGAAATGACTCAAAAAAAAGATTTGTTGAACGAGATTCAAAGGTCAGAGTTGGTAAAATGATCCGAACTTCCCATCACTACTATGAATCACGTCTAAGTTCATCGTCTGTGTACTGAGTATGGAGAAAAACTCTTATTTTCTCCTACAACTTCAGAATCATCAGACATCATTGCACCTTTTTGTTTGTAAACTGCGTTTGACTTGCACTTTCTTATTCTTTGCGCATTCGCTTTGTAAACACTGGGTCTGTAGTTCCGCGTGACCTTTCGACGTGATTCAATAGTACGTAGCGCCATGAACACACATCCCAGAACCTGTGCTACATCAGCTTTTGTGCTTAAAAAGTATAAAAAAATGTATTTTCCGAAAAAATGACAGATGATCGTTTCTCTAGATAGGACCCTTCTTCCTCGGCTGGGATTGTTTACAACCTCATTTGTGATCGTTTGAAGCTGCATTTAAACTACATTTTGGAAGCTCAAACTTGGGGCACCATATCAGTCCATTATATGGAGAAAAATGTTTTCCTCATTAAACATAATTTCTTTACAGCTGAAGAAAGAAAGACATGAACATCTTGGATGACAAAGGGGTGAGTACATTATCTGTGAATTGTTGTTCTGGAAGTGGATTTCTCCTTTAAAAGGGATAACAGAGAACTGTTTAATATTCTTGAATAAAAATATTATTTTTAAATGTTATATTTTTTTATAAAATGCTTGTTAAACGAATCTAAATGTATGTAATGTTGAAAACTATGTTGCACAATTCAATTAGTCTTATATTTTTGTCCATGGGTGTTTTCACTTATTAATAAATGATCACGTTTTTATTATTACTATTGGCTCTTGTAATTATGCGTCTGCTTTCTAACTTGTTTTTTTGGTTCAGTTAAAGCCAGCAATAGTAATTTTCAATCAAGGTTTGAGTTTATTAAAACAAACAACGATTTAACACAACTGGCTGGGTTTGTCCATATCTGACCCACACTGGGTTACCAAATTAACCAAAATTGGGTTGTTTTAACCCAGCGATTTTTTTAGAGTGTACAGTAAGTTTGACAAGCGGAAACCACATTCTACACAAAGGCAACTTGCTTTAAGTGTAGTTCACACTGTATGAGTGAGATTTATTTTATCAGAATAGTTTTGGGCTATAATGATTCAATCCTTCAGATCGCACAGAGTGGTGCAATTCCATTTTTCAATACAATCACACTTGAGATGTTCCCTTGACAGATAAAAGCTTAAGAAGCCAGTAAGAAACCTTCTAACAACCATTCAGAAGCACTGTGTGTGGTGGTGACTTTTGCACGAACAAGTAGCACAATGTCATGGTGATGTGTTATGAGCTATTTCAGTGAAATTTAACATTTGAATTACATTTCTCCAATGTATTTTTCTCCAAGCAGATAACGTCTCAGTTCTTTAAGTTTATGCATATCAGCTTATACGGTCAAATTCAGAAGCATAACACTTTGAATGTTTAGTCATATCTTCACCACATATTTTGCTAGATGACATCCTACAGTGATGACTTACTGTGTTTAGATGTGACCGCTTTCATAAACAAAGAATATATGTTCAAGCTTTAGAAATGAAGAAGCTATGAATAAGTGTGCCTTGTAATTCTAGTTGTGCTCTTTACAAACCTACCCAACTGGCCCCCAAGAGAGAGCAGCTGCTGGCACTTCTTTGCTGATGTGCTGCCAGCCCTTGTGTTCATTGTCCCAAGCCGGCCCCGGGGCCCTGCTCCACAAACGCAAGCAGAAATCCCAATAATAATTTAGACAACAGAAATCCAACAAATGCACATAAGACGCAGTCTTTTACATTAGCTCAGCAAATGAAGACAAGTGAACAAATATGCGCGCAGTGTGAAATTGAGGTACAGATCACACACTCTAAAAAGAAATACAGGGGACCTATTACCACAACTTAAATAAAAACATTGCAAGTTAAGAATTGTAAAGTATTGGTTTAATTAAACATTATTTGGATGAGCTCTGTTGACATCATAATGTTGTTCATTACATTAACATAATATTGCATGTAATTTAAACTAAAAATTCCAGTGTAGGATGTTGTTTTGGCTCAGCAGATTAGATTGCTATGAAAAAAAAAATAAATAAATAAATAATAAACACTTTTTACTTGGTTCGATTGCTTGACAATAATGCTAATACAGAGATTGCCAGATTTGAGTGATTGTGCTATCTATTCCACCAGAAGCAAAAAACAAGACCACACAGGCTTTTAATTTCCGGCGGGACCGCCGGGGTTCACGTACGCACGCGGCAGGCATGTGTTCTCCGCACACACCATCAGGGAGATGTCGCTTTCTGACAGCATCCATTACAGAGAAGGCCGTGCATGGCCACATTAGCCTTGTGTGATGCTGAACCCTGATTACGGTGCTCTGTCTACGTCCCATCCTAACCGCTCCGAGAGCCCCGTGGGAGTCGCCGTCTGCGCTCAGTCTTAGCCCTCTTCATTGCACTGGGAGAATGTACCTGTCAGGATGCAAACAGACCCCAAGAGACAGCAACAGTAAGACACAGTGTTTGTAGTGTTTATGTACAGTAGGAAGCACAGCAATAAAATGCAGAAATAAACTTGATTTGTACATGTTCTGAAGAAAATGCAGCCGGTGCTTGCCACGATGCTAACGTGTTTGCCAAACTATGCTGTCATCACTGTAAGTCAACAGAATTTTTGGGTCCCATCACCCACCAGGAAAAATGTTTAATCATCCAATCTTTTAGAAAAATGACAGCACACCGCTCAACATTGTAAGCACAGCTAATTAACAAAAAGCTAGTGCCAAGTTATTTCTAATTGACTAGATATGGTGACATTCAAAATCATACTAAAAATTAAACATGGCTTAACTATGAGCAAAACAATTCTGTATAGCTGCTCCCCTATTAAAAACTCGTCCTTGTTTACTTCAGTTTAGTGGATATTTTAAAGCTTGCTTCTTATTGCAGTGCACATGTATCATCCATTGTGCACCTAAAGCAAAGAAAGAGGAATGGCATCATTATATGGTATGTTATTCTCAACTCTATTTAGGAAATGGACCAGCCATTTGGGTTTGCAAGACAGAGTTACTATAAACTCACTCACTCACTATCTCAGGCTCAATACATACTATTTATAGATTTAAACAACATTGTTAAAGACATTCATAGGAGTTTAATTTATCCAGGTAATTACAGAATTTCAGAGAGTTCTATAAATGTTACCTATACATGTAAATATAAAAATAATAACAATAATAATAATAAATAAATACATTTTAAAATTGTAAAATTGTATAATATGTATATTGTTTCATGCCTTCCATATGTACATATGGAAAGAAAATATACATTGAGAGATACTTGTTTTGCATCACCACTCCCCTCATGAAAGTCGGCTTTCCACTATTTTAGAAATGCAGATATTTCAGATCGGATTTGAGCTTCGGATGTGTAAAATATTTGAACTTCTGCAGCTAGACTGTATAGAACTGCCCGACCTGGGGCCAGTTGCGTAAACTTACCCTCTATGTTAAGACAGTGTCTTAAGAACTAGTCTCACCAACTAGCAGTTAGCCAAGGAGTAATCATTCTTATTTTCATTCTTGAAGAAAAACATTAGCTGACTAACTTTTAAGACTAGTCTTAACCTTTTATGCAACCGGCCCCAGATGTGAAGAATTGTAATAAAAACTGAGAATGAGGTCAAATTTACCAATATTTTTTCCACTTTAATGTAAACACTATTTCTGTAAAATGGTGCTTTAGAATAATTAATCATTATTAATGTTGATTAGCCCCATAAAACCTACTGATTGCTGTATTAAGTTTAGACCTGCTCATATTACATCATATTTTGTTTTTACATGTTTTTACAGCGTTGCTCATTATAACCAACCACACACGACTCTGTTGAGTTTAGAATATAGCGGCCAATCAGAGGCGTTCAGAATAGTCAGCTGAAACCCAGAGTTTTGACTAAAACTCACAAATTCCATCATCATAAGCAACAAAGTGCAGATGTACGAACTATGTAAGTAAGAGATTCATTTATCATACAGTGTATGGACCGCTTCATTGATTATAAGAGAAGTTATGAGTACTTAACATTCACTAGATTGACTGTGCTCATTTAGAGTGTGTTCTTTCACTCATAATTCAGTCTAATAAAATGCAGTGCATTTAGAATATTCCCAAAATGTAAGATATGGGGCAGAAAATTTATATTTATATAATTTCACATAATTAATCAATATCACACGAAGAGTGCCATTTTTTTTTGCGAACATCACAAATGTGATATTGATTTTATACAAGAGTTCAATAAACTAGACATTAATATTAAAGGGGTCATCAGATGCCCATTTCCCACAAGTTGATATGATTCTTTAATGAAAAGTCTATAAAATACTTAAAAATTCTCAATGGTTGTGTAAAACAACACCCTTTTTACCCTGTCAAAATCAGCTCTGCAAAAATCATCCCATTCTGGTCGAGGCTGCTTTAAATGCAAATGAGCTCTGCTCGCCCCGCCCCTCTCTTCTCTCTGTGGAGTGATGAGCCTGTTTACTTTAGCCACATTTAGCCGCTAAACTTGCTAACTAGCACATTATTAGGAAAAGCGATCGCAAAGATTCATAAAAAACCCTTATACTCACTTCTGCTGTAAGTGAAGCTGGATCACGAATGGCTTTACAAAGGTAAAAAAATGCCCATAAAAAGTAAAAATCACTTTAAGCTTGTTAGAAAATGTTAATTTCTGTCACTGCTGTGAACTGACCACACTTGGGGACCCCCCAAGAGCTTTGACACAATTCGAACACTGTGTGTATCTCGTAGAATCATGAGACCAATATAGCAAGGATGTAACTTGCAGGTGGGAAGGCTAAAGTGGATGTCTTTGATGAAAAGCCAGTGTTGGTACATTGGTGGTTCAGAGCATCTAGGATAGAGCCTGGAGGATACAGAGCTGGTACTGGTTTGATAGAGAAGGCTTCGGCAATTTGGTCATCAAGTGTCCAGTGTGCAGGGCAGCAACAGTGAATGGAGTCTGAATAGACTCAGGGAACACGCTGACTCTAGAGAACAGAGTCTAGACAGAACATCCACCTTTAAACTTCTGGTCCCTGGATCATACGTGTTGGTAAACTTGAAGTATGAGTAAAGAATATAAACTTGGAGAGAATTCAGACAACTTCAAGTTGCAGTGATCGGTTATCGTCTGGAATAGGAAATAGGAAGTGTCAAACCAATGGCGCTACTCCTCCAGCTCCTGGTTGCTGATTTCATTTGCTTTTGTGCAAAGTAGGCACAAGGAAATAGCTTAGGAGGAGTGCTATGACAGAAAGTATGGCTTATACTATAGTAGTTAAACCTACATAACAAGATCCAGAACAAAAGGATGCTTACGGTCAAGATGCCAAAGGACTGAAGCAGAAGTGAAGGCCATTTTGAGCATGAGGAAGCGAGAGCTGCAACAGAAAACCATGACAGAGTCTTGGACTTTTCAAGAGAGGAGCGAGGTGAGTGGAGTGATGGGGGGATATAGTTGGTGTTGACAGCGTTGGAGGATGAGCCTGACATGATGGATACGGGTGGACATGGAAGAGCAATAGATCAAGATATAAAAAAATAATGAAGTACTGGAGCTAGTTTTTTTAAAGACCTTGTTCATAGGGCCAGAGTCCATCATGCTTCTTGGTCCTGAAGAATGAGCTAGACACAGAAATGAAGTGGATGGACAACTACAGCCCTGCTGTAATGCCTTGCTGATATTCTCCTCCATCACTCATTGTTCAGGCATAGTCTCGCACATGGCAAGGAAGCACCTGAAAGAAGGTTGAAAGCAAAAGGACATTTTTCAGGCCTATGTTATTGACACATTCTATAAGTTGAAGCTGGAGCATGGAGTCCATGATGGCAGGGAATCATCTGAGCAGTTTGTTCCAGCAACTGGCTGTGGCGAGAGTGCAGAAAGTCAAGGCATTTTTCCCTTGGCAGCGACAATGGCAATGCTCACTGGTATGATTGTCACAATAGGAGATGAATGAAGAACAGAGTGTGTAATGGGACCAGCTTGTTTCCATATGGCGGTGGTCCACGAGAGAGTGAGACAGTAAATGCAACTTTTGCTCTCTAGTCAAGAAGCGCTGGTGCTGCATTTCTATATTGAGGGAGCACTGCAATAGAAAGACACAGCAGTCCTCAGGAGCAACAGAGTTTGGAGTGGGGCGGAGCTAGGGAAGGAAACACAGGCGGAGCTAGGAAAGTTTCTAAATTAGTTCCTAAATGGCAGCAGTGAGAGCTCTACGTAGCTGATTAGCCAGTGCCTTGATGATATCAGTGGCGTGGGGAAGATGTGAACATGCTGGGTTAATAGACAGTGGTCTGGGCTTCTATCACACCATAACTAAGTAGATGTGGGTGGATTATTCAACAGAGAACGCAGATGAGTAACAACAGAACAGGTGTGAACATGCCAGGCAAAGACAGTAGACAGTATATGATGATGAAGGTAAGTATTCCTAGCAAACGGAGGTAGGTACAGTATACACAGTCTGTGTGTGAGACTAGACAGTGTGTGTGTGTGTGTGTGTGTGTGTGTGTGTGTTTGTAGTGTCCTTGTTAACTGAGGTGAGTGGATACAGGGATGGATGATTAAATGTCAGATCAGAGTGAACGCTTGTCAGTATATGTTGATATTATATATGTAAATATACAAGATAAATATGCATGTTTAAAAAAAAAAAACAGGTATATGCATACGGCATTTTTGTTCTTTTTCATAAACATGTATATATAAATGAGGTATACCATATATTGTGAACATATATAGTTGTTATGTATTATAAAAAAAATAATTATGTAGATTTTAGTAGTATTTGTGCATTTATAAATCGTTATTATAGGTATTTAGATATGTTATAAATATTCATCTCCATATATCTAGAGGATGTTTGCATGCTGTGATATATTGCCTTACATACTAACATACGGTATACGGCAAAACCACTCTTGATATATAGGGAAATGTCATATATTACATTTCTGTATGGGTAAAGACAGTAAACATCAATAAAGCTCTGAAAAGCAGTGTCTACCCAGACTTGTCCTCATTAAAAGTAGCTTGCTGCCATTAAGCCATAATCAGTTTGTCATTATTGTGCTCAATGAAATAATGGAAATAAAGTGCAGTAACTAAAAGGGGAGTGGGGGCGTGGTGTTCTGGTGCTGGCTGGGAATTGGGCAGCGCAGACTTGGGAAGGTCCAGGAAGGGGACGGCTAATTGAAGGGCAGCTCGGCTTAATCTTCATGCCCATTCAGGTCTGTGGGCATGGTGGCTGATGGCTGGTTTTTGGCCGAATGCCAGTTCATGGCCTTTTCTCAGGTGCAGGGGCTGGTACCAAGAAGCTTGTCTGTTTGCAAAGGCTCGGCTGTCCTGTTGCACCCCACCTGGTACTTCAAAGGCACATTTGTGCATCCATGGGGAGAGACAAGGTCTCTTAAGGAGGGAGTGAAATGTAATATCCGATCAGCTACGGAAGCTTTTATATTACACAAGGCTAATTTTGAATGATCAGCTGCATTGTGAAAGAGCACTCACAGTCACATCTAAGAGTCCAAGATTCTTTCCAAGAAAGGAAGAAAGAAAGAAAGCTCCCAGCTCCTGAAATAAAGCAAAGACTCAATAAATACATTAACAGCACTTGCTGGTTTAATATCTAGCCAGAGTAAGGCAGGTCTAAGGTAGACTGAATGTGACACTTTACTCAGCTCTAAATAGGCTGCAATTGGCACTGATTGGTGGTTGCGATAAATATCACTCAACAATACCAGGTATTAACCCATTCTGCCACAATTACGTGTGGACCATTGGACACCAAAATTTGATTGGTTTTATGCTCTCTTTGCTTTTATTCTTTTACAGTTTATACTCTTGTTGGAAGGCCTTCTGGAACAAGAATGCAAGAAATTGTTCTTTTTCAGACACGAGAGCATCGCTGAGGTTAGGAACTGACATTGGCTGATGTGTATTGGCTTGCTGTTACAATTCACTCCAAAGCTCTGGGTTTTGTCCAGACCAGTCAAGGTCTTCCACATCAGATTGAGGAAACTATTTCTTTATGGACTTTACATTGTATAGGCACAACGAAACAGACACTGAAACACTAAAACAGAAAAGAGGGGCCTGTTCTTCTACAAATGTTAATATAAGAAGACTATGACTCTTATTTTAATTTTATACAACTGTTATTGGTGTTGCTAACGTAGCTAAACCTCTTTTTAGAAGGTATCCACATAAAGTGAGCCATGTAGTGTATTTGAAGTGAAGTTACTAGGGTCTTTTTTTTTTTTCTTAAAGGGATAGTTCACCCCAAAAAGAAAATCCTGTCATTAATTACTCACCCTGACGTCATTGTTCATCTTTGGAACACAAATTAAGATTTTTTTTTGCATTCAATTCAAGAGCTTTCTGACACTCCATAAACAGTAATGTAACTGAAATGTTCCCAGGCCCAGAAACGCAGTAAGGACCAGACCATGAGAGACAGAGTCACGTTTCACTCCAATGGACCAGGTTTTTACAGCAATGGCGGATCATGGAGCCGCTCAGTAGTTCCCGGAAGTTAGCGCTAACACTGTCAGTGCCGTAGAGGTGCAGCAGAAGAGATCGCTGTGATCAACTTTTAAAGGGTAAGACAGTTATGGAACAAAACTCTATATTATCAGCACAGCTAATCAGATTTGTGCATTAAAACAGATTATTATTAGATTATTCCTCACAAAAGTAGTTGATTTAGGGCAGTGATTCCCAACCACGTTCCTGGAGGCCCCCCAACACTGCACATTTTGTATCTCTCTTTTGTCTGACACACCCAGTTCAGGTCTTAGACAAAGCCACTAGATGGCAAGCCTGCAACCATTAGCCAAAAGTCCGACTGAAATTCATTGACGTCAAGCTGTAATGTGATTGGTTATTAAGGCACACGTGATCCAAGTGAGCCGTTACGCTTTCTCCAATAGTAACTAATACAGACCCTCTCATCTCCCTATAGTAAGAGAATCTCTGTCTTGAAGTCTCTACTAATGAGCGGATGATCTGAATCAGGTGTGTTTGATTAAGGAGACATGGAAAACATGCAGTGTTGGGGGGCCTCCAGGAACGTGATTGGGAACCGCTGATTTAGGGGACATTATTTATTTTCTCTTCATACAGTTTCATTTATCATTGTGTAATTAAGGCTTTTAATGAGATTGTTGTTGGTAGGGATTTATTTAATAAAACTGGATTGATTGCAATAGATGCTGATGGACCTAAGTGAGAATGAGAAAAGTTTAAATTAGGCAGGTAGCTTTCATTTCAGAATCATACTGGGCTAAATTACCAGAAATGTATTATCTACCATACCACTATTGTATTATAAAAGTAATCACAGTAAACCTGTGCTTTATTACTGTATTTTATATTTACTGTACTAAGGTACTGTACAAGCACTGTGTTGTTGGAGCAGCAGTGATGCCACAGGACTGATATGTGATGGATAATAACCATTCCTCCTGTGTTTTTCTCCTTCTCTATCTTGCTTTCAGAACAAGAATCACCTGAAGACTGGGTTTTACAAGTGTTTCATTGTTATTTGTGTCTTTGTGAAAAGTGCCAATCCCCAATATGATTACATCACATTTTGTTGTTGTAATCTAGATATATTTAGATTGCTCCTGCTGACTATATCCAGCCTCTTTTGAAGACTTCAGATGACCCAACACCTGTGAAGAGATGACGCCAACTCTCAATAAACATAAAAAAAACTGCTCAATTTTCTGCAAATCTGCTTTGAAACAATGTGTATAATAAAAAGTGCTATACAAATAAATGTGAATTAAATAAAACAACACATATTTTTTATTTTTTTTTTTCTCTCTCTCTGTGTCAATAGGGAAACCATACATTCATTCTGCTTTCCGTGAGTGACTGGACCATTCCCACGCAGCACAGCAAACTATGGTGTAAACTATAAAAGGACAACATGCTTTTCAGTTTATTTTGGATGAATAAATCCATTGCTGTGAATAACTAAAGTCAACTTGCATAAAATATATGATTAAACGTGTAAAAATGTTTTAAGTTCAATAAATGTATTTATATATTATTAATTGTGGGGTGAACAAGTATCAAAGACATTAAACAAGATACATTTTCCCTTAAAGGGGCATCGGATGCTAAGTTCACTTTTTCATGTTGTTTGAACATTAATGTGTGTTGTCAGTGTATGCACAAATCTACCCTATAATGATAAAAATCCATGCAGTGGTTTTAAATTAATCTGTAAAAATAATATCCCCTTTTTCAAATCGAGCCGTTCTCAGATGCCTGTCATTGTTGCGACACACCGACAGAGGACACTCCCACAATAGCTGATTGACATGAGCGTCTTACCTCAGATCAGCTGTAACAGTCCAGTAACTTTCCTTGTTTCGTTGCTGGAGCAGGGATGTAAGTTAGACAAGAATATCTCCGATTGAGTGATTGAGGTGTTGTGTTGCTGGATGTAATAATGAACATAGTGGTCGTCATTTACTCCCGACATCTGAGCCGCTGAAGATGCAGTGGATTACGTTTGTTTGTGAAGGGAATGTGCCTCCCGATCTACATATATCCGTCTGTGTTCACGCGAATCATTCGTGATCCAGCTTCACTTACAGCAGAAGTGAGTATAAGGGTTTGTGATTGCCTTTAACGTGGTAGTTAGCAAGTTTAGCAGCTAAACGCGGCCAAATGCGGCTAAAGTAAACAAGCTCGTCTTTCCACAGAGAGAAGAGAGGGGCAGGGCGAGCAGAGCTCATTTGCATTTAAAGAAACAACCCCTTAGAATGAGATGATTTTTGCTGAGCTCATTTTGACAAGGTAAAAAGGGTGTTGTTTTACAAAACCATTGAGAATTTTTAATCAAAGTATGTTAGAGACTTTTCATTAAGACCCTAAAGAATCATATCAACTTGTGGAAAATGGGCATCCGATGACCCCTTTAATTTAATCTTATAATTCACTTATTTGGAATTAATTGTCTAAGACAACACACTAACAAGACAATACTGTTTCAAAACAACAGCAAACCAAAGAAACTTTAGCCTAAAATTTGTACGAGTAGGCAAGTAGGGATAGTTGGCCACATTAATCCTTAAATATTAGCGCATTTTATCTTTTAAAAACAACACTAATATAACTACACATACATGTTGATGTATTTTAAAAAATAATGTAAATAAATTATTTTATTGTCTAATAATTACCAAAAAAAAAATAGCAGTTCTGTCTCTCTAACTCAATGTATTCCAGTGGCCCACTATGAACTCCCTGGAACTATTTAAAGTCTACACCAATCACATGACGACTGAGCATTTCAAACTACGGTTGTTGCAAATCTCATTCTTTTAACAGCTCTGGTATGGACTACATCAATGTGACGTCAGTGGTTCAACCATAATTTTACGATGCTATGGGAAAACAAAAAATAACGACTTCATAACCACCATCCTCCACAATTACTGAGAGCACCACAACACTCAATAATGGTGAAGGATGGTAAAAACATAACTGTTACTTACATATGTATAATATATTATCTCTGCATTACATTTATATACTGATTTCAGAAAGTATTTTCTGTATTTTATGTTGCAACCTGTAGGGTATCAGAGCGAATCAGACAAATAGAAGATTCGATCAGAACATTTGGTTGAAACCAAAGAGCCAAATTCCACAAAGGGGCCAGGACCACGGCATAAATCTGTCCAGGAAACCCTGGCGCCAGCCAGCCAGAAGTAAGCCTAACCAACCAACTTTCACAGCTTTGAACAACTTGCAACATTAAAACAAGAAGAACACAATTATTGATAATCCCAATTCAGGAAGGAGATTGTCAATATTGGGGCAAGAAACCCAAGATTAATGGTCAAAGATGCAGCACATCAGGACCATCACATGAGGAAACTTTGTTGGGTGGTGCTCCCCCACCCAAGACAAGAACCAGACCAAGTTCCTTCTGAATTCCTTTGTTCCTTGGAACATGCCCTTAGTTCACAGAATGGCAGAGACTGTCCATTTTACCTAAATATGCACCAAAATGATGCTTAAAAGGACTTATGAATGAACATCAGACCATTGAATAACTCCCTACTATGTATGTCACCCACACATTTGTCTATTATGTTCTAATCACTAGTTGTGTATGTCCTTTTTAATAACTATTGAATAGCTTAAGGGTTTATATTCATGTTTGGTATGTATGAGTTTGAAAATTCATGCTTTGAATGTTTCCACCAATCAATTCATTGTCAAATGCGTTGTATTCATGTTATAGGAATCATGGCCAAATTATACTCTGCAAGAGCGGGAAAATTCTGACCATGTGACTGATAAGATAACGTGCTGAGTTATGTTTTGGGAGGAGAAACATAGCAATATCCCGAGTTAAGACAACATCTAATTGGTCAAGACACCATTTTGGGATGTGTCCAAAGCTGAGTTTAAAACCACAGGACACCATAAAATTTTGCTTTTAGCTATTGGTCTTCGCCATGCATTTTTGCCGCTGCCTTTTGCATTCTTTGAACGTTTCCTGGCTTGCACGCCAGCCACTCCTATAAAACGGAAACATGAGGAGATCATCACATTTCTTACTTTTACTTTAATCTTTTCTTTCTGTTTAGAGTTTCGTGTTCTAAGTTAAGTTTTGCCACTAAGCCGTGTCTCAGACTTCGTGCCCACCTCAAAACTTCAACCAGCGTACACGACTCCATCCTCCAGCCAACGCCCAAGACATCACTTCCAGCGACCACGACTTCCAACCAATCAGCAACCTTGGGGAACCCCTTTCTGCAACGACGTCATCAAAGGAAACCCCTTAACACAAAGGCAACGCAAGTACAACCTCCAGATTCTAGCTGAACTGGTGCATTAATATAACGTTTAATAACCTCATTAAGAAACTCAACGCGAGGGTTAATTAAATGATTGATGGTTGTTCAGGTCTAAGCAATTGCATATACTTATGCTATAAACTTGGGATTTCATATTTTCACTCTTCTAAACTCACTCTTTCCTCCTCTCTCTCTCTTTCTGCGACTTGTATGAATGTGTGAATGCGCGTCTATGTGTTAGATTAGTTTATATGTCCTAGGTTTTTCCAATAAATTCCTATTTATATTGAAAAGAGAAGTATCTTGTGTTTTGTGCTTATAAATTAATGTCTTAAACTGCCGACCTTGTTACCGTGCTAATAAATAGTGTTTTCACTATATTTTGGATATTAGTCCAGTACAGAATTGGTGTTATACGGCTCGCCAAATTAATCACTGGCCGATTTATTGGTCCGCTGTAAAACGGAGATTCTGTTCAATCTTAAATGATTCCCTTTGAGCAAAATTGACTTCTGTAGATCCCCTACAGTATAATGGTGGAGAATGCGGGCAGTTTAATCTAATTTTTAGGCATAAACCAAGTTATTTCATCTTTTCTATTGCTGCGGATGAAAGATGACAAACTTCTGAGTCGATACGTGTGTGTGACGTAAGCAGCGCGCGGCCGCTTGAATGACTGAACGCTTGAATGCATGAGCGCAGAGAAGGCTGCAACTCGAGTTCGCGCCTCTCTTATAGACTGTAGTAAATGAATTCAAAGGTAAGATCTGAGATCGTACAATAAGGTCGAAATTGAGCGTGTTCCTCATTTTCTGTAATGCCTTGTTTATAGCTGAATTGATGTCATTGCGTGTTCCAGTGTCATTCAATAGCTATACTCCCGACCAGGGAATCTCAGTCACCGTTAGCTGAACAGAGCTAAACTGCAGTAATTCAAAGGGAAATAAATCGACGGATAAAAATAGTTTGAGCGTGTTCCTCAATCTATTTCTAAGGCCTTATTGTTCATAGATTGATTGTCAGTGCGTGTTCCATTGCCAATTCAACTATGCTATTCGACTCCCTGGGTTAAACATTAGAAATAATGCTTGCCTGTTTGTGTCTGTTCACTAAGTGAATTTAAGATACATATCTCGTGTTACACTACGTGTGTGATCTGAATGGGAGTGTTTTAAAAGCTTGATCAAGTAAAGTTAACTTTGAACCAACAGCGAAGAAACCCTGTTGTGTTGTGTTGTGTTTACGTGCCCAGAGAAACTGACACGTAGATTTACGATCCGCCGAGATCGATATCCTTGTTTCCCCTAGTGTAGCGCCAAACTGTATTTGAATACATTTCAAATCTAACTCTAAACGAGCTAAGAGTTAAAGCGCCACATCGCAAAACCAACTAAAAGTGGTGTTATTTGTACAGTGTTGAAATGCGCCGACATTTCATTTAACATGCTTAACTGTACTTGCAATGCAACATTCATGTGCTTAGTCCACTAAAGTTTGTTTGGTCACCATAGTTACGATCGTGACTCGGAAGTCTTAACCTACTTCCGGAGCAACTCTGAACTGCGCACGCGCAGCACGTCGACGTCATATGTAAACAAACTCTACGGTGTTGCTAAGCTAACGAAACTGTTGTGTTTACATTGAAATCTATGCTAAAGATTAGCCTCAAAGGTTAGCAGTTAGCATTAACATCTACTGGTTGTATACAGTGTGTTTGGGTAAAGCTAAAGTGATTTAACCCTTTGAACATCTTAACTAATACACCCGTTGGTCTCTTTCTATTTCTTATTTCTCCAATTTCTCACTTTCTACTACTTATTTGCATTTTACTAGAAATGGAAATACTGCTCCACAATTATTAATTGTGCCAAATTCAAATTCAATTTATTTGGAATCATTCAGATTTCCTCATCAGGTCATTTCATATGATAATTATTTCTAGTATTCTTTTACGCCTAACAGTTAATCATTGTAGGTAAGAATGAGCCTTGAACTTTGAAAGTTTAAGTAAACTTATTCTACCTAACTGATTTATAACCCTTACTAATAGATTCTATTCAGAATCGCACTTACTCTTATTGCGTTTTACCCTTCCTTCTTCCTGTTTGGCTATACACTTAGCCTCTATATTTATTTATTGATTTCCTCTTTCATTTAATTCCATTTTGATTATTTTGCCATTTATTACTTTCAGTTCCACTTTATCTTACCTCTCTCTTTCCTCCTGGTATCCTAGTTCGGGAACGACACACCTGAGCCCTTAACAGGAGACATTGTTATCCCTCGCTACAAGTTCGAATAAATTAGGAAGACAACTCTCTTTCACTCAAATTTTATTGTTGTTTCATTAGTTGTACGGCAACTATTAACAACGCTATACTCGTAGTTGGGCATAACAGCAACACAGTCTGTGAGTGGACCAGATCTACTCTCCTTTCCTGTCCTTCTACACAAGTCTCTCCTGTTCTCTTCTGCTTTCTTCCCTCTTCACATTTTTAGGGACCTGTAAGAACCATCAATCGATTCTAAGTGAATGAAATAAACAATCTTGTCGAAGACGAATCATCCTTATGAATTTGATTGTAACCAAACCCTCCTTCGTTCTTCCTAACCTCCCTGCCTTTTAAAACGCATTTCAAATTTTTGCATCTCACCAAACGCTGAGATCAATTAATAGAGATAAGTGTTGAACAACCGTCGCTTTTGAAGAATCCCAGGTAGGCGGTCCAACTGTAAGGTGTACGGTGTCAATCCTGTCAGACTAAGAAAAGAGATATCAACATTATTATTGTATTCTTTTGTCTCAAACAGAGATATAATAATATTGTTTACCTTCTTGATAACAAAATCTAATCGGAAGATTCCCATTGGCAAAGGAATTGATTTATTACACTGAATTGTGTTTCACCTTTCTCTCTTTTTCCTCTTCCTCATTAGAGTGACGAAGTCTTCACATCCCTAGTCTGCCTAGACACCTTGAGACCAACACATCCATCACCACACTTCAATAGTGGTTCACAATCACTGACACAACATTTAGTTGTCCCACCACACATAGGCTTCTACACCACACAGATCTGTGTCAGTCCCTCTTCTCCTCAGCGCGCCAACATGCCGCAGACTGCAGACCCCATCGCCCAAGGGGAAGATGTGAACACTTGGCTGAGAGGCATGACAGAAAGCCTCACCCCCAAGACCTGTGAACTGTTATTATTTCTAATAATAATCCTAATCCTGAGAAGACTCCTGACACATGATTCAAGCCAGAACAACAACCACGAGGAGCTAGTCAAGATCACAAGCTCCCTAAGCTATGCCTTCACAGCCCAGCTGCACCTGAGCGACAAGCACATCACCCACCTCCAAGAGGAGCTGACACGTGCCCAAAGCCGCATAGACAAGCTGGAAGTGAAAGTTCAAGATCAACTCAAAGCACCCAACGAGAGGGAGCAGGAAACAACGGAACAAGTTAAGAAGCTCCAAGCAGCCCTGGCAGCAGCTCAACGTGACCAACAACAAGCAAACGCTGCCCAGAAAGACCTGGTAAACAGACTTCAGTATGCCGAACAGCTACTAGAGAAAGCCAAGAAAAACATCAGAGACCAGAATGCTGAAATCAGTGCTTTAGAAGACCACCTTGAAAGGTACAGCACTGAAATAGATAATCTGACCCAACATCTAGATGATGCCAACGACGAGCTCTGCATGGTCAGAAAAGAACTCAAACATGCTTATGAACTGAAACAAGAGCCAAGAAGGGAGAAACATCCCTCAGCCTCACCACTGCTGAGCAGAACAGACTCCCACGTCCAAGAACTGGCATCCAATGAAAGAAGCGAAGAGCCACAACCCAAAACCTCACCTGCCTTCGCCACAGAATTCTTTCCTGTCCCCGAAAGAACAGACCCCATCCAAGCAGACCTTCAAGCTGCACATGGGATGACCATCAAAGACCTAAGCAAGCTGTCTAACAACATCTGCAAGTTCAACCCGAACTCCAAAGAGAGCCACGACATCCAGGCTCACCTGCAAGATATCGACTTTCACCTGGAAATGAGACCTCATGTGACTGACAGAGACAGGTTGTACCTCCTAAGAGCCACGTCAAGTCCCGAGGTACGAAACTTCCTAGATCGACAACCCAGTCACACAAAGTCAAATTACCAGCTACTTCGTGAGGTCCTGATTAAAGAGTTTACAGACCCAGAGTCTGAATATGGACTGTTAACTGCTTTAGAAACCAAACAAGGTCGACAAGAGACTCCACAAGCCTACTACAACCGGCTCCGACAAGCCTACTTTGGTGCACACAACAAACCTGACCTTGAAGAGGATGTGAACTTCAAAAACCTCTTTCTAAAAAATCTGCACCCTGGAGTCAGTCGTCATCTAGGCGTCATGGCCTGTCCTCGCTCCATGACTATCCAACAGTTGCGTGACCTAACACAGAAGGCCTACAACAAGCAAAAGATGGCCTTAAAGAAAGGTAACAAAACACCCACACTCTTGAACTCTGTCACCAAAGACTCAAGCCTTGCACTGGATGACACCCAGTGGCATCACGACACCAGAGTCCTCCATCAAGAGCACAGAGAACGTGACCCCCATTTCCACGACAGCTATCAGCCCAGCCGCTGCGAAAAGCCATGGGACAAGCTACGCTTCTCAGAAATCCCGAAAGAGAGGATCAACTGGAAACCTAATTGGACGTACAAAGCCAATCAAACGTCTCGTCCAACTAGAGTGGGTAAACGACGACAAAACCCACATCAGCACCACTCAGACATCCATGGTGCTAAGTATCCACAAGAACAACATGGCTTACCATCAGAAGACATGGAACAAGTCATGAAAGAACTGAAAGAGTTCCTTGAAAACCAGCTAGACACAAATGACTAGAAACATGAGTCATGTTCGCTGTGACCAGCGACAGAACGGAAGGCCGGCGATCACCTGGTACACCACC
Organism: Labeo catla; assembly: GCA_012976165.1. Classification (NCBI taxonomy): domain Eukaryota; kingdom Metazoa; phylum Chordata; class Actinopteri; order Cypriniformes; family Cyprinidae; genus Labeo; species Labeo catla. The sequence continues at coordinate 347,442 of VONZ01000276.1, read as the reverse complement.
ATATCAGAGATGACAATCACCTGTTCATCAACCACCCAGAACGAGCAAGTCTCTCACGGCCCACCGTTGATGTAAACCCTGAGGTACCAAACAACATCACCTCAGTCACTATCAGTCACTAAGAAACTGCTAAATGAACTTCAACTCCAAGAACCACATTCATGTCTGTGCAACAGCAACCACCAAAGCACAGAAGGTCGGAAGGTCTGCCACAACCAGAAGGCATCACAAGAGGAATGCACCATAGGAGACCACGTTTGCATCCCAGCTTCACACAGCCATGCCAAACTAAACCTCCGACTGTCTGCTAAAGAACTTCCTGCCTTGCTGGACTGACCCCCATGAGATCATGGACACGCCCTCATCCAAGCCAAGGATGCAGAGAGCCAGTCTTCACTGACATACAAGAAAAGGGGGGAGCCAAAACAGACTGAAACAGATCTGACCATACACTGCACTACATCATTAACACACAACATAACTACGTCTACTGATAACACATTCAACCAACATATTCTTCCCACAAGGAGAATATTCAAATCTTAGCTTAACGTAGTTTACACCCATCATGCAGGAACATGCAATTATCCTCACCACAGGTAGAACACCTGACACTAAGTCAAGGTACATGACACCCTAGCTGCACACAGCATCCTAGCACAACAGTAGTTGTTAGCCACACTAGGAAAACCCGCAGCTCCTTTGTTTTTGTTTGTTTTCTGTGACCTATCCCTTTCCTTTCTCTCTTTCTTTAGCAGGTGAAACTCCTAGCCACCCCACTGGGGTCAAAGGTCTGATATTAGGATTGACTCGCCACGCCTAATATCCACAAGCCACTCTAAACTGAATGGAAGCCAAAGAGCTCCATGCCCGATAGGTCAAACCATTTTACCACAAATGATTCACCAGAAATCAAAGGTGAACATTTCTAAATTAAAACCTATAAGAAACAAACAAATTTTAATTGCAAAATTTGATCAAAGAATCAACCTACCAAAACAAATTCGAACAACAATTTCTAGATTGAACTTGACTATTCTCAGTGTACTAAACTATGCTGGCTAGTTAAATGTAAGTGACTGTACCATAAATAACCTAATGCCCTGCACCAGTACAGTAACTGTCCTGGAGGTGTTGTCTTGTTGTTTGCTGTGTTGGTGTCTGCTTCTTCTGCCTTTGTTTCTCCAGCGCTCGCCGATGTCTTCATCAACCAACACATCGTCGACCGAAGGGGGGATATGTAGGGTATCAGTGCGAATCAGACAAATAGAAGATTCGATCAGAACATTTGGTTGAAACCAAAGAGCCAAATTCCACAAAGGGGCCAGGACCACGTCATAAATCTGTCCAGGAAACCCTGGCGCCAGCCAGCCAGAAGTAAGCCTAACCAACCAACTTTCACAGCTTTGAACAACTTGCAACATTAAAACAAGAAGAACACAATTATTGATAATCCCAATTCAGGAAGGAGATTGTCAATATTGGGGCGAGAAACCCAAGATTAATGGTCAAAGATGCAGCACATCAGGACCATCACATGAGGAAACTTTGTTGGGTGGTGCTCCCCCACCCAAGACAAGAACCAGACCAAGTTCCTTCTGAATTCCTTTGTTCCTTGGAACATGCCCTTAGTTCACAGAATGGCAGAAACTGTCCATTTTACCTAAATATGCACCAAAATGATGCTTAAAAGGACTTATGAATGAACATCAGACCATTGAATAACTCCCTACTATGTATGTCACCCACACATTTGTCTATTATGTTCTAATCACTCGTTGTGTATGTCCTTTTTAATAACTATTGAATAGCTTAAGGGTTTATATTCATGTTTGGTATGTATGAGTTTGAAAATTCATGCTTTGAATGTTTCCACCAATCAATTCATTGTCAAATGCGTTGTATTCATGTTATAGGAATCATGGCCAAATTATACTCTGCAAGAGCGGGAAAATTCTGACCATGTGACTGATAAGATAACGTGCTGATTTATGTTTTGGGAGGAGAAACATAGCAATATCCCGAGTTAAGACAACATCTAATTGGTCAAGACACCATTTTGGGATGTGTCCAAAGCTGAGTTTAAAACCACAGGACACCATCAAATTTTGGCTTTTAGTTTGGGCTTTTTGCTATTTCCATCGCTCCTAGCCATGCTTTTAGCCGTTGCTTTTAGCTTTTAGCTATTGGTCTTCGCCATGCTTTTTGCGTTCTTTGAACGTTTCCTGGCTTGCACGCCAGCCACTCCTCTAGTGAAAACATGAGGAGACCGTCACATTTCTTTCTTTTACTTTAATCTTTTCTTTCCGTTGAGAGTTTCGTGTTCTAAGTTAAGTTTTGCCGCTAAGCCGTGTCTCAGACTTCGTGCCTGCCTCAAAACTTCAACCAGCGTACACGACTCCATCCTCCAGCCAACGCCCAAGACATCACCTCCAACGACCACAGACTTCCAACCAATCAGCAACCTTGGGGAACCCCTTTCTGCAACGACGTCATCAAAGGAAACCCCTTAACACAAAGGCAACGCAAGTACAACCTCCAGATTCTAGCTGAACTGGTGCATTAATATAACGTTTAATAACCTCATTAAGAAACTCAACCCGAGGGTTAATTAAATGATTGATGGTTGTTCAGGTCTAAGCAATTGCATATACTTATGCTATAAACTTGGGATTTCATATTTTCACTCTTCTAAACTCACTCTTTCCTCCTCTCTCTCTCTTTCTGCGACTTGTATGAATGTGTGAATGCGCGTCTATGTGTTAGATTAGTTTATATGTCTTAGGTTTTTCCAATAAATTCCTATTTATATTGAAAAGAGAAGTATCTTGTGTTTTGTGCTTATAAATTAATGTCTTAAACTGCCGACCTTGTTACCGTGCTAATAAATAGTGTTTTCACTATATTTTGGATATTAGTCCAGTACAGAATTGGTGTTATACGGCTCGCCAAATTAATCACTGGCCGATTTATTGGTCCGCTGTAAAATGGAGATTCTGTTCAATCTTAAATGATTCCCTTTGAGCAAAATTGACTTCTGTAGATCCCCTACAAACCTTATACTAAAATGCTGTAAATTGTTTTCTTATCACATCACTTTACACTCCACATCCCAAAATGACCAAGCAAAAATTAGTATTGAGTATGCAGACCCTTTACTATGAGACTAGCTCAGATGCATTCAGTTTCTCCTGATATGTGTCGAGGTACAAGTTTCGGGAAGACTACAATTTTTAAGATTTGTGGAGCAACTAGAACTCTTCCTAGAATTGACTGTCAGAGGAATCAGGGAAGAAGGGCCTTGGCAAGAGAGCTAAGAATCTGATGGTATCTCTGAGCTCCAGAGATGATACAGATGAGAAACAAGATTCTTAAGTCTGATGAAGAGTTCCAAGCATGATGTCTGAAGGAAGGCATTGCTCATCACCTGGGCAAAACTATCCAGTGGTGAAGTATGATGGTGGTAGTGTCATGATGTGGGGCTGTTTGTCAGAGGCAAAGACAAAGGATAAAAGAATTAAAGAAAGAGCAGGAGAAGAAGGAAAGCTGAATGAAGCCAAATGCAGTACAGCAATAACAAATACCTGGTCCAGAGCACTCAGGACCTCAGACCGGACTGAATGTTCACTTTCCGACAGGACGACGACCCTAATCACACCACCACAACAGAGGACAACTCTACGAATGTCATCGAATGGCCTGGCCAGAGCCTGAACTTGAACCCAGTCTTGGAGGAACCAGGAAACGTCTGTCCACACATGGTCCACATCCTGACAGACCAAAAGAATGGCCGAAAAAAAAAACAACGAAATCCAGGAGTGCAAAACATGTCACATCATACTCAATTAGACTTGAGGCTGTAATCACTGATAAAAGCGATTAAACAGATAAACGTCTGAATAATTATTCCAAAGTGATGTCAAAGTTATCAGAAGTCTGGTTTTTGCTTCATCATTAAGAAGTATGGAGTACAGAGTGAGCTGCAAATACAAAAATAAAAACTAGGGGTCTGAATAGTTTCTAAATGCACTACACGTCCTGTTTGCATTTTCCTTCACTTTTAAGTAGATTTGAAAGCTAAATGGTGAATTTTGTAATCTTGAGAACTCCCTTATACGATATCCAAATTACCCTTTGCACCGGGTTCAGTTTCTGGCAGTCAGCGGGACTCTCACCCCTCCTCACCCACTCTCCCGCTCCTGCTCCTCCACCCTCCCCTTTTGCGTCTGCCGTAAATGACGTTAATATAGGGAACCCAGACTGTAATTAGATCACATAGACTGGGATAAGTATTAAAGACATTAGAGTAAGTGAATGAGTCTGGGACTGCAGGCTATTGTAGATGGGAAGGATATAACATATCAGGCAGACAAACAAATCAAGATTTTACCGTAAACCTGCAAAACGACATACCAAACAACTACTAAATAATTCTGTGCGTATTTAAAAATGTGTGCAAACCTTCAGAATGCTAATGAAATAAAGACAGTTAGCAAAACATAAAAGCCACATGATGGAGAAATGGGCAATGTGATTGCATTGAAATGTCAAAAAAAAAAAACACCATAAAGATAAAAGCTGTCAGGCCTTGCGTATGGATGCGTCACAAAACATAAAGTGGTGTGGGTAAATAATTCTGCTGTTTTCCATTCATTTCTACCAGTTTGTTTCATTCATGCAAATTTGTGGACCAATTGCAGACACAGTTGTCAGTCATTATGATGCAATCGGCCAATCACAGCACAGTGAAGTGGAAGCACTGCCTTCTTTTAAAGTGTCATTTTCGCCCCTATTTCAGCATTACTCGCTCACATTTGGACATGTTTGGACAGTGCTACATGCAAATGGGTGATTTATACATTATCAGTCTCACATTTTGCACTGTCGATTATTTTCACGTTCAGTTTTTTTAAGGATATCTCCCCTGCGTCCTGGGACAGAACACTCCTAACCTCTGCTGCTGTCTGAGCACTGATAATTGCAGTACTGTACAGTATGTGTTGTGCTGAAAAGGCTTATGTGTGTGTGTGTGTGTGTGTGTGTGAGATGTTATTTATGCTGACCTGCTGGTAATATGAAGTGATGTTAGTAAAGCTGCCTGATCTCAGGCCCAACTCTCAAAACTGATGCGTCTGGAAGCAGTAAGTGCTCTAAGGGGCTTTGAGTGCGTGTGCGCGCAGAGATACAGAGAGAAGCGGGAATATGGAGAAGCGGCGAGCGGGGAGGGGGAATATGTACAAATCAAATGGGAGCGATAGGCTGAGATGGAGCGAGTCCAAGTACACACACTGTCAGACACGCCGATGAAAAACTTGTGGACAGGAGGTCACCATGGCAACGGCAAAGCCCAAAGGCTTGTTACCGAAACCCGGTTAATTATGGAGAGGGAGAGATAGCTTTATCTCTCTCCTGTGGCTGCTCTCCTTCTATCCATCTTTCCATCCATCCATGGAAAAAGACACAGAAGGTGAATGAAAAATGGAGAAATAAAATAACACAGAAAGATTGCTGCCAGACAGTTGTAATATACAGATGAATAAAACTGTGTGTGTGTTTCTGTGTGTGTGTGTGGCACGTCTAGACCTAAGGCAGAGGAATCCAATCTGTCCACCACCAAGAGGCGAGGAGTGTTTATGTGGACGGACTGCTAATACGGCTTCAGAATGAGCAGACATTCATGTCGAGAGATTCTGCAGACTGACCTGCAGCGTTGCCACATTTGCAGCCTCGTGTGCCCAGCAAACGCCTTCCAGTCACTGATCAACCAAGAATGAACATTCTGATCAGTTACTCGCCCTCGTACTCTTCTGCTTTCTTTCTTCCGTGGAACACAAAAGTAGTTCTGACAGAACAGATTTGGTTGATTTAAAGCAGTAGACAAACAATTCATGTCTCCTGAAGTCTAATGAGAGGTTTGCTTGAGGAACAGAACATAATTGAAGTCATTCTTCACACAGTTGTTATAAATCTGTAGCTTTCAAACATCACACAGTCTCGTGCATGTTCACACTCGGTCATTCGTGTGTCGAGTTTGATGCCAAACCTAGTTTGGATTGTCAACATATTACAATCCATTTAGTTCCTCTTGCTGAGCACTGATGATAAACTAACTGAAATTTAATGAAATTATTTACTGATAAATGTATTGTTATATAATAACAATAATATTTTTTAAATTAAAAGTGATCTATTACGCCCCTTTTTACAAGATGCAATATAAGTCTTAAAGGAACAGGCGCAATGATATTACGCAGCTGTCAACTCTGCATCTACACAAACTTAGTGCTGGTCACTTTCAGGTGCTGCGTAATATCATTGCACCTCCTGCACCCATGGTACGGCAGCAAAGTTCCTTGATTATTACGCCGGAATGAGAGTATAGTTCCTAGCCATGCTGACCTAGAAAATCACAAGTTTTCATTTTCCGTCAATCTTTGTATTCACGATGTGTACAAAGAACTACAGAAGAGTCAAGTTTTAAGTAGGAAAAATATCTAAACTCTTTGGTCATTTTTGAGTGAGATGCTATCGGTCCAATCAGATTCAATGATCTATGCTATGCTAACAGTGCTACCGCCAGACCCAGAAACTGGCTGGATGGATTCGAAAATGGTAAAACTCAACTTTTTAACTCTAGGGGAGTTGCAAAATGAGTCTATTTTTTTTTTTAAAAGTGGAGTGTTCCTTTAAGTGTCCCCAGAATATGTCTGTGAAGCTGCAGCTCAAACCCCACAGATCATTTATTATATAACTGAAAATGCCTACATGCTGTTTTAGTGCATGTCTCTTTAAATGCAAATGAGCTTCTGCTCCCCGCCCCCTTTTCCAGAATAGGACTGTGCCTTTAGAGCCCATACTTCAGATACTCTACTAAAAAAACATCTGTTTGGTTTTGATTATCATGTCTGTCGCACTGAAATCATGCATTTTAAACTATATTAGTTTACACTTCTGATATGGGGTTTTGTGAGCACACACATCTGAAGCACATGCACAGAAAGCGGCTGTCACACTGCATGCAAGTACTAAACTAAACTTATTACACTTAAACTGTCAAATGCACAAGTTTATGTTAAAACACATGAGTTACAAAAACGGTTATGTCTGTGAAGGTAAACAGATGGGAAAGAAATGGCATGTGTATATTAGATCTGTGTGGCAGCAGTGTAATATAAATCAATAAATCCACTGCTCTCTTCTCTCTGCTGAAGCTGGGACTCTAAACAGTGTTGTGTGCTCGTCTGTGAAGCCAACAGCAGAAAAGTTAACATGCTTTGCTCGAACTTCTACCGTGGCGTTAGAACTGGTACATCGTTGTCGCTTGTGAAACTACATGATGGTGCTGTGGAAATGTGCAGATTTAGGGGTGGTAATATTATCATAAGATCCCCTTCCTACATCACAGGGGGAGCAAAATCTAATGTGCTTGTTTTTGCACATGCTTGCAGAAAAATCTTAACAAAACAAAGTTACCGGGTTTCCTTTTTCATGTTTTCACTTTTTTTATACTACACTTGCCTACAAAATAATAATAATAATAATAATTATTATTATAATAAATAAATAAATTCTTGCTACGCTGTATTATTACAATACAGGATACTGTATCCAATATTTGTAGCTGTTTGTTTTCTTTCTCTTTCTTTTAGGGCATGTTTTGTATCTTATTTTGGAAGTGACTGATTCTAGGCCTCATTGATCTGAGCTTATGCACTTCAGTTAAATGAACATTTCTACACAATGAAATTATAAACAAATAATACTTTATTCACTTGAAAACCAAGGCATAATTACAGATCAGTGAGGCCTACAACCAATCAGCTCCAAAAAGAAATACAAATCCTGTGATACGTCAAAGAAAACAAGTTGACAGATTGAATCCAAGATTTAGTAACAATACAGGGCAAATCCAGCGCTATAGATGTGACATATACATGCTTAGAGAATGTGTGTTCTGACCATGAACACCAAGTTAGGTGAAGAATTTCCAGAGTGTTCATATGAAATAGATAAATATGCTAACTGCCTTAAACAGATTCATCATGTTCAGTTAATCTGTGATGTGATTGGCAGCCCTGTCCCCTAAAGCATTGATTACCTTTACCAGCTCTACTTCTGAATGTATTACGTAATGATGATATATCCCACAACAGCAGGTCAGCTGATCTTTTGGATAAAGACAGAGTCTATGTGTTTAAGTAGTCATTATATCATCATTATCTTGCATTAGTCCTTACATGAAAAACCCATAACCCATGAGTACCCATTATTCCCTGGAGCGGCGTACTTAAGCCTGCAGGTTAGCCCAGGGGACACTGCCTGCTACTTGCTTTTTACAAGTTAACTGCTTTGGGTAAAAAAAGACATTTGCAATGACTAGTAGCCAAAAAGACTGCTCCACGTATAGTGCATATTTGCAAATCTTCTCCAAATGTACACTTTTTAACACATTGATAACCAGTGTTGGAGGTGACGCATTACAAGTAAAGCGAGTTACGCAATAATATTACTTTTTTCAAGTAACTAGTAAAGCAACACATTACTTTTGAATTTCTAAGAAAATATCTGAGTTACTTTTTTAAATAAGTAATGCCAGTTACTTTTTTCCCCATTTATTGATTGTCAAGTCTCCTGTGGGGAAACTGGGAGTAAACATAATGTTTCTGTATTCTAGACTAAATGTGAACATGCATTAATTCATCTCACTCACAAAAAACAGACTCAGTATTCCTCAAAATGAATAAAAACAGTGAAATGCAAACTCAGAATATGACGCAATCCTGCAATAATTAAATATGTTACATAAAACAAATATCCTTTATGTATTTAATCTCATTTTATTAACCAGTGTCTTTGCCGCTGACCTTCAGTGATGCAATTCAGCCATACTAATACGCAAAAATTACTTTAGATAAACTAATTTGTGCTTCATTTTTTATAGCTGAAGAGTGATATTCTCCTGCATAAATGTACTTTTCTTTCAGCCTGAGGTGAATTCATTTCACTTTTGGTATAAAGGGCTTTTACATTAGAATTGTTTTATATTAAAAACAAAGAAGCAAGCTCTTCAGTTCTTCAGATGGAGTGGTTCAGCAAAAAAAAAAAATCTAAATCTAAATTCTGTCTACCAGTAGCCTACATCATTCTTCACAATATGTCATTTGTGTTCCACAGAACAAAGAAATCCATGCGTGTTTGGAACGAGTGAAATTAAATGCAGTTTAAGTCGTTTCTAGTAGTTCCTTGATAGTAACTTGACAAGGAGACATAAGGCAGGGGACAAAGGGACAAGAAGAAAGATGCACAAGTCAGTGACCTCACCTTCACTCTGGTTTAATCAATACATGAGATTGAATGAGGAACAGAGAGCAGCAAAACCTACATTGCATTGTTTATTTCTCTAAGGGCTTGCATATGACATATTACAGCTCGTGAAATACATACATTAAATCATTAATGTGTTTAGGGAATAGGCTTACCTGTGTGGAGAACAGCGCAGATGGACCCGTCTCAAAGGAGCACTGCTTCCTGTAGAGAACACAACATGGCCTCCATCTCATAAACTAACAGTGCGTCTCTGTCAGCCGCACCAGCCTTTATTAATGGAGACGCTGTAATAGCCTTTTAAAGGTAAAGCGTGTAATTTCTGCACCAGCATCATCAGAAGAAAGCGTGAGCGGTGCTTGCAAAACTTACTGCCACAGTCCAGTTGTCAGACAACTATTATGGCTTTGCTTGGAGGTTCTGGATGGTTGAATGGAAACAAATAGAATACAGCAGATTTTGACCATACTAACTATATGTTTCACAGTATGTTATAGGAAGGTTACACATACAGTATTGTCCTGGCAAAAAAAAACAATTCAAAAAGTCAAAGCCTGAACCGATCTACTATGTACATAAGGTGCTCACAGTTAGTGAATTCTCATTTCCGCTAACTGAGTAGCAAATATCCTTGACAGAGATATTAACAAAGCATAATAAAGATGCAATTAACCTAAAAATGACAAGGCATTCATCATTTCCAGACAGGGTCACCAGATCACACGGCAGCACATTCGCAGTGTGATAACAGCGGCTCTCTCTCCGCATATGCTCACATCAAAAGCCTATAGATACACTTTTTTATGCAAATACTGCATAAAAGGCATTCTAGCTGTAGGGCGTGTTCTGCATTCTTCTGATATTTATTTTCCGAGATGTTTGTTACATAATCTTGTGTCGAGGCTTTGAGTGTGAATGTTTAACCCACATCATAACATTGGCCTCTTGGGCATGCTGCCCACACGACCATATCGCTGACAAAACGCCTATTCACTGAGAACATACGGAGATACGGAAACCTGCAGCTTATGCATCACAACAGATCAGGTTAACTCAGTTGCGTTAACCCAGCTACACAGACGTTATCCTCTCAAGTCTTTATCGCAGGCACATAATTTATTGCATTTGTAGGGTTAATGGGAAAGTAGTTAGTTTAATGGTTGCAGATGAATTTATGGACTATGATGCTCATTAGTCTGGTGCAGACGCGAGATAAAGCTGAGAGTCCTGATGGTAACCGAGCATGTACTTTAACTGCTAATAATTAAACATTTATGTTTTCTAATAAATTGGTGCCACTGTGCCATTGTATAGAATATCCTTAATTTGTACGAGTGTTTATCAGAGTGAGGGAGAAAAACAAAAATAATGTAAAAAAAAAACATGAAAGAAAATTAATAATTATTATTATTATTTTTTTTTTTTGCTATTCTTATTTGGTAGTATTATCATGACAATTATGGCTATGTAATATGGTGTAATCCTGGTAATATATCACTGTAAAAAATTACATTAGAATTAAATAAAGTAAAATGAGAACTACAAATGGTTGCATTACATTAAAGACATGTAGTACAGGGCTAAATTATTGTATGCTGCCCAACTGGGCTGCTTTATACCTTTTTACGAGATTCCCCTATAAAATGACAGGGATAATATCTCTAGATTAAAGCGCAGATATATAACAAAGAAAGCCCTCTCTGAGGAAGCCTCGCTCCGTCACTACGTGATATCCGCACTTCCTAAGCACATGAAGCTATTATTCCACTCTCCTGCTCTGTCTGGGATGATGAACGGCCGCTGAAACATCCTGCGCTTGACATCGCTGAGAAATGGCAGGCGAATCAAACTGACACGAACGAGACAATACAGCAAGCTCTCTAACGATGGGAACTCCGAATCACTTCAGTGAGTCGGTTCGTTTTAACGATTCGATTCTTTCGAGTCACCATTACAAAGTGGTTCGAGAAATCCCATCTTAGAGTTTCCCATTTTTTTCCTTCTCTGTACCGGGAAATATTTCAGTTTTATACTGCTGTTTAATTCATGCTTTACGTTTTGCATTTTAGTCTTTATTTTGTATTTTTTTCTCCATATTTAACACAAAATATGTGTGTTACTGTCACTTATGTGATTTCCCCTTGCTTTTTTAAGAAATAAAGTTTAGTTATGGATTCACCTTGTCACCCGCTGTACAGTAGGCCACATCAGAAATACTAGCATAAACGCTTTGCGAACCAGTTCGAATGAATCAAGGAACCGACTCAAAAGAACGATTCGATTGCGAATCGGACACCGCTACGCTGTGAACCGAGCGTGAATTATGCATTGGAACTAACAAGGGAAAGTGATGCTCAGAGAGGAGGACAGAGGACTCGGAGAAGATGCATTAAAGGGCGATGAAGTTCTGTGAAGCGCTTTCTCGTCGCAGCGTTATGTACGCACGTATGATTAATTTAGTGTAGTGTTTTATTGCTACGTAGCGCGGGGTGGATTTTATTGCAAAGAAAAAAAAAAAACAATAGTCGATATCGGATGGTCGGTGAAAGGAAGAGAGAAAAGGGGGGTGTATGGTTTTAATGATGACTTATAGGCTACAGCGGACCGTCACTTAATTCTGAATTACAGCTCGAATAGCGTGGAACTTCACAGGTCTGAGGAAATAACAAAAAAGCGTTTTATTCGGTAAAGGAGACATGGATGGAGAGACAGGCAAAGGAAAGGCTCTCTGATGAAAAGGTAAGTCGTTATAATATTCCATTTTGCCATTTCATTCGCTGAGTCTAAGCAGTTTTCAGGCTTTGCTGCTCAAAGCTGTGTGTGGATCCGCTGGAACACAACAACAGACGCGTTTAGCGCAGTCAAAATTAAACACAACTGTCACAGCATACAAAGCGACTGCTGAGACTTTCACCATTTCTGGGGTTCTGCAGAAATATGACCCATGACCGAATGCACCTCGACACGCACAACGCAAAAGCTGTTCACACGTGTAATGTGTTTCTGCGCAATCTTTTAATTGTTACTGTGTGTACACATGCGTGTTTTCGGCACTGGCGTCGCGTCGTTAGCCTTGCCGTTTCAAAGCGCAAGTTAAAAACGCGTCCTGAGACGCGTTCAGTTGCACCCAGTAAGGGGATTAAAATGGGTGTTACAATCGTTTAAAAACGCCCAAAAAAGTTAAATAAGAATTCATGCGCGCCTTGCTGCTGTTCATTACCTCATGATAAACGCTTGTGTGATATCTGGCTTCGGCGCGAATAATTGCCATTCATAATGGTGTGTGTAACCTGGTTAGGCGTATGGGCTGCCTTCAAATATTGTTTTTTCATTAATGCGGTACATTGTGCTCATGAAGAGCTGGAGACAGTGCGGTCACGGCGGCAGGTAGCAGCTGAGCGGCTTTAAATTGTGAATGGTGCTGCAAATGGTGTCTAACGACAAAACCTCTAGATCTCATTGACAAACCTTTGGGGTTTAGACTACTCGTGAAGGTGCTGTAAGCCAAAAATAAAACGTACCTTTTACCTGACAGATATCATTGAAATGGGTGTCGTGAGAAATCACACCTGTATCTGTGACAGCCCTAGAATAGGAAAGAGGAGTCAGGGGACTGGCCCGTGCCTTTTTGCCAATCTGATACGCTCTTCGCCTGTCAATCATTTTAAATGTACGGATTACTGACATTGGGTAGGTTGACATGTCATTGGAGGGCGGGCTTTCGGGAACAGAACGTGTTGCGGAGGTGAGCCCAATGTTTAGAGGTTAGTAAAACAGCTAAAATCACTTTTCATCACCTTTAAATGTTATTTATTTATTTTACAATCGCTAAAGTGGCACATTGTGCATGGTTGGCTGAACCATCAGTAAATAAAACTGTCATTGTTTATCAATAATAAAAACCCTAAGCACATTCAATATGTCTGTTAAAGAGTGTATCATTTGGAAGGCATCTAAATGTTCTAACATGATAAAAAAAAAAGCCTAAAAAGGCATTCACCCAGCCTATATTCTTAATCATAAACATCATTTTAATGTCAGTCAGGGAGTGTTTTTGAGTCACTCTGCATATAGCTCTACATATTGCATTTCAAGATGAACGCAAACATCAGTTAGACATCTGTTTGACGTGCCTGTGTTATCAGAGGAGCGAGACACGGCCCGCTGTCTGATGGCCACATAAGACGTGCCTTTGATTCAATAGGGAAACCTAAGCAATATCCTCTTAAGGCCCAGCCGGGTTAAAACAGCTTTAATGTTGTGTTGTTGAATGACTAATCCCCTGGCCGTGAGCTTCAGGAAATTTGGAGTGGTGGTTGTATAAACGCGGATTCTGCCTGCATGCGTAACACTCTGGCTCTCCCACAGGGCACTAACAAGACAGTTCACAGTTAGATCACAATCTCGGCATCTTGACTTCTTGGGCTGCATCTTGAAATCAGCAAGTCAGCTTTTAAAGCAGAATCTCGCCCATAAATCAAGATTCTCTCGTCATTTTCTCACCCTCAAATTATTCCAAAACAGAAACATAAATGGAGGTGATTTAAAGAATGTTAAAAAACAATGTGAGCACTGGCTTTCACCATAACAGTGGTTCGTATGACTTGAACAGCTTTCTGTGCACAAGTCTTGCTTGGTGCATATTTTCCCCTTTTTTGGAGTCCATGATCACCTCCGTTTATGTTCCATGGACTGTTTCGGATTCAAGAACGTAAGCTGAAATCTAATTCATTCTTCACAGAAGTCTTGTTTTCTGATGTAAATTTCAAACCTCATTCTCGTTGGAACATATTAAGTTTCGGAATCGTGCTGGACTTGGCATCGGTGACACCGAATGTCCTGTAACTGAGAGCTATTCGGTAAATAATGATTTGAGAGTCTCTCCTAGGTGATGTCACATGTCCAGGTGGTCCACACCTCAAAAACTACATTTCACTCAGACCATCTGTCATTTGAGCAAACTTTATAACTTTGAATTCCAGTAAATGGCTACTCTCAGACCTTGAAATACCAATCAAATGCTACTGCTTGCTTCTACTTAACAATGTAGATTGAATGCATGATTGATTGATTCAGCCGCCCTTCAGTTGAATTCTTCTCTGAAGACTCGATGCAGAGCTCCAGGATATTGATCAATGCTTAGATCATTTTCGTTTCTATTCAAATCGGGGTTCAATAAGTCTAGGAGGATGGCGAAGCCCAGAGGAAAGTGCAACTTTGCTCAGACATATTTCAGTCCTAAACATTGCATGCTTTTTCGAGCGTGACCATTAGAACAGCTTGCCACACGCATGTTAATGTCAGTCATTTCAATGATCACCGGTTTTTAGCATTCGCAGCAGTTTGTTCACATTTCAGATATTCCTTGCTTCCGCTTTTTGTTGTGAAGAGCTTGTCTGCTTCTCTGCATGATGATCTCGGGGGAATGGATCATGTTTTCAGCTTTTCCAGATCCAAGGGACCATCCCGGCTGTAAACATGTTCTCTCTCAGTCTTGCTGACTGTCAGCGTGGATGTGGATGAGTGTGTGCATCATTTATGGCCTCTCTGATGGGCACTGAGGGTCTCGGTGTTTCCCTTCACTGCAAACGATTTCAGGTGTTTGAAGGCCCCGTTGTGAACGTATGGCTCAAGAACAGGAGCTGGTCATTGCCGTGTTGCCTGCATACAGTACGTTGCTCCTTTACTGTTATTATTGTTCTTGTCGTCTAAAGTCATTTGGAAAGTATACGATGCTGTGTGCGCAGGAAATACACAGGGATGTGCAATGTACTAATGATCATCTGCTTAGGCCAAAACAGTGGGTTAGGCAAACAATGATTTTTTCAATATTTTTGTGATTTGTGTTTTGTTTTTGCCTTTTCCACTACAAATATCTAAATATCATTTTAAATCAAGATACATTTATGTGAGGAGAAAAATGACTTCAGCTATTAAGTCTTGTTTTCTTTATCAAATTGATCAAAATGAAGTGAGTTTTTGCTTCAAACAAGAAAAAAAATCTGTCCGTAGAGTAAAAGAAACGAAAAAATAAACTCACTTAATTCTAATGTCACTTAATTCCGTAGCTGAAGTCATTTTGCTTCTCAAGTAGGCTAAATGTATATTGATTTAATAATATTTAGATATTTGTACTAGAAAAGAGAAAAACAAAATAAGCGATGCTAAGTAAGAGCATTATTTGTTGCAGTATATTGGCAGTAGATCAGTAGCTGATGATTTCTTCAAAAGTAAGCAGTGTTATACACAGCTGCTGTTGGTGTTTCTAAGGTGTTACTCTGTAGATGCTAAAGTGTTCTTGAGGGGATTTTAACATCTTGCTAGACAGTTGTTAGGAGTTCTCAGTGGTTGGTGCTGTCGTTTCTAACTGACACAACATGAGGCTCAGGTCGCTCTTACAAAATGAAGACATGAGATTATTCTGCTTGTTTTATTATCTGCAAATGAATACAAAGTACATTATATCACATTTCTTTTCAGCAAACTGCATGATTTGAGTCATTCATGTTCGTAGCACAAATGTTGTATGATTTATGTACCAATACTGAGCAGTACTAGTTACAAATTACAACGAATCAACTATCAAGCTGTATAGTCCATTCCTAAAGGAAGATTTTGCTCCGTCCTGTTAATTAAAGAGCAAAACGGCCTTATTTCTAACACAAGCAGACAGGAAGTCCACATTTAGGACAAAGGACGAACAAGGACAGAAATGCAATTATGTGTGAATAGTCATCTTTTACTATGTGTAAGAGCTGTATAAATGCTGATTTGTATAAGACTTATTTTTAAGAGGGCTTCTCGTGGCGAATATAATTTCCCTCTCCGTATGCTTATCTCCCTCTCTCCATCTCAGATTTTTTTTTCTCTCATGTTGCGATATTTCTTTGATCTCTCGCCGTTGTTCTCGCCACGCTCGCGCAGATGCCCCTCCCTCCGTGTCTGTCTTCGGCAGGCTGGTGTAAGCGGCCGTGTTGCTTGTGTCATCAGAGAAAAGGACCGAAAGGAGAAAAGGACAGGCGAGAGCCAGAGAAAGCGTAACGCGGCGAGGCTGGGTTACAGAAGAGAGACATGGGTGTGTGTCTTTGTCCCCACCGATCCTTTCTCATTCACAGGGTGACAGCTGGCTAGCAGTAGGGTACGGTGGCACTGCCAAAGCCAGTCAGGCCAGACCACAGCAGAGATTTACATCCAGTATCCTGCATATAAACAATATATACCAAATATGAAGAATAATCATCATAATACACTTACAGACACCGTATACTTTCATATTATTTTAAATAAACCATTTGGGTCTCAGATGTGCCGTGTAAAAATGATTTCTCAAAAGATTACCTGAATGTGCTTTACGAGAAAACACTATTTCAGTCTTTCCGCTTCAAAATGTCATGTTTAACGCAATGTGTTAATTAAATGTGCTAATTTAATTAAAATCCTACACCACTGTTTTCTCAGTGTTAACATCACTGGCAGTGAGACATGTTTAATATCTTACATAATACATGTGGCACATCTAAAACTATAATGTTAAGATGTGACCCTGGACCACAAAACCAGTCATACGGGTTCACTTTTTGGAAATTGAGATTTCTATATATATATATATATATATATATCATCTGGAAGCTTTCCACTGATGTATGGTTTGTTAGGATAGGACAATATCTGGCTGAGATACAAGTATTTGAAAGTCTGGAATCTGAGGGTGCAAAAAAATTTAATCGCCTTTAAAGTTGTCCAAATGAAGTTCTTAGCAATGCATATTACTAATCACAAATTAAGTTCTGATATATTTACGGTAGGAAATTTACAAAATATCTTCATGGAACATGATTTTTACTTAAGATCCTAATGTTTTTTTGGCATAAAGGAATAATTGATCATTTTGACCTATACAATGTATTTTTTGGCTACTGCTACAAATATACCCGCGATACTTAACGACTGATCACATATATGGTTTAGCTCAGTTCACAACTAATTAATAGCAATAAGTAAATCCATAATGTTTTCAACACATTTTATACAAGTTGCACACGTAATCCATAAAAAACAGCAAACTTCCAGCACTATGAATATGCTTTGCATCATGCAGCCTACACATTAAATGCATGCATAATACATAAAATTACAAAACCACAACATTTAATACATGCAACGCACAATGCATAAAATAACAGTCTAGTAACATTATGCTTTCGCTTCCACGTCGTGCATGACACATTATGCACATTACGAATTCTATGCATGTTATATGTACTGCACCCACAGAATTGTGTCGCACTGTTGAGCACTGTAGGACACACAGGTGAATTCACACACATATTTTACCCCCGTACCTTGACAAATGGAGCGTATTGCATCACATCAGCAGTGGGTAAAACGTTAGCATATTGTGTGACCAGATTATAAAAGTGGATTTAGTAGAAAACTGTGAAACGGTACAGCTGCTAGCTCAAGGCGCACACGCTCTTACATACAAATGGAGAGTGCGGCCGCCGGTCGCCATGGAAACAGGACTAGGCCCACCCTGCTGAAACGAAACCCACCTAAAACATTTTAAAGAAGGGAGGGAATGACTTTGCCTCTCTTTCCCCGTCTGATTAATGCAACGCCTCGTGCCAGCGTGGTCCGTGCGTTCGGATCGATGGATTCCGCCCCAGATTCACACCGCACTGTCCATGAGGCATATCCTCCAAGCCTGACCGCTCGCCTTTCTATAGATGCGTTGGAATCCGTCCAGGCGGTTCATCTGCGAGCGTCCACGGGAGCCCAACCGCTTGTACAGGAAATCTATTTTTCTTGTGTACCCCAAACAAACGAGCTGGAGTCGGGCCTGCTGCTGCTGCTGCTGCTGATTTGATTGGAGGTTTGTGTGGAGTTTAGATCTCCTCACCGTTCATTTAAATTCAGGCCCATATTCCAAACTGCATGTACAGTGGAATATGAAATTAAAGGATCGTTCGCCTACAAAGTGGTTTGTTTCAGTTCAGCCCAAAACAAGACCATCCAGGCCACTGTTTCCCGTAATAAAAAAGCAAAGTGCGACCGGTAACTGTCCGACTCCAAGATTATCGTGAAAAATAGCTTTCATATGGCTCGAGACAAGTTGGAATGAAGCACATAAGTCAGATGTCAACTACCTTTGTGGTGTTTTGTCATTTTTAGAGCTTGACGGCTGAAGTTATCATCCACTTTCAGTGATGCGCAAGAGCCGCCTGGAACTCTTTCTGTGCTCTGCAGGGAGAGGAAAATCTTGTAGCTTTCGAGTGACATGAACATGAGCGGGTGAAGAGATTTTATTTGTTGCTGAACTTTTTTTTGTCATATATCATGTCTAGGTTGAAAGGAATGATTTGTTCTGATCATTACTGATACTGATTAAATTCCACTGCTCCAAGCAGCAGGTTAGAGAGTGTTTGTGCAGAGCGTTAAAAACTGTCCTCAAGCAAAACCAGCTGGGAACAGTTATTTTAAATATTATTTTAATAAGATTTTGAATTTCATTGTGAGTATTGTGAAGTGCTTTGGGATGAAGATGTTTGGAAATGGAGGCTCTGTTGGTTTTACTGTCACATTTTACTAGAGTTCTTGTTGTTTCTCAGGTTTGTCTTACAGTAAAACTGCTTAAAAAATGGAACATTTGATCATCAACTCATCCTCATTTCACCTGAACACCAAATCTACTGTTGAACACAAAAGAAGATATTTAGAAGATTGTCCAAGCTTCTACTTTTCACCCAAATTAAAGAATTAAGCTTTGAAGAAGAAGAAGAAAAAACACATTTAAAGTTAGGTTTAACAACACTGTTTTCAACTAAAAACATAAAACCTTTTATGCGTTTTGGCCGTTCATTTACACAGCAGTGGTGTTTTGGGGGTCTGAAAATGCAAACCTTTGTAAACGGATTTCAAAGTGCAAGTTTTTGCCTCTGTGTAAAATACGAAACTGTGAATGTGAAAACAGTGACATCATGTGCATACATATTATGCATTAAGACTAGGAATGAATATGTGCACAGACGTCACTATTTTTGAAAATAGGCTCATTTTCCAACTCCCCTAGAGTTTTACAGTTTTCGAATGCTAAACTATGCTAAAAGTGCCTCCGCCAGACCCGGAGATCGGCTGAATGGATTCAAAAACAGTAAATTTTTTTTATTAAAAAAAAAAGTGGCATGTTCCTTTAAGCCCTATTACACATAATATCTGTTCACCCATGGTCGTGCTGGTCTGAAAATGAGGTGTGTTCAGGGGCATTGTTGGCACGTTGCTATTCTGAGACAACTGAATACGATTGCACCGTTGACCAACCGCAGTGTTTGTTTTTCATTATATTTATTTAAAGGCAGCATTAGTAATGGGCGCCTATAGGTGGGTACACTCTGCTTATTACACACACAGGGACGCAGCAGCACACAAACATGCCAAATATTAAAAAACAATGACAATGCAAAAGATTATTAATGTGTACGCTTTAACCTCACACACGAGCAGATCTGTTTCCTCTCTGGAGAAGTGTTCAGTCTTTGCTCTTGCAAATCCGCCATGTAAATAGCAAATCTGCCATGGTGCAGGCACAACTGGCTTTTAATAGGAATGGGGAAATGAGACTCTGATTGGTTTATTGCATCTTATGCCCAAAACACACCCACACTTTTAAAAATAAAGGTGTTTTAAAAGGTTCTTCACAGTGATGCCACAGAAGAACTATTTTTAGTTCCACAAAGAACCATTAGGTCAAAGATTCGTTAAAGAACCATCTTTTTGTGACCTTTGGAGAACATTCTTTCACCACAAAGAATCTTTTCTGAAACAGGTTCAGATGTTAAAGGTTCTTATTGGAACCATTTAGACAAAAAAGGTTCTTCTATGGCATCGTGAAGCAACTTTATTTTGGACCAGGCGCCTGGTGCGCCGACCATTTTTTTCCATCATTAAACTAGAGGATTTGGACATGCCCTAAGCGTACCTGCGCCACATGCTTCAGATGATGTACTTAGATCGTTAAAATAGGGCCCCTAATGTTTCTTTACAAAGTGGCATGGAAACTGTCTTGGAAAATTAAGCAAACACAAGTGAAAAGTCTAACTACATATTTCAGGATTACTTGAAAACTACAGGCAGGAATGGAGCCAAAGTCCTAAAAAGCCAAACAACAGCAGAGTAAAACTGTTGATGACAGACTTTTCTTTCAATGAACTGTCCCTTTAAGAGCTGGATTAGAAGAACCGTGTGTTCAGGTGCTGTGAAAGTCTTTCACTTTAAAGATGTGTGCAAAGGTGCTGCGCAAAGATTATGCACATAGACTTCCCACACGCAAACATGGAACACGCACTCATCTGTTTGCATCAACACACAAACACACGTAAATAGAGTGACACCAGACATAACTATCATTTTAGACTTTTCCGCTGCGCGAGATGAGGCCGTCACACCGGATGTAACCACATGTTTGAGGCTGGAGGATTTTTAGTCACTTGCATCTGACAAAACTGTTGCAAGCTCTGTTTCTGTAGTTTGACATTGGACTTAAATTTGAATTCCTGAAATGTGTTTCTGTCTGATTTGCTTACTGGTGTCTGTGCACGTGTTTGTAAAAGACGGCTACGCCGCCTCGTTCGTAACCACGGCGGGATGCCTTGATGGAGGTGAGCAGAGGCTACAATTTCAGTTTCCATATGCTTTATGCTTTCTGAATTCTTTCTAATTTCACTTGTTGTAGAAATCACTTGGTATTGTGCTCACACCTACACCATTACTATAGCAACCAATGAAGATTTCCCAAAAATAAACTGCACTGCCTAAACCAATAGATGTGATTGAATCACTTGCTAAACGGTGTGGACAGTTAGTCCGAAAGTTTGTTGACCAGTTGTAAGCGTGCAGTGTTTATAAACCCACGTCGTGCAACCCATAGCATATCCACACAAAAGTTTTTGTTTTTTTTTAACATAAGATTTCATGTGTTTTGATTTGTATATCATTTTATTAATTTGCCATTATTTTAGTGTCACTGAAATGCTATTATAGTTTTTATGAATAGTTTTAAATTATTTTTACTATTTTTATATTTTCCATTGTAATTAAAGTTGTATTTCTTCGTATGTGTGTTTTTGTCATATTTAGTCATTTTTAGCATTATTTTATTTCAGTTTTAGTTGTGGTTATTGTAGCACATTAAGCTAATTAAAAATAAGAAATGTTGCCTTGGCAGCAAGCAAAAATAACAAAGGGTTTAAATTTGAAAAATATGTTTTATGTTTTTAATATGTTGTAACAAACAGTGTGTGTGTGTGTGTGTGTGCACCTGGTATTTATCACGTTATGGGGACCAAATGTCCCCACAAGGATAGTAATACCAGTAAATTTTGACATTGGACATTTGTGAGGTCCCCATGAGGAAACAGGCTTATAAATCATGCACAATGAGTTTTTTTAAGAAAATAAAAGTGTGCACAGTCTCCTGTGAGGGCTAGGTTTAGGTGTAGGGCGATAGAAAATAGGGTTTGTACAGTATAAAAACCATTACGCCTATGGAATGTCCCCATAAAACATGTAAACACAACGTGTGCGTGTGTGTGGTTTTAGTTTTAGTTATCTATAATACCCCAAGTTCGGGGCTGTTGCTTTAGGAAGCTCACTTTGTGTTATGGGAAAGTAATATAAAAATTGCTGCATAAACTTTGTGTGTGATTATCTGCGACAGCAAACTATTTTCCTGCCATGGCTGTTGCTTAGTTCTTTCTTTCTTTAGTTCTTTCTTTCTTTGCAGCCTGTGGAAACCACTCAAAAATAATTGTTTACGCCGCTTTCAAAAGCGACGCGTTTAGATCACAGTCACAGTTGTGTCACCAAATTTTGGTCCGTACAAACGCCGTGACAGACGAGTGTGAGGAAGGAGAGACAAACATGATGAATGGAGGACAGTGTGTGACAAAGAGCCTCATTAGATACATATCAGAAGCGCAGCTATATTTAGAAATAAACACTAATTAATGATAAGCAATCTTGATTTGGTTTGCATAGGCTAAGCTTTCCAGGCTGTACTTGCAGCAGCGACAGTCACACACACACACACACACACACACACACACACACACGCACACACATGTTGGTCCCCATAACGTGATAAATACCAGGTGCACATGCACACACACGCACACACATACACACACACACACACACATCTCAACACAACACACACTTCTCAAGCACAGATGTAGATCCTGACAGTCAATGACAAACTATTCTTCCACTAAATTAATTACAAATACCCTCATCCAGACAATTACAATGAGTAAACTCATCATTGTTTTGCTATGTTTACATGAAAAGGCAAATTTTTTCCTGAATGTCATTTGCCAGACTGTGTTCAAACAGTCTTTATATGGCATTGACAACCGTACACTCAGAAATTACTATAGTGAATTTCACAAATAATTACAAAGAATCTGCAAGTAACACATTGAATTTAATGTGAAGTCTTGAAGTAGAAAGACTGTAGATAGTACTCTAGTAATCTTTACAATTTCGAAGAATAATTTTCTGCAGTGTATTTATTAACAGGTGTGACTCTTGAAATAAACATCTTACAGGAGTGCCTCATATACTGCCTGCATGAACAAGGAACAGACGTTTGTTCTCACTATTAAAATAACTAACAGTAAATATGAAAGGTGCTGACTTAATCTGTTAAATCTTGATTAGCTCTGAAAGAAACGACCGCCTAAGATTAATTGCATTACTTTCCGTTAACCTTTTTCAAAACTGTGCCTTGTCATCTAATAGTTAATTTTTCCATCTGAGTTTAGAGAACTGTGTTGTCATTCTTTATGAAGATGCGATCTTACGTGATTTGTTGATCTTGTTGGACTGGTTCTGGTGTGATTAGGTTTCATGAGCTAGTGAAATCAGTCAGTCTGTCAGTCAGTCGTGTTTGCAGTCAGTCAGTCAGAGCTTTATTGGATGTTGTGCATTAAGAGCTGCTCTCTGTCACACAGGCATTGCTTAATTTGATAACATGCACGTGCTGGACGTAATGGGATTACATTAACATTCATAATAACGCAAAGAAGGACAGAGAAACACTGAACGTATAAATGAAAACTAATGTACACGTACTGTACTCGCAGAATTTGTGAGCGTCTAATGCGTGTACACGTCATGATTTTGCTGAGGGCTCTATGAATGTTTGCTCTGCAAGCTACTGTATGTTTCAAATTGATCTCAAATTTATATAGAATTCAAATTAAAATATAAAATATGAATGTCATCATTTACTTACCCTCCACTTGTTCCAAATCTGTATGAGTTTCTTTTTTTGGTTTGGAAAAAAACAACAACAACTAACAACAATCAACCAAACAATTCAGTGGCTACTGCAACTATTTGGTTACTGACATTCTTCAAAATAAAAGATGAAAACAATACGGAAGAAACCGAATGATACAAACTATTTTCCAACATACTGCGATACACAAACATTCTAATCTCATACTATTTAGGGCAGACAGTATGTGAATTGGGACGCAGCTTTTCTTGTTTTATTGACACTCAGAAACACGCACTGATGTTTGTTCAGCCTGTAGGGATTTTGACGTCGTAGTGTGACATGATGGAACATGCAAGGGCAAATGCACTAGATTACATACTGTAGATCTGGATTAGGAGTTTTTCCTCATATTTTTTCCCCCTAAAGCTTCAACACAAATCAGCGTTGTTGTAAAAAATCACCGAATCAAAAAGAAGTGTAACTTTAGTGGTGGACAAACACCATTGTTTAGAAGCCATTAAAATCTAATAAAACCACATCAGTGACAGTCTGGATGTCAGGTCTCTGCTGCAATCCAGAGATGAAGTACACTGAATAAACGGCTTCTGTGTGGAAACAGCTAGTCACGTCATAAATCAACTGCCTGCTTGCTAATTTCAACATGTTTGCCATTAGATGTTCATTTTGAGTTAAATTTAGAGTTACCAAAATCGTCATTTTATAAGAGAAAGCGCAGACAGATTTGTGACGGGATTCATTTTACAAAACGACCAAGCAAAGGGTTACTAAAAGCGATTCGGTGACGTCAGCCCATTATATGATTGACTTACGAGAAACCGGGTGGCCTGTTTCTCCAGTGACACAGACGCAAGGTTACCATCTCTTCATTTAAGAAAAACATGTGTATGTGTAACTGCGGGTTTTGATGAACGATCTCAATGCCATCTGACTCCCATACATAGAGAATATGAACACTATGCACTGCTAGACTTCTAGATAATCAGTTTATGGCATTAATGCTTCTTTTTCTTTGACTGTTCAGTCATTGGACTGTTTAATAATATAATATAATATAATATAATACTAAATTGATAATTGAGATAAACAGTTTGGAAAACAGATGAATGAATGGTCTGATGACCAAACACAGAAAAGTAGCCAAAAATAAATGTTACAATGTTACAATCAAAAACTTTTAGTTCAAAAAACATCGCAGAACACTTTTTTTTTCTTTTCTTTATTTATTTATTTATTTTTTTACTTGCTTCGATCTCTTTGAAAATTGAATCCACTTAATTTAAAATTCAATTTTGTTAAGTGTCAAAGAGAAGAGGGTCTTTATAAGATGGATTCAGGCCAGTTTCTCCTGCTCTTTTCTGAGGGAAAGACCAAATTATATTAGCAGTGAATAGACTTTATCTTTATGTTGCTGCAGGGCTTTCAAATCTCTCTACTACAGAGTAATATGCGAATAAATGTTAAACTGTGTTCAAAAATAAACAGTCTACGTACAGTCTACCATTTGACATGGCCAGTCTGCACTGGGTCAGATATGGTCTATACACCGATTATGAAGCTGACCAGTTTTTCATGTCATAAATGAGTGTAAAGTGAAGAAAGTGTGGCTGTGTTTGTCTGTAGGGTGAAGTGGATGATGTGCTGCCAGACTGTCAGCTCTTCTGAACGGCTTTTAGTACGTTTCTGTAAGGTCCCTCAGTGCACTTACTGTAATTGTAGTGAATGTGCTGTAGTGTTCAGTACTTCAGATCTTAAAAAGTATATTTTTAAAAATGTACTTGCAGGTAATATAATATTATTGAAACAAAAGACCTTTAATGAAATTAATGTAGACTTTCATGACTGTGTTTCTTAGCACACCGGAGTACACTTTTAAAAAGTGTTTTTTTTTTTAATTACGTCAAATCAAAAGTGTATTTTAAATCTAAACACAAAAGTGTTTATAATCTTTTGTTATGCCTTACTGAAGTACACTTGATTTTCTTACATGTTATTTGATATTACATTTTAAGTTGATTTATTTTAAATGCACAAAGTGCAGCTTATAAATGTGTAATTGCAAATATATTTAAATACGTGTCATATAAGTTTCAATTAGGGCTGTCAGTCAATTAAAAATTGTAATCTAATTAATTACATGATGTTTTGATCAATTCATCTAATTAATTATTTTATTTTATTATTATTAGTTATTTATTTATTTATTTTTTTTTACTGAAATTATACTCTAAATAAGAAACTAAATCTGCCAGCAGGTGGTGTTAAATGTCTTTATGAGTAATTTATTTATTCATTCGATTTGTTCAAATGGTTGATTTATTTAGGAATGAAGTAAATGGCTCTCTTTATGAATGGGCCTTTGATTTATTGATTCATGCAGTTCATTCAAAATGCGGATTCATTCAGAAATGAAGCACTGCTATGTTGCTCTGAAACACGCAACACTTCTATTATGGCTTTATAGGTAATATGTTCACTGCAAAACGCATAATATAGTGTTTAAAATATAACACATTATCAACTTAATATTTACTGAACTGTTGTATGAAATCACATTTTGAGCTTGTGGTAGATTGGGACAAAATCAGCACTTGTGTCATTTTGCTCAGTGTGATATCATGAGATATATCTATATATACATATATATATATATATATATATATATATATATGATCTGCAGATTCATGACAAAACATACAGGGGCATTTCATGAGATTATATATATATATATGGGACAAAACATATACGGGGCATTTTTTGCACCAACATCTTGAATTTTGGTACATAGCTGCATTTGTGGAGTTGTTGTCAACAGGCAGCTGCATGAAATATAGGATGATGTACAGGTCTGAGGGCGGGGCCAGTGCATTAACTGCATTATCTTTTAATTGCGTGACTTCTTCATAATTATTAATTTAGTTGTGTGAAACTGACAGCCCTAGCCCTAGTAAATGATATTGAAAGTGTATTTCAGTTTACCATAAATTCTTGTCAGTACATTCAGCAGTACACTATATTTCATATTTGTGACATTACATATAAAGATGTACTTAAGTCCTACTTAAGTGGGTCCAACAGCACTGTAAATTTCACTCATGAAGTGCATTTAAGTGTTCAAAAACATTACATTTACTTAATGTAACACCCTTAAGCAAATCCGTAAGTATACTCTAAAGTTTATCTAATGATTTCAGTAATAAGTACTCTTATTTTTATAAGTATGTACTTCTTGTTCACCAGCATCGAAGCACCAGCTGGGTTTGTTTAAATCCCTGACCCTAAATATGATCAAACTGCCTTGGCAAATCATGATTTCTATTAGGGCGAGGGCTTCACGTGTCAGTGTCAGTGATCCGCTCAGCGTCTCCATCTCCTGCTCTTCCTGCTCTGCCAAAACATGACAACAGGATGCTTTCTATAACGCTGCCAGAGTACAGATCAACACTTGCCAAACACGAACTGCAAGTGCAAATTGGCTTTGGTGAGTAAATAAAATGTTGGCTGGTAACTTTTTTTGGGGGAAATGCAAAACCTTACATTAGTAAAATCACTGTTTAAGAATCATGTTCTGTGGAAAACACACATAAACCTCTCATTGCAGATTGTTGTGTAATAAACAGCTTGTGCTCTTTGACCAGAGACATCTTTTAAATTTAACAAGTGCAAACAGCCGAATAGTATCATTGTTAAAGCAAATATATATTTTTAAAGGAACTCTGTGTATTCTGGCTCAAGACAGTTAGGGTATGTCGAAAAAGTCCAATCGTATTTTCTCCCTCAATTTCAAAATCATCCTACATCGCTGCAGAAGAACAGACACAGTGTTTGCAAAGTGAACATGCAAAGAACATGAGATGGGAGTTTTTCGACATACACTAACTGACATGAACCAGAACAAAAACAGTTTAGGCAGAGTAAGACAAGACGAGCGTTTGACATTAAACAGTATATAATTGTATTATTTTTATGAAAATAACCAATCGTTTCGCTAGATAAGACCCTTCTTCCTCAGCTGGGATCGTTTACAACTGCATTTGTGATCGTTTGAAGCTGCATTTAAACTGCATTTTGGAAGTTCAAAATCGGGGCACCATATCCGTCCATTATATGGAGAAAAATCCTCAAAAAACACAATTTTTTTATGACTTATGACAAGGGGGTGAGTACATTATCTATAAATTGTTCTTCTGGAAGTGGACTTCTCCTTCAAGACTAGCCTGTATGTGTTCTGCACATCAACAGTCTGAAGTGAATATTATATTTGTACACTTTTCATTTATTCTGTGGCATTTTTTTTCTTTTTAATTAGAGCAAAATAAAACTGCATGGTTTATGTAAATGGTATGATGATTAAATTTTTCCAATGTAATCCTTTTCCGGGAAGACTATAGAAACTGGAAGTATTGATGTGCTGCTGTTTTCTGGATTCATGGTGTGTTTAGGATCCGTGTCAGACAGGAGTCTTAGGATTCATGCTTTGCATCATTGCCTTGTTAAGATTGATTAGGGTGTGGTTTACTCTGCGTCTGTACTCTGGAGTTCTCTAGTAAAAATACAATCCAGCTAATGGAGCTCTGCTGTGCTGTCAGTGATAGAGAAGACCGGTAACCAAACACCACCCAGACCAAATGATCACTTCAGCATTCGTCCAGCATTTACAGATACACAAGGACTTTATTTTGGTGTAATAAATGCCAGGTTAATGGCATCAATATATGTGTTTTTCTTTAATATTTTTGTTTGTCATACATTTTATGGGGTGCGTCGTCCAAAAAATGAAAGAACCAGAATTAGATTTGTGGCTTCCTTACAATTCTCATCCCTACTGAAGTGGAAAATGAGAGGAGACAAGAAGAGTGTGAACCTGACTGAATGAAGTGTGAAAGACCTGCTGACATGATCCGATAGGCAGACAAGTGAAATGAGATTGAATGCAAATGTTGGGGATACGGCTGTTCTTCAGACTGTGACTACTAGCTTAACCAGGAAGACTGTCTTGGTCAACCAGCTTCACTAGGCTAGCTGACCAGAGATTTATCTCCCATACAATGATGTAACTTGTTTATTAACTACTATAGTATGATGTATACTGTGTAGTATGATGCAGCATTGGAGAAACTAACCAACTAGTCACAACTGTTTCCTGAACCTATAGTAACATTTGCTTGAGGCTCTGGATTACAGCTAATGTTGTAAATAATGTTCACAGACTGATTGTTTCGCTTCATAAGACCTCAATATATCATCAGAAGCCATGGGTGTTCATTTTTTGCTCCTTAATGTGTTTTTCTCACCCCCGTCATTTTGTTTTATTTGATTTTGCTACTTCATACTCCAGGCTTCCTTTACACATTTATACTGCACATATTTTAAACTGATTGACTGATACAGAATATATCGAATGTTAGTTTGCTCATTGTTGCCCAAGTTCCCATTATATAAATTTGTAATGCTGTTTGCAAATGTTCGTTTGAACTATGGTTTCGGGAAACACTGAATGTTAGTAAAGATGTAACTCACAATCATAGTCGGCTAATGATGCTTTTGGAAAACACACCCCAGATAAGCAGCATAAGCAGACAGTTTTAAGGCTGTGCTGAGAGCGAAGCAACACCTTCAGGGAGATTTACATAGCATGCATATAGATATATACTGAACGGCTGGATATATGGCCAACGCTCTCATTAGTATGGAGGTAATTAGATCGCCATCAAAGGTGCCAAACAAACCCACACGTCGCTTCAAAATTGCAGTTCACATATTTACGCTCAAGATCCACATGCATATGAGCACCTCTATCAAATGCATGCATTAAAATATACAGTGAGCTCACCGTGTGATCCACAAACACATACAGCACAAGACATTCTGTGTTTATAAATGACAAAAGGTGCATTTCTACTTGTGTCGTTCTGCATTAGTGAATGACTTTGAGGCAGAATAGAAATGGAGATGTCTCACATTTATTTGTGCACTGAATGCAATATTTTAGCACTTTTGTATCAGTGTAATGCCAAAACAAGATTAAAACAAGATTTAAAACAAGATCGGTTTACTTTAGAAGCAAAATTCAAAAGAATTATAGAATCATAGAACCATATCGTATATAGAAGATGCTTTTCCTCACGGCATTTATATAACAAGCTATTATTTGTAAAGAGGCGGTAAGAAGTGCTACAGTACTAAACTCCAGAACTGTTCAGAGGAGAACAGACTGGAACTGATAAAACAGAATAAAATAGTGAAATAGAGAAGATATTTCTATTTTATTTTATTCACCTATTAATTTTTCGTTTTTAATTAGTTTCAGAGTTCAGTCAAGCGTTTGCAGAAAACAATCTGTAGACATTCCTTGATCATTGTAGAGGGATATTCTGTTTATTATCATGCTTGCTTTGGTTTTCTTCTTGTTTCAAGGTTTTGCTTCACTTCTTATTTGTGTCTTACAGAAGTGAGTTTGTTCAGTGAATCCCTTGTGTTGTTTTCTTGTCCTGTCAATTTTAAATCAAGGTTAAGTCAGTTCTAGTCTTTGGTCTCTTGTATTTTCTTATTTGAATAATAAACTGCACTTGGGTTGTGAAACCTTGAGTCTGCAGTGAAGTGGATATTTCCAAGATCATTCCACAAAAGATATTAAGACCTTCAGACCTTTTTGACCCAGGTTGCCAAAGTGATCCAAATCAGGTTGTTTTTAACCCATCATTTGTGTTCATGTTGTTTTGACCCAGCTAGGTTAGGTTAAATGTTTATAACTACAAGAATACCTAAACAGACAACAATAGACGCAAAAGTAAAATCATGTCATGATAAATGTCATCATAAATGAAGTTGCTTTTTAAAAGTTCACTAAACATTGTTGACTAATATTGAATAACTTGTGTTTAAAGGAGAAGTTTACTTCCAGAACAACAATTTACAGATAATGTAGTCACCCCCTTGTCATCCAAGATGTTCATGTCTTTCTTTCTTCAGTCGTAAAGAAATTATGTTTTTTGAGGATTTTTCTCCATATAATGGACTGATATAGTGCCCCGAGTTTGAACTTCCAAAATGCAGCTTCAAACGATCACAAATGCAGTTGTAAATGATCCCAGCCGAGGAAGAAGGGTCTTATCTAGCGAAACGATCGGTTATTTTCATAAAAAATAATTAATTTAAATACTTCTTAATCTCAAACGTTCATCTTGTCTTGCTCTCCCTGAACTCTGTGTATTCTGGCTCAAGTCGAAAAACTCGTATTTTCTCCCTCAACTTCAAAAATCATTTCAAAATCATCCTACATCACTGCAGAAGAACAGACACAGTGTTTGCAAAGTGAACATGCAAAGAAGATCAAACACCCTTAACAAAAAAGGTAAAACAGCGATATAGGACGATTTTGAAGTTGAGGGAGAACATGAGATGAGAGCAGATCACATCATACACACATCATATATAAAAATAAAGGTGCTTTAAAAGGTTCTTCACAGCGATGCCATAGAAGAACCATTTTTGGCTCCACAAAGAGCCATTCAGTCAGCGGTTCTTTAAAGAACCATCTCTTTCTTACCTTTAATCTGAAGAATCTTCTTTCACCACAAAGAGTCTTTTGTGAAACTGAAAGGTTCTTCAGATGCTAAAGGTTCTTTATGGAACCATTTAGACAAAAAAGGTTCTTGTATGGCGGCGTGAAGCACCTTTATTTTTAAGAGTGTATATCACATCAGATACTGTAGGATTTTGTGCGTTTCTGTTTGGCTAATGATGTCACGCTATTTCTAGTAGAATACAGAGTTGTTGCCAGGGTTTGCTTTGTGGTTGCTAAGGTGTACTTTGTTGTTGCTAGGGTGATCTGAGTGTTTGCTTGCTAGAAAAGGGGGTTTCAGATATTCTGAACTGTAGATGTGACTGATTTAAGCTAAGTTATGCTAATGTAATTCTCAGTTGTTGTCTTTCATTCATTTGTTTTATTAATTCTCATGTGAAGAACGAATAGCGCACGTCTCCTCAACAGGTCACGTGACTGTAATACAGAAAAGCAGGACGAGTTCCGCACCAGAATGTAATCCTTAGGGTGAGGGCTTTGTTCCCCAACCTTAAATATGAGAAATAGCAACAGTGCCGCCGCTGCCTAGCAAGCAGCTCTTTTAAATTAATGGCTTTATTATTAAGCTCAGCTTCCACTCCACTCCAAACGCAGCCGCACCTGCAGTCATTTAATATTCACGCTGTGCGTCTGAGCGCCGGACGAGCGCTAGCAGCCTCTGTCTGCAGAGAGACGCACGCGGCAACTCCTGGAGCATTCGCTTCTGCTCGTCAAGTGCAGCGCCGCAAAGAGAAGCGAGGCTTGATTAGGTCCGCTCTTCTAGATCTGTCATTACCCAACACACACTCACAGATTCACTGGGGAGAGCAGTGAGAGCTCTACAGCAGCGGAAGCTGTCACTCTGAGAGTGTCTACATGTTTTAAGCTGAGAAGGGTTATAATGCTCACGTGCACACCTCCACCCGCTCCACTGATTAGACCCGTCATGACATCAGGCCGCTGGGCTTTCACGCTCGCGGCTGCAGCACTGATCACGCTGTAAGAGCGCGAGCACACGTACGGTACATACAGTAGTGATGTGTCTTAAACATGCGGCAGCGGACACACATGAGAACGAACGGCTGTGTGGAGTGACATTCGATCAGGAGCTGAAGCAGTAGTTTTGATGACACATAATGAGATGCACTAGTTTGTATTTAATGGAATAGTTCACTCAAGATCATTAGTAAAAATGCCCATACTGGTCTTTTTAGTTCAAGACAGAGATGTGCTCACAGTATACGGGTGTAACAGTAAATAATGCATACGTTTATTTTTGATTCTTATGTGTGTTTTCAACAAACAAGCAATAAATTAAAGTGTAAAACACATTATGTAGTGAAAAATAAGTTAAATACTTCTTTGTGTGTTTGATAGAAAAAAATAATATTAATATAATAAATGTTTCTATCTATCTATAAACTAGCACTGTAAAATAATTGTTATTATTTATTAAATTAGGATTTTAAACTAAAACTGGATTCTTGAGTAGTGTATGGCATTTCTCCTTAAACAATTCCCAACAAATACACAGTACATAAACAAATATAGATCTCTCAACAGATCAATTCAGTCTCATTTTTCAGCATGAGATAGATTTTATGGTTTCAAGTACAGAGAGAACAGAAACAAATAATAATTCTCTCCTAAGGACAAAATGGAGAACATAAATAATGCTTTATTGAATAAGTAATAATGTTGTTCTCTTAAAGTTAATGCATATGTATTTATATATCAGACATAGTTTTGTAATATTGCATTTTGCTTGTTCATTAATGTTTCATCTTTATTTGGATGAAAAATTGTGTATATATATAAATCAATGTGTTCTTTGTAGGCTATTTTATTTATTTATTTATTTACAGCAATGTAGTTTTAATATAATTGATATGTTTTGATAGGTTTAAAATTATTATTTATAAGTTATTATTTATAAGGTTTATAATTATTATTAATTATTGTTTTAAATTAGATCATTTTTTTTAGTTTCATGTTTTTTTTTAGTTTCTTGCTTATATATATATATATGTATATATATATATATATATATAAAGTGAATCATATGTATTTTTTAAATGTCTTTTATTTCAGTTTGCATTTTATTTTAAGTAAATAAACTTTATTTTAGTTTAGTTTAGTTTAGTTGTTTATTTTAGTTAATGATAAAAGCCCTGCTGTGATGTTGGTTAATAGTCAAATTAGATGCAAATACACAAATAAAATATTACATTTTTAGAAAGTGTTTTATTTGAATTTGTTTTGTTAATTGAAATATTTGCATATCATTTGGGAAAATATATCACATTTTAAGGTGAATATGATCAATATGAGGGTTTAGCAAAGATAATGTAGGAAAATGAATGAATTTGTGAATTCACAATCGATTAGAAAATAGATTGGATTTTTGTGGCCTTAAGTGTGTGTATTTGTCAGCGTCCCGAACATGACCGGGTTCAGTAATTGAGAGCAACTCAACTGTAACTACAGCTGTCTTTAACATCTTCACTCTTTTTATTCCTCTCTCATCTCTTTTCCATTGATGCACTGACCTTGCTCACTTCCCACCTTGACAGACTCCAACTGCAGCAGCAAATGTGTGTGTGGGGGGCAAGTCTCACACTCTAAATTGTGTGTGTGTGTTTGTGTGTGTGTGTGTGTGTTAAGATGGATCACTGAAGTGTCCAGCACTTAAATTGCCTGTTTATTTCTAGCCACCTCATCATTTCCACTGGGAAGTGATAGCTGGCAGCGCGTGCAGCGGGGTGAGAGTATGGTGAGAGTGAGTTGGGGGCTTTTTTTGAAGGTGGACGTTAGAGGGGGTTTTATTAACCTGAGTGTTTTTTTACAGTGTGTGTTGGAAAGTTCCGAGAAAGAAATGCAGAAAACCGTGTTGAAGCATGATGAAAATGACTGTCTGTGTGTGTGTGTGTGTGTGTGTGTGTGAGAGAGAGAAAGAAATGCACCATTGATGCACCAATTTATATTTAGTGTTTTTTTGCTAAAAGTCATCCACTGGTTATGTAAACTTTAACCTTGAAGGGACTATATGTAGAATTCACAAACTCATGTTTTTAGTGACACTTATGGCCGTTATGTGAACTGCATCCAGCATTTTTTGCTTGACTCATGCACATGTAATGCAGACGAGACTGAATGTGATTCAGTGCCCCATTATATTCTGTTTGTTCTTTGCTTAGAAGTAAAAAGTTCTAAATGCTTTGCAGCAACATACTGTTAGCAAACATCAAGTCACCGTCCACCATGATAAGAGCGACATTTAGATCAATATGTAAATATATGCTGTGCACTTTCCTCTCATTAACAATATAAACACACAACAGACATGACAGCAGTGAGAAAACAGTAGTTAAGAAAGCATTTGATCACAGCAATGTGGATCTGTTTGCACCAGCTCCGCAGTTCACCGCCATCACGTCGACAGATGAGGTCAGTTAAACTGATACTGCGACTAAAATGATACTTATGATAGTTTGATTATAAAGTATATTTGAGACCACAGACTATATAGATCTGGCTATGTGAACTATAATTTGAATCAATCCATTTTCTTTGCAAGACACATTGACATTACAGTACAGAACAACACTTTCAGCATTAACCTGAACATAAGCATTCGTTTCAAGTGTCATAGAATGGAAGAGCAGCTCTCAGGAGCATGCAAAAATGTCACATCCGTTAGATTTTCCTGGCAAAAATGTCCCAGAGTCCTTTACATAAAAACAGTCTACAGTCTGCTTTTATAGACAAGATAGGAATTTGGGGAAGGTCATGTTTTTTAA
Source organism: Labeo catla (assembly GCA_012976165.1). Taxonomy (NCBI): domain Eukaryota; kingdom Metazoa; phylum Chordata; class Actinopteri; order Cypriniformes; family Cyprinidae; genus Labeo; species Labeo catla. The sequence goes on along the minus strand of VONZ01000276.1, from coordinate 312,458 downwards.
GCTGTTCACACATCGGCAATAAAAAGTGAATAATACATGAAAATTCTTGCATATTGGCCCTTTAAGTATTAAAATATTAGGTGCTTTAAGAGACCTGCTCTATTTGTGCTACAGACATGAATGACATCTCAATTCCTGCTGATTTGTCATGCTGGAGAGATTGCTGTTAAATTTCCAGAGAAAGATAAAACATGCAGACATACATACAATCATTTACATGTCACTGTTCAGCCAGAAAAGCAAAAGAAAGAAATACAAAATCGTGATACTATGTTATATGTTTAAAACATGTCCAGATGTTGCCCCAGCTTTCCAAAATGCAGTCATCTGGACACAGTATTTTTGGGTTCCCAGCATGCACTGCAACAAAAAAACAAAAAAAAACAAAAAAAAAACTGGTAACTGTTATTTAAAGTTGTTTTACACTTAACTGGCTTAATTTTGCTGCTTCTGTCACGGTTGTCATGTGGTTCAGAGATATTTTGGTGCATTAACAAACAAATTGATTGTAATAGTTTGCCTTATTTTTTAAGCTACCTTTTTAAAAAAACACTGATATTATTATTATTATTAATAATTTTCGGCGGTCACGCGTAACATCTTTATGACCTATGAGTTCAGCTCCTTAACAGCATTTCTATGCCAAAGGAAAATAGTGCTCAGTCTTCAGCTTAAGTTCATGTTGAGATCTCTGACTTTCAAATGCAAACTGAGTCAATCTGAGCCACAGAGCTACAGTGTTCACATGTTTCATGGGCATCAGCCTATGAATGGCTTCATTCTAGCTGCATCTGCATATGGGAGAAAGACCAAATTACACACTTCAAAAAAATTACACACTTCACCTTTAAAGACGTCTCATTTGTGTTTTTTCCTTTCCGACAGAACTAACGCATATTTTTCTTTCTGTCTATTCTTCTTTTTCATTCAGAAATAGCGGTATAATGAAAACCCCTCATTTTCCTTTACACTTTCCCATTTTTAAGTTTCTCTTCATATTGTCTTTGAGCTTTTTTTCTGTTCTCTATTCCCTGAATGAGTCACACTGAAATCCATCTCCTCCAGCATCTCTGAAGAAGAGAGACAGACAGAACTCAGAAAGAAGAAAATAAAGGTATTGTAGAAGGCTCAAAATGACACCGATATTAACAAAAGGAATAAAGAGCAATGGAGGACAGAGTATTCACAGACGATGAATCCCTCCTGTCTGTATCTGCCTTTGACTGGGTCTCATTTGGCCGTTTGGCACGTGTCACTGTGGAGGTGCTTGAACAGCGGTGCGGTGTCTCATCTCGCTCTTCTCCTCAGATCTCTCTCTGAATGACTATTATGCCTCGCTGCATTAACAGTCTGGTCACGTCACCCTGTATGTGTTTATGTGTGTGTGGCATCCAATCATTTCTGGTTACTGCACTTTCTGTTACTCCCACGGCTAATTAATACCAAACTGCACGCCTACAGCATCACAGCACGGCTCTACCTACGTGTGCGTACGTGTGCATGAACAAATGTCTCTCCCTGGAATATTTTTAATGGCTGTATTCGCACTCAATGAATGAATGAATGAATGAATGAATGGATGGATGCAACATGTAGATGACTCTTTTTTCAGTAAAAAAACATTCATAAAATGCAAGTCAATGGCTGCCAGCACTTTGAGGGCCCTGTCATACACCCGGTGCAATGTGACTCCAGGCGCGATGCAAGTGTTTCTTGCTAGATTCAGCCCAGCGCAGTCATCAGTTTCACGTCCAGCGCCACGTTGTTTAAATAGCAAATGCATTGCACCCATCTGTTTTGGTCCACCCATGCTAGTCTGAAAATGAGGTGTGCTCAGGCACGTTATTGGTGCATTTCCCTTTTGAGGTGACTGAAAACGATTGTGCCATTGACCAACTAAAAGCTGGTCTGAAGTCAGTGGGGCAGTATTTAAAAATCTGTTTAAAGGATGCATTAATAATATGCGCGTATCGCTGGTACATAACAAGGTACACTCAACAGCAGAACTCAAACATGCCAAATATTAAAAATGAAAGGATTATAATGTAAAAGATTATTATTGTATGCATGGTTCAAGCACAACAGGCTTTTAAAGTGAATGGGAGATGAGACTCTGATTGGTTTATTGCACGATACACCCAAATCTCACCCATGACTCATTAAGAGAATAGGTACAACCCTTTTGGACCATGCGCCTGGCGTGCTGACCATTTTTTCCATCATTAAACAAGCAAAAGTGGATTCAGACACACCCTAAGTGCAGTGAAATGATTAGTCTGTGCAAGAAACTGAACATTATTTATAGCATACCTGTAATCAAGAACCTAGGGAAAATGGTACGGAGTGATGCCCGGTTCATGAACGAATCATTCTTTTGAACCTGTTCTTTTTGGTGAACTTTATGAACCAGTTGACCAAATCGGACTTAATCACCTGAAACAGTTTGCGGCTCAGGAAGCACAGATCTACAAGTTACTCAATCAAAACACGACTGGAATTTAGCTAATATATTGGCATATCTGATCCTATGATCCTATGTTCCTCAGTTTCACCAGCAGTTGCTGAACTGAGGAAACAGACCGATGATCGAAGATCGATGACCTGCTGATATGTTCATGCATGAACACTTGAATGAAGTAGCGAAATGAAAGCTTCTCATGGTTTATATTTAAAGGGGAGCTGATGAAGACTAGTTCCCTATCAAAAGCTACACTTGATGCTGCATCTCATTAACGCTTACTGGTTGTGAAACGTACGTGTCAAACACTCCAAGAATTCGGCTTAAATAACCTCACCTGTGAGGTTATAAAAAGACGTGAAACAGACACACCTTCAGGTTTCTTTATTTATCATGTCTAGCAAGTCTGCAAAGAGTAGCAATTCTTACCAGTATCGGATTCTTCAGTTCTGCCTAGCCTTATCACCCTGCATATACAGAAGTGCATGGATTCAGAATTACATAGATGACATACATAACAGACACTCCTTCAGGTTTCTTTGTTCATCATGTCTAGCGAGTCTGCAAAGAGATGACTGTTGCCATGTGCACGGCTCATCTCTGAAGATGATCTGCATGATTCCTGCTTGGAGTGCCTGGGGGAAGAGCATGCTGTTCTTGCACTCGAGGACACTATGTGTGAGCACTATGAGGTGTTGCCCATCTGAGTGCTGTGCTCCAGCCTAACATTCTTTCAGGAGGGGCGAATCTCTGCTTCCTCACTAAGATCATTGGGTTTGCACATCAACCTGGCTGAGAGGCGAGAGGCAGGAACAGCCTTCTCTCACATGTTCTCGCAAGATCACAACGCCTTTGTGCCTGCCAGGAGCAAGAGAACTTCAGGCACTCTAGGCTAGACAACAGATTTCCATTGGGTGGCCACGGTAGTCACATAAGTCAAGTCACCTTTATTTATATACCGCCTTTAACAATACAGAATTGTGACAAAGCGGCTGTACAGTATTAAATAGGAAATAGTACATCAATAATGCAAAAGGGCAACAGTAAACACTCAATTTTCAGGTAAAGGCAGTTAATCAAATACATTAAAATAAAATACAATATCGTGTGAAGAAAAAGTGTCCCCAATTAAGCAAGCCAGAGGCGACAGCGGCAAGGAACCAAAACTCCATTGGTGACAAATGGAGAAAAAACCTTGGGAGAAACCAGGCTCAGTCAGGGCCAGTTCTCCTCTGGCCAGACGCGGAGGACTCATCTGATTCCCGTGGTCTTGTGCCGACGGCCGTCTAGGTGACGAGGTCTGGGATCCGCCTCTGGGGCTCATCTAGTCGATGTGGTCTCCGCTGACATTCAGGGCTGTAGAGGTCGTCTCTAGGTGCTGATCCACCGCCTGGGCTGGGTACGGACTGGATCCGGAGAACTGCAATGACCATCTGATCTGGATACCGACTGGATCTGGTGGTTAAGGTGACCTCGGAATAAGAAAGAAACAGACTAATATTAGCGTAGATGCCATTCTTCTGACGATGCACTGAGTACATCTGGTGTTATGGGAAGTGTTCCCGGTTCTGGTTGACCTAATTAATGCAGCCTAACAATCCTTTTTATATCCTGAATTATAGGAATACGTTGATGTGTTATGTGTAAGCAAGAGATGGGTCTTTAATCTAGATTTAAATTGACAGAGTGTGCCTGCATCCCAAACAGTGTTGGGTAGATTGTTCCAGAGTTTGGGTGCTAGATAAGAAAATGATCTGCCGCCCACGGTTGATTTTGATATTCTAGGTATTTTCAAATTGAAAGAATTTTGAGAACATAAACCAACGTCATTGTCAGCAAGATAACTCATCATGGTAATCAGGGTCTCTGCCCTTTTTCCCTGATCACCATAATGAGTTATCTTGCTGTCAACAACGTTGGTTTATGCGACTATCGTGATGCCCCAAGTAGAGGAGGTGTTTGCGGACTATATCTTCCCTGGCAGCACATCATTGATTAAGAAGCCGACACTCCTAATCAAGCCATGCAAAACAACATCTGCACTAGTGGGGAAGGCTTTCCAGGCAGCGGGTCAGGCTGGTGCTGTTCTGTACACCATGGAAATTCTGCAGGCATACCAGGCTGATCCGCTGAAAGACCTGAGCACGAGCCAGAGAAATAGTGAGAAGGTGTTTTCAGAGCTATACCTAGCCAAGTTGTGTCTCTCCATGCAACTAAGCAAACATCCCATGCCATCAGTCATTATGTGGCTGCAACAGGTGGGGATCAAGGATAGGTGGCCATCAAGGATAGGGACAAGGTGTTCCTCCTTGATGCCCTGGTGTCGTCTTCCGGCCTATTTGGCGAATCCTTCAATATGGTCATCAGCAGATTTCGGGAGGCCAGGAGATACACAGAAGTTTTGATAAGTTTCTCCCAAGCTGTGCTCAGGGGTCGGGGCTGTCAGTCACCCAGCCTTGACCCGGCCCGGTTCCTTTGTGGTTAGAATCCTACAAGCAGAGTGCAGCAAGTCATGCACTCCTTTGTACGAACTGGAGAGTGGCTTGCAGCTCTCAGCAGCCCGGACCTAAGAGGCTGAACCTAACGATGATCATTTCATCAAAGAAGTCCTGGCGGTGGTGCATCCAAGGCACCACCCATGGGGGTGTATCCCTTCAGGGAGGGGCATGAAAAATTCCAACAGTCAGTAGGGGCTCCTTCCTGTTACCCTCAGGGGATCGCTGTACCATTTCCTTTTCCACTGGTGTTTTGGGGGGTAGCGGTCTCCAGCAAAATGTTACATGTTCCTGCTACGTTTCACAACACTGAATATCTAACATCCCCCCAGCAAAGCAAAGTGTCAAAGCTAGTGCCTCTAGTTTCCAGTGGAAGCTACTGCCAAATGTCTCTCTGTGGGTTGAAAGGACTGTAGAGAAACAGTTACAGGATACAGTTTGTGCACCGTCCTCCCCATTTCAACGTCATGGTCTCCATTACCATGAAACTGGAAGCAGCACATTTACTGACACAGGAATTGCAAGCTCTGCTGGACGAAGGGGCAATAGAACGTGTTCCCCTGCCAGACAGAAAGCCAGGCTACTACAACCAATATTTTCTGGTTCCCAAAAAAGATGGGGGGGTTGCAGTCAATTTTAGATCTTCATGGGCTGAATCACTACCTCAGAGCACAACGCAGGGATTTGTTAGTGACAGTTGATCTCAAGGACACATATATTCATATGAAAATTTTGTCACAGCACAGAAAGTTCCTGAGATTTGCTTTCAGTGGCAATTCTTACCAGTATCGGATTCTTCAATTCTGCCTAGCCTTATCACCCTGCACATACACATTTTCTGGTACGGGTGGAAACATGGCAGTAGTCTCTTGCATAAATTTCCAATGAGAACTGCTTTCACCTGAACAGGCTAGTGCAGCAGGTTCTACTTTGGGCACAGGACAAGATCCTGTCCCTCAGGGCAATTTACATCCCAAGGCATATGAATATGTGAGAAGTCAAGTCAAGTCAAGTCAAGCTTTATTGTCATTCTGCTACATGTGTGGACATATAGTGGAACGAGATGTCGTGACTCCCAGGACCACGGTGCTACATACTAGTTAAGCATAATGTAAACATACAACAGTACAAGTATAAGAAAAGCAATTATAGACCTATACAACAGTTAACCATCCGACTATACATATACTATAAATACTATAACTACAATAAATAGTTGACTACACATACACAAACTGAGACTATATGCATTAAATTGTGCAGAAGAGAGATTTTGAGGGAAGCAGCACATGATTCGTGCAAAAAGATCTGTAGAATCACAAATACACATATATAATCCTATTGAGTCTTTGTAGCAGCGAGTGTTTATAGAAAGTGTCTAATGTACATAAGTGTGTTACTACAGGTGGTTTGTATAGCCCACTCACATATGTGTAACACACTCAGAATTACACTTAGGAAAATTGTCAACGGTTTTAATGAGATGGGGGGGAGAGGCTGAGGCACTTTACGTGAGTTTTTATATTTCAGCCTACGTTTACTTTTACTTGAAGACTTGCTGTCCAGACAAGAGTAGGGATATTAGATCTGTGAACCCACTCTGGTTGGCCAGCGAAGCTCTATCAGTAAGAGGCGAGACCCTTGTTGATGAACCTTGGCTAGGACAGAGAGCGATTGGGGGAAATGGGGCATTGCATCCATAATATAATTACGGATATGTTGCATTTGTGCACGATTGCGCAAAGGAACTATTGAATTGAACCAGATAATTGAAACAAACTGTCTAAAAGAGCCAGTTTGCAGAAAATGTTTTGATTTCTCAGTTTGCCTAAGGCCAGTGGTGTAATGTTACAATGTAAAAAAGTAATAATACTTTGTTACAGTACTTAAGTATTTTTTGGGAGTATCTGTACTTTACTTGAGTTTTTATATTTCAGCCTACGTTTACTTTTATTCCACTACATTTCCTAATTAAAATGTATACTTTGACTCTGATACATCTTCCTGAAGCACATTCGTTACTTACTACAAAATAGTCAGAAGTCAGAAGAACACGGACTGCAGGAAAGCAGGTTTGACGAATCAGTGGTCTGGCGCTTGCAAGTTAGACTCCTAAGAACAACTTTGCTCATGTGCAAACAAGTGCGCGCACAACCGCGGATCATTCATTTTCCACTCAAGTCGAGTCTGGGGTGTGCGATATACATCTGCGATAATATGGTAAGTGTCGTTGTAATGATGTGCCATCTGATATCATCAAGTAGGCTATATCACCAAATCACACACAGAGCGAGCGAACGCACCTTAAATTATTAGTCTATTAAAACTCAAAATTCTATTAAAACTCAAAAAAATAATCTACTGCTTGTTTTTGCTCAATTTTGCTAACGAAAATAGTTCCAAACAAGGATCACAGCACTGTCTTGCATCTCTGAGCAATGGACGGTGTTTGCCTATTGAATGAATCAGCTTTTTGAACGAAACAGTTGATAAAAATGATTCAGTGATTCACTCATTAACACAGTCAAATGCTTTGTTCCTGAATGAATCGGCTAATTCTCAATGACTCACTCATTAACAGCCACTTGCTGCCACCTACTGGTGGTTTTAATTTTACTTTTTGTCTATTTTTCATCTTTAAATTATTTCAAATACCAGTATTCAACGTTTTATGTTAAAAACAAAACATTAGACCTATTTATGCATCTGTAACTGCAATTTAAATTCATCCATGTCTCCTCTGAGATCCATTAAACTGTGTAAATACATCTAAAAGCTATTTCAGATGCAGATTTCAGAAATGTTTTCTTATGTTGGAATGAAAGACACTCAGTACTGGATGAAGTGCTTCTTATTCTTACCCAAACTATAAAATGGAAGAAAGAGTTAAAACTGATCACAATCTTGCTACTCAAGCTGGGTATGAACATTTTCTATATATATTTATTCGCTTCTTTTCCATGTTGCATTTACTTGTACTTTTACTTTCAGTACCAAAAACGTTTAAGATTTAAAAAATACTTTTCGTACTTAAGTACAATAAATATCACATACTTGAAGACTTTTACTAGCCTATAAGTAATATTTTAAATGATAACTTGAACTTCAACCAAGTTAGCATTTTCTCATAAGATATCTGTACTTTTACTTAAGTATGGCTTTCAGGTACTTTATACACCTCTGCCTGCCTACAGATAATAATGCTGTAAATAATGTTCAGTTTTTTGCCCAGACCAAGTGTTTCACTTCATAAGACCTCAACACATCTTCTGGAGCCACAGGTATTAATTTTGTGTTCACTGATATGTTTTTTTTCTCACTGTTTCAGCTAAAAATCTTCTTTACTGTTATAATGAAGAAAAACGTCAGCTGGCATGGCTTGGGGATGAGTAAATTAACAGCAAATGTTCATTTTTTGGAGATCTATCCCTTAAAAAAAAAAAAAAAAATATTGTAAATTGGTTAAATGTTGCTGGTCGACATTGGCTGAATGTGCCACATGACGTGGGCCACCTTGAGCCTTCACTTATTCTACTCACATTCATTAAATAAATTGTCTGATTATTTTATAGTTGTCATATAATTCATTTAGAAAACAGAATTGAATGTGCAGTCAGGAAATTTAAGTTCAGTATTGCAGAAAGGAAAGGAGCAGCACAATGTAGATGCAGAATAAAGTTTAAGAAGTTCATTTAAAGTGTTCGGAGCAAACAGACAGAAAATTAAAAAAACTTGACAGTATTACAATTTAAATGTTTCTTTTATTCATTTTTTAGTCTGTCGTTGCATGTGTTGCTGTCATATTTTCAATGTGTTATAAAATTCATTTTTATCAATATTCTGTTAGATTTCTTTAAACGTAATGCCAATGGTCTTAGGCTATATTTATGAGTTGTAGGCTATATGGAATAGCTAATATATGTTTATTTGATAATATGTTTTTAATTCAAATGAAAATAAACATTTCTGATTTCTGACAAAACAGAATCAGAAATGTCCCACTTTTCCTGAAAAGACATTTGTCTCAAGTGCATGATGTCAAGAAAAGCATTATGTACCTTTCAACACATTATATGAACTGAATTCAAATGAAAATATTACAGATGGGCCATAATGTTAAGAAAGCTAATAAAAGAAAGAAAAATAAAAGACATCTGTTTAGCTGAATTCACTATAATTCACAATAATATTATGCCATGTGCAATAATAAGATATATTGCATGAAACAAACCTTATTTTACTGCATACAGAAATGAAAGTCATCATATAGATGTCATCCTAATTTTAATTTGGTATAACAAAATACCACTAATTGTAAGAAGCTGACTTGTAATGTTTAGGAGGGATTTGTGACATTAGCTGGGAAATCATTGTAGAGATGGAGCAACTTACAAATGACATTTTGAAAGATTGCAGAGAGAAAACTGTGCTTACTTGGAATAACAGACACAGATGAATCAGTGTAATTAAAGAGAACAGAAACATGTATTAAGAAAGCATATCGGGTACATTTTGATTTCATAACGTTTGCAAACTAATTGTCATGAAAGCAATAAATATATCCTTCATTTAACTGGTCCTTATATACTTCTTTCTTTTTTTTTTCTTTTTTTTTGGTTAAAATTTGGGTCAGCTAATTTAAATATTTAATTATGATTAATCTCTTTATAATAAACCAGTGTCACATGTAAAATTAACCCAATGCAAATTATAATTTCTTTTATGCTGAAAAGTGACGTTTCTTGAGCTTTTGTGTGTGTAAATGTGCTTTTATAAGCATTTCTGTTCTTCAGCCCGGGAAGCTATGAGCAGAGAATGATTTAGAGATTTGAACCAGATGGGTTATGATTATGAAAGAGAGATTGTTTTAATAATACAATAAGATAATAAACACTGCATACGTGCCTCTCTTCACATTTTCCCTTTGTTAGAAACCCTGTTTTGAGACCAGTTCTGCCTTCACACGCCGAGAGCTGTTCCTACTGTACAGATAAAACTGCAGGTTTATTACCGCTCTACTGCTCTCACAGTGTTTTTGGTTTAAACACACACACACACACATACACACACACACACACTGTGAATTGGGTTCTCTCAGGTTTTTACGCTGTTTCTTGTCAGTATATGAGTTCTGTATGCAATTAATTCAGACGTTCCTCCGTCTGACAGTAATTCCAGCCTCCGATGTATTCACAGAGTTCACAGCCCACCTCCCCTCCCACCCAGTCTTCATCATTTCCCTTCATTTTCTCATCTCTCACTAAACGATGAATTGAGAATTAAAGCAATGGGGTGTGTGTCTGTGTGTGTGTGTGTGCGTGTGTGTGTTTTGCACAGAGATGGGATGTGTGCCATTCAGAACTGATTTTAGAAAATCCCAATCCCTGAATCTGAATGTGGTAGCAGCCAAGCTAAATTAAGAGATTTCATATACAGTAATTGCTATACGTGTATATGGAAGTGTGTTTCTGCCTCTGAATAAAAAATGAAAAAGGTAATTGCAACTTTGTATATCACAATTCTGACTTCTTTCTCAGAATTGTGTGTTATAAGGTTGGAATTGTGAGATATAAATTTTAAAAAAGTGTAAGAAAATGTTGTCTTGTTGGTTTGCGAATTTATACAGTATCTTGAAATTCTGATTAAAAAAAACAAAAAAAAACAGAATTGTAAGATAAAAAGTTTATAGTAAGTGCCTGTTGTATTGTTGCACAACAGTGTGAAAGTCAAATAAATTCCCAAATTATTAATTGAAATAGAGCCATTTACCAAATTTCCTGACCCTGCCACAAAGAAAATGCCTTTTTTTTTTTTTTTTGGCTTTGTGACATTACTTTTATGAATTTTAACCATGCTCATTCTCTGAATTCTCATCACTATAATGTTGTAATGTAATATTAAAGAAATAGATAGATCATCAGAGTCATTTCCTGTACTGCCTTCAATATGCTAATTTTAATTTAAAATATCATTATGTGCAGACTGTATGAATTTTTTATTACTGTACTACAGTAAAAAATCTAATGAGAATCATCAGTGAGAACAATAAGGGTTACAAACAAACTCAAACAGAAAGAAAATCCTAATGAGATTTTTGCTGGAAAATATGCTTAACTGTCATGAAAATAAAACCACTGTGCATCACAATATTAATGATCGTATAATATGCCTCATTTTCTTGAAATAAGGATTAAAATAATAGTGTGAAATAGATGTTCAGCCTAAGGCGGTTCATTTTCTTCCTCGTAAATCCAAACTGTTGAGATGATAGACAGAGTTGTGTGTAAATTTCTAAAATCACCTCTGCTCTCAATTCACAAGAACTGAAGCTTCATTTCTATGCTGGAAAGTGCAGCTAAACCCGTCTCCTGATGGTTCAGTAGCTGCTTTACATGGCGTCTAGTTGTAGTTGATTCCTTTGGGGTCATTGCTGTTCCTCACCGGTAGACCACCTTGGACCAGTGACAGTTAAGTTCCAAAACTCAGACTGACCTGACTGAGGGGTTAAGACTCTAATACTGTCTTAAGTATACCATGAATGTGTCTGTTTGTGATGCATTGCATGCATTCAGCATTTTAAAACAGCAGTTCATATTTGAGTGCATTCAAAATGACTCGTGACGACGTGCACACATTCACAACCAGAAGAAAAAAGTAGTAATCTCATGTGCCTCCACAGTTTCAGAAGATTTCTCAACAATGTCACAAATTGCTATGATTTCCTAAAACACAGATTTTTTTTTTTTTTTTTTAACAAAATGAAACATTTTTTTAGCCTTAACTATATATATATATATATATATATATATTAGTGGTGTAACGATGCATGTATCCGTACCGAATTGTCAAGGTACGGGCATCTCGGTTCAGTGCATGAGGCCTTACAACAAATACAGGCAATTCATCCTCAATCCAGAAGGGGGCGTCACAGTAATGCAACTCTGTTTGATAACCACCAGCTGATGAACAGCCAATACCAGGAGTTGCGCACTTGAAAACAAAGACCACTAGACAGTGACCATGTGCTGATTCTGAATGTGTCTCTCATCTTGTATCCTACCTCTCTCATTCAGCACAGATCCAAATATCCCATAATATTTCCATATTTGCGATGTAACTAAATGCTAAACTATTATTTATTATGTAGATTATAGACTTTGTACTTCAGTTGCGTTCTAACGGTGACACAGTGAGGCAGGCGCGCTGATGTTTGGTTCACTGTATTTTATTTTGATAAAGTACCAACTGCGCTGTCAAGTTAGCAATGCTGAAAGACTGGAACTTATGTTTTGTGTGTGTGTGTGTGCGCCGGCGCGATTACTTTCACCTGTTTCCTTATACCAGCAAAATCAACTTAAACCACTGTCATTTATTGTCTTATTAATACATCACTGTAAAAGATCTTTTGTAAAATAAAGAAAACAAACAGAATGTCACTTTCTGCCATTTGAGTTTCCTTTCTGGCACAAAAATGAACTGAAACTCAGCATAAATAGGCTACATTACATGTCACACTATTTTTTCCCTTGTTTCTGTTAACTAATTCAAATATATTTCAAGTATTTATTCTTTGTATGTATATATGTACTGCAAATTATATATATATATATATATATATACACACACACACACACACACATTACAATTTGATCAAATATTTCGTTTTTTCACATTTAGGTGGAACAAATTGTCATTTGTACTACAGTCCGTTCAAAATAAATGAAAACAAACTTAGCATAGTAGGTATGTGTGTGTGTGTGTGTGTGTGTATGTATGTATATGTATCATTTCTCTTGAACACTTTTGAATTTATGATTTAATTATGCAGATGAAGAATATCAGAGAACTCCATTAAGTATTTTGAGCTATGAATGAAGAACCTCTGAGCAATAAAAGTGTCCCTTGGTTTATTTTGACCATTTTGAAAGACTCTGAAACACTCTGGATATTGGGAACTCTGCATTTGTATGGTTTGAGATGTCTTTTCTTACCCTTTGCATTTTACATCGAGGTCAGAGGATTCAATTTTATTAGATTAAATTTAGCATTTTTATAGCCATTCAGCATTCTGGCTTCGGGCCGAACGGATCCGTTTTATTGGCAGATTTTGAACTCTATTGAGAGTGACTGTCAGTATTAAGATTGACTGACGGACTTTGAAATCTTCTGCCGCTAAAAGGCTCAGTGACACAATCCTTTACATCACCAATATTCAAGTCTTTAAGGTGTTATTAAATATGGCATTGGAAATTAATATTCTGTACTGCATACGCTGGTATCTCTGTTTCATGAATTGTTTTTATTTTTGTATGTTTGTGGGTGTATGAAGCTGAAACATGTGAACACAAGTAGTTCTAAAAACAGGCAGTAATTTAATTTTCATTCACACTGTCTGTTCAGAATAGATGGTGTATATCAGCCTGTGACACAAACATACACACAGATACACTACTGATCCCACACCTAGAGCTGCCTTTCCGTCTGCTGCCTACATACACGGGAAAAAAAAAAAAAGGATTTACTTTGAAACAGTTTTCACTCAGAAATGGCTAGTCTGTCAGACTATGTCTGTGATTCCTTAAAATGCTGTCTAGGTATTCTTCTACTCTTCTGACAGGAGCGTAAATGTCATTGTCAATTTGTGCCTCTTATTAAAGATGCTGCATGTATTTATTTCTTTTTCTTTTTTTTTTTTTGCTTTTTTTTTTTTTGACTGTACTAAATCATACAAATACTTTAATACATTGGCAGATATTTTGGAAACATGCACAGTTCACATACTTGTTTCTCTGGAAAACAGCGCTACAGTCAGTTATTCTATTTTGAAGTGTGTGCTCCTGGTCAGAATGTCTGTTTTTGTTTTGGTCTGTGTGACTCCGCCCACTGCCAGATTAACCAACAGTACTTCAACACTCTAGGTTGCCAACTGGCAGAAAACATAGCATTTTGCAGCCATGGAAACCTCCAAACGGATAACACTTTAGAATACGGTCATTACTGAATAACTACACAGGAACAAATGACTCATGCACTATTAACATTCTAGTAACTACTATTAACTAACAAGAAACTCTGATTAACGAATCAGTAAGTCATAGCACTCAGTTGATCATGGTAGTTCACTATTAGCTAATTAGTAACTACTATTTTTTTCATATCCCCTACTAAGAACTACTATATACATGTTCATAATTAATGTAAATAATGCAAAATGTATAATTAATTCTAAAGTGAAGATAATGGTAACCCACTAGTAATGACTTGGGTGTTACCAAATACTTCAGAAGGAATTACTAATTATTTGGATCTGTATTCTAAAGTGAAGATCATGATAACTCCTTAGTAATGACTGAAATCATTAAAAACTGTTGAGGTTTTTGTAAGGTTCTGGATAGTCATTCTTCTGATGGCTTTGGTAACACTTGAGTCATTGGTAACTAGTGGGTTACCATGATCTTCACTTTAGAATACGGATCCAAATAATTAGCAATTCCTTTAGAAGGATGTAGTAACACTTGAGTCATTACTATCCAAATCCTTACATATACCTCAATAGCTTACAATGATTTCAGTCATTACTAGAGAGTTATCATGATCTTCACTTTGGAAGATGGATCCAAAAAAATAGTAATTCCTTCTGAAGTATTTGGTAATACCTGAGTCATTACTAGTGGGTTAACATGATCTTTACTTCAGACTTAATTATACAGTTTGCCTCATTCACATTAATTATGAACCTGTATATAGAAGTTCTTAGTAGTTCTCTGGGAAATATGAAAAAATAGTAGTTACTGAATAGCTAATAGTGAACTACTTCAACTGAGCACTATTACTTACTGATTCGTTAATCAGAGTTTCTTGTTAGTTAATAGTAGTTACTAGAATGTTAATAGTGCATTAGTCATTTGTTCCTGTGTAATTATTCATTAATGATGGGACTGTATTCTAAAGTGTTACCTCCAAACGAACTGGGTCAAATTGCAGATTCTACCCAACCTAAAAAGCTCTATGAACAGAGACCTATTAAAACACAATTAAATCAACTCATCAACTTACAGTGTTATGGAAGGCAGACATGGCCAAAAGTCTTTAAAACGAAACGCTGTGTGAAACGCTGTTTGTCCACGCAGGGCAGCAGTTTTAAACATGTTTCATTTGCACTGTATGTGTAGACTGTATTTCTTTAATACGTGCAAAGACGCACAGTTTTATGGTCTTAAGATTTGAACCTGTTTCTCAACACAATGTCCATTGTGGACACTTTTGAACACAGTACATTTTATAGCAGATTTACCTCTAGATTCACCCATGTATTAATCCTTTCTTTAATTTGTTGCAGCTTTGCTTTACTTATATCTGCTGTGCTAAAGTGAATTAATTAATGTTACAATGTAAATTAAGATTTTCTACCTGAGGATTGTGTTTAATGACTTTTGGCCCCGTAACACTCATCACCTTCCATGGTCAGCTGCACTCGTTCCTGTTGCATATACTCAATCTCAATCTCGATCTCGGGGGTGAAAGAATCAACTCTATTCAGTATTTTGAATTTGGACTGCAGTACCTAATTCAACCACTAGCTGTCAATATTTCAAACTGCCCCTTTAACTGGTTAATGACGAACACTGGCGTATTAAACACATTTAAGGTGTGGAAGACTGGGGTGAGTTGTGACACAGGCTGGTTAGAGCTGTTAGACCACCTGATTTTCCCTGCAAGCTTTTACTACTCTAGTTTCTTCGAGTCCATTCACTCCTCATCCAGATTCTTTAACAGCCGACCCATTTGCTTTCATAGGAAACATCAGCAGGGCTAAACTGTCAGTGTGATGCATCTTTGAAGCCGTCATTACTGAAAACTGTTAGCAATTGAATATTATTGAATATTCCCTTTTGCTTTGTCTACAGAACAACCTCCTTTTGGAATAAACAAAAAATGATGAATGTGCTTTTTCCCTGACTGGTCCGGCAAAACAGAAGACACACCACTTCCATTAGCGAGGACATCTGAGGACGCTTCTTTCCTAAAGCCAGAACTGAACAATAACAGCGAACAATGGCACATAATTACGAATCGCTCCGTTTTGTGGCTTTTCATTCTCAGTGAGGAAGAGAAGTCAGATATTTTGCAAGCTTGCATGCCGTGAAAGAGGATTTGAAATACCGGCTTGCGACTGAAGCGGTTAGTTGGAATTCATGAGGAACGTGGGTGAGATTTCTGACAGTTTTTTCCATTCTGGCGGCCATTTTATTGACACATTTTTACTTTTTCTGATTACAATGTTTCAGGCACTTCCTGAGACATATTTTTACTGATTGGAGCCTCCCTGCCAATTCCCAGCTTTCCTGAACGTTGGACTGTCGTTCCTCTGGAATAAAAGCGCTCAGGATGTACAGCGTTGCATCCGACTGATTCTCAAACAGCCACCCAAGGAGAAGAAGCACGCTCACAGTCTGGCAATCAGCAGACGCTCAAACAGTGAGTCAATGTGGAGTCCATTAGCTTTCAGTGCCAGACCTCCCTCAGAGCTGAAGCAGCACCTCCTCGGCTTTGGTGTCAGAAGTGAGAGCTCTCTCTGTGTTATCTTCTCCTGTCCCACTCTCTCTGCCTAGCTTATCCTGATCCCGCTATTGACAGACCTGATGTCCAAGTCGAACCTAAAATGGTACGTCAGTCTTTGTTGTCCTGTTTTCAGATTACTTTAGCACCACCAGAACTGTAAATCGATTTGGATCCCTATCGTCCATATTAAATAAGCAGATACTGACAAGTTAGCATGTGCAAATAAAACTAATTTCACAAAGTTAGTGAGCTGCCTATCTAGACTGCATGTTCAGGCATCATATAGGCATGTCAAACAAGGATTATTCCAAAATGTAGACTGCCTTCTAAGACACCTTGCTTTGGCCAAATTATAAGGCAGCACTGCATGAGTTGCATGAGCAAGGCAGAAGATATATACTCAAATATATAGGGTACAATGGGGCTAAAGACGCCCCTGGATAAAATGTGCCTTTGATATTACTTTCCTCTATATCAGTGGTTCCCAACTCCAGTCCTCGGGGTCCACTGCTCTGCATATTTTGTATGTCTCCCTCATTTAACACACCGGATTCATATCATCAGCTCATTAGGAGAAAGATCCATGAACTGAAGTGTGTCAGATTGAAGGATTGTCAGATTCAGAAACATACAAAATGAGCAGAGCAGTGGACCCCGAGGACTGGAGTTGAGAACCACTGCTCTAAACCACTAGATGGCAAAAAAACATTCCCTTTTCAAAATGCACGTGCAAATTCGGCTGATGCTTGACGTGATCACAGGCAGCAGTGCAAAGCCGATTCTGTGCTTACTTGATCTAATATTTGATGTTTTTTTTTTTTTAAAGTGTTGTAGATTTAAGTAGCAAATAAGTGTCTTCTTGATGATTTCTAGTTTTGTTTAAGATAATTAAAGCAACAGTTTTATATAACGAAAGAATATGTAAAAGTATGGTATTTGGGGTAAAAAGCGCCCCTGCTATTGGGGCTAAAAGGCACAATACTTAACATGATAATTAATAAAAGGCTGACTTTTCCATTTGTTAACTTGTCTTAGATTCAGATGGTAAATATCACATATTATGTTGGGTGTCCATTTTTGAGATACTCACCATGTGTAGAATGAAACCATCATATTTAAAAACATGCTAATCATGTCATATAATGAAATATCATTTGTTATTGTTACTGTAAATCTATATTAAATTACCGTGGGATCTCCTTCAATACTTTGTTTCTGTATCTTTAAATATGTTTTATAATTTTAATGCCAGTATATATTTATTGAACAAAAAATTGATTATTTTATTTATCAAAATAACCAGAAAATAGTTGCTAAAGTGACTGTTTTGAACAAGTAATAACATTATTTAAAAAACATTATTTTAGCTGAAGGACTGGTGTCAATACTGAGTGCCTTTTTACCCCATGCTGGTGAGCCTTTTACCCTGTGTGGCCCCCTTGCCACCTCATACATTTATACGATTTTTAAACAAAATAAACGACTTGTATGATTTATTTTCACACAAAATCTGTTGCTCCATAAATGTCCAATACAAAAATATATATTTTCTGCAATCATACACATTTTTTTCTTAGGGTGTGCCTTTAGCCCATTCTACCCTATTTATATTTCATGGAGTAAGAAGGTCCCAGTTCAAGTCCTGTCTGATTCAGGAAGTCTTTCTGTGTAGAGTTTGCATGTGGGTTTCCTCAGTTACATTCTTGCACTTTTCACAGCAATTTCAAATTTCAAGAGTGTTGCGTTTCATCTGAAACAGATGAATGTGAATCTGGCAACATGTTGTTTTGTACATATAGCAACAGAAATGAAATGTGCGGTGATAACGCTGGCACTAAAGGGTTAATGCTCTAGCTCATTTAACAGGGTTGGAGCTAAACTCTGCAGGAAGGTCGATCTCCAGGAACAGGGTTAGGCAGCTCTGACCTACACCAAACAACTTCCCTAGACCTTACAATGTTAACAAAATCAAATGTGAGATAAAGGCATTTCCTGAAGCAGTCACGCCAGAAGTCTTTGAGCTCTTTTTATCATGATTCAAGTTTATTGCTGTAACACTTTACTATATCAGAAAAAGTCAGACATATAGAACTGCTTATGTGATGCAAACATCAAAATGTCTACTAAGTCATAACTTAGTAACAACATAAACATAAATCTTCGTTAATTAACAATCTGCCCCTGTAATGACATTTTTGTGTGAAAAGGAATACAAGTTTTGGTGTTTTAATGCCACTGGCATTCATTTAAGCTGAAAACGGCAGTAAATTGTATGTGCAGGTACATTTTTAAAAAGTAATTATTTAATGCATCATCTGTTTTTTAAATTCCTGAGGCTATGATTATGGGCAAGTTCCATCATAGTGCACTACACTGCATTACAATTCACAACCACAATACCATGCATCATCTTGCCCAGAGCAACAATATGTTTCACGTCTTTAAGTCCATACAGTGTACTTTTCATAGAGCTACCGAAACTTGCAATACTGATATTATATACAGCATGATTATATACAGTAATCAATAGACTGTCTCAGTATTAATTAGTTATTTGCATGTAGTTGCAAATGTTGCCCATATTTAGTAGAATGTCTAATGGACTATCAAAATAAAGTGTAACTGTAATAATTAGTAATTTAACTAATACGATTACTAAAAAACATTTAGTAGTAGCATTTAGCATGAAAATGAATGCGTAAAATCAGCTTTGAAGTAAAAAATGAACAGATATTTCATTCAGACAGTGGAGCAGAAAGTGTGATGAGAGAGACAGAGAAACACCATCTGGAGTTACTTCTCATAAAAACACACAGATGAGACTTATTATTAGAGGTTTGTAGGATGATTTCAGTTTAAAGTTGTTATAAGATGCATAGTCAATGCATAAATATATTTACAAATTTTAGGTGCAATTAATCATTATTAATCACAGAAGTCATGTGCAATTAATTGTTAAATTTTGCTAAAGCAGGTCACGGAATTGATAAAATACTGGAGCGTGTCTTCGAGGAGCCTGTGCTAGAGAACATCGCCACTGTCGCTTTCTGTGACTGACAACAAACTGCAGGATCACCTCTCGTTATAACTCACATTTCTAAATTGAAAATCCTGCTCAACAACTGGAGATGTTTGTTCTGTATTAGACACATTCTTGCTGCAGGCTATTTCATAAAGTGCCGGGGACAAAAACAACCATGGTTTTAAAGTAATAAAATCTCGAATGAATCACATGATTAAAATTACATCTGACTTTTAAATTATGAATTTAAAATGAACAACAACAACAAAATAATAATAATATTAATTAATGGCATATTTGTGTTTCGCTGGCTGTTCTTTCCAAAATAGCAGTCGCTTTGTTATGTATGCTGACACCTGTTGACCCGGATGAATGGCATTTGTTCACTAAATGTAACAGATGTTCTTGAATTCATTCTCATCCTGTTTTTTGCACAGTGTTTCCTTTGGTTCACATGCTGGCTGCTGCATTGCACCGTAGTACTTCAAGTTTGAATTGCTTATACATGTCAAGAGGTCATGATTTAATATTTGCATTGCTATTTTTGTTTAAAAATAAAAATAAAAAAATCTAAATGAATGTGTTACAGATAACATGAAACTCAGGTGCACATACCATGCTACCAAGAAAAAAAATCATATTATAAAACCGATGCAGTTGCATCAGCATTTCAAATCGACTCATCAAGAAAACAAATGAATCATTACATCCTCGATCCTTACGGTTGGCATCCAACTGTTCCAACTGCTCAGCCCATCAGAATAAGACTGAGAGATGTGACCGAGGTCACCGATGGTATTAGACATCAGCGTCAGAAAGCAGATTATCACTGCATGTTTTGTTTTGTTTTTTGTATTTGCATTCAAGACTATTACAGGATCGTGTCAGCCAAAGGCTTGATTTGGGATTAAAGAGTTAGAGAAAGTCAGGTTCGTGGTTTGCAGGGACTAACAAATGAAAAGAGAATGAAATGAAGATGAATGGAGAGGAAGAAAATAAAATGTTGCGGTTCGCATGCGAGCGTCAGTGGAAAAGAGAAGGCGAAATTTGAAAAGAACGGTGAAAAATAGTGTCATGATGAAACAGAAGGGCATGAAAGCGGCACGGAGAAATTGCGACTCAATCGTCTGCCTCGCTTCTCATGCGGGGCACGTTCGGAAAGGAGAGAGAGAGATGACGGGGGCGAGAGAGGGAGGGAGACGTGGCGAGGGGATTGAGATTGTTCGGCCTGGATTTAAACACACTGCCATCTTACAAAGAATGATGAATTGAATACAAATGCGGTTCTCCCGCTGAATAAATACACACCTTACTGACTCGACCAGACAAACGCACAAATTGAAAGGCGACGTCCTCGTCAAAGCCTCACCCTCGAATCTACATCGAGAGACGACGCCGACAGACTGCGAATGCAAATGTCACGCATAAAATCAGCTCTTCGTGCAGAAGCTAATGATGCAATGACACACCTGGCCGAGAAACAGTCGGCAGCCAAACGTCTAATTGCCTTTGGTCTTCTAGAATGGAGACGGCGTGTATTCATATATAGTTAATGGCTGTAGAGGTAAATACATGCAAATTAAAGCTGCCGGTTCTTTACCTTCATAGCTGCCTGAGCCATCAGTGGTTTTAATTAGCAAAACACTGACAGAACAAGTTACGATATTTAATTTTGCATACATTACAAATGTTGTTGCTGGATCACTTAGAAAACTGAAACGCTTCCCAGAGAGGAAACAGGCAGCATTTATTTTCATTTTATGGTAATTATAACTAGTGTAAGTAGTAACTGAAGACTTGTGTTGAAATGCTAGAAACTGTAGGAGTTAGTTCTTCATTCTGGTTCAGTCTTTGCACTTTTTAATCATGTTATTTAAAGCACCACCTTAATTTAAAGAAACCTCCAGTTTCCTTGCACTATAATCTCTAGTTCATTTCCATGGGATTTTCTGTGAAGCTTGTCTAAATGACAATCATAGACGGCGGAGTTCAGCAAAGGGCCTGTTGTTATTGTCAATTTTTCTGTGTATGTTGTTGTCATATGACAATGTCTGATTAAAGGGTTAGTTCACTTCCAGAATGAAAAAAAAAAAAAAATTGATCATTTACTCACCGCCATATCATCCAAGATGTTCATGTCTTTCTTTCTTCAGTCACAAAGTCACATTTTTTATTTTTTTTGAGGAAGATATTCCAGGATTTTTCTCCACATAGTGGACTTAAGTGGTGACCAACAGGTTCAGGTACAAATTGCAGTTTACATTTTTTTTTCTAATATATATATATATATATATATATATAAAAACGTACATACTTTTTAACCACAAATGCTCATCTGCGTGCATTCATGCATTACTTAATCATGTTGGGAAAGGCACACGCGGTTGGTTCTTCGTCGTGTACTTCGGTTAAAAAACTTCAAAATCATCCAACATTGTTGTTTTACCTCTTTTTGTAAATGGCATTTGACTTTCTTTGCATACTCACTTTGTAAACACCGGGTCGGTATTTTCGCCTACGTCACTTGTGTGTAATTACATATTACATGAGGTCGAAATATAAGCTACATTTTAAATCTAGCACATATTGAAGGATCCTTTTGTTGGGTAAACAAGCTTTTAATAAAAGATACTTTCAGCAAAGCTCATTTGCCCATCGTAAAAAACAATGAAAAGAAAATTATGTTTGCTCAGATGTTGAACTTTCATAGCTCAGAGGATTTAATGGAGTTCTTAGCTTTGTTTTATGTGGGCATTAAGAAAATAGAGATACTGAAGATCAACAGAAATTCATTCTGAAACGTAAGAAAAGAATACTGTGCTCTTTTTCTAAGGAGAAATGTCTGTTTTAGCTGCTTTAATCTCTGCTGGATCTTCATCGAAACTCACCGTTGTCTATAGAAGAAACAACGGAGATGTGTACGATCTGATTTGAGATGTTTCTGTACTGCGGCACAAGCCCTCATAAAAAGAGCAGGACATCTGTGTTTTTAGCCTTATCTGTCAGTGAAGAATATTCACACATCATGTGGAAATAAAAGAGCAAGAAAATCAGTGCTAACGAAAAGAAATGAACAGCTTGTGGCAGGAAAAGGTACAAAGCCATGGAGGACGTCAACAAAAGCTGGAGATTCGATAGTATGCCTGTTTCCAGCACCCAAAGACACATGCACATACACTGAAGGACAAGGGCACTAACAAGGCCATTTGTTTGAACTCTCACTCATCTGAAATATACATGCGCGCTGAAATTAAACAAGCTCTATTGCTGCCTGCTTTAAACTGTGGCCTCATTATTTATTAATGGCATTCCCTGAAATTTCATTTCTGCTCTGTTTAAGATGAAAGCGGTGAATAAAGATGTCCACATGTAGAGAAAGAAACGGCTCGTCTCTTAGAGCCGCACCGTAGAGTGAATGATGAATCAGACGATGTCTTCTGCAAAGACTACAAGACAGCGCTAGAGGATGAAAAGACAGCATGTTGTGTAGATTAAGTCAGTCCTTTTTGTTAGAAGAAAAAGTATAAAAGAAGTCCAACATTTACTGCACTATAGTCTAAAGCTGCATCTGAAATCAAATACTGTCTGAGTAGGCATGTCTTTTCAATACGTAATTACATTATAGGGCTGTCCCAAAAAAAAAAAAAAGAATTTTGAACATTCGTCGAATTAAAAATAAAAAACCACATTCGAATGCAACATTTTTTAGGTGTGCGTCAGGCAGCCTCATCAGTGGCGCGAGATGCAATGACGATATAGGTAGGTGTCATTGCATTTTAATGCATTTCTTAGCCTATCCAGTTGAACCCACTGCACGTTGTTCATTCTAAAAATACTGCGGAAAAAAAGAAGATGTTTACGCCAAAACTGAAACCAAACTGTTCACACAGAACGCATATTTTGCACATTTTCTAGAGGGACATCTATCACCATTGCACTTGCATCTCGCACAAGAGAAGCCCTGTCCCAAATGGCCCCCTAAACCAAAGCCACTAGATGGCAAGCCTGCAACCACTAGCTGAAATAGTGTAACGGCTAAAGCTAACGTTACCTACGTGGGAAGAGAGACCAGAGGCCGTTTTCATTGAATGGATGTCAATGGAAGAGAGGCTTCACTACGCTGACTAAACAACTTTTTAGAGGAAATGGCTCATCATTTAATGAATCAACAGCCTATCTGCTAATCTTCAACATGTTTTACACTAAAAATACTTTTGGATTGAACTACTTTTAGAGTTTACCACCAAAAATAAAAAGAGCAGTTTTATAAGAGAAGTGACTGACTTTTTGCGGCAGGTGAGATTCAGCTTATGGCACACATCATCTCATACAACTGAATTGAAATTCAATGATGTCAAGGCTGTAATGTGATTGGTCATTAAGGCACACGTGATCCAAGTTAGCTGTTACGCTTTCTCCAATAGTAACTAATACAGACCCTCTCATCTCCATTTAGTAAGACACCCTACTCGTGGAGTTAACGGACACGCGTACACAGCGGCCATCGTAAGTTGGTAAGACCGCAAGTGGGTTGTGGCTAGAAGGGATACAGCTCAGACCGGAAACTAACAATGAAATGAATTGTTCTACCTATTGGATTGAGTTTTTTTAACGTCTACACCTACCCCAACCCTAAACTTAGCCCTTACTATAATACAAAAACTGTTTTATTGTTGTACAGTTTGACAAAAGTAACGTTACACTGATGTGCGCTTGCAGCTAGAGCTGTATTCCTTCTAGCCTTAACCCCGCAAGTGCACCTGAAGTGTTCCATCTGGGACAGGGCTAGAGTGGGATGTTTAGAGAGCCATTTAAAATTATTATAAGTTTAACTTTGAAAAAACGTTATGGCGGGACGGGTCCCTCCCCATTCCACTGTGTCTTATGTTTTTATATGAGAAAAATAATATTACTCTTTGTGATTGGTTTTCGGTGCTTTGTATTAAACTATGCATACATGATGCTATTTTGTTTCTTGTTTAAGCAACTTAATTATATATGGTTTATAAACATTATGCACTTTTTTCAAAGATAGTCGTGTTATTTTATTGCTTTGAAGAACCGTGGATTCGTCATATTTTGCTTGATGCGCCTCAGGAGAGAAGCCAAAAGCTTTGTTTTTCCCCCCTAACTGAAATTTTTCCTTTTAAATTTGAATAGAATTCAAATTTTGATAATATCTAAGTATAAAATTTGAATTTAGTTTTTCAGCTATTTTGACAGCCCTTTTACATTGTGAGTGCTAATAAAGCTTATTCTATACAGTATGAATGAAATCCAGGCGTACTACATGTGTCATAATGTTCATAATGTAGGTGTGTTCAACTTAACGCAGCGCTGTGCAGCTCAATCAGATCCTGACTTGAAGCAGTGCATGCCGGTTAGAAATTATGTCACGTGTGTCATCAAAATAGTGCGATAGCAATTCGAGAGCAGCCTGCAGTTTCTCCAGAGCGGCTGCAGGAGCTCTGATGACGACACAGCTGTTTCACGATTGGCCAGATTCACCGCATGACAACGATCACGTGTGTTTCGGGTTTATTCTAACATCCTCAAGTCCATCAAAACTCGATGGCTCCGTTTTCAAATCTCTTTGATCGCCATCTGTAGTCGTGCTTCAAGTCGAACTCACCGTTTGTCATCGTCATGTGACCAACTCAAAAATCCACCGCTGTGGCCTCATGGGACATTGCATGCACAAATAATTAAATGGAGATTTTTGCTTAAGTCAATCGCTTCTCAGATAAGTCTCCTTTAAGTTTAAGAAGAGATCTCAAGTACTTCACAAACTGAACATTAAGTCAAATGTCTCAATTTGAACTTCTGAACAATCAGGTTTTTCAACGATTGAGTCATAAACCATTATCATTGTGTCGTTCACATACTATTCCTGTAAAAAAAACAGGCTTTGGATAGAGACATTTGGATCGCGACTGCTTCCAAGAGCTAATGATCTGCTTCGTGCACATGAACTGTCTGTATTACCGCATGTCAGCAGTTAAGTGTAACTCCAACCATTATCCTTAAAATAGACTTAAACTCTGGATTTCATGATCAGTGTTTTTGTTATCCTTTATTTAGCACCTTGTTTTACTTGTTTTAATACTCCTAGGGAGTAATACTCCTAAGAGAAACATAAAGTTGATACCTACAGTAAATGAAGCATCTATGTACCCTATGGATGATCCTTGGGTAACCCGAGTTCAGTTGTTTTGTGCTTCTTCCTCCTGCTGCCCTGTGTAGGGGAACAAAGATCAGAAAAATATCCTGAGCTGATTGCAGAAAGAGCAAACCTTTGAGCAAAAACAATTCTCCTTTAATTGAGTCTTGAATGATAGGCAAGCAAATTTTCTGTGCACATGGAATAAGCAGATGATTGGAGCCGTTCTCGGTCTCACAAGGATCGTGTGCGCGTGTGTTTGGACCGGTCAGCTTGCGCTGTATGTACCGACGGCTCTGCTGTTCAGCTTCTTTTGGCAGGCCTCTTTGGCTCGGTCCATAATCCAGCAGGGCAGATGATGTGTTATATCTTTGAAAATGTGCAATAACTTATAGAGTACAAGCACACTGCATGGATTACAGATCCTAAAATGCAATTCCCCTGACATGAGCTTCACATTTTAATTTGATGTGTTGTTTTATTTATTCTGTATCATCTCTGTATTCTGTGATTTTAATTAAATATCAACTGAGAGTCTTCACAGTATTTCATCAGACTGCAAAAAGACAAAATTAGAATGAAGGGAAATTTGTATATACCTTAAAAAGTTGGATGACATGAATTAAACATGCAGCATAGAGTAGTGAGCTCATTTAATAATGTATGACAATACGATAGCAAATAATTACAGTCATATCAGGGTCAGATGTATTTACTTATTTATTGTCTGCCATCTGTCATGCCATGTTTATTTACATAGACTGTTCAATGCTACTCATGTATAAACATAACTATTGCATAATGTTGTGTAATGTAAATAGCCTAGAATATGCATCATTTACAGGAATTCCATTACTGGGCAGAATTGCAATATTATGACAAATCTTTATTGTTGATTTTCACTCTTGTAATAGTGATTATTAATTTTGATTAATACATCTCCTTTTTTTTCTTTTATGTGTGATGAAACGGCTCTTTGTGTGCTTGTAGGCTGCACAGACAAAACAAGCTAAGAAAACATTTTAGAAATTAATCTATTGCTTTTTATGCATTGGAAGAGCAAGACTTCACACGTGTAGTCTTAGTATCACGAGGAACAGAACAGCTGGCGTTAATTGTATACAAAAAGCAAGCAAAGGATGCTTCCCATCACTGAAGTTTTGCAAAAACTTCACAGATCTAAATGTAACGCCACAATAGTCGCTTCCATTCACATTTCACTTTAATTGCGACAGCCATAATAGGTTTAGTTTCATTGCACAAGGCACGTTTCTCCTTTATCTGGAATTTGGAGACGTTTGCCTTAAATCCCAATCGTTTCTGACCTTGTATCATATACTTTTTTTAGTCTATTTTATTAACAGACTAAAATACATATTTCTCACATTGGCTTATTTGATCACAAACATAGCTGAGGCTAAAACTGCTGTAATTTTTACGTGATCTCTAAGTACATTATTTTGCTATTAGAATGATTTTCAATCTTTTGTGCTCAGGACTTACAAAGTCAGAGAGGAAAACTCTAAAATGATGAGCTGTATTGTAAAGCAGCATTCACACTCCAAACCAAAAGTCATGCTTTTGAGCAGACATGATATAACATGCCTGTGTGCAGCTTATTATTCAGTGAACAATGCTGTAATATTAAATACCGTCTTTCCAAGTCCATTTTATGTTATGAAGCTAGAGGAAAATGTTCAAGTTTATGGCAATGAGAAGTGGAGAATAGTGCATGTACAATATGCAGGCGTTTATAAATGTCCATGACTACTGCATGACTGTCATGAAGGCACTAGTTTATGAAAGTGACAAATTAATCACGCCGCTTCCTATTGCAGCCGCTGACACATTACAAAATGCTGCCAGCAGCTCAAAGCTTTTGTTGCATGTGACACTAACAATATGCATGTTATGAATGCAAAGTCTTTTAGAGCATGTTGATAGCAGCAGATCTGATATTGTATTAGCCACGAGGCACTACACAGTCGATAAAGATAAGGATAATATCAATTTTTTCAGGTAGAACCTCTCTTTAATAAAGAATGAAAAGCTGGCCCAGAGTACAGTCCTATTCCTGAGATGTTGCTCTTTCTTTAGCTCCAAGTTTGCTTAAGATTTTGTAAAAATGAGAAATAACCAACAGTGAGAGAAAATCGACGTGATCACTTGCTTCTGGGAGAATATGATATATTCAAGTTTATAATGAGATCTCTTGGGGATCATGGCAAATGTGAGCACCGTTTGAGACTTTGTTGAGATCTCCTTTGAAACTCTGGAGGAGATTTGTGTGAGATTCTTCAAGTCTCTTTCTCAAGAGAAAAATCTGAGGAACAGAGACTTGAGCAAAACATCTCTATTTAATCTCACTGGCACCCATGAGAAACAGTGCAGATATTAAAGGGATTCCTTGTGATTTGCATTCCTGTGGGTGTCCAAAATGGTCTTGCTTCTGTGTTATGCACATAAAAATAAACAGAAAAAATGCATATTTTATAGCAGAAACGAAAGAAAACTTTTCCCATTTTCATCAAATGACTTCATAAAGCAAGCTTAAAAAAAGAAAGAAAAAGAAGACAAAGACAGCACCGGCTTTATTTCATATTCAGTTATTCACATTTGAACAGTCGTTGTTCCTCCAGTTTTCCTCTCACGGTTGTGTGGCCTTTTTGTTCGCTCCCCTGCCATTTCATTGTGGAGGCGAACACAGCTTCTGCGCTAATGCTTCCAGGATTTATTTTTAATCAGAGATTCTGCTGGGACAGACACGGAGCCAAACCGATGCGACGGCAACAGGTTTTGATGGTGGAACGGCTCCTTTAGCGGCCAACTGGGATCTGGAATATGCACTTATTTAATGTCACTCCGCAGAAGAGGCGGGAGGGAGAGAGACGCAGATCTGAGGGCTTGATTGTCAGGAAAATGTAGCTCAGCTGACAGCAGACTGCTGACACAAGGAGAATATGAAAACCATTATTTCTCCCTCTTCCTCAGGTCTTGTTAGGATTTGTGGCTTGTGTACATTGTGTCAGAGAAAATACGCAGGTTGGAGCCACAATTTCTTCTTAAAGGTGAAGTCTGTTTCTTTTTCTGTGTTAAAATACTTTCTCCTGTCTCACTTTATAGCAACAGATTGTTTGTTTTCCAAAATTTCAAATGTAAAATTATTTACTTTGATCGCTCCAAGCCCAAATGCTGTCATTGTTTTCTGTGGAGAATTGTCCATGCGTTTTTCATACAACAATTAATAGTGACCAATACGCTAAAACGAAATTTCTCTGCCGATGCTTACAGCCGAATATTCAGAATGACATCTGCCCATACTGATAGTTTGATAGTTTTACATACATTCTAAATCATAAACATCTTAAAGACCTCTAATAGACATCTATTTGACATCTGATCGGAAACGTCCTCTAGACGTATTGCAGATGAGCAAACAATCTAAAAAATACGTCTTGCAGATGTAAATGTAGATGTCAAATAGACGTCTCCGAGATGTACGTGTGCTATCAGGGTATGATATTAGAGATTAAACTTTACAACAGAGCCCAAACTATTATATTCCACTGTTGCTTATTTTTAGATATAATAATTACACACACACACATAAAATGAAATGTTTGTATACAACTCATTGCTCATAAGGCAGGTCATAAGTCTGTCAGGTACATTTGAGAGCATCAAAATCACATCTATTGTTTGAATTTTGTGATAAAATGGACAGAATTTGAGAGCTGAGGCTTTGTTTCTTATCAGAAGTACAATGTTTCTTTGTGATTACTGGATTACAAGAAATGTTTGGTGAAGGAAAAAACTACAGATCTGGCAACTCTGTCTTCAACTGCAGTTTGGACTTTTGATTTTAAGTAAAACTTGCCAGTAGTTCGACAGTTAGAGGTTTTTATCTTCTTCCTGTGTTTGACCAAACTCTAGGATGTCTTCTCAGTTCTTATGCTAATTCTGGATTTATTTTGATGGATTAACACAGGAATATGTTAAAGTGTCCCTATTTTAAGGTTCCTAATATTGTTTTGGGAGTCTCCTACAGTAGGTTTACGTGCATACAAAGTCAAACAATGCTTTTGTTTTCTCAAAATAGGCATTTCACCTCGTTTTCCACTGATTCTCAAATGATTTGTTTGAAGCAGTTCTATATAGTCGCTCTGTGAGCCTGCTTTGCTCTGATTGGTCAGATGGCCCAGTCTGTTGTGATTGGTCTAGTGCATGCAGCGTGTGTCAGAAACGATACGCCCATTGCCATAGTTTTGTATTTTGAACGCTCGATAGAAAATATAAATGTCTTTTATGTATCATACTCATAGGTTGTGATTCAGTGGAGCCAGCTGTTTCAAATAAACTGTCTAACGGAGCCATCTTTCAAGAGCAAGTGTTTTGTGATTCCCACGTTGAACTCCCCAAGTTTTAAAATAGCACTCGTCAGTAAAATGACGTGTTTGACTTGTTCGCAGCTGGCCAATGTAGAACATAGGTGGAAATTATGCAAATGTGCTCCATCGTGACGTGTAGCCATCACAGAAGTGGGATTTGTATTACTAACGACTAGTTCAGGCTGTTCAGAGCTGATTCTTACTGTTGGGAGACAATACCGTTACTTCTCGTGCACTTTCGGCTTTACAACTTTGCAGATCGTTTGCGTTCACTTACAGCTCCATTTCACACCGCATGAAAGGCAATATTCGAATTGGCATAATAAGGACACTTTAAATCCTCGCAGTCGTGTTCTGCTCTTTCAATTTTACACAGTTTATTAGTAGGCCTACTAGGTATGATCCAGACTGATACCGACAGAATGTAATGATACAGCTGGTCATTACTTTATAGCATGTATCCAAACAAATGTACGCCCAGACAGCCTAGTCTAATCCGACAGCAACGTCTTTAAACACTTTAATGAGCAGGCCACTGCGGACCTGCTCAAAGTCAGTCTAATCCCTGCTGTTGAAGAAGCTTGCTCTTATTTTGTCAGTCGTTTAGTACTGTCAGTAATAAACAGGCCCCCCGAAAACTGTTTGGCATAAAAACCATTTTAGTCCATGGATAAACCGGAGCCTAGATGTGCTTTGGAGCACGACGTTCAAAAACTGACTGGATATGAATATGTGTACTCAGGCTGTTAGAAAAGCAAAATCAGATTATTATAAAAAGCAATTCTCTAATTGTTCTTCTAACTCAAGAACATTTTGGAGTACGGCAAAAGAGTCTGAGAACAAATCATTCCTACCTCAGGGACCTGCCTCGCTTAAAACAGGTTTGGTTTCAACTATGTAAATGTAACCCAAGAAACCCTGCAGCCTTAGATCCTTAGATCCTTTTTCTACATCTATAGTGGAGATACCTAGAACATAAATAAATGACAGCCTGGAAAACAGCCACTGTATCCCTGTTTATAAGAACGGTGACAAAATGGATCCAAATTTGTTCATATCAGCCGATTTCAGTTCTGCCTTCTGTTGCAAAAGTTAAGAGAAATTAATTGCTAAACAATTAAAAGGTTTTCATAACACATTTAATATCTTTTATGATGTACATTCTGGTTTTTCGTTCATCATTTAGTTGAATCGCGATGGCTGTAAAAGTTACAAGCAATGTTTATCATGCTTATTTGCGCAATAGTATTGTGCAGCTGTAGCTTTTGATACAGTCCGTCATTCTTTTCTGATTATGTAGTATTTGTGTGTCTGATTTATCGTTTTCTTGGTTCTCTACTCACCTGTCTAACAGATCCCAGTGTGTAAAGATCATAAGCAACAACTATCTGTGGCACTAGCTGTTAGCAGAGGTGTTCCTCAAGGCTCTGTGCTAGTGTCAGCCTTGTTTTCAGCTGATATTAATAGTATCCTTCAGACTGTCTCCCTCAGGAAAACCTGTATTCATCTACTGTATATGGGGATGATTCCGTTCTATAGTCTGTAGAATCATCATTCAGCAATGTTTTAATACATTTACAGTTTTTATCTTTAAAGTTTTAATGATTTGTATTGAACAGCACAAAAACAAAGTTAATTTGGGTACGTCCTTGAATGGGTCAAAATTCAAAGTGGGAACCTCCTATAAACATCTTGAGGTATAAACATTCTTCAGAAGAAAGTTAAAACTAGACTTGGCTTCTTATATACCAAAATAGATCTGCAATGACTATATCTGCCAAGACTCATAGTGGCTGAATCCACTATTTTACCGTTGTTTGACTGTGGTGATGTGATGAATAGAAATGCATGCAAAGGTGTTCTAGGGCAATTAGATGTATCATATCACGCAGCTATTAGATTGATTACTAACGCTCCTTACAGAACGTATTATTGTGGATTATATTTCTAATTCACAATAATACGTTATTACATTATAATAATTATTATAATAATACATTGTATTATTATAAAACATTATAATAATAATTGTTAATAATTATTACATATTAGACAGGAACTGCACTGTTATATTTTTATCTGTGAAGGCTCTGTTAGTTTTGTCTCCCACACACCCTCAACATATAACAGCCTCGTGATAGACTGTACACAACTACATCATCATATTCTAATCATATTCTTGGTTTGCAGTCGTTCTGCTTTTCTGCTCCAAATGATTGGAAAATGCTATAAAAATAATTGAAAAAAGAGATGTATATTTACACACAGCTATAGTAGGTATGGTATGGTATGGAATGAACCCATAAAACATGGAAACCCAACATGTGTGTGTTGAGTTTTGATGAATTGTTCATGTATAATGATATGCACGTCTGTATGTCTTCCAGGAGATTGATATTCTCCTGCCAGGCTGTTGTTGTAAATAAGAATTCATTCTTAAGTGGTTAAAATAAAGTTAAGAATAAATTACTGGCAGGCCTGGATTAAGCACACAGAGAGCCCTGGGGCTGTAACAAACCCAAGGGCCCCTTCATAGTAGCCTATCTTGGTGCCACAATGTTTTCTGCCACAGGAATAATTAGTTTTTTGTTTTTTTGTTTTTAATCAAATATCCAGCACACATTGTTACAATGAGTATGCATATTAAATATTCCAGGCTACAGCACATTCAAAGCATAAAT
Organism: Labeo catla; assembly: GCA_012976165.1. Classification (NCBI taxonomy): domain Eukaryota; kingdom Metazoa; phylum Chordata; class Actinopteri; order Cypriniformes; family Cyprinidae; genus Labeo; species Labeo catla. The sequence goes on along the minus strand of VONZ01000276.1, from coordinate 279,692 downwards.
GCAATAACACCAGGGTTCCAGAAACAGCAACAACTTTTGAGCATTTAGGTTTAGTTTTATGAGTACGATCTTCATTTTGGCCCAATAAGTGGAGAATCATCAGGGCTTGACGTGGGTCTAACATACAGCTCATACATTCCTCCATAAACGGTTTGCGGCATTTAAATAAGGCCTACTAGGTATGATCCAGACTGATACTGACAGAATGTAATGATACAGCTGGTCATTACTTTATAGCATGTATCCAAACAAATGTACGCCCAGACAGCCTAGTCTAATCCGACAGCAACGTCTTTAAACACTTTAATGAGCAGGCCACTGCGGACCTGCTCAAAGTCAGTCTAATCCCTGCTGTTGAAGAAGCTTGCTCTTATTTTGTCAGTCGTTTAGTACTGTCAGTAATAAACAGGCCCCCCGAAAACTGTTTGGCATAAAAACCATTCTAGTCCATGGATAAACCGGAGCCTAGATGTGCTTTGGAGCACGACGTTCAAAAACTGACTGGATATGAATATGTGTACTCAGGCTGTTAGAAAAGCAAAATCAGATTATTATAAAAAGCAATTCTCTAATTGTTTTTTTAACTCAAGAACATTTTGGAGTACGGCAAAAGAGTCTGAGAATAAATCATTCCTACCTCAGGGACCTGCCTCGCTTAAAACAGGTTTGGTTTCAACTGACACATTTTTCTACTCCCTTTTGATTGACAGCGTATAATCGGCCCCCATTATTGGCTGTTGTCAAATAATCGTCGATGGCCGGTACATCAGGACATCCCCACAATAAAGTATTATAAAAGTGATTTTATTATATCTTTGTGTTTATTATTAAATAAAATAGTTGAATTGTGGCATGTTTGATCATATTGTGGTTGCAGCTGGATAAACCTGTATTAGGACACTTAGTGTCTAATCTGAAAAGCTGAAATATTTTACTTCACAAGTTTTTCAGTGTCTTTTGTAGAAATAAACTGATAGATTGATAGTAGTTGTATGCATAGATATTTGACTGGCAGCGTCTGCCTGAGTGAATTGATGGATGGTTGGATTAGGCAAATCTTTTAACGCTATTTGAAATCCACATTGGGAGCTGGATAAAGAGACCTCTTATCCCCAAAACATCAATCCAAAAGCACAGCGATTACCAGTGTCTCTCAGCCCTGTTCCTCCGTCTCCCGCTGCAGCTTTCATTCACCCTTTAATCACTCTGTTTCCTCAGTTACTTGTAAACGTCTATCATCATTCCCATCTTTCTCTCTCTCTCTCTCTGCATCTGACATTTTCAGTTCCCAAAATATTTACAGCAACGCACTGGCTGACAGATAAGCTGTAACGGCGTGTAACGACTTCACTTCTAACTCTGCCGTTTGCACAGGGGACGCTGCAGTCCACACGCAATCACATACATTTGAGTTTTAACGCTGCTTGCAATGTATTTGTCACAAAGGTAAAATACAAACTTCAAGATACAGTTACACATAAGCAAGTATTTATTTAAACTTATTTATGTATGTATTTATTAATGATACTTTAACAGGAAAAAGTGACATTATGTCACAAGTTTAGAGTGACATGATGACACAGTTTTAAGTCATAAGAGGCAAACCATTATTTATTTATTTATTTATTCTCATGCGCTGGTCAGTTTTGAGATTTTGGGCTATTTAGGCAACATAACCTAGACTTAGACTAATGTAAAGACAATAAACACTTCTTACCTTCAATAAACACTTGTCTTGATCACACATCCAAACATCTTCAGTGGCCATGTGGGTTCTGTACATGCTATAATATAAAGCACACTGAAAGGAAAAGAAGTATTTAAAAGTAGTAAATTGGTCAAAACAGTTTTGCATAAAACTAAATATCTTGAAAATAAATTGCTAAAATTATTGTGAATGCGTGGCTAGCTGTCACACTATTTACATGTAAATGTATGTGCAGTAATGTTTCTCAGAGTGAGGTTTTTAAGTCAATTTCTGTATAGACTAATACTCTAAAGTCTTGAATATAAAAATGCTATTGAACATTTCCATTAATTCCTAGGGGGGAAAAAAAAAGATACATTGCATTGAACACGTGGATCTATACCGGGTATGTTGTCATACTATATGGGGTAAATAGTTACAACAGGAACCTGCCATATATTGACAATAATTTGAGAAGGATATCCTTCCTTAAATATGAAATACTATCTAATGTAATAAAATATATCTTTAATAACATATCCCTGTTTAAAATCTATAAGCTATTTAATGGCTTTTCAGCTAAATTTAAGTAGTAGGTTACAAATTAAGAGAGAAAAATCAATTTATAAAACAGATAAAATGTTATGGCCAAAAAAATAAGTGTTAAATATTGTGACATTTGCCATTTTCCCTTACAATTTTTCATGTTTTTGTAGATATACAGGGAATAAATATGTTGTGTTATTTATTTATTTATGTATTTATTTTCAAATTCAATACAGTGTTACTATGTGCTACCAAGTGGCAGCCGGGATGAGCAGATACCATTTTATTTCACTGTGAGTTTCAGTGGTTGATGCTGAGGCGACGCATATGCAGTCACTCACTTGTTTCTGCGGTCCGTCCCAGAGTCCCTGGATGTAAATTGATATAGTCTTGTCCTGCCCTCCCACTGGCAGGAATATTGGAAAGGAGAGCGAGCAAGACACCCCAAGGCGACAGCCTGTCTGGACAGCGCCATTTTTACGGGTCCCCTCGTGACGACACCACACTCCTCGCTCGCCTCCACACGCCTGCACCCAAACATCTCATATACACACAGAGGATGGCATGCATATACATATGCCATATAGACATACACACATCCACACAGCAGCATACTGTATGTGCACACATACATACAATGACAGCAGCTCTGTGGATGCTCCAATTACAGTCAATCTCCTGCTCTCATAGCTGTGGTGGGTCTAGTGATGTCTGTGTCTGACACACATAATCTACATAATCTCTAGCTGAAATACTGAAATACTGACACTAGTGCCAGTAAAACATAAAGAACTTGTGTTGCTTTTACAAATTATGAATACAGATTATAGATTCATTTATTGGTTCCTTGAACAATTTCAAAACACCTGGAACAACCAGATCTATATGTATGGCTTTTCTGATGTAGTAAACTTGCTCGTAGCTTGTAATGCGCAAGAACACAATCATGACACCACACTCCATTTTTTTGCATCAAATAACTACCTAAAAGCAAATTTATTAGAAAAACAAAAAAACTTGAACATAAATCAGCATGATAATACCTTAAACGATGGAAACCATCTTTGAAAAAATTATTTGAAGGTGTAATTTGATTATTTAGTTCGGCTTACGTCCCATTAGATTACATGGAGAGGGCGTGGTTTATGACCTATACTGCAGCCTGCCACCGGGGGGGCGATCGAAACACTTTGGCTACACTTTTCAGGACTTGTGCGGCACACTTGGTCATTTTCAAACACGATAAAGCATTAACCGTTTAGCGACACTCAGCAGACATTTAATTTCTGAAATGCCGCGATAAGCACAACAAGTACAACTAACGTAATGACACGTTGCCAGATTCACTTGTTTCTGAGAAAACTGAACACACTTTTATTGCCACTGACTGTACATTTCACTTTTGCAGAAATGTCACTACATGCATATTTTTAAAGAGTATTTAATCAATAAACTGTGAGTCGTTCTTGCACATGTAAAGCGCTGCCAAAATCCTGGGATGTTCTGTGTGGTTGCTTTTCAGTTTTTTTTAAGGTATTCTTATCACATTTTAACAGTAATGCTAAAAAAGAACATTCCCCATCTAAAGCCCCCAGGTTGGAAACCCTGCTCTAGAAAATACGGGTTAATATTATTTCTCTGCTGCCAGGTGAGGCTGAACGTAAAAGAGTGTGAACCTTGTAAGCGAAAACACCTGCTTAATCCAGATGGTCACAAACACATATGTTTACTAATCCCTCTCATCTCTCTCAATCCTTCATCTCTGTACTGTATGAAGTGACCCAAATACACAACATTGGTTGGCAGTCTCATCTGACCAGATGTTTCATTTAAAACACAACATAATTGTGTATAAACAGACATGCACTGCATTTACACTAACCCTTCCACATTTGTACTGTTTTGACAGTTATACTTTTCTTTTACCCTAAAACCACTTTTTACCCTAAAGGTCATTAGATTGATTCACATGAATCCTCATCAAAACTGACATGTCAAAAAGCTATCAAGACATCGGAAGATTTACACCAATTAAATGCTCTGGTGTTGCCCATTTTGACTACCTGACCTGTATCTACACAATGTCCAAACCTAACAACAGATTCTGAGGATGCACGCCAAGTTAAAATCTGCCCACGGGGGGCGCTACAACTAAAAACCTATTATAAATCTGCAACAGTTTCTTCAGAAAGCAAAACTAAATTTGATGTGCGTCTATCTTGATGTGTGCTATCTTAGCTATGAAAAATCAATCGTACAAACGTTATGAATGAACGTTATGACATCTAGCACATGCGTACAAGGTAAAGAGGCTATGTACAATATTTGGAAAGAATCGGCCAAAAGCTGGAGCTACAGTAAGCTAATGAACACTTTTGCTAATAATTCTTGAATTATGATGGCTAGAAAAAAAAGGAAGGCTGTAATACAAAAGGAAGAAAACCTTTTAGGTCTTATATTTGCCATCAGAGTAAATGGCTGAATTTTATAATTGGATGATTATGTATTTAAAAAGATACTGATAAGATAATCCAAGAGGAAAACGCCATTTTATGTCAGTCTTTCTTAATCAAAGCGTTCTAATATTTCATGACTAGTGCACCAGTAATTGAGGCCATCGGTTCAAACGTCAATTGAACTGCAACTGTGCAAAATGGTTTAAATATTCAGCATGACTAAGCAATTTTGGACTTGATTTAATTAACATGTATTGCCATGTATATGGTGTTGGCCTTTCATTGACTTTTATTGGAACATAAAAATCTATCCAGGATATTAACTCGCTAACTAACGTGTGTTTCTCTGTCTCTTCTCTTTTTCCAGGGTGAAAGAAAACGCACCACAAGTCCAAATGGACTTCTGAATCATCTGCTGTAAAGAACCATTATACTGGTTGAATTGTGCTATAAAAGGCAAGAGGAGGCTAGGAGAGCTTGCTGGTTGCATGATGGCTCCTGAAGGTATAGGAGAGCTTCGAGACTTGCTCTTCTTCCTGCTCCTGTGCCTCACATTACTGGCTGAGCTACTGGAGATGACTGCAGCTTCCTCGCAGGGACTGGATGGCGATGGTGACATAGTGTGCCCATCTGTGTGTCGCTGCGACGAGGACTTTATTTACTGCAACGACCGCGGACTGAGTGCAATCCCACCTCTACCGCCATCTGCAACCGTTCTTTATCTTCAGAACAATCACATTGACAACGCGGGGCTTCCTAGGTCCTTGGAGCATCACACCACCGTGCGTGTTATATATCTTTATGATAATGAGCTCGATGACTTTCCCATGCATTTGCCACCTTCATTAAGAGAGCTTCACCTCCAGGACAACAACATTAGGGTGTTGCCAAGGGCCGCGCTCGCTAGACTTCCGCTGCTCGAAAAGTTGCATCTGGACGACAACTCTGTTTCTACAGTGAGCATTGAGGACCAGGCCTTTGCGGACAACCCTCGACTGCGTCTCCTCTTCCTTTCCAGAAACCACCTTTCCAGCATCCCATCTGGTCTTCCTGCCTCACTCGAAGAACTCCGTTTAGACGACAACCGAATCTCTACTATTCCCACTCACGCCTTCCGAGGTTTGTCCTCCTTACGTCGCCTGGTCTTGGATGGTAATCTCTTAGCTAATCAACGCATTGCTGACGATACCTTCTCGCGCTTGTCAAACCTAACAGAACTCTCCCTGGTCCGTAATTCGCTTCAGACACCCCCTCTCAACTTGCCCAGTGCCCACCTGCAGAGACTCTCCCTTCAGGACAATAACCTCATACACATGCCTCGGGGCTCACTTGACGGAATGCGCAGACTACAGCGCCTAGATCTTTCTGGAAACAATCTGACTACCCTTCCCAGAGGATTGTTCAGGGACTTGGAGAGCCTGGGGCAACTGCTTGTGCGAGGAAACCCATGGCACTGTGGCTGCAACTTGCGCTGGCTGCATGACTGGCTGGAAGCGAAGGGGAATACAATTACGGTGAGAGGTTTTATCTGCCAGACACCAGAGCGAGTCCGAGACATGGCGCTTAGAGACCTCACAAATCAGATGGATGATTGTGAGTTGGCCGCTGCCGCTGGTGGTACAGGAGGTGTAGGTACGGGAGTTGGCGTTGGTGGTAACAGGGTGAGCGGAGGAGCAGCAGGAGCCGCTTCTACCACTCTTTCGCCCCCTCAAGGCTCCCTGTTTACTCTCAGGTCCAAGCGACCGGGCCTCGGCCTGCCAGAAACAGGGTTGGACTACACATTAAGCAGCAGCGGTGTGGGCAAGAACTTGGCCCTGAATGTGAAACCCCTTTCCCATGACAGTATCCGTGTTACTTGGAGCGTAGCGCAAACATCTTCTTCCTTTCGATTAAGCTGGCTTCGCCTGGGAACCAGCTCCGCCATGGGCTCCATCACGGAAACCTTGGTTAGAGGTGACCGGCGGGAGTACCTTCTCACTTCCCTGCAGCCTGCTTCCAGCTACATCATCTGCATGGTGCCCCTGGTGTCTAACAGCGGAAGCAGGAGTAGTTTGCCCGGAGGGGACGCAGAATCAAACGAGGTGCCGGTTTGTGCCAGAACAGAGACGTCTGATCCTAGCCACACTGTCGATGAGGGTGAAGACGAGAGCTCTGATCAAATGACTTCTCTTCCGCTTGCAGGAATCATCGGAGGTGCTACGGCAATAGTTTCCCTTGCTCTAATCATTGCCATTTTCTGCTGGTACGGGCACCGCGCAGGACATTTCACATCCCGAGACCATTACAGCCACAACAGCTCTCGCAAAAGCAAACACTATGATGACTACATCGAGTCAGGCACAAAAAAAGACAACACCATCTTAGAGATCAGAGGTCCAGGATTCCAGATGACACCGATGGCAACACGACAGCCCCTTCAGCCGAAACCGGTGAGAGAGGATTACATTATACACACCATCTTCCCCTCGAATGGCACAGGTCTATACAAGCCACCCCAAAACGTGACCAACTCCGGCTACGGCACCAACCGCGGCTATAGAGAAGGAGGCATTCCAGACATAGATTACTCTTACACATGATAGCTTTGATTTAGAAACCACAATTAGGAGTCATGTACTGCATAGATACACAGTTTTTAATCAACATGGGCTCTGCAGAATCCCTTTGTGCCTTCTGGTCTCCATTACAATGTAGCCTGCTGTTCATGACACTATAAAACTTTTAATTGGCCCAGATGCTTATAGGAAGCATTATAAATGTGGTGCCAGGAGGCGTTGATGCCATTTCAGATGGTGATACCAAATGCTATTTTCACCTCCCGGTGTAATGATCAGTGTCCCTGACATTGCTGTTTTATCCCTGGCTGGTGCACTGAGGGGGATTCAAGGGCAGCCCACACCGCCTTCAGCTCACAGACTGTTCACAGTGCTCAGTGCATATATGGGAGAGAGGAAGTCTTCTCGAAGGAAAGAACCAACCTGCTGTACATTGTGATATTTTTGTCTCCTACGAGAGTCAAGGATTTGAGCCAGGAGCGACAGGAATCCTGCATTAAGCAAGATGACCTCTTTGCTCAGAGGAAACTGGAAATGTGTCGCTGCAAGCAATCCTTCTGGAAAGTGCACGGGCTCACATGCGCACTTGTGTTTTGGAGATATGAGCTGCAGAACACGACTGCTATTCCTAATCAAGTCAGAATGTCTGGACCAAGCAGAGATATGGCCCTCAAAAACTACAGCAAGGTTTGAAATGCCTCAAAAACTACATTGATTTGAAATCTTATACACTTGAAAGCTGCCTGATACTACTATGATAACATCCAACAAGCATCACGGTGACTGTTTTAGTTTCAGACTGGTGTAAAGTTGAGAGGACGAATGAAATCTGTTTATGTGTCTTGAGGAACTTTCGATTTTTAAAAAATTGCAACTGAACCCTGGTGTGTTGATAGAGGTAAACAATGCAAGTTAGATATTGGACATTGTCATAACTCTGTTCCCTAGTTGTTTACATTTTTTTTTTTTCATTGTTTGCTCTTTTTAAATTTGTTTCACTTTAATTTTGAAAAGTCAAACAAGGGCATCACTGATGTAAAGGAACCTTCTACAAAAACACAAAACTTGCTTGTTTTCAATGGATTGTCCCCTATAATGCACAGTTCTGTTAAGGTGGCTCATTGTTTGTAGGCTTAGCCACATTCTTAGCACAAAGTACATTCTATAAATCACATCTCCAAATGTCACTGTAGATAAAGATACGGCCTCGCTGCTAACCACGGCGGCTGTACTGCTATGATTCTTAGGGAGAGGAGGGAGGGTGTTCGAGGGGAAACCAGGAATATGAACCATAACACTGTGGACCATCACTGTGGGAGACAGAGAGTGCATCAGAATGTTGTATAATTTTGTAAGGCGGATGCATTTTTGATTAAAAAAAATGTAACTTTTCCTTGTGTAGAAATTAAGCGGTTTGTCAGTGTCTTCAACCCATTCATTTAAGCCAACAGCGGAACAGAACACTAATTAAGGAACACTTATCAGACAGTTTACGCAATGGTTCTGAGGTAGACAGAGAGAAAAGTTATGCGTGCGTTTTACGAAAGACCTCCCCAGAGTCTCTGTGACATTTCTGTTCTGATCTGCTATATTCACGTATTTGAGAATTTAAGACAGCTTACACTGCCGTGTATTTTATGTACTATTTGGCATTGTAGTGTACTTGTCAGAAACAGGAAAGAAAAGATGGATAGAGAGAGAAAAGTAGAAATAGAATGTTCTATACTGAGAAAAAGCAAGAAATTCTACACATAAAACATAGATTTGATATTGAAGCAGAGGCCTAATGGAAATGAAACCTGCGGTGTTGAACTGTGCATGAAATGTGTTGTCATCTTTTTGCTGTCTGCTGTTGTGTTGGCACTCATGCCTTTCCCTCTACACAAAGGACTACTCCTAACCTCTGTTTCAGAGCTGGAAATGAATCAAGACTTCATGGCAAACTAAAAATACAATTTTGCTTTTAATGGGGTCTTTCAAAAGGATAGCTCACCAAAAATGGAAATTCTGTCTATTACTTACTCTCTAGTTGTTCCAAACCTGTATGCATTTTTCTCTTCTGCTGAACATTTATTTATTTATTTTTTCTTTTTGGAGGAACCAAACGATTGTTGGTCCACATTGACTTCCATAGTATAAAAGAAAATTGGGGACCAGAAACTGTTGAGGTAGATTCTTCAAAATATCTTCTTTGTGTTCAGCAGAAGAAAGAAAATCATACAGGTTTGAGAGTGAGTAAATGAAGACAATTTTTTTTTTTTATTTTGGGTGAAGTTTCTCTTTAAATTGATCTGTGGGGTTTTCAGCCTTTATTTTTAGGGCAGCAGAGAGAAAAGTGTAAAACTGAAGAAAGAGTGAAGGGTGCACAGGATATGAAGCGACCGGACCCTACTAACTACCCACAGCACCGCTGCGTTAATAATATAGCCCCATTTTTTTTGTTTTTTTATACATTTATTTACTTTGAATTGTTGGTATGTTTTATGTAGTCCAAGTGCAATAATTAGTTCACTCAAAAAGGGAAATTGTGTCATCTTTTTCTCACTCTCCTGCCATTTTAGACCCAACATGAAATTGACAAGAAATGAACTTAATTTCTTCTTTGGAACACAAAAGTTTAGTAAAGTAGTTCAGCAGAATGGTGCTGCAGAATGTTGATAAAAATGACAGCTCGCAGTCACCAGGGACTGTCAAGCTCTGAAAAGAACAAAAAAGCATCATAAAAGCACAATAAATGTAGTTTGCGTGACTTGGAAGACTACGTTCCAAATCGTCTAAAATCCTTCAGGAGCTTTGTGTGAAAAATAAGGCAAAATTGAAATAGTTATCAAATCAAATTCATTCTTGCACTCATTCAGACATGAAGGATTAGTTCTTGTACATGAAATGAATAACACCAGATGCCATTAGTTCTTTGGTGTCTTGTAACAAAACTAGCCAAATTTAACTGAATGAGGGTTAGTAGATTGCTTAGTGTATTTCTGGGTGAACTATTTGCATTCATCTCAGGTATAATTTGCAGCTACTGTACAGAGAATATTCAGTGCATCTCAAGAGCACTTCAAACCTGTTGAATAAGCTGTTGTTTTATTTCCCATGATTACTGTAATGCAGATTCATGCCGTTCTCACACAGGCAACGAGGTTGGAAGATTGTACAATTCTACAGGTGTAAATGAGGCCTTGCATTTAAGTTCCACCTATAAGTCATCTTTTTGGCCTGCGGCTGAAACGTTCAGGCGCTCACTTTCTGTCTTCACTTTCCCCTGCCATCTTGAGAAACTCTTTGATCTGTCGCCATTGTTTTCATTTGAATTTGCAGCATGTGCAAAGAAGGATTACAGAGTCGGTGTGTGTCCTTCAGTGTGTGTGTGTGTGTGTGTGTGTGTGATGTTCTTTAGGGCTTCAAAAATACAGAGGCATACATTAAAAGCATTTTCTGTTGCAAGTTTCCTGTCTGTTTTATTGAAACCATCTGCAAATTCGATATCTCCTGCCGACTCTGACCAGCAGTTGTTCCACCTGCACCCCATTAACGCAGATGTCTCTTTGCACACATGCACACTCCACTATACACACACACACACACACACACACACTCCTTCTGTTGTCACCCCTGAGACAGGAGCTCAACCTGCATACTCATTCTGTAAAATAACAACAATACATGTCACCTCACACACCGCCCATTCTCACTCCCAAGGCATCAGATACTGCCGCTTGAATTTTGCACATCACTACGCAGATGCTAGAGGTGTCCCTTTGTAGCAACAAGAATGTTATCAACAAGAAACCTTTATGTCAATACTCTAAAGTCATACCTAGAGTTAATTTCTCGCAATTTCAGGTGCTTTTGAAAAAGCACCAGAAATTGGCTTGGGATGACTTGGTTTGATTGCCTGGTCCAAGTTTGCATTTGATTGCTCCCCCTTCTGGATTGTGTTCACACTTTTAATTCCAAACCGCGGTATGTTTGCATCAAAGCGGCAGCTGTTTACACCTTGTTGCTAGGTAACAATGATGCAGGAGAAGGCGGTAAAATGCACAGCGTTGCTCATTTGGTTTTGTTTCCAGTGCATTAACAAATAACAACCTAATGTGCTGCAAATGTTCTAAAAAAAAAGCAGGGGTTGCCATTTGTTTTTTTTTGTTTTGTTTTGTTTTTTTGTTTTTTTTGTCAGCCAAAGCCCCTTTTTAGCTTTTGATTTTTAATTCATATTAGTTAATATTTCAGTAATTTGTTTCACATTTGTGATTCTCCGATGTCGGTTAACTACTTAATCTTTTTTATTAACCGTGTTTTTGTGGGAAATTCTGGGTACTGTGATTTGAACTTATTATGAATTTGAATTTTAATGATAAAAATGAATGATATAAATATATTAGTTGTAAATTGTAAAAAAAAATGAGTGTGCGATAATATTGCAATAAAATATTTACTTTACTACAAGTTATAATACTAATATGTATGTCTTAAAATTTTCAAACATTCAAACCCTCAAACTTTTAACATTTGAAATCATGATGGTTTATTCTGGTGAAATGCTGCACTTCTGTGCACAAAAAAATGTGGGAAATGATGTGAATGTGTAAATAAAGTGAACGTAGAGCACGCTGCTTTATCGTTTTTTACACCAAAAATCATACACGTGTATTACGTGTTCAGTCTATATGCATGTGTGTGTGCGCAAATGAGTAGTTTCTTTATAAAGTGATGTCGCCAACTACTGGCCTGGCATGCATAATACAGCATTTTTAGTTGCTTTCGTAGATCCAGGTGAACGGGGATCAGTGTTGTCACCTGTACGCAAAACTTTTTAAACACGTAAAGGAAAAACGTTTGTTTTCAGCACAATTGTTGTCGTGTGAATGCACCCTTAAATCCTGTGTTTCAGAAAAATCTATTTGACATATTGATTTAGCATTTTTGTGCATTTAATCTGCGGCTGCTGTGTCTGAAGTTGGAGCGATGGTGTTTTGGGGTTTTATTTTACACGTGAACTCGGCAGTAGTGACACCTTGAGAGTGAGAAGCTGTCACTCACCCATATCATCTGAAGCCTACCTCTCATTCTCTGTCTGTCATATGTCACTGGTGCTCTCTCATCTCATCTCATCTCATCACACTGTCATAAGCCAGGCAGTGGGAATGGTATAATACGACTCTTTCTAAGTGCTGTACGCAAGCAGTTAATGACCCCTGGCTTATAGAGCTCAGTTGTGTGCGACAATGGGAAAACATTCCCATTCCCAAGGCTTTAGTGGATTTCAAAATGATCTCATTGCCTGACGCAGTTGGTTTTACATTATGGGAAAATGGCAGCCGTACCCCTCATAACATGTTCAGTGGCAGCGCACGCTACAATAGTGCGACAACGTGGTATGTCAACATATACCGGTACCGAATGATTACCACGCTACAATAAAAGAATCTATTTTAGTCTTTTTAAACATAACCCTACCATAACCCTACCTATATTTAGTTTAATTTAACAAAAAATGCCAGCGGTGTTTGACAGATAAATTTAAGTTAAGAATATATATATATATATATATATATATTCATCAGTTTTGCATCCAAAGTACATTTATGTTCTTTTAAGGATTTTTAGATATTTTTAAAGGACGAAATACTGATTAAAAATATTTTTAGCAGTACATATTTATATATAACGGTATTTACACTTAAAAGTACCAAAGTATTACCTTGGTACATGTCAAAAATGTGTTTTCCCATGGTATTTGTTTGTTAGTGACATCAAAAGCGTGAACAAAATGGTTCTTCTTTTGATCTGTTGCCCCTATAACTACAACAATCACCTGCAAATATGTGTTGTATTATTTGGTCTGTCATGTAAACGCTGACAACATATCACACTCGGTCCAGTTCACTACATGGTAGTATTATTGTGTTATCATGGAAACTTGGGAATTACGGTCACTTGCATTACTTTAGAAGCAGTTCACTATTGTTTTTTTGTTTGTTTGTTTGTTTGTTTGTTTGTTTCACATTTATTCCTATCATTTTCACACACATAGTAAAGGTTACTTACAAAGAACTAAACCCTTAATGATGATTAAAATGAAACCAGATATACACTGCACACAAATGCATCATACTGTTTAATTCAATCCTTTTCATTCTGTTATATTTGATCTAAAGTGAACCTTACTGTTTCTCCTGTTGGTTAAAGTCGTCAGAGCAAACAAATGCTGCTTCACAAACAAAACCGGAAGCCCCAAATGAGTCACATTACTTTGTTTTAGCTCTGTTTTCTTTATTGTTTTTAGGAGATGAAGGGACGAGGTCACTGACTGTTCATTGATTGTTTATTAGTCATCTCCTCACCGAGCGAGAAAAAACAAACAGTTTTGAATGTCTTTTTTGTAGGTTGCAGCTTTTGAAAATATGGCTCTCTCTTCCTCTGTCAAACTGTGTGATGAAAACTCAGAGACAAAAGAAAAAAAACAAACGAACAAACTATTTTGTATAAAGTATGTTTTTTTTTTTCTATCTGATTAAAGGCAAATGTACTGAGACTGCCTCTGGGACTGAGTTCTTTAAACAGCGTGAATGCGTTAACTTGTTTGATCTGTTATATGCACATAAGAAAGATGCCAGTACTAGATCAGTGTTAGTGTTCCCAAGCTGTAAAGAATAGTTGTCCCAAACACTAAAAAAGTATCATTACTCACACTGATGTCTTTCCATGACTTTCTTCCATCTGTGGAGCATCAAAGAGGAATGTCCAGGCTGCTCCTTTACATGCACTCCAAGTGAACGGGGACTGAAGGGAACAATAGGCAAAAACACCACAAAACTACTATAATGCAGTTCATATGACATTTCTCAAATGTGCATACGTGTGATTCAGAGAACTGAAAACACACAGCAGTGTACACCTCTCTTCCACATGTGAAATCTATAAACCACAAATGATCTTGAAGTTGTGGGCAGCTGATGGGTTCAGATCCCTGCAAATAATGTCACTGGCAAATAAAAGAGCACCAACAATCCTTACTTGGGAATGGTGGGCGGAAAACATACCTATGTCTGCTGAGACCCTGACATGGCTCTAAGCACTTTTCCATGTCAAAAAGAGTTTGTATAAATCTGAACATTGGCATGGATTTTAGCATTAGCACATTCTAGATCAGGGATACCCAATCCTGTTCCTGGAGATCTACCATCCTGCAAAGGAGACCGTCTCCAGCCCTGATCAAACACACCTGAACCAGCTAATGAAGATCTTCAGGAGCACTCCATCATGCAGACAGATGCGTTGGACCTGGGTTGGATCTGAAGTCTGCAGGTGGATCTCCAGGATCAGGACTCTGCTCTAGATCAAATCCGTGGATACACACATTTTATAAATGAGGCCTTATCAAGATACCTTGATAAGTCTGGGGTTTTCTCATATGAAGCATATTCGTCTCTGCAAAGCTCTCAGAAACACATTCAGTTACAGTGATTTCTATTGCTGACACAGAGGTAGAAATCAATAGAGGTATATTTCCATTCTGTGTCAAACTTTAGAAGAAGAGGTGAAGCACTCTAGTGCGGATTTTAGTGCGGATATAAACTTGACCTTTATTTCTTAACTAATGTCTTTCAGCCACCTTCAAGACCTTTATCAGACATCAAGAGCTTCTTAGGCAAACAGTGGCAGTTTATAACTGAGGCAGTGGTTTAAAATAATCAGAAAAAAAGGGCAATTCCTGTATAGCTGTCGCACACCGCTATGGTTAACTTTGGTAATGTAGTCAAATCTGAAATAATTTTCAAGGCCGGAATAATCTGTCAGATTTTAAAACATTAGGCATTAAACACTTCCCAATTTCAGAAATGGTTTACTAGTTGTTCTGAACACATCATGCACATACACATGACCAGTGAAACACTGCGTTCACATCGTCAGTGTTTGGGATTGAGAAGCGCATTTACGTCCAGGTGCGAGTTGAATACTGTCTGTACGAACATGCAAATGAAGTCGAGCCCGTATTCTGTGTGACTGGCGCCCGTAACCATAGCAACAGTGACTAAAATAAAAGTTCATCACGCTGATGTTCAAGTGTTTGTTGTTCTAGTAAGTTTACTTTTCGGGGGATTGTTTATATGTTTTTATATTAAATGTCAAGAACATTTAGATTCTCCATTCCACAACCGCTTTGATTAAATCAGCCAAAGGCAGCTTCATGTTTGAGAGGCAGCAGAACATTAGAGTCGCATACACACCACAAAACTGACAGGAGCAGCTCTGGTGGAGAACAGTGACTAGATCCAAACCTTCAGACGACACTCAGCTCACATCTGCATCCTTATTAAGACACCCCAACACACCTGACATGTCCAGATCCTTAGCAAAAAGAAGTATACTTCAAGTTTATTTTATTAAGTATACTTAAGTAAAGTTCAAGTATATTTATGAGTATACTTTACGTAGTAAGTATACAAATATCAGTGTACTAGTAGTGTACTTGTAAGTGTACTATTTCAATACTCCTTGGGACTAAATTGGCTCACTTTCTAGTATGTAAGCATATACTTTTAAGTATACTTCAAGTATAACAGTAGTAAACTTTGAGTACACAACTAGTTGACATCTATGTTTATAGTTTGTACTGCAACTACACTAAAAGTGAACTTATGAGTCCTGATAGTTTACTAATTAAATACTTGTAGCATTTTAGTACACTTTGAAGTATAGTCTCAGTAAAATACTAGTTTAATAGTTTTAAACTGCACTTGTAAGTCTTCTTTAAGTGAACTTTACATCATACTTTAAGTATACTACTATGTCCCTATCTAGGTATTAATTTGTATATATTTTGTTATATGAATATCTGAACATACAAAACATCAAAAGAAAGAACAGGGCATCTGCTTGTAGATAAAAACATTTTATTGAATGTGGGTAAGTTTAAAACATTTTAAACAAAAAGCTGACAAAAGACTATGAATTGGATTCAGAATGAAAATCAAAAGGTAGATGGAGTCGATCAACATTCTACAGATTGACAGTCATTATTACCTCTTCATTTTATTCCATAACCTAACACAGTTTTGATGCTGTTTTGTGTTGGATGATCATGTTAGATTACATGTGGAAGCATCTGCTGTTTCGGTTTCTTCTTCGCTTGTGTTTTGGAAATTCTGTACAGTAGATGTGTAATAGCGCCCCCTACTGTATAACAATGAAAACATGGATTCTTGGAGCACAAGTATAGCTCAAATATATTTTGACTTTTTCTAAGTATAAGTCAAGTATACCTAAATATCATTTTAAGTATATTTCTGAGAAATACCTACAGCACATTTCTGAGGAGTACATGAAAAGTAGACTGAAAGTATACTTTCCTGTTTTTAGTTTAAAAGAAGTATACTAATAGCACACTTGAATAAACTACTTTTTCGTAAGGGAACTGCAGATTAGGGCAGAAATCTGGACAAAAGTCATGTAGTGTATTCCACCTTATAGGGGTCATCGGATGCAAAATTCACTTGTACGTGTTGTTTGAACATACACGCTTAAAAATGAAGGTTCCAAAAGAATCTTTTTGCAGTGATGCCATAGAAGAACCATTTTGGTTTCCCCAAACCTTTCAATGAACGGTTTCTAAAAGAGCCATTTTGATGAACATTTTAAAAATCTGAAGAAACTATAAAGAACCTATTCTGCATTTGAAAGGTTCCATGGATGTTTAAGGTTCTTCACAGAACCATTGACGCCAATAAAGAACCTTTATTTTTAGGAGTGTAAATGTGTGTTGACAGCAGTGTTGGGGGCAGTTATTTTTAAAAGTAATGCATTAAAATGTTGCGTTACTCTATGAAAAAGTAACTAATTACGTTACTCAGTTACTTTTTACGGAAAGTAATGCATTACGTGACTTTTGCGTTTCTGCTTCCTTGTTTTTAATATAAAACAATTCTAATGTAAAAGCCCTTTTACACCAAAAATGAAATAAATTCACCTCAGGCTGAAAGAAAAGTACTTTTATGCAGGAGAATATCACTCTTCAGCTATAAAAAATGAAGCACATATGTTAGTTTGTAATTTTTGCATATTTAATTACTGCAGGGTTGCGTCATATTCTGAGTTTGCATTTCACTGTTTTTATTCATTTTGAGGAATACTGAATCTATTTTGTGAGTGAGATGAATTAATGCATGTTTACATTTAGTCTAGAATACAGTAACGTCATGTTTACTCACAATTTTTTGCAAAATTGCCTCTTTCTTTGCAAATCGCCTTTCCTAACAATGTGCTAACTAGCAAGTTTCATGGCTAAATACATCTAAAGTTCACAGTCTCTCAGAGAACGGCTCGTCACCCTACGGAAGAAAGGGGCGGGGTGAGCAGAGCTCATTAGCATTTAAAAGCACAGTGAACAGAGCTGTTTTAACAAGGTAAAAAAGGTGTTGTTTACACTACCACTGAGAAATACCAAAGTGTGTTGTAAAATTTTCATTAAGACCCTAAAGAATCATATCAACTTTTGGAAAATGGCATCTGATGAAAAAAAGCACAACGTCTAACACAGATGTTGTGTGGAATAACAGTAACTGTGTATCATATGACTCTGTTTGTTTGTTCAGATATCACCACAGTATTCAGCAGTCTCAGGAAATCCACAGTGTCCTTTAAGATGGAAGAGTTGTGAAATCAAATCCAGCTTTAGCCAAGACTTTTGAGTTTCCTCAAAAAAAAAAGAACTTCAGTCTATTGAGATTCCACCATGTGTTTATAAGTGTGCCAACTTCATCTCATTTCAGTATACAAAGACATAATATATTCAATAATCAAAGAGTTGCATCTTAGAACAGAAAATAAATATATGCATAAGAAGTAGTTCGCAGTTCGTGCCATGTGATCTTTGCTAACCTTTCTCGTAGGAGACACATCCAGGGAATTGTGACACAATCAAGTAATAGGATTCCTTTAAAAGACGCATTTGTCCATTTTTTAAACCCTGATGAGCAGAAATTTGCACATTTACAAGGTTACTAACATCGATTGGATAAGAATAGCATGTGACAAGCCTGCAAATCTGAATGATTCAATAATTATTTTAAATGATAGCGTTCCATCAGTCTGCTTCACAGTTTTCCTCATTCATAACCTAAGCACATCGTGTGCAAGTTTCTACAAATGTACAATGCTCATGAATATTTAATAAGATTATTCACAATTCACCATGACAAAATGGCAGCATGTCATAAGAAGACTATCTCCCACATAAACACCTGTCCTTTTTATTGCATTTCTATGATATTTTATTAGTGGTATTGCACTATTTTGTTGACTGCCAATAGTACAAATCCCTCAACTGAAAAAGGCAAAGAGGTGCTGTCGACGGGCGTGACGGCAGGTTGAAGAGTTATGCTTGTGTCTCTGGCTGCACCTGGGCCCTCTCCAAACAGACGGAGAGAAAACAGGAGCGAGAAATGCTGAAATCATTATTCTGAATCAACATCCCTATCGTCTGTGGGGAGAGAATTTGCTGAAAATGACTCTTTTTAGTCGACACATGCGCCTTCCTCAACTTACCAGAAACGGCTTTGTTTGTCATTTCCACAACAGACAGACAGTCCTGAGGTAACACTACACCAGTCTCGCGCTCTCATGTGTCTTTCTCATACCTGCAACAGCACAGCTCAATTAACATTTCTCTACTTTTCATTTTTCCAGCTATTGGCATGAAATAAGTCCCACGAGGCTGTGGCTCTGCCTCAGTCCTCCGGTATCACCCCAGGTCTCTGTCTCCTCAGCTCCGCCCAGGTCTCCACCTCCATCGTTTCCATCTCCATCCATCGTCGCCCTGGTTTCATCAGCCAAGTGTCCAGCACAGCTCCTCCCTCCCTCCACTTCCTGTTTGGACTCTGGGTCATCACCTGCTCCATCTCTTCAGCTTCTCCTCTCTCTATTATCTCCTACTTCATGGTTTCCTCTGTCTGGTCACACCTTTCTCCAGAATGGCTCCTGAATTCTCAATGAGGATTTTCACAAGTCATTTTAAAGAGATTTTATTCAAAATAAGAAATTTATAGCTGACTAACTATTTCGGAGCTGAATATAACTAGAACATAATGAAAGACCAAGCCTCAAAGTAAAGGAGATGTTCACTTCCAGAACAAAAATTGAAATGAGACATTATGTTTTTTGAGGAAAACATTTGAGGAATGATCTCCATATGGTGTCTGTAAGTGTGAACTTCCGAAATGCAGTTTAAAAGCAGCAATGCAGCTCACCTGATTGGTTATTTTCTAAAAAAAAAAAACTATCTATATATATATATATATATATATATATGTACACACAGACACACACAATTTCTATACTTTTTAACCTCAAACGCTTGTCTATTTTCTTTGATGTGCATGTGAACTCTGTGTAATCTGGTTCAATACAGTTGGAGTATGCCAAAGAAGATTCTCCTCCAACTTCAAAATCATCCTACATCGTTGCAGAAGTACCGACCCAGTGTTTACAAAAAAAGGTAAAACAGCAATGATTTTAAAGTTCTACACAGAGTACGCATGCACATGGCAGAGTTAGACAAGACGAGCATTTAAAATCACTTTTTTTTTTTTTTTTTAAATAACCAATTATTTCGCTAGATAAGACCCTTCTTCCTCAGCTAGGATCGTTTACAGCCACATTTGGGATCGTTTAGAGCCTTTTGAAACTGCATTTTGG
This sequence comes from Labeo catla, assembly GCA_012976165.1. Classification (NCBI taxonomy): domain Eukaryota; kingdom Metazoa; phylum Chordata; class Actinopteri; order Cypriniformes; family Cyprinidae; genus Labeo; species Labeo catla. Next base: position 259,749 of record VONZ01000276.1, on the reverse strand, counting down.
GGTAACACTTTAGAATACTGTTCCGTCATTAATGAATAACTACGCAGGAACCAATGACTAATGCACTATTAACATTCTAGTAACTACTACTGACTAACAAGAAATTCTAATGAATCAGTAAGTAATAGTGCTCAGTTGAAAGTGGTAGTTCACTATTAACTCTAAAGTGTTACCCAGTTTGGAAGTTCAAACTCAGGGCACCATAGATGTCCACTATATGGAGAAAAATCCTGAAATCCTGAAGAAACAATTTCTTTACGGCTCCAGAAAGAAAGACATGAACATCTTGGATGTCAATGGGGTGAGTACATTATCTGTAATTTACTTTGTTATGAAAGTGAACTTCTCCTTTAAATGTGCAAACAAATCTTACTTTAGTGATGGAGACACATTTGCGTCTAAAATCATCATATGAAAAATATGCAAAAAACAGTAGGGGAGAGTGGGGACGAAAGTACCATTTTTCAGAAAAACATAATTAAAAAAAATAAAGTTGTAGACAGAGATATATAGAAATACTTAATGAAGTTCCAAACGTAGGTTCTGGAGGAGCCTAATCATTCAGTCCTGTCAATCATCATTACGAGCCTATATAAGCAGCTCTCATTGCACCGTCCCAGCTTCCGTTCTTCTGGCATCCCTCCACCTCCCCTTCTCCTCCTTTGATTCTGTTATTCTCCCTCTAAATAATATAGCAATGGGGGGGTCGAACTCTGCGCTCAAGCCGAGCCTCTGGTTCGAGCCTCCATTAAGGACAGCAAGCCAAGTTTGTTTACCATTGCCCATCAGGACTGGATGGGCAGGCCAACTCGTGAAAGTATAATTTCAGTTTGAACATAAGTTGCACATTGTTACTTTCAACCCTGTCATTGAGACGAAAGGTGGGTCAAAAGTAACACAACAATACAAGCTGGATTTTTTGTTGTTGTTTTTATTAAATATACATGACTATGACCTTGTTAATATGTAACATATTTTGTCCTTAATCTTTGCAAAAAAAATCAAAAGGTGGAGGTGGAAAAGCTAACGTATGGCTAAAACCTAAATATGACTAAGGTAAATGCGATATAGCAACAGCCCTGAGACTGATATCCCTGACAGACAGGTTAATGTCCAGAAACACCCTTTTTATGAACATGTGGCTGAATCAGACCTCTGTCTGTCTTTCTGATCCTCACTCTTGGCATATTTATTTGGTATAATACAACATAAACTGTTACGAGGAGTGACTGACGAGAGGCGAGCGGATCCATAAGCAAGCTTTTATTGGGACGAGACAGAGACATGGTCATACAGGCAGGGTCGAGACAGGGGCTGACAGGGATGTAACAGGCGATCCAAGAGAATAATCCGATAAAGACGAGCGATAAATCACAAGGCAGGCGGCTAGACAGACGTAAACGAGAAAACCAGGCAGGAGATCAAAAAACCAGGAACTTGGGAAACACTAGGGAAACAGGAATATAAACACAATACAAAGAATCAACGAAACAACAATCCAGGAAGTGCAACTGAGGAGGACCGGGGTTTTATAGGATGCCTGATTGGTCACGGGGGCTGACGCAATCAGAGCGGTGGAGGATGGGAGATGCAGTCCGAGCTGCAAAGCGACAGTCAGAGTGAGTGGGTGGAGCGAGAGTGACATCTGGTGGTGAGTAGACAACGGGACACCGACCAGGTTCGTGACATAGCCCCCCCCCAAGGAGCGGCTTCCAGACGCTCGAAAGAAACAACAGTCCAGGGGAGCGGTGGGATGGGAGGGAGACAGGGCGAGGGCTGGAGGACCAGGTCCATGAGGGAAGCCCAGAGATTGAGGCAGGACCGACAGAGCAGGTACCCTCCAGGGTGGGGCCGGAGGCGGAGCAAGAGCCCTCCAGGGCGGAGGTGGAGCAGGAGCCTTCCAGGGAGGGGCCGGAAGCGGAGCAGGAGGCGCAGGAGCCCTCCAGGGCGGAGCCGGAGGCAGAGCAGGAGGCGCAGGAGCCCTCCAGGGCGGAGCCGGAGGCAGAGCAGGAGGCGCAGGAGCCCTCCAGGGCGGAGCAGGCCAGAGAGCAGAGCAGGCCAGGGCGGGAGCCTCCAGGGCGGAACAGGAGGCAGAGCAGGAGGCGGAGCAGCCCTCCAGGGAGAAACAGGAATCTGCGTCACGGTCTGGGACCTGGGGAAAGCAGGGACAGAGGAGGCAGACAGAGTAGGGGGAGAAGGCGCAGCAGCCCTCCGGGGCGGAACAGGAGGCGGCGGAGGAGGAGGCCGCAGCAGGAGGCGGAGCAGCCCTCCAGGGAGAAACAGGAATCTGCGTCACGGTCTGGGACCTGGGGAAAGCAGGGACAGAGGAGGCAGACAGAGTAGGGGGAGAAGGCGCAGCAGCCCTCCGGGGCGGAACAGGAGGCGAAGCCGCCCTCCGGGGCGGAACAGGAGGCTGCGTCTTGGACGGGGACCTGGGGAGAACAGTGACAGAGGATGCAGACAGGAAAAAGGGAGAAGCAGAGAGTTTAGCAGTTAACGCCCCCTCCATAAGAGGTTCTACGGCCGACGCCGACACCTCTGGAGGCTTTGGCGCAGCTTCTCCGATGGGGAAGGCTTCGGGAGCAGACTTGAGACCCGACGGGACCTCTGAAGCAGGCTTGTGATCAGCGGGGAGCTCTGGGTCAGGCTGGAGACCAGACGAGGAAGGTCAGACGAGACATGGCGAGGCACTGGGAGGTCTGAAGATACATGGAGAGGCTCTGGGCCATCAGGCGGGACGTGGGTTGACTCTGGGCGATCAGACGAGACATAACTTGACTCAGAGCGGTCAGACGAGGCGTGATGGGGCTCTGAGCCGTCGGGCAGGATATGTCTTGGTTCGTGGTGACCAACTGTGACCTGACCTGCTTCGTGAAGATCAATAGTGACTCTACTTGACTCAGGGATGACAGCCTTGACGTTGCTTGACTCGGGGACGACAGCCCTGACGTGACTGCACATGGCAGCTTGACTGGACTTGGAAGCCGGACTGCACTTGGAGACTACAGCTGTAGCCTGACTTGACTCTGGAGCAGTGGCTGAAGTTTGACCTGGCTCTGGAATAACAGCAGCAGCTTGGCTTGGCTCATGTGGATCTGCCGTAACCTGGCTTGACTCCTGAACAACATGGCCTGGCTCAAGAACAACAGCTGTAACGTGAATTGACTCAGGAACAACATGGCTTGACTCAGGAACAACAGCTGTAGCGTGACTTGACTCGTGAAGAACAGGTGTGACTTGGCTTGACTCGTGGGGAACAGCCGTAACGTTACTTGACTCGTGGAGAACGACAGCTGTGTCTTGACCTGACTCTGGGGTAGTCGCTGTGGCATTAAGGAGTGCCATTTTAGCTGCCCATACCGTCACTAGAGGAGTGTCCAGCACGTGGGCCATCTTGTGTAGTTGCTTGGAGACGGCGGCCATCTTGTGTTGTTGCTTGGAGACGGCGGCCATCTTGTGCAGTGGCTCTGGCGTGGCAGCCATCTTGTGCAGTGGCTCAGGGAAGATGGCTGTAATTTGACTTGCGACAGGGGCAATAGCTCTGACTTGACTTGACACAGGAAACACAGCTTTAACCTGACTTTGCTTGGAAACTTGACTAGACGCAGGAAACACAGCTGCAACTTGACTTGTCTTGGAAACTCGACTTGACTCAGGAAATGCAGCAGCAACTTCATATGGCTCTGATATGGCAGCTGTGACGTGACGGAGCTCGGTTTTCGCCGCCATCTTGTGAACGGGCTCCGCCGTCGCCGCCATCTTGTGAGCGCACGCCGGCGCCGCCGCCATCTTGCAAACGGGCACCGCAGTCGCCGCCTTTTTGTGCACAGGCTCTGTTGTCGCTGCTTTATTATGAACGCGCTCCGACGCGGCCGCCATCTTGTGAACGGGCTCCGCTATCGCCGCTATTGCTCGAGCGCGCTCCGACACGGCCGCCATTTCCCGAGCGATCCAGGCGGCAAACGTGTTTGTAGCATCGTGCTCCGGCATGACCGTCCATCTGCGAGTAGGACGCGCGGTCGCCATTGCCGCGTTGTCGCGCTCCCTCTGCGCGACCCCCACAGTGCACGGCGAACCCACACACAAAAGTGCAAAGTTTAAAAAATCCTCCAGTGACGAGCGCGGGCCCTCGCGTCTCAGTCGTGCACGGAGGGGCTGGTTCACGCCGTCACAGAAAACCTCAATTAATATACAGTCCGGGAGAGTGGAATGGTTGGCAATGGAAATAAACATTTATGATAAACGTTTTAATAAATGATGCAAGACACAGAAAGTCACCACATCAGCATGCTGCGGGACAAAAGAAACACTTGTCGTCACTGTCGGGAGACAAAAGTAGCAAGTGTTACCCTCGTCCCGACAGGAACTCCTGACATTTAAATCCCATTTACTTCCATACTGAAAAACTCTGAAAAGCCAAACTTCAGGATGTGTTACATCACTAAATAACATGTAGATCATTACTGTGACACATGAAACGAGAAACACAGCAACTAATTAGAAAAAAATGATAGTTTCCATAATTTACTTTTTGTATTCGAAAACTGCTTTCCGGACCTAATCGCGGGAAACAATGATGAAATCACGTTGTATCTCTCAGCTCCATCAAGGGTTGCATGCTGAATGTGCTGTCATAGCTTGGAAAGCAAATTTAGTCTGGGCTCTGAGAAAATAGCTTTGTTACTTTTGTCCCATGTTACTTTCGTCCCCGCTCTCCCCTATGCCAAAGGAGAAATATGTCTGAATATATAACACCATGCTGACGTGTTATTACTCATGCATAAAAATGCTGTGGTACATACTGAGCTAACAACAGTTTAATATAAACAGTTACCAGTCGTCCAAAACTTCAGAAGTGTAATTTGGATGAACAACTAGGAACTAATGATGTGTTCAAGTCATGTCGGATAGATTGTATTTACATCACCAAAAAGTCGTTATTACAAGTGGGAAACGCAAAATTTTCTTTAAGCCCAGAGTGTCAGTGAAAAAACGTGTCGGATGCAATGGACACATCCAAAGACAATAGATATGCAATAACTTTATTGACTGTAAATTTGCTGAAATGAATGATTATTTTGTGTAATTTACAATAAAACTATGTAAGTTACATGTACAGAATATTATATTATAGTAGAATTACCATAGAATATATAATGATGCAGTTTACATTACCTTCATAAATTAAATAAAAAGCAGGAAAAAAAAGAAAAAACGCAATGACGCACATTCTTTATTCGTCATTTTTGTAGATTTGTAGAATTTTAAAAAATCATTGAATTTTATGTAGAAAAGGTAAATCGCCATCTTGTTCTGACCAAAGTGACTTGAACGTACCTGACGACGTAATGACGACGTGTTAACTGATAAGTACGAACATCCCAGGAGGACCTGAACGCAGCATAATATACAAGGGATAACAAGGGAAACACAGGTGAATCAAATGCCACTTAATCACATTAAACAAGAACAGGAACATGACCATATAAGGGAAAACAGGAACAGAAACGGGCAAAACAAGACAAAACAGGTCCATAGCCCTGACAGTATCTGTACTAAACCATTGTTTTAGAATTAAGTATAGAATTTCTACAATTTTCTCACATAAATATTTACCAAAATATTGAAGCTACATGAAAATAAATTTATTACTACAGAAGAACCATAACCAAAATCAAGTGAAACAAATTTTAGTATTTAAAAAAAAAACTACTACTACATCCAGTGAGATTCTGAGGTGTGCATTGGATGGACACTTTACTGTCCCATGAGGCCACGGGAGACGATTTGTGAGTGGCAGTGAAGGGACACAGCTCACATTTCACATATCTACATGACAGATGTAGCAATTCATCCTAGTCATATTCATACTACATAGAAAGTCAATTTTAATAGTTTAATAGTTTTTAATTCAAATGTAGTATACGCTCAGACAGTCCATGATTTCGGACGCACCGACAGACACGGAGCAGATCAGCGGCGTCCCTCATACTGTGGCATTCAGAGACATACTGTGCTGCTAGTGGCGTACGTGATGACCAGAGCTGGAGCGAGACGCATCCTTCCTGCACTCAGCTGCTGGGTAAATGATGACTGAGAGAGGCGTGTCGGGCCGGTGTGGGCCGGGGTAACAGGGGGAAGTGACAGAGGGCCGGAGGCTGTGCAGTCAAACATGACAGATGGCCTCTCTGGAGTACCCATACTGCACCAGAGGACACAATCTTACCGTCCATCCTTTTCACTCGCTCCCTCTCCTCATTCATACTCCTTACCAGCCCTGCCAGTCTACAGATCACAGCTCACTTAAAGGGAAAGCTCCCTCAAAAGAACAATTTTGTCATTGTTTACTCGACTCAGTTATTTGACTTGCATTTCAAACCAATGACCGACTTTCTTCTGTGAAATACACAGTGAGATATTAAGCAGAATGTTCGTGTTGTCCCTTATGTTCTTTAACGTCAAGTCCTGATTTAGTTTTTGGGGTGTACCAGAATAGGTTTTCATGCTTGGTTGTTCTAAAAACACATTATTTTCTCATATTTTACACGATTGCAGCACTTCTCTTCCCAGTCTGTCTCGGATGCATTTTTCTATCTGTAATAAAAATGCAAGTCTGCAGTGGCAGTTGGACTTCATTGCTGCTTACACATGCGAAACAGAGCCAACATGCCAGCTGCAGGACGTCCCGCAATATAATTCAAATACACAGTCAGACATGTACACGCATGACTAGAAAACAGCAGCCCAGGGCGTTACCAAAACGGCCATCGAGTGAATCGACACGCTTGGAAAACGACTTTGGTTAAGGCCTCCACAAAGGTCGAACGGACTGGAAAGAATGTGAAGGGAAAGACGGGTTTTGTTCTTCTATTCCCCCCTTGTGTCTCTGTCACCGTCTGTCTCTCTCTCTTATTGATTATCCCAGAAACAGCGAGAGGTCACTGGCTACACATTTGACTTTTTCCCCCCGTCTGCTTGTCCATTGTCCTCCATTTGTCTCTGTCTCGCCATCCTTTCCCTGATCTTCCATCCGACCGGCTATTTATTCTAGCCCTCTTTTTTGGACTCTTTGTCCTTCATTTGCCTCGTTTAAATCAATCAATCCCATTTTCCTTTTTGTCCCACATCTGTTTGCATGGCTGGATTGCCTGCAAGGGTGAAAAACCGAAGTGGAGCATCAGAGAGCGAGACAGCAGGACGCAGCATTTACTCACCTTGCAAATCACATTAAAAGACTGGATTCAATTATAATGTATTATTTCATTTGATTAGTGCATTTCAAAGCAGACAATTAAGCATGGAAATGTAGCATTAGCAAAGATGAATTTCCCGACTGTGCGTACGTGTATTGTGCGATCGGTGCTTTCTAATGGGGTCAGCGGTGCACTGACATGATGATGTTAAAAAATGGAACCTGCTGTAGGTCTGGATAGGAAGAACGAAAAGCAGCCAAAAAAGAATCTATTAGGTAAGTTAAGGTTTTAGGCTTCCGTGTAAATGCTGCATCTGAGCCGTTCTGCTGTTGTCATCATGATAGTCGGTGCACGTCTGTTTTCTATGGGTTATGCATGAGAATCAACACTAAATGAGATTCTGGCTCATTCCACTCCTTTGTTTTCTATGATCTGGCACATTTGTAAAACTGTACAGACTCCAACCTGATCACACTTGTAAAACAGCTAGTCAGTCTTACAAAACCAAAACCATCTCACACTTTCATTCTGGTTGTAGATGTTGTAGATTTGTTGTATATTTCAATAGAATTACTGCAGTAATGCGTGAATTTTCTGTTTTTAATGTTTGAAAAATGAAAGCCATGTGCCAACATTTAAAAAGTGTGCTGCAAACATTGTTTTTTTTTTTGTTTTTTTTGTTTTCATCGACAATGAGTTGATGGATTTTGAAGGATGTGGTCATTGAATGCATTTTATGTGACAGCAATGAACAATTATTCACAGTTTGGTCTGCATGGATTTCTGTTTCACTGATAGTGTGAAGAGTTCTGGCAATATAACTTTAGATTTTATCAATGGATTTTAGCAATAAAAAAAAATCAATGAATCAGTAAATTCAAACAATGCATGATAAATGTTTATCATGTTACACTGATGCAGATTATAGCTGCCATGTTAGAAAATGGACTTATATGATCTTACTTGCACAGTTGAGTTTCCTGCAAATATACTGAATGTTCTCACTGTATCACTGAATCTGGATCTATACAATCTATACATGTATACATCTGTCAGCCAATCAGAATCAAGCATTCAATAGCTCCATGGTAGAGGTAGAAGATAACTGATGTACCGAATGATTCAATGAAGAATAATCATTAGGATCAGTACAGGGTCAAATGATAGAAAAATGTATTCAACAATAGCAAGAGATGCACATTTTGACAATGCACCACTTGCTTATCAAAACCATACCAAAGCAACAAAACAACTGTAAGCAATACTGCAAAACAAACCGAGACATTTCGAAACAGTGTTTTTATTTCAGATCTCTCCGTACACACTAGTGCGCTCAAGCTTTTTCCAAAAAAAAAAAAAAAAAACTCATCTGAAACACTGGAAAACGCTGAGCTCATCTTACTGCTCATGTGTGAAATGTAATAAAGCGTGATACCGAGTCCAGATTGAATCCAGTTCTCATGATATTTCTTTGGTATGATCATTTTATTAGAAAATATCTCACCACTCTTCTGCTGCTTCCAGGTCGCACTCAATCGCCATCCCACATGTAGTCTAAAATGCAGTCGACTTCATTTGTTTTCCACACGACAGTCGTTTTTGCAAGAATGTAATATGAAGAATGTAAAATGAGTCCCATACTGTATCTTTAGCAATACTGTTAAAGTGAATGCAAGCACATGTCAATATTAACATATTCTATCTGTGTCACACAACAAAACACGCATCACGGACAAAAACACCGTCTTAATGTAAACAAAAGGCCCAAATGTAGAGACAAATATGTGTTTTCAAATGTATCTGGAATAGTGTAGATGTAGCCTAAAATATACACTAGCAAGTATTTATCAAGACTATATCACACAAGCATGAATGTTTTGCACATGTAGTCATAAGACTAAGGGTAATCACAGCAATCCTGTTCAGAACAACAGCAACGCTTCATGTTCAAACACACACACTCATGTGTTCAATGCCACACACAGACACAATCTCTGCTCCTTTCTAAAGCATATTGTTTTTTTTTGTTTGTTTGTTTGTTTGTTTTTGCACTTTTGTGATTTAGTATTGACCTTTTTTCCCTTGTGTAACACACACACACACACGCACACACACACACTCACACATTCTCTGCTCTGATTTAGTGTTGATCTCCTTCTCGCTGGCACACACGAGCCATTAATTACACGAACCAGTGCCTTAATCCTACCACTATCCCACATGGACACAGCTGTCTGGACGCTGCTGCTGCGGATGGAATAAATCAATCAAAATCGCTCCAGCTCTCTCTCTCTCTCTCTCTCTCTCTGCCGGATTCTCAAGATTTCCCATATTTTTAATTGACCTCTCGTCTTTCCTCCTCATCCTTGGGCACCCGCATCACTTCTACAGTCTTCTGTCCTTTCTGCCGTCTGAGTTTCCCACATGTATGTATGACTTTTGCTCGCTCACTCGTGTGCTCAGAACTCGTGAATGCAGTGTTTACAGTTTCAATGATGTGCTCCTGAGAAAATGAGCCTGTTCCAGAAGGTAAGATTCTTTTGTATGGCCAAAATAATGTGTCAGTAAGGTCTGGTTGATTAATATCCATCTCCCTGAATCAGAAAGAACAGAGACACGCTCTGAATGTCTCTTTGTTTGTTTAGTGTTTGGTACCGTATACTTACTGTGCTTGCTTACTCAGATAGAAAACAGTTACAGGTTTAGTGGTTTAGTTAGGTTTAACAATGGGCTAAGAGGTATATATAGGGTCAACAGTGTAATTACAGAAATTAAGTACAGATTCATTAAACACAGGGTTTTTTAAAGAAAGTACAACATATAAACACGTACGTACGTGCGTTGTATTAGATTATTAATTAAAAACTTATCTAAAGACTTTTAAAATGATGGCAAAAAGTTGAATAATGATGGTGAAAATATATAGAAATTATCCTGAAATTCAGGAGCAAAGATAAACACTATTTCTTATATATTCATAAAAAATGTGAACCTAAAATCTTAATGTTGATGAAAAATAAAAGCTGAAGGACGTGTTATACGTCAGTCGCCCACATGCTGTAGAAAGTCTCTTTTCACCCACAATTTAATGACTGTTTTTATTCAAAATGGTTTAACATTTAGCACAATTTAATTATGTAATATGACCCATTCGACAGAATTGATTCAAAGTCAAAGTTGTAAACATCTTGGGAAAAAAAAAAAAAGTATTTTTCCACAAATTTAGTATGCACGCAAATTGCATAATATTGTAATGAAGGTCCACTGAATGGCAAGATGAAGTAGAATCCAAGTGCAGCTTTATTTTAATATCCAAATATGTAATCCAAAATCTAAACGATGACTTGACGACTTGACTTGACATGAACAGACTTGACTACAGACATGAAACGAACAACCAAACAGCAGGAATATACATTCAATACATGACAAGAGACAATGGCAACATGAGGGCTATATATACCAAACACAAAACAACCAGTGAGGAACAAGACCCATGTCTTGGACAAGCAAACAGAACATGACACACTGAACAACAGAACCAATGGCAGGAATAAAAGAGGGCAAGGGAAACACATGACTAGACAAGGACCATGACTAAGCTTCAAAAGACATGAACAACAAACAAAACCCAAAACCACTCGTTACAAACATCCAAGGTACACATTTCTAGTAATTGTGCGGTTAATTCTCATATTGTATTTTCAGAAAGTTTTGGGATGTTTGTCCTCTCCCCAAATTTGTTACTACTGAAACACAGTGATGATAATTTAATCAGAGGGGATATATTGACCTATTAAGATTTACATATATTTTTTTCAATTTTATTAAAAAAGTTTTCAGAGGTAAATCCATAACAATTACAATTTTAACAATATTTGATTTATGATATTTGTTGTATTTTGAATCCCATTTTTCTTTGTAAAATGCAGAAGTTGATCATACTGATTTCCTGATTTATATATTGAGCCAAAAACTATCATAACATCTTAGTTGATAATCCAGTATACTTTATTTTTGACAAAACATCCCAACATCCCATTTTAACCCACATACTAAAACACTACTTAACCCTTTAACTGTCACCGTCCGCTCTGTGGGAAGTTTACTTCACTATACATCACTGGAAAGGTTTGGAAAGGAAAGGTTTTTACTGTATTTTTGTGTTACAAATTATGTAGGAAAAGTAATAGATTAATATATGTCAAGAGTGCAACTTAAAAAAATCTACATCATAACAGGAGTTCTGACCTTTGTCACAAAAGACTTTCCTCATTTCCTTTTTCCTTATCATAAGAAATTATATATCAGTTCAAAACTTAAAATCTCAAAATTCATCTTTTGAAAGGCATGTTAAAATCAGACATTGCATTACCATGGAAAATGTACATTAAAATCATATTACAAAATGTTTTTATTTATGATTAATAAAAAATCAAGTCATAGGCATAATGCATTTTTAAGTCTATGTTCAAAAATGGGAGTGACAGTTAAAGGGTTAAACATACTAAAATACAAAAAAGTGCAAAGCTGTAAAGTTTATCTAAAGTTTATTTTTAGTATATTTCCCCCAAATATGAGGATTATGTGTTTTCCCTTTTGTCACTACCAAAATAATGGTAATGTAATGGGATGACACCAAAAAAAAAAAACAAATATGTCACTATTGAAACTCCACCAAATGTTTCAGCAGTGGCGATTTTAGATCCTTTTGAAGCTAGCTCAAAAAAGCTAATCAACAACATAGTTAGCTAGCACAGCTCTGAACAGTGGTACACATATAAAAACTAAATGTTATGGAAAAACTCCCCAAAAAAATTAATTGCAGAGAAAAGGTGCTCGGTAGTGACGTTCCTTAAAGTTACACTGATTTTTCAGTTTTTTTAACACATTTACCTCAAAATGGTGACACCTATCGATTCACACCATGTAGATATGAGAGAGAGGTAGTGACATGAAAGTGCAGGACATGTTTCATAATTTACAAAAAAAAAAAAAACGAAATACTATTGTGTGTCTCAATAGATAATGGAAGGATTTTAGTAAGTATCTAAGATTTGAATACTTAAATGCTTTTAAATGTGTTACCAAGTACAAAAAGTAAAAAAAGGGGAAAAAAGGAAAAGGGTTGTGAAGGTTAGGGATCCTGTTTTATGAGGTTTCATTAAGATGCTATCTCACATGAAGGCTGCCTGTGTAGGTGGTAAACTGCAAAGCAGCTCAGCTCTCTCTCTCTCTCTCTCCCTGATTATGTGGTTCTGCATTGCTCTCGTTAGCATGCTAGCAGTCTTCCCTCCTCATATACACGTTTATCTCACACTGGACGCGTGGATCTCTCCTCAGCCCTCCTCCACGTGCTGTACTTCCTCTCCTCTTGGCAGGGTCTCCCTCATTTTTCTCTTCATGCTGTCGTTTCTTCTGCAGGCAATCTAGCTGTGCACTGGGCTGTGAAAGACTCTCTCCATCTCTCCCTCTCACACACACACACATTCAGTTCAACATAAACACACATACACACATTAACATTGATACACACTCAAGACACAAACACACAGACTTATACCGGCTCTCAACAACGCTCAGCGCAGCGGCGGCAGCGATCCGCCATATGAAATAAGCAGCATGTGAAACGATGAAGACAGGTAAGTGTCTCTAGTCGAGACAGATAAAGATTTATCTTGTGTAATCCAGCCATGAACACACACGTGTGTTTTCCAAATTAATTTGGCATGTACCAAAAAATGGCAACTGGTGACAGTGTAAAGGGGTCAAAGACTTTAAGATGTCCACATCCAAATAAATTTACAAAAGTGATTTTATGTCCGTAGAATGTAAGTTTAATGTAAGTGTCAACTTTTACGGTTTCAAATAAGTTTTTGGAGAATAAAATGTCAAAATTTGGTTGAAACATTGTCATTCAGTGTAACACAATATTTATGTAAAAATTCAAACAACATGCTAATTCTGACCTGTACATGTTAAAATGTATAAAAGAATAAGGAGCATATTACGTTTTATTGTGTTTTAAATGAATATAAAAATTCTTACTGACAAATGGGCAAAACCTAGGACAGTGGTACATTTCAAAAACATAGAATTACAACTAATTAGTGTTTGGGGTGAAAGTAATTCATCTTTTAATATGTCATAAATTGATTTTTGCTATAAATATGCCTGACTAGATTGTTACACTGAATGACACTTTAATGGGTATCTTCTGTAAAAAAGTATGATATTTATTTTTTTGCTCAGAAAAACAAAAACAAAAATGCAATTAAATTAGACAAAACTTTTTAATGTTTTTTTTTTCTTTTCATTTAAATTTAAAGCAGTAATACACTTATTGTTTTTACGTTTAAACCCTTTTTCGTCTTTGATGAAAGTACAGTATCTCACAAAAGTAAATACACCCCTTCACATTTTCAGGACATTTTTTTTATATCTTCTCAAGGGACAGTACTATAGAAATGAAACTTGGATATATTTTAGAGTAGTCAATGTGCAGTCTGTATTGCAGTGTATATTTACTGTCGCCTAAAAATAACTCGACATACAGCCATTATTGTCAGAACAGCTGCCAACAAAAGTGAGTACACCCTAAGTGATAACAGCACTGTCATTTAACCATGCAAAGCCACATGTCCTATTCATCACGTTCATGTTCTTGTCTGCTTGACAGGACCATACAAAGTTGTGTATCTTGTATTAGAGCAGTTAAAATGTGGTGCTTTGAGTACAGTTGTCTCATACTGACTACTGGATGTTCAACAAGGCACCTCATGGCAAAGAACTCTCTCTGAAGATTTGACAGTTAGAATTGTTGCTCTCCACAAAGATGGCCTAGGCTATAAGAGGTTCAGTAACAACCTGAAACTGAGTTACAGTACTGTGGTCAGGGTCACACAGAGGTTTTCCAAGACGGGTTTCATTCGGAATAGGCCCCACAAGGGTTGATCAATGAAGTCGAGTGCTCGTTCTGTGCGTCAGGTGCAGAACCTGGCTTCAAAAAACAGATGCATGAGTGCTGCCAGCATTGCTTTAGAGGGTGCAGAAGTAGAAGCTCCGCTTGTCAGTGCTCAGACCATACGCTGCACACTGCAACAAGTCAGTTTGCATTGGCGTCATCCGAGAAGGAAGCCTCTTCTGAAGCTGGCTTACAAGAAATCCCGCAAACAGTTTGCTGAAGACAACCTGTCCAAGAGCATGAATTACTGGAACCATGTCCTATGGTCTGATGAGACTAAGATAAATTTGTTTGGCTCAGATGGTGTCCAGCATGTGTGCTGATGCCCTGGTGAAGGGTACCAAGAAAATTGTGTCTCTCCTACAGTCCAGGGTGGTGGTGGTAGCATCATGGTCTGGGGCTGCATGAGTGCTGCTGGTACTGGGGAGCTGCGCTTCATTGAGGGAAACATGGATTCCATTATGTACTTCCCTTCAGAAACTGGGCCGAACGGCAGTTTTCCAACATGATAACGACCCCAAACACACCACCAAGATGACAATTGCCTTGCTTAGAGAGGTGCAGGTGAAGGTGATCTGACTCGAACCCTACTGAGCACCTATGGGGCATTCTCAAGCGGCACCATGTGTGTAACATCCAGCAGCTCCATGATGTCATTATAGAGGATTTGAAGAGGATCCCAGCAACAACCTGTGCAGCTCTGGTGAATTCCATGCGCAGAATGATTAATGTAGTGGTAGATAACAATGGTGCTAACACAAAATATTGACACTTTGGACACAGTTTTGACAGGTTCACTTAGGGTGTACTCACTTTTGTTGGCAGCTGTTTTGACAATTATGGCTGTATGTTGAGTTATTTTCAGGGGACAGTAAATATACACTGTTATACAAGCTGCACATTGACTACTCTAAAATATAACCAAGCTTCATATCTATGGTATTGTCCCTTGAGAAGATATACTAAAATGACTGCTGAAATGTGAGGGGTGTACTCACATTTGTGAGATACTGTAAGTCAAACATACTCTCTAGATGCTCTCTAAATATTGCTTGGGTCCCTTCTTCAGTGTTGGTCAATGGAGAGACACTGAATGTTCCTAAAAATAAAAAAACAGCACAATAAAAATATAAAATGAAAAATGTCCTCATCAGTTACTCACGCTCATACTCATACTCATGCTCATGCTCTTTCTTTCTTCAGGTGAACACAAAGAGAACTTTTTAGAAAAATAATCCATCTCAGTTGGCGTGAAGCAAAGGCTTATAGTTTAAAATACCAAATTTTTTCCCAATTACCAATATGTAGTCGTATGGATTACCATCATATTGCTTTTGTGTGCTTTTTGAAGCGTCAACTTTGAGGGACACATCCACTTGCATTAAATAGACACAGATGCATTATTTTAAATCTCTGAAACACTTTTTTTTGTATCTATCTCAAGTGAGATTTGTATTTATCTAAATGAGGGTGAATAAATGATGAGAGAATTTTCCTTTTTGGGAAGAGGAAAAGGCCTTTAAGGCCTTTATCATTTAAAAGATATATTACTATAAAGAAAAATCCGTCTAAGCAGCAGAATGGCTGGACTGGAGCAGAGCGGGTTAGTGCTGGTTTTAATGACTGATCCCGGTGCAGTGGGAACACAGATTTACCTCCCAGCTCTGATTTCACAGCTCCTCTGCTGTTTACAGTCTCTCCCTCTCCTCAGTCTGTCACTCTCAATCACGTCAGTGTGCTCAGGACACACACACACACACACACACACACACTGAGAGAGTGAGACATTTCTGAGGACAGCAGTCTTTAGAGAGTGTGAAGGTCTGAGCGGCAGGTTTTTAGAGCTGTTTGCTGAGGCGAGCATCACTAGTGCTCATATCTGAGAATTGAACAAGCCCTAAATCTGGGAATTGAACTCCAGTGTGTAACACGTCCCATAGTGTTCGAGACTGAGGCTGTGAATGATTCCTCAAACCGTGTGTTGAGGTAAAATGGCCAAAGAAAAACATATACAATATATAGAGGTCATAATCTAACTTATTTTTTTAGCATAAGAGCAGCTTTTTATCCATTTTAGCTGTACAAAAACATATTTTACCATTTACTGCATTCTGTTATTCTTCTAGTTATTTACCCACAGCTAATCAGAAGTCTCGCACATTCACACTCAAAATAAAAGTCTTTCCACCACAGTTCAGTGTCAGAGCACGTTTGCTAACCACTAGGCCGAGACTAAATGGCAGATTTACTTGTGACACTTCACTTCACGACGGCCCCATGTCAGCATTTATAACTGTGATCGGGTGAAAGCTGGATCTCCTGCCAAGCTGCTCTTGAAACCTAAAATCATCCACTGATTGCATATGTATTGCCTTGATTGCATATCGAAACAGCCTTTTTGATTTGTAGATGGCAACTCACCGTCCATCTAATCAGGTTCATAATGTGTATTGAGAAGAAAACATATAAAAGAATTTACATGTTTGATTTATCAAAAAAAAAAAAAAAATGATTCAGATAAAATGTACCGTGGTACAATGATAGGATCAAATGGTAATAATACCATGGTATTTAATGATTACTGTATTCATGTTATTATTTTGTTAGTGTCTTGGTTAGGCATCATTTGTTTTGCGTATATGCACAATTATCTCAGAATTAAATAAGATGAACTAAATTGATTAAATACAGAATATATATCACACGAGTTACGGCAACTCAATGCTGGTGTATAAATGTTTATAAACCGGCACTGGCAGCACAGATAGAGACGTATATACATGTGCACACACACAAACACAAGCACAAACATACTGGAAAAAACAGGGAAACATTCAGACCTGCAGTTTTCCTTTTGTTATTCATGAATGCCGTGAGTGCCATCTGCTGTACCATACTTGTAACTACAGATACCTGGAGCTGCGGATGTCATGAAAAGAAAACAATCATCCATTTATGACAGGTACTGCATCCATCTGGTAAGCAAGATGTGGTAACTCTTAATTACTGCCTTAAAGAGCTATTTTTACCTGATTTAACCCATTTTAAAAAAATGTGTTTGGTTGGTGTAAATCAGGGGTGGGGAACGTTGATCCTCGAGGGCCGGTGTCCCTGCAGAGTTTAACTCCAACCCTAATCAAACACACCTGAACAAGCTAATCAAGGTCTTCAGGATACAGGTTGCTTTTTTTTTTTCATGGTTGGAGCTAAACTATGCAGGGACACCGGCCCTCCAGGATCAAGGTTCCCCATCACTGGTGTAAATGAATGTAGCCAGACTGATTAATATATTGGTCAGCTGGATCTCTTTAGGAACTACCAGGGAGGCTTGGAAGTTGCAGAGGTCCAGCCATTCCTGGAAACTCATCCATGGTGCCAGATAGGAGCGTTAGTCCCATGTGATTTCAAGCATCATATTTCAAAACCAGCCAGGGGAAATGCTCACTCAACAAAGACTTCAGACACAGGCAGAACAAGAAGTCTTATGGCACCTTGTGCTAATTCCTGAAAGTGCCTGTTTCCTCCCGTGTCTTTGGACGTCCAGCCAAAACTTGTCAATGGTCTGATCATCAGAAAAGCCTGCTGATGCCACATACGTCTGCTGAGTTTCTAATGTATCATGAAAGATGAAATAGCAAGTCAGCTATTTCCACTGAAGCAGGTAAACTGGTGCTTTACAGCTTCAGAAATTCCATACAACGCAATGCAGTTCTTTCCATCATGTTGTGGACTAATCTACTCTACTTTCCTTCAGTTTCTTCAGGAATGTGTTTCCCAGGTCTGCATCCAGTGGGGAGAGAACATGCTCTACAGTGTGAAATCACTTTCCCAGAGTTTCACCATTTTCCTCCAGAGTTTCCAGGTTTTTCTCTGTATTTACAAAGTAAGTGTACACTCTTAACTATAAAGGTTCTTTATCAGCATTGATAGTTCCATGAAGAACCATTGAAACATCCATGGAACCTTTCAAATGCAGAAATGGTTCTTTATAGTGGAAAAGGTTCTTTAAAAGGCTCTTCAAAAAGGTTCTTTTATGAACTGTTCACTGAAAGGTTCTTTGAGGAACCAAAAATGGTTCTTCTATGGCATCACTGCAAAAACACCCCTTTGGAGCCTGTATTTTTAAGAATGTATGAAGCCTAGCATTTAGTAGTGTATTCCAGCCTTAAGAGTTGCCATGTATAGTCTATTCATGTATCTAAACACACCTGAAGCGTTTCCGGTCTCCAACTGGAAGCTTTTACTCACAGCTTTGATTACCATCAGAACAGGCTGAAGAAAGTACATGAAAAGGTTTTGTCATTGTATACCTGATTTACAGTTTTTTTTGTTTGTTTGTTTTGGTTTTTTACAGTCACACAAGACAATTTCTCAATACTTAGAACACATCCTTGGTTGTCCTAACCAACTTTCAGCTTGATACAGCAAAATATTTCACATTCAAAATGCACTAAAATTACTGAAACCCTTCATATATGTCTCAAATCATATCTCTAGCAAAGGTTGTCACTTAACAAACATTCTAAAACAATCACCTAAAAACACTAACAACAGGTTGCACCATACAATGTTTGGTCACACTTTAGTTCAGGGAACAATTCTCACTATTAACTAGCTGCTTATTAGCATGCTTATTATTAACATATTGGCTGTTTATTAGTGCTTATAAAGCACATATTCTGCGTGAACATATTCTACATCCCTAATCCTACCCAATACCTGAACTTAACAACTACCTTACTAACTATTAATAAGCAGAAAATGTATAAGAGTTTATTGAGACAAAAGTCACAGTTAATGGTTTGTTAATAGTGAGAATTGGACCTTAAAATAAAGTGTGACCATGTTTTCTTTTGTAAAAAATCTTTACAAAATGAGAATGGCTTTACTGTTTCTGCAGTATGTTAAATTGTCCATGTTTACAGTACAGTACAAAACAACGTCTATGTTTCCCCTTTTGTACGGTGATGACACTGAAAAACTAACACATGTCCAGCTTCATCTAATTGTTTTAGGAGTATTTCATTTTTTAGATTTAGAATGTATATTAGTATGTTATCACTATAGAAAAGTAGCAGATTGCTGTCCTATTCAGTTTTGTGATATGAACTTAAAGTTTAACAGTAAACATGCCAATCGGCCTGTAGGTCACTGAGTTTTGGTGGTGGTTGTGTCTTGGTGAGATGATGATTCATGTCAATTGAAAGATGTAGACACAGAGTGTATTTCTGTGCGTTTCTATAGGCAGCCCTCGTTATTCATCGTCTCATATTCTTGTAGTCATATTGCCCTCCGCTAGATCTCCACCGAAGTGTGGCACGAGGACAGATTCGATAACAGCCGTGCACTTTGTCTGGTGCATTTTGAATGTTCCCATCTCATCTCGCCAAATGTCAGACAAATCACCCACCGCATCGACTGAAGTGTGACACGTGACATACACGGCAATTCTAATTTCACGGCACTTTTGGTCATCCTTGGCTGGACGTTGCCCTGATGCCCCCACTGACACAAGTTAATTGAACAATTAATTTAACAATTAAGTTTGTGTGTGTTAGATTGTTCTTTTTAAATCACTTAACTGTGCTCTGATAAAAAAAAAAAAATATATGCTTGCAATGCTTGTGCCATCTCCTACCACAGGTACGTGTCTAAGAGTCTAAGAGTATGTGTCAGCGCAAACCCTCTTTCGGCATAAAAAAAAAACATTGTCAGGATTTACTAAATACAGGCTGTGAAAAATTACAGATGAAAAGCTGTGGACATGGTTATTTTGACCCTTTTGCATTTCCATTTGTAGGAGTTTCCCATTCAGATGCAGATTTTATAGGAGGAGAGGACTGAAATGAATCACACTAGGTGATGTACTAAGGATTGTAAACCATTATTTAAATGTTTAAACCCATTTTGTGACTGTTGACTGTAGATTACCCGCAGCTGATGGGATTTCGCTCTCATGATAATTTGCCTTGTTTAGTAAAGTTTTCAGAGATGGTCGCTCTCCCATTCTTTTTAGTAGGACTTTCTATATTTAGCCCACGTTGGCATAATGATGAAATACATTTGGAGCTTTGCTGAACTGAAACTGCTTATTCTACAACTTAATTAAAAACCCACCAACAGTAGCTAAAAATGTGATTGGACACGACTCCCTGAACCACTGGGCAAAACTGAGCAATATCACATACACATCAACATTACATGTTATTCCTGTGATATTTTACTGTCAATTCTAAATGAATGAAAAAGCGAATAAAATGACAGGTATTGCTTTATTGTGAAGATAGACAGTAGTTAATGACTACTAACTGCATTTGTAAGTGACTGATTATGGACTTGTATGCAGTTACAAGCTATTTATAAGGCCTTTGTTGGTGGTTATCTGTTTTTTTGTCTTATAGACCCTTATACTGTACTTGTTTCTGTCCTAACAATAAACTTAAGACCTATAAATAAAAAATAAAAGATAGCCTAATCAAGGGTTATATTGTACTTTATAGGTTCTCAGTACAGTGTGTACAATAAATACAAAATGGCCATTTCAGCACAGACACTTAAATCAGATGAAAAGAGCTGTTTAGTCTTTCTGGCAGTTGTTCTATACTAACACATTATTTATAATTGAAACACTCCCTAAATCAATGGGTAACAAGCATATTAACTTCAGAGTATGTTTTCTATTCTGAAGTACAACACTGGTTAGAAAAGAGACATGAAATATTAAAGTGAGGAATTCAGTCTTTGATTTATAGTTCAACAAGAGAATTACAGATGAGAAACATCTTGAATAATCACCGTCAACTGCCAAACAATTGACATAATATGAGAGAAACACCAGGCTCCATCTCCAGACAATCACAAACAGCATCGTCAATTGAGCCTGTATTCCAGTGATGAATTCCCTACGATCACTCCTTCCATGTATCTCATTCTCCTCCCTGTGTGAATGCTATCTACTGAAAATCCACAACTCAAATCTCGAGGTGTGTGCTCCTGCTCCACTCTTTTCATCCACTGCAAACAGGAAAACAAATCTTCTATCATACTGCATATTGCCTGCACCAACCAGTTTGCTCTTGCTGCAATATACTTCTATATTATTGAACTTTATTCCAGCTGTCTGAGTCATTTCATTAAAAATATGTTGTTGTAACTGTAACAGTCGTAAACATTCATTTAAAGTTAAAGGACTCATTTAGGTCCTTTTTATCAGCACTGTTTAAACATTTGCGAACCAACAAAGCATTTAACAAGATGTAGGATATATTTACAAAAAAAAGACAGAAAGAAAAGAAAACAAGAAAAAAATTTATAGTTTAATCCATATTTGGTATCTGAACAGTGTAGGGTAGGTAAGAAATAGACCATAATATAACCCCCATGTTACAATAACACTGGAGGTGTCAAACAGGAAAGTGTTTCGGTAACACTTTACAATACGTGTGCACAAATATGCATTAATTCATGCTTAACTAATGCAGAGATAATCATGAGTTAATATATTACTCATGAAGAACTTAACCATTTATTAATAATTACTTCATCAGCAACTAATGAACATTCTATATGATTCATAGATTAAGTAATCAATAAATTGTTATTAGTTAGATGTGTCATAATGTATTAATTCCCTAATAACTTACTTTATTAACTAATAGTGTAAATTCATGTGTTAATTACCACAATCGATTGAAGCCACGCATTTCATCTTCCAGTTGTCTGCTTTAATTAATCATTAGCTAATGATTTGCAAAGGTATCATTATGTTATGACTTTACTTGTTGAGGCACAGAACTATTAACTAATTGTTAAGTAATATGTCATTGTGGTTATGGATTTAGAATTAGTTAGTTAGTCATGTGCCTCAACAAGTAAAGTCATAACAATGATATCTTTGCAAATCATTAGGTAATGATTAATTAAAGCAGACATCTGGAAGTTGAAATGCATGGTTTCAACCCAATGAGGCACATTGTCACGGTGTGACGCCAGAGACAAAGGAAAATAAACTTTAACAGACTTTAATAAAATAAACAATGGGGGGAAACAAACTAAGGAGCAGGCTAACACAAGAACAACTGAGTAACAAAGTAGACAGGACCATGAACTTAAATATACTTGATAATTAGGAACAGGTGGAGGAGTAATCAATTAACTAAACAAGAACAGGAAGGAGACCAAATAAGGAATACAGGAACTAAGGCTGGGGGGGAAACACGGAACACAAAGTCCAGAATCGTGACACACATGACTAACTAATTCTAAATCAGGGGTGGTGAACTCCGGTCCTGGAGAGCCGCAGCCCTGCAGAGTTCATCTCCAACCCTAATTAAAACTCACCTGCCTGTTGCTTTCTAGTAACCATTCAGACCTTGATTAGCTTGTTCAGGTGCGTTTGATTAGGGTTGAAGCAAAACTATGCAGGGCTACGGCTCTCCAGGACCGACGTTCGCCACCCCTATTCTAAATCCATAACCACAATGACATATTACTTAACAATTAGTTAATAGTTCTGTGCCTCAACAAGTAAAGTCACAACATAATGATACATTTGCAAATCATTAGCTAATGAGTATTTGAAGCAGACAACTGGAAGTTGAAGTACATAGCTTTGACCACTGTGGTAATTAACATATGAATTTACATCATTAGTTAATAAAATAAGTTATTAGGGAATTAATACATTATGACACATTTAACTAATAACAATTAATTGATTACTTCATCTATGAATCATATAGAATGTTCATTTGTTGCTGATGTAGTAATCATTAATAAATGGTTTAGTTCTTCTTGAATTATACATTACCTTGTGATTATCTGTGCATTACTTAAGCATGAATTAATGCATATTTGTGCACATGTATTGTAAAGTGTTACCAGTGTTTCTTAACCAACTCCAATCACATTTCTTCAGAAGAAACAAATTGAACCACTAACTCAAACTAATACAAGTTTAAGATGGCAGAAGGGTGAGTAAATGTAAAGGAACCCAACCGATCTGGCAACAGTTGTAGGTACTTGGGAATACTGTCCTCGTCATCGCTGGTTCCTGAGAACGCCAGTTAAGACTGTTTATGTTTCAAGCCTTTGAGCTTTACGTTGAATGCCTTTGGTTCTGTTTGAAGGCTGGGAAGCTCCCTTCAGTTGTAAATTTGGTCCTTTGCTGGTTTATGCTGGTCATGTTGCTGGTCAAAGACCAGCATAAACCAGCAAAGGACCAGCTTAAACCAGCATCAAAACATACCTACCAGCATATTTTCACCAGGGCAGTTGTGACACTTGGTGAGTTGGCAGCATTCGCATGAGCTTTTACAACAAAAATGACTTCCAAGAAGGAGACTGGTAAAAATAAAGAAAAATAAAACAGACTGGCGTGTGTGTATCACATGTATGCTCTGAAAATAGGGATCAAATTTATGCCAACTTAAAATTACAAGCCAAGTACCTTAAGAGCAGTTTATGGGCTCCTAACCATTTTTAAACGTGCTAAAAAAATATGGAGAATCTGTATGAAATTGTGGAGGGGATTCATTGAGACACTTTTTTTTAATTTATTTATTTTAACAGGGGTGTCATGGCCAAGATATAAATATTGAAAGCTATTTAATAATTTATTGTTACAATATAATTATATAGATGTTTCTGAGTTAATGCCTCTCCTGTCTCTAAACCTTAAAAAAAAAGTGCCAAAGTAGTCTAAGAAAATGATGTGTTGCATTTTAGGCATACAAATAAAGGCCCATGTGCATATTTAAAATATCATTTGCAGATTTTCCTGATAGAAATGATATGTGAAAAGCAGTAAATCACCATTATATCGTCCACTGTGATTGAAGTCGAGTTGGTGACTCCGCTGCTGTTTTTATTGCAACTGTGGAACAAACAGACTAATTAGACATACTTTCAGAATCTCTTCACTTCTGTGATTTTTTGAGCAGAAACACGAGTCTAAGCGAAAGTCTAACAATACAGACCATACAAACACTGTCCATATTATCAGTGTGTGTTGATACATACAGTTTACAGACAACAACAACATCTGACATTATCAGATACAAAACACCAGACACCATTACATCTTTAGAACTGAGAGAGGTGCTTGTGGAGGTTTATGTCAGTGGTGTTTTCTACTGCACTGACACTTACTTGGTGTCAGATGAGCAACATGTGGAGTCGGACTCACCAGTGCCATCTATGACCATTTCCACAGCTATAAACCAGAAGACACAGATGTGCAGCTGGAGGGTGATGTCAAGGTGTCTGTGTCGCTGGTCTGAAAAACTGACCAATCCAGTAGGGTCTTCCACAAAAGTGGCAGGAAACAGCAATGAGATCGATTAGGGTGGCATGGATGCTTCTCCTGGAACCTCTGAGGAGAACATCCCAACAGGTAAATGTCAACAAAGCAGCTGAAATGCAATATTGCAATGAGTTGCAAATAAAAATGTCAGACTAATGTGCAGTCACATTAGTGATATTTCAGCTAAATTTTGCTGGTAATAGAGTTTTATTGTTTAATAATTTCATTACTGAATAAAATATGGTTCTATCCTTAAATATAAAATGTGTCTTTACTGCTGCAAACGGCTGCAACACACTCTTGGGCTGAAGTTTTTTTCAGAATTTGCCAAAGTGAGGAAGACAATTAGTGAGTTCTTCTGCACTGGGATCTCAGCACATCCTAAGATGAGTCGCTGTGTGAAGTGTCTTCTGAAATATCTCAGGAGAACATCCCAACAGGTAAATGTCAGAAGAGCAGCTGAAAGGCAACACTGCAATGATTTGCAAATAAAAATGTCAGACTAAAGGTCCATTGTGAGCACATCTCACACAAAATATATTCCGCACACAGAGAAGTTCTACATGTGCAGTGCTTAAAACAATGTTGCATTTGTTTCAAACCAAGCAGCTTTTCATTAGTCACCGTGGTGAATTCAAGTGAACCACATGAAATTAACTGAAATCTGAAATTCATGTTTAATCTGTGGTTAGACATGTTTCTATGTTTTAACATGTTATTTTAATTCTTTTTCAGAATTTGCAAGAGTGAGGAAGACAAATAGTGAGTTCTTCCGCACTGGGATCTCAGCACAGACAAAGGTGGATCTGACTGTTTCTGAGTTGCTGTGTGAAGTGGCAGGAAGCAACACTGAGGTCGATCAGGATGGCACTGATGCTTCTCCTGAAACCCCTAAGGAGAACATCAAAACAGGTAATTGTCAACAGAACAGCCGAAATGCAACACTGCAGTGAGTTGTAAATAAAAATGTTGGACTAAAGGTGTGGTACACATGCGTGCCGAACCCGTTACACCTCTATTTTAAAACTAACAGCTTTGTATTGTTTAGCATGGTGAATTCAAGTGGTGATTTTTTTCACCCTCACTTGAGTTTGCCGAACAACAGGTAACCGTGACCACACTTTAATTGTTCTTCTTTAATCGGTGGTTAGAGATGTTTCTAATAACACTGTTTTTCATCTTTTTCAAAATATGCCAAAGTGAGGAAGACAATTAGTGCGTTCTTCCGCAAGCGTTGTGAGATCTCAGCACAGCCGGATCCAGAGTCACAGTGTGTCCCAGATGCAAGCTCTCCTGATCCAACTTCTGAACCTACAGAGCCTGAATTGGATCCAGTTGATCCTGAGGAAATGTGTATTCCAAGCAGTTCTGAACCAGAACCTGTGTCCTCAGAAAGTTTGGTGGCTGACATCAGCGATGCCATCTCAGAAATGAGTAGCCCAGCGCTGGTGTCTGAAGATCTGGCTGATCCAGAAGAACCTTCAGCAGCAGTGAGACTGACGCTTCTCCTGAAACCCCTGAAGAGAACATCCCAACAGGTAAATGTCAACACAGCAGTTGAGTTGCATCATTACAATGACATGCAAACAGAAATGTCTTTCAGATTGGACAAATTATTCACGTTTAACCTGTTGTCAGAGATCTTCCTAATAACATATTGTTTGCCTTGTATTGTATGCCAAAGTAAGAAAGATGAACAAAATTAGTGTGTTCTTTGGGATATCAGCACAGCCTAAGATGGAGCCGGCTGTTCCCAAGTGTGAGGGGCCAAGGACAGCCCGAATGGCAGGACTGGATATTGATGGGCCACTCCCTTGAACGCAAATCTCAAGAACGTTCTGTGACAGGGTGCTAACTGGATATGAAAGTTACCGAGTCATTGTATGTGCCAGAAGCAAGTGCCCTGAACAGGAACCTCAAGTGACAGAGCTGTCAGTCTTAGAGAACAACATTCCTCAAGATGTTTTCCAGTTGAAAAAACGTGTGGAGGAATGTATACTGTCTGAGACACCTGTAACTAATGTCTGGCCCAACATCTTCTTGGGAAATAAGTAAGTCTGCAACACATATAGACTGACATAAACCATGTGATCAAGTAATAATGCAATGCAGGAGTATTTCTGTAGTAGAATTGTAGTTCTACGTGCATTATCTTTGGAGAAAGACTAATCTAGGTTGTTGTGTTCTTGTGCAGAGAGACAGCAAAGGACCGAACCAAACTTAAAGAGATGGGTATTACCCATGTCTTAAATGCTGCAACAGTGAAAAAGAAGCAGTGATAGTGTCAGCCATTCCCCTGTACTGCTGCTGGCATATCTGATGATCGAGTGTGTGATGGGACGTGAGCTTAGAGCCAACACTGAAGCAGGCCCAGGGGGGTAACCAAGGTTGTTTCCTCCAAGCATCCTCTGAAACACCCTGGTGTAATCCAAGCTCACAGTTGAACTGAGTCTATAACTATTCCCAGAAAGGAGACTTGCTATCAAAAGGTTCTTGGTTGAATTGATTCTCAACTCAAGATGCTCCAGATGGTTGAGCAAAAACAACCTGTGAGCAATACGTTTCCGTTCTGATCTGGCTAGTACCAGACAGTCACCGAGGTAATTCAGAATGCGGATTCCCATCTGTCTCAGAGGGAAAGGAGTCTCGTTCACGCACTTCGTAAAAGTGTGAGGGGCCAAGGACAGCCAGAATGGCAGGACTGTATATTGATAGGCCACTCCCTTGAACGCAATTCTCAAGAATGGTCTGTGACAGGAGACTGTCTGGATGTGAAAGTACTTGCTTCCAGATCCAGAGACAGAAACCAGTCCTCAGGACATATTTGCACGAGGATCTGTTTTAAAGTTAACACTCTGAATGGCCATCACATGAAAGTGCGATTCAGACACCTGAGATCAAAAAGTGGTCGGACGCCGCTATCTTTCTTGGGAACAAGGAAGTAGCAGCTGTAAAGCCCAACTCGCTGTCCGTTAAGAGGACTGTGTCTATGGCAGCCTTCGCAAGCAATGTTTGTACTTCAGACCGAAGAATATGTGCTTCGTTGTCCAGTACCAAAATCTGGGTATTTTTACTAGCTCAAGCACCACCAGATTAGCCATGGGTCAGCCTTGAGTCCTCTAGTAGACAGTGGGCAAAGGTGAGCAGTCACTGCCTCTTCAAGAGAAGGGAGTTTGCTATACCCCTTCTCTTCAGCGCCGTCAACGGAGGTGAGAGCAGCTGCAATAGAGGGGTTAACACAGGCCGAGTAAAGGGCTTGCCATGTCTTGGTGAGCTAGTCGTGGACTGCTGGCATAAACGGAGCTAGTTGCTGGCGGGAGGATGGCTGAAAATATCCAGATATCCTTCTCGCCGGAACACACCCACTCCTCAGCATCGGACGCCGTCAAGGACATCGAGTCGTTGACAGCAACCTCTTCCTCGGACGCGCTGAAAGAAACTATTGGATTTGAAAATAAGAGAAAGCCGGCTGGATCTCTTCCGTTGCCAGGGCTCTTCAATGGCAATGAGCAGGGTGAGCTTCTTTTTTTTTTTTTTTCAGCTGTGTCACAGAGTCAGCGAAGAGATGGTCTCATCGCTGAAGGAGAAGATTCTGATGAAATGGCACTCTGAGATGGCTTATATAGCCAATGGATCCTCCCATTCTGGTGGGCTAGAGTGCCATTGGTTTGTGCAGCTACACAAATGTGAAAAAGTCAGGCTTCAGTATCAGAGTAAAACAGAGCTTTCCTCATAAGCATAAGCGATGCAATGGGAGAGGCCGTTCAATAGGAAATTTGTTGGTTTAGATGCAGGGATAAGTTTATTCAGCTGTTCCTGTTCTATAGTTGGTAAGCACTGCAGTGTTTCTTTGGGTGTGATAAATCAAGCTGAATTACAAGACGCTATAGATTCTACATTTGTTATTGTATTTCTGGTTCTGATCTATTTTATCGGTGATTAGTACTAAAATTGTTACTACTAAACTGTGAGGGAATATTTAGTTCGGGTGATATCTGATTATTTGCTCATTCTAGCCACTGTGATAAATAAAAACCATGGATTGTTTTAATTATGTTCTGTAAGTTCGCAGTTTGGCCCTGGCAGCTTGAACCTGTCTATAGCTGGACATATTGTTTTCCAACACAATTCTAAAAACCTGCAAGTGAATTTTTCTCCATTGCTCAAGATCATGGTTTTGTAATAATACATGCATATGAAATTCTTCAAACAATCCTTATGAAAATATAATTATATACTGTATACTACTTTCTTCTGCCTAGCAATATAATCACACAATAGCATAAAATTGTATCATCAAATAAATAGCTGGTAGTCAATTTTGTTTTATATGTTTATTGTTGTTGTTATTGACAGTAACAAATAACAAAGAAAAATAATTGTAAATTGCACAAACACACACACACACACACACACACACACACACACACACTTTACACAAACACTTTACAAACTTGAAAAAGTTTTGAGAAGAATTACAAGACATGAACAGAATTACAAATATAACATTTTACAGTTGTTTTTTCAGTGCTCAAATGTAGAGAGAGTGAGAGAGAGCCATCTGAGTGTTTTTACAAGATGGAGGAATTTGATATTCATAAATTTTATAAATCAAAAACTTATTAGAAAAATACGAGATTATACTGGAAAAATATTTTCCATTTGGACATGGCATGCTGCAACGCACAGAATTCCAGAACAGTTCTGGAACATTCAGCATTACTTTCCTCATCAGCCCTAGCGCTCGTTTAGTCACCAGTCAACCACTGATCCAATCAGAGACCGCAGCGCTGCTGACGCAGTGGGAAAACTAACAGTTCCAAGTTCTTCGTCTCATATGTCGTTTTCACTCGGGTTGCCATGCATTACGCATCGATTCTAAATCTGTGGCAGAATTTTCTAGAGTCGATTTTGCTTCATGATTGCATATTCCATCTTTTATGAGCTGTTCATATGAACGAAAGCATACCAACTTCAAGTAAGTAGTATGTGTGGCTACGGATAGTTTTTAGAATGTAATTTCATTTCTGTTATGCATCCTGACATAACATGGTTACGCTTACAAAACTTTATTTTTGAGGGTTAAACTACAATACCTGGCAACCCTTCTCTCGGCTACATTGATAATAGGCAGAGAGGCGGGGCGACGCTAGTGTCTTGGTAGATTCTGGAACCTCATGCCCACGCTATGGAGAAAGTAAGTAACTCCTATAGAAAATATTCTACATTACATATTATGAAGGAGACGTGGCTTTTTAAATCATTGTGCAGAATAAGCCATGTTAAAAGTGTTATATCTCTTCACGGCTTCAAGACACGCGGAGTGTAGCTCATTATAAACCGCATCAATGATAGTAGGAGCTAGTAAGCTAACAACGCGTTAGCAGCCGAATGTGACACGCTGTGCTTTAACCTGCCATCTGTACAAACAGTTGTTCCGCAAGGCTTCTCTTAAACAAGATGGTCATTACTAGTAGAGATTTCGATCTGTGTCAATTATGCACGTTTATTCATTTGTTCGATCTCCTCCATCAGTTAGCAAGTTAGCATAAGCTCACGTCAGGTCTAGAGACTTCTGTGTGTGTGAAGGGCGGAACGTCATTTCATTCAGCTGCTGATGGGGTTTCCTATCTGTTATTATTAAATATTATTACATGTCACGTCATCAGCAAGTCCTGGAGGAATATGTGTAGGATTGTGATTTCTTCATAATCCGGGTCACGATGCGGAACTTCCTACAGGATCCTAACATAACACTCATCAGAAACGAGTTTTTAAATTGCTCTTAAGGAGAGGACACATAATCCTGTCTATCCCGTCTTTTTTATTCCATTGAGATTATGCAATTCCTATTGGTGGCTGTTGAATAGTTAAATTATTGAACGGAAATGTAGATAGTTTGAGAAGTGATTTAGCAGGCAGAAGTGCTGCAAACAGTGAGAAGTGACTGAATGTGAGTTGTGTCAGGTGTCAGTGGCGTTTATTTCGAGTCTCGACAACAGATGCTGCTGCTGATGCGTCCATCTCCCACAATCCACTGTTTCTAGGAGATTCCGTTTAACTCCATGCCATACCAACGACAGTGCATGTGGGACCAGTGTTAAATAAATAAGTACAATGAAAATTTTCTTTTGAGTACAATAACACTTTCTTTTGTAAGTTTAATATGATGCAGACACCAACATGGGACATCTCGTTTCTGTCCTATGTACTGTATGATCACTTAAACAGTCAGTCAAGGATTAGTTTACCCAAAAATAAAGCCCAAAACTGATTCTAGTGATGGCTTTAAAACTAACACAGGATTCTGTAATGTAATGCGTAAGCTCTTCTCATGTTGGTACTTGCTCATAGAAGCAAAAATAGTTTATTCTCAGTATTTTGACGAAGTGCAGCAGTCAGCTTCTGGAAGGAAAAACTCCATTCATTTTTCCCATAGGTGAAATAATTTTTAGCGGTAACTTTTAAAGGCAGACTGAGGTTAATCATTGGTGTTTTTGTTTGAGCCATCCATTTGCATTATTATATTAACTTATTTTTTAAAATAAACATGTTTAACAGCTGAGTTCATGGTGAAAAATGGTCAGGTCTGAAGTCTGTCAGGAAGAACGCTGATCTGCTATTTTCCGTGGCCTCTGCGAATGTGTTATGTAGTTCAGCTAAGTTTAAAATATTTAGTAGTGTGTAAGTTGTAACTTAGGGCCATTTACACCCAAGATGATAACTATAATAATAAAGATGTAGTTTTAATAATTATTCTCAAGTTAAGATTATTGCAGAGTCAACACTGTAATGATAACAGAAGAGAAGAATAAAATTCAGAGGAGTCTGAAGAACATTAAAAACATGGACAGCCAATCAGAATGCATCCCTGCTCTAAAGAGCTTGAGGAATCAATGCCACAGGTGACAAAACTGCAGTGTGCTTATAATGAGCAGAATGTTGTGGACACTAATGTAGTCATCGTCAGAGTTTATAATCTTTATAGTTATCACTCTTGGTGTGAACAGACCTTTAGTGGAGCTCATGTCAAAACTACGCTGAGTTATAACTTACAGCTGCACACAGCCTTAGTCTCCTCCAATGAAACGCTGTTTTCATGGGCACTGTTGTTCTCTTCCTGACATGTGTTTAGAAAAACACATTAAATGTAATTGTGTATCTTCTCTCTATCTTTCTCCCTAGGCATCACAACTGAAAGATCAAGGAAACAAGGCGCTGAGCGCAGGAAATGTTGACGAGGCGGTCAGGTGCTACACCGAGGCGCTGACATTAGACCCGTCCAATCACGTCCTCTTCAGCAACCGCTCCGCCGCGTACGCCAAGAAGGGCGACTATGACAACGCCCTGAAAGACGCCTGCCAAACCATAAAGATCAAGCCGGACTGGGGCAAGGTGAGCTGTGTTTGCTGTTAGTGACGCTCTTCTCCTGATTTCTCCTCCTGCTGCCATTTCTGCTTTAGTTTTCCGTTTTCTTTCAGAGTTGTAATCTTAAGTTTTTGTCTTTTTTAAGGGTTACTCAAGAAAAGCAGCTGCTTTGGAGTTTCTCGGGCGACTAGAGGATGCCAAATCGACCTATCAGGAGGGCTTACGCCAAGAGCCGTCCAATCAGCAGCTCAAGGAGGGTCTTCAGAACATTGAAGCCCGGTTAGCAGGTAGAGAACTGACACAAACCTCAACACTAGAGTGTGGTGTTGTAGACTGTATATCTTACAAAATGGATTTCAACATCCTCCTACTATATATATATATATATATATATATCTCAATATCAGAGGTTGCGTTAATGGAAAATTGTCTGTCACTGACACAATTTTTTTTTATCAGTGATGGAAAACTCTGAAGGCCGTCCGTCACTTTGACAGATTACACTGAGGGTGATTTATATTAAATTGTAGCTGTAATTCCCACCCTTGTCCAGTTGGTGGCAAGTGCGCTCCAGTGTGGCAGCGTGGAACCGGATCCAGAATAAAAACGAAACTGTCACGAATGTTTTACTATGCGTTTGATTACACACAGGCGAGTACACAGAAGCTACAGCGATCTCTCACGCCACATTAAAGGGCACCGAAACGGTATTTATTGCTTGAGGTTCCTGATGAAATTGACAGAATTTGAAATCTGAGACTTTGTTTCATATCAAAAGTAAAACAAAGTCTAGCCTATTGCTATTTATTGGAAGAAAGACACACTATGTGCTGTTCATTCATCAATTGAAAACAGCATAGACCAAATGATTGATTGGGATTTAAGAATTGATATTGGTTCATAAAAATGAGAATATATTAAAACCGCTGTCACTGTGGTGTGTGGTTTTGAACATGAAAAGTTACGCAGTCTCATCTGTTCATCTGTTCTTTTCAAAATAAATGCATAAGTGTATGTCGTCCTGTAGGTTCTTAACTAAAAATGCGCTAATAGCCTCGTGGTTAGTGCATCGACATATAGCACAGCTGCACTCACGGCCACCAGAGTTCGATTCCCATCTCGAGGTCCTTTGCCGAACCTGCTCCCCTCTCTCCTCCCAGCTCTTTCCTGTCATCTCTCTACTGTCCTATCACAATAAAAGGCATAAAAAGCCCAAAAAAATAAGTTAAAAAAATAAATAAATAATTAAATGTGAACAAAAATAAAATCAATTAAATGTATTATTATAATTGAAATATGAAAATTAAAATGACGGGTAATAATAGATTATGATGGAATTTTTATGACCCTGTCAGTCAAAAGGACAGACAATGTTAAAGTCTCCCACAACCTCTGAGAGGTTATATAATATATATCTCAGAAATTAGTGTTGTTTTTACATTAAATTAATTTTTAAATGAAATGATCGTGTGTAGTATGAGTGGAGGAGAGTGGTGAGAAACTGAAAGAGTTGCTGTGAGTTCTGATGTTTTCATGTTATTTTCAGAGAGAAAGATGATGAACCCGTTTTCCATTCCCAACCTGTACGAGAAGCTGGAGGGCGACTCTCGAACCCGAGCGCTGCTGTCTGACCCCAGCTATAGGGAGCTGCTGGAGCAGCTCAGGAACAAGCCCTCGGAGCTCGGCACGTAGGTGCTCTGTGTGTCTCTCAGCTGTACCCGCTCGCTTTGTCTGTCTTGGCATATAATGCGCAGTCAGCTGTCATCATCACATCATAATCTGCAGAGCTCTTCTGTACAGTAGTTTGCTGATATTTAGCATTTCTTGTTGGCATCAGCCCATAACTGTCTGATGACTTTGACATCACTGAGAAGTTAAAGACTTAAGTTACTGTCTTTGACAAACAGTTCTAATAAATTGGTAAACGAAGAAAAGTAAACTTTAATTATTAATAGAAAGATAAACACTATAAATAAGGCAACAAAGTAAATAGTATGTATCTATTTACTAGTTATTTTCTGTCTTGAAATAGTGACAATATTTGTCAGTTTTGTATTAGCCTCTCTCCTCTCTAAAATATCAGCAGTGGAAAAAAAACCCTGCGTCTCTCGACCGCTACTCTTCGTATGATGCCGGTCTGACTGTACGGTGTCCTGCGTGCACTCCGTTATATCGCCTGACACTGAACCTGAAATATCGATTTGAAGTTTATGTGAGAAGAGAGAAGACAAGTGACACACAACTGCGCAGTTCTGTAGGAAATAAGTTGTCTGGTCTGCAGTCGCTTATACAGTTTTCACACAAACATTACGCAGCACAACTGTTTGACATTGCATATAAAGAAGCGTTTCTTTATGAAAATGATTTCAAAGATCTTTTGACACTGAAGACCAGAGTAATGATGCTGAAAATTCAGCTTTATGATCACAGGATAAATTACATTTCAAAATGTATTCAGTTTCTTAAAGAGGAATAATATGTGTGCACACATCTTTTGGCATTCCAGTTAAATGAGCCAAAATAAAGTTAATATTGCCTGGTTGAAACTGTATAGTTCCTGAAATTCTTTAATAGAATAACCCACACAATGTCCTGGTGTACTGCACATTATGGCAAATAAAGTAGTTCATCTGATGTTATGTGGGAATATAGAAATGAGCATGTGTTCTCCAGAGTTTGTGTGTTGTAATCTCCAGTCTTGTTGTTGTGTGTGTAGGAAGCTGCAGGACCCGCGTGTGATGACCACTCTCTCTGTGCTGCTGGGGCTGGATCTGGCCGGCATGGATGAAGATGAAGAAGCGACTCCACCCCCTCCACCCAAACCAAAGAGACAGCCCCGCCCCCTCCGAAAGAGGAAGACCTGCCCGAGAACAAGAGAATGGTACTCTGTCACAGCACATGTGCTTTGCTGTCGCTCTGCTGTACATGTACTGTATTTCCCATATAACGCACACCTGCGTAAGCCGCAATGGGAGAAAATTGCACTGTTGAGAATTTTTTTTTTTTAAGTTGCATGATGCATGTGATTACATTTAAATATAATGGAAATTGTCAGGAAATAAAATATTAATAAACAAATACTTGTAGACATTATAGTGGCATTTATTATAGACAGCATATATAAGTATATACAGGCTAAAGCTGTGAACTAATTTGTTTAAAGTGAAACTGAAACCAGTTTTGGGCTCACATCCAAATCTTTTAATAGCCTAATGTTTGCTTACTAAACTAGTATTGAGTATGTACACAAGTCTTTGAGCTTCACTGTGTGCGAGTGTCTGTGTGAAACAGTTACAGCGGTCGCGCTGACAGACACAGCCCACATTTAACAGACCATTTAAACTGAGCTGATTGACTCTTCTGTGCTTCAGTTTTATGATGAATAGGCTGCGACGTGAAGTTAACAGTGCTAGAAATGCGAATAGACGACGTGTCACATTGTGCGTTTTGCATGCTTTGGAATAGAACTTGCAGTGCGTTTCAGATGATTAAAAAAAATATGACTGGTGTCTGTCCTAATCTTGATGATTTTTCCAGGCCTTGAAGGAGAAGGAGCTGGGAAACGCAGCATATAAGAAGAAAGATTTTGCTGCTGCACTGAAGCACTATGAAGAAGCTCTAAAGCACGATCCCACCAACATGACCTATCTGTCAAACCAAGCAGGTAAGAAATACTCACACCTTAAAGCTGCAGTGTAGTCTGTCGTCCCTTTTTCTTGCTTCTTCCGCCTTCCTGTCTATGTCAGCTCACAATAGACAGTGGAGGAAACAAAAAACAAAACATGCGTATAACAAATGCATATAAGATGCAAAATAACAGTTAATATACTGTTGATTAGGACTGAATACACCCTAAATTAAACAAGTGGCCACCTAATATAGCAGGGCTCTATGCTTACTTTTCTTTTTAGGAGCACTCCTAACATAAATTTAGTAGCACAGTCAAAATTCAGGAGTACCTTCTAATCAATAATCAAAAAACCTGATTTAAAAAAAAAATAGCTTTCCTATTACGAGGTGATATTTTACTCTTAAAGTGATTTACAGGGGAATTTTGTTTTTGCCTTTGTAATGGCATGTTTTTAACTTTATTAAAAGTAAGTCTATGTCATACTATGTCAAATTTAAAAAAAAAAAAATTATAATCTTTTTAAAATTTAAAACAACAGAATAAGAGCAAGCAGAATAAGAATACATTACCAATCAAATGAAATCAGTATTAACAAAATTAATTTGTACTACAGAGGTGGTATAGAAGAACACAGAAGTGGCTTTTAGGTGTATTTTCATATATTTAATGAGGCTCAGAGTTGGCATGAGTGCAATCAAATATATAAATTCATGTTGAGATTAATGCTTGAAGTAAAATCTTTTGAATACAGAAATATTAAATGATTTAAATAACTGAAGATACTTTAAAAATAAAAATAAAACTGCCAGTAGGTGGCGGCAAGTCACTGATTTAATTACTAAATCATTAATTCCTTTGATTCATTTGAACGGCTCATTAATTCAGGAATAAAGCAAGAGACTGCGTTTATGAATGGGAAATTGAATTATTGACTCACTAGATTCGTTAAAAAACGCACGTTCATTCATAAAGGAAACAGCGCTGTGTTTGAATGAAGATGTGCAGCGGCTCAGTTGTGACTTGTTTCAAACTATTTTTGATGATGAAATAAAGCAAAATCGGGCAATAGTGTTATAGTCAGACAATGTAAGTCACTTAATATGAACTTCTTGTTTATTGAACAGTTGTATTAAATCAATATCTCATTTACAAACTCCCTTAAACATCATTAAAAGCTGTCAGTTGCCTTAGTTCATCGCAATCTCACAAAGTTCCATTATAATGAACGAAGCTCTGTACACTGCACAATCAATCTCTTATTTACACTCTCTCTACACTTTATGAGAGGATTGGTGAGATATGTGTGCGATTCATTACTCAACGTTTCAAAAACATGTAGAAGCCTTTGAATCTCCCCTCAGTGCAAACACAAATATGCTGATGGGGTCAGTCACGCTGATGCTCATAAATATTTTTTCATAGTTGCACGCAGAAGTTTTCAGTCACAAATGCGACTTAAACGGTCACGCTGTAGAGTCTGTGTAGTAAAGAAATGTGTGTCGGGTGTGTTAATGTTATCGGGAAGCTTTATAGGCACAACGATATGCAAAATTGATGTTAATGTAATTTGTTAATATAAATACTCTGTACTCTTAACACCTCATTTTTTCAATCAAATATGTGTTTTATTTTATTTTAATGAAAAATAATGCAGTGGAATACAATAAACGTGTTCTTTGTGCGAATGACTGCTCACAATCATGTGTGCACATCTTATGGTGTTTGTTAGGCTTTGCTCTTCCACTTCCGCTCTCGTTCAAATGTGCAGATGAAAGGGTCGGTGAGGAGGTTTAATTTAAAGTCTTACATAATAGGAAACCTCTTTAACTACTCACAAACCCACAACTGCTACAAGTGGACACTTTGGAGTAAGAGCGCCTGTTTTCTCTCTCAGCTGTTCATTTTGAGAAGGGCGAGTTCGATAAGTGCCGAGAGCTGTGCGAGAAGGCCATCGAGGTGGGCAGAGAGAACCGTGAGGATTACAGACAGATCGCCAAGTAAGCTTTCTGTACCGGAAACAAAACTGTAAAGTGTTTGTTTATTTGTACCTCTGTACTGATGGATTTGCCTGCGTTGGGCTGCAGGGCGTACGCCAGGATTGGAAACTCCTACTTCAAGCAGGAGAAATACAAGGAGGCGGTCCAGTTTTTTAACAAGAGTCTGACAGAGCATCGCACGCCTGAAGTGCTCAAGAAGTGTCAGCAGGTCATTGCTTTTAAAAAATTAATCTGGTGAAGATTCCTTGCTTTTGTTAGAATAAAACTCAGTAATAAGAGTCCAGTGAGATTCAGTGTAATGAGACTTAAACTCAGCAGTAAAATCTCTGTACTCTAAACTCCTCCTTCTGCCCTTTTACAGGCGGAGAAGATTTTAAAGGAGCAGGAGAAGCAGGCCTACATCAATCCAGATTTGGCACTGGAGGAGAAAAACAAGGGAAATGACGCCTTCCAGAAGGGTGTGTACATGAACCAGAACAACGCTTCTGTAAGACTCAGATTTAATAAGATGTGTTTGGAAATGGTTTATGTTGTGATTAAAGTGTTTGTGTTGGTGTGTCATGTGTAGGTGACTATCCTTTGGCCATGAAACATTACTCAGAGGCCATCAAGAGAAACCCATACGACGCAAAACTCTTTAGCAACAGAGCTGCCTGCTACACCAAACTACTGGAGTTCCAGCTGGCCCTCAAGGTACCGTCTCACACACTGTGTGTTACACATGCTGGTTAAAGTGCAGAGTGAAGCGATGTGAAATGTAAATGAAGTGTTACACTGTTGTGAAGCAGTAGAGTTGCTGTTTTTATTGCCAATATCAGAGCATCATCACATGAAAGCTATCTGCATTAACCCATAAGAGCACAATCACAGGGAAATACCGATTCTACATTGTTGTCCCTAATTGAGTAGTCGGTTGACTAGTTGTCACTGTTAACCATGAGCTGTTTGTCTGTTTATCAGGACTGTGAGGAGTGCATCAAACTGGACCCGAACTTCAGTAAGTGCTATACGCTCTGTTCGCTCCGCTTCAGTGACGCTTAGTTTATTTATTTTGCAAACACCTTATTCTGTCCACTCTAATGTTCAGTAAAGGGTTACACGCGCAAAGGAGCCGCACTGGAGGCTATGAAGGACTTCTCTAAAGCTATGGATGTGTACCAGAAAGCTCTGGAACTCGACTCCAACTCAAAGGTACTAAAGATCCGCTCCGGCATCTCTGATCTCTCCAGCAGGATTGTGCTGGTGACATATTAATGTGATATCTCTCCTCTTCTTCGTGACTGCAGGAGGCCACAGAGGGTCTGCAGCGCTGCATGGTGAGCCAAGCCATGCGTAACGACAGTCCAGAGGACGTGAAGCGGAGGGCCATGGCCGACCCCGAGGTGCAGCAGATCATGAGCGATCCTGCCATGCGCATGATCTTAGAGCAGATGCAGAAAGACCCACAGGCCCTCAGCGAGTAAGAAACCATTCGGACTGTATTTTTCACAATCTGACTTCCCTAGTGCACTGGATCTAGCATCCTCAATTCAACTTGCATCTTATTGTTGTCTCTGTACGAACTGAGCTGCAGTCACAGTAACTGCAACTCTTCTCACATATAATCTAACTTACAATACATCCAAAATGTTAAAAACATCCCTCCTCCACATTACTGCAAATCTGCAGTCCTGAATTTGAAAAATGTGGTGTGACCACCCTTAAAAATGTGTACTGGGAGATTCTCAAAACAAATGAAGAAATCATGGTATAAAAACTCCCTTCAAATTCTCATGATTGTACGGTGTTTTCCCCCCTATACTTTCCTGTTATTTACACTGATTACACTACCAGTCAAAAGTTTTTGGACACTAAGATATTTAATGTTTTTTTTTTAAGAGAAGTCTCTTCTGCTCACCAAGCCTGCATGTATTTGATTCAAAGTACAGCAAAAGCAGTAAAATTTTGAAATATTTTTACTATTTTAAAATAACTGTTTTCTATTTGAATGTGTTTTAAGATGTAATTGATTTCTGTGATCAAAGCTAAATTTTCAGCATCATTACACCAGTCTTCAGTGACGCATGATCCTTTTAGAAACCATTATGATTTTTCAATATGCTGATTTGCTGCTCAACAAACATTATTATTATTATTATTATTATTATTATTATCAGTATTTAAAACAGGTGAGTACTTGAAAAAACAGGTGAGTACTTTATCATCACTCGAAAGTGATGATAAAGACATTTATA
Organism: Labeo catla; assembly: GCA_012976165.1. NCBI lineage: Eukaryota > Metazoa > Chordata > Actinopteri > Cypriniformes > Cyprinidae > Labeo > Labeo catla. The sequence continues at coordinate 220,059 of VONZ01000276.1, read as the reverse complement.
ATGTTACAAAATATTTCTATCTCAGATAAATGCTGTTCTTCTGAACTTTGTATTAATCAAGGAAACATGTAAAATTCTACTTGGCTGTTTTCAATAATAATAATAATAAAAATAGTGATTTCTGAAGGATCATGTGACTAAAGTGATGCTGAAAATTCAGCTCTGAAATCACAGGAATAAATTACATTTTAAAATATATTAAAATGGAAAACAGTTATTAAAAAAAAAAATGTACTTTTTTTGTTGTATTTTATATCAAATAAATGCAGGCTTGGTGAGCAGAAGAGACTTCTTTAAAAACATTAAAAATCTTACTGTTCAAAATACTTTTGACTGGCAGTGTAATGAAAATATCAATCAAATTCAATTTTAAAAATCTAAATAGTACATGTTTGTGTGGGTTGTTTTTTTTTTTTTTTGTATGTCTCATTTCGTCTGCTGTTTTCTTCTCTGTCCATCCAGTCATCTAAAGAACCCTGTCATCGCTCAGAAAATTCAGAAACTGATAGATGTTGGGCTAATAGCGATTCGGTGATCAAAGGAAGCAGAAGAAAACCCAGGACATTATTCATCTACAGAACAGCAGCAGAAGACTACGACAGATGGCGGCATTCCAAACAAATTATTCACCAAATATAACAGGCACCCGAACCCTTCTCCTCCCACTCGTCCCAATACAAATTAATGTGTTGTTTTTTTTTTTTGTTTTTTTTTCCTCCCTTAATTGGATTAAAAATATGGCACGATTGGTCTGTCCTCAGCACTGCATTCACTAGTATCAGCTATTATGGTTTTTGGACATTTTATTGTTCGTGAAGCAAAAATATTTGAGAGCATCTGGTGAGACATTAGCCTGTTAAAAGAGTGGATTTTGAGACTTCATGTTAAAAGCAGTTTTATTATTTTTACGTTTTGTATTTGTTTTCTTTTTTTACATCTCAGTATTTGGTAGATTAAATGCAGATTTGTTATGAATCTGTCCTCTTACGGTTTTTGTACATTGGGGTTTTGTTTCTTCGTGTTTTGGAGGAGAGGGGAGGGAAGCGTTGTGACGTTCGCTCGCCATCACTGATTAATTTCCACACAGTAGGCCTGTTAGAAACCTGTCTGTCTCTGAATGTGAACGCGTCGCTCTTATTCTACTATATAATGCACTTCTGTTGGTGGGGAGAGGTGGGCAGATCAGACGGCTCGTTCAAGCTCAACTGCCTCCACCTGTTTGGCTTCGGTTCATAGTTTGCGATCGATTGACTGTGATTTCAGCTTTACCGTAGTGAAATGCAACATCAGTTTAATAAAAGTTCTGGATCCATGAAGTTGTGTGACGTTTGTATAGCTCAACATGCATTCATTGTGTGTATGTTTGGAATGGTGCACTGCCATAATACTGTATTTAAGGTAATGAACATGAACATGATGTAGGGAATGACAGGATTACCTATGGAGTATATAACCACAGCACAGTGTTTGGAGTACTGTATTCCACAATGCAATGTGTTCAGCTCAATCAGTTTTGAGTGTGAATCAATATCAGCTGCCGTTTTTGCCGTAGCTTTCACACCCTGGCTGTTTAAAATGGGCTGCTATTATTTAACAAGCACTCTCCCGGAAGAGATCCAGTTCGAGACAGCAGGTCTGCTGCTTTGTTCGCTACCCTTGGTATGTACACTGCTTTGAGAGACAGGAGTTTCTGAGACGACCACAAAAGTAGCCTCCTTGTCACCTGGAGACAACGTGCTGATCTGGTGCCACCCTGGGGTTGATGTGATGCACTGCAGACATATTGTCCGTCCTTTTCAAAACACGTTTGTTTTGCAATGACGGGAGAAAAGTCCTTAGGGTGAGGTAAACTGCCCTGAGCTCCAGCACATTGATATGTTCTAAGGTCCAGGGAGGCTCCCAGAGACCTCTGACAGATCTGCCTTCACAAACTCCACCCAATCCTGTCAAGGAGGCATCCGTTGTTATCGCTGGGATGTTTCCTAAAGGAACCCCTTGTGATAGCAACCTCTTGTTCTTCCAAGGGCGTAGCATCTGGATACACCTCTGTGTAACCCTCATCCTCACATGTCTGCCTAATTTGGGATGCAGTTTGAAGCCGTTTACCCACCGTTGTTGTGGACGGGCTCTGAGGAGGCCAAGAGGAATCACAATCACTGCCGCTGCAGTCATACCCAGCAGCTGCTGGAACTGAATTAGCTTCATCCTTCCTGTTAGGGCTGCTGACACCACCCTGGTGAAGACCCGTGGAGACAATGAGAGGCCAAATGGTAGGACCCTGAACTGGTAAACCTGACCTTGAAAGGCAAAGCGTAGAAACGGGTGATGATCTTGACAGATGGGCACGTGGAAATATGCATCCTTAAGTCTATGGAAGTAAAACATTCTCCTGGTTCTATGGATTTTAAAATTTGCATTGTTGTCAGCATCTTGAAAGGCAACACCTTTATAAATCGGTTCAGTTGTCGTAAATCCAGGATGGGCCGAAGTCCACCATCCTTCTTTGGTACCAGGAAATATTTAGAATAGAATCCAGTGGGCTGTTCACTGGTGCTTACCTGAACAGTCGCCTCTTTCTGTAATAGGGTTGCAATCTCATTGGCTAAAATTTGTGCCTGGACTGGGCCTTTGACTATGGTCATATGAACCCCTGAAAAAGTAGGAGGGTGCCGCAGGAACTGTATCCTTTCTTGATGATATCTAGGACCCAGGGATCTGATGTGCATTTCTCCCAACTGTCCAGGTGTAGTTGGGAGCATGTCCCAGCGACTCCAAGACCGATATGCAGGGCCTCCCCGGGGTTCAGAACTTCTTCAGAGGTCCCCCCTTAGCTGGAGGTCGGTCAGTTTGGGGGGCTTGGTAAGATTGTCTGGTACCCCTATCATGGGACTGATAACCCCTAGTTCGTCTTCTGTCATACCCCCAAGGTTCTGAACGAGGAAAGTGTGAGGGCTGAAAGGGCTGAGTACCTTTATGGCCATAGCTAGTTGGTCCAACATGACCAAATGTTTGTTGGACAGATTCTCTTCTGTGTCTTGCTTGGTCAGCAGTATCTAACATGGACTGAGATTCAGGGTGGAAAACTATACCAGGAACAGCCGGCATATTAGTCAATTCCTTTCTAATAGTTTCAGGCAAGGAAGTCTGAGCTAACCAAGTCTGCCTCCAGGCTAAAATTGCTGAAGACATAGATGCACCAACATCTCTAGTAAGCTGTGATGTGTGATGAGTGTTGCATAACCAGATTCATAGCATCACGATCTTCTGAACTGATCACCTTTCTTAAGGCAGCCAGGGCTATCACTAGAGCGTTTCCCGATCGGGCATTACATGCTTAGCACATTAGCCGGTCTGTCTTCTGACAATCTCTACCAGGCCATCTAGGATTATCCATGACCCGATCAGGTACCAAAGTGGTTAAAGCTGCATTCTCTCGCTCCACTGAAGGCATGTTACCCATACCACTCTCAGGGGCATAATTTTATCTTGACAAATTTCCTACAAGCTGCATTAAATTGGAGTGCTGCTTTTGGATTATTTCAGGTTTTTCTTAACATCTGGGAATAATCTTCAGCCACAGGAATAGACACAGGGGGCTGAGTTTTACTTCAAACGTAATCCACCGACCCGGTCTCAGGTGAGGCGAGAAAGGCAAAGAGGCAGTGGTTGGTCCATCCGGATGTTATATAACAGCCAACCCCTGTTATATAAGGTCAGTCACCTGACATTGTTGTCATTAGGTCTCGAGGATAAGCGGAAGAATGGTGTCATTCAGGATAAAAACGTGGTGATGGTCCGAGTGAGGTCGAAATAGATCAACATGTATATTTTAAATGACTCTTTGTATTTTAAATGGCAGTTTGAGGATATGCATTGACATCACTTTCCCGCCAGAACACGTCCCCTCAGCCGGACTGAGTGGCAAAAGAAGCAGCTGCATGAATGGATTTAATAGGGAAGATGTGAAAACGCAAGTAAAACAAAACGATAATCATGTTGCTGGACTCAGTATAATGTTCCTTACAACTTACCAAATATCCAGTGGTCCATGGATATTGATATGCAGCCAGGAATCGTGTTTCCTGACATTTATATGTGCCTGATTTCAACGCTGGGGAAATAAACAAAGCAGATTTGCCTGTGAACACATTTTGTAAATACAAAATAGGCTGGATCTAAACCGCGATGATCACTTATATGATGATACACAATGTTATATTTATGGTCATTTGGTCCAGCCCAAAATCGTATATATCTAATATAGTTTTTGTCAGTGTTTATTTAAAAACATCCAGTTATGCAGAATTTAAGATGGCAAATATTTAATTGATTGATGAGTTGTCAATATGATATATGACAATACAATACATAGGGTGCAATTTTACAGCAATATTCAACATATTAACATGAAATGATAACTGCAAATTCATATTTCGCCACCTGGAGTCCATTTGTTTCTTTGAATTGCAGCAATTTTTTTTCTGTAGCTTTTGGCAGCCTGTAAAAATATACCTCAGGTTTCTTGTCAGTCTTTTTGTACAGTCAATTGCAAAGCTCGTTCTGGTTTTAGAGGTGTTTTGTGTTCTGTGGGAGCGTTCACTCTGAAACCAGTGCTGCCACTCAGTGGGCGGAGCCGCACTCACTCCAGCTGACAGTGACGTCATGTGCATACTCTCTAATACATTTACATTGTGCATTTTTTGATAAACAATAACAAAATGTTATTGTGACAGATGGCAAAACATTCATCCTCCAAATGATGTCTTTACCCAAATATTCTTTGATGATCCTGTTTTAGAGCTGTCGGGACAGATTTCGCGGGAAATTGCATCCATACGTCATTCGCTCGTGCATGTCAGATAATTTCCGCCCACTGAGAAAGTAGCAGACTATTGTCGTAACAACTAACAGAAAAAAAGGAGCATGGACTATAAATAAATGGCAAACCCCTGGAAATCATCGGGTGTTAAAAAACACCTTATTTATTTGTCCATCCTCTCTGCTATGATGTGTGTACACTGTACACATCCATCCACTCGCAGCAGCAGAGCCGAAACAATATTCTGTCGCAAGACGCATGAAGTTGTACTTTTTAACCACTGGAGGGCCAACAGTTACATACTGTAGTTAAACAATTGATGCAACAATGGTAATGGATTTTCATCACCAAAAAAAAAAAAAAAAACCTTACGGTGGTGATGCAAAATCTACCCAGCAGGGAGCACTCTATAGTTACCTTTATAATAGTTGATCTATAAGTGCATTAGTCTGAATAAATGTCACATTTATCAAACTATACTGAGGGAGCAGAAGTCTTCTAGACATCTTCTATTAAAAAGGGAATAAATACACATACATACATGCATACACAAACAAGCAGATTGGTGTATATGGCTTTGTTTTGTTTTAAAAGAGCATCTCTGTCACAGGAAGAGGAAGAGAAACCTATTTATGGTCAGCTGAACTCTTAAGAAATCAGCCTGAAAAAGAGAAGAGCTATTGAGTCGCAGAGACGGGTGAAACCTCAGCAGAGAAAGACAGAAAGAGAAGAGGGAGGAAGTGACAGCACATGTCTCACAAGGTCTTGAGAGAGACTGATAGAAAGTGCTAGAGACCAAGGGCGTAGTCTGTACATCGCTTAACATTTTTTGGAACCACAACCCTACGAGGTAAGAAACTGAGAAAAAAAAAAAAATATGCAACAAGAGAAAGGAAGGGTGGGATGTTCTGTCTTTTATGAGGTTTAGACATGAAGAGAGGGGAGCACACGCACGGCCTTCAGGCCTGCGGCACACCGCTGACACAGCCTTTCTGCTGTCACAATGATTCCTTAAGCTCGTTTTTTAAATAATTTGTGTAAAATATTCCTGGTGCACCTGCTACATGTGAATAACAAAGGCTTGATCTTGTGTGGGTATACTGAAAGGAAAGCATAGGCCACTGATTACATGAAACGCACAGCATGTTCATTCATCTCTTTTTCTGAATGATTGAATTTATGTTTTCGATAATTCTATAATGTTATACAATGTTTACACAATTTGCTTGTTTATTTTGCACGCAGATTAAAACAATCAAACAGTTTAGAGAAGCACTAAAGTTTAAAAAAGGCTTTATGCAAAGTACTTTCACACAAGCAAAAATTTGAATTAGATTTACATTTAAATAGTTTATAGGAATCTCTATATATGTGACACTGAACCACAAATCCAGTCATAATGGTCAATTTTTTTAAAATGTAAATTTATACATCATCTGAAAGCTGAATAAATAAGTTTTCCATTGATGTATGGGTTATTAGAACCAACATTTGGTCAAAATGCAACTATTTCAAAATCTTAAATCTGAGGGTGCAAAACATTCTAAATGCATATTACTAATCGAAAATTAGTAATAATTACAAAATGTCTTCATGAAACATGATCTTTACTTAATATCCTAATGATTTTTGGCATAAAAGAAAAAACAATAATTTTGACTCACACAGTGTATTGTTGGCTATTGCTACAAATATACCCGTGATACTGAAGACTGGTTTTGTGCTCCAGGGTCACATATATGTGCAGTTTTGTAAATCATTACTATAATTTAATTACTGTTTTTACCTTGAAAACTAAAGCAAGGGATAACTCTTAATTTTTCTGTAATTTAATTACAGTTACTTTTGATAAAATTGCATTAAATACTCTGTAGACTGATTCTATATAAAACACTAGTTGATTTAATATCAAAATGTAACAGCTAATGTTAAAATGGTTTTAATTTAATCTTCTCTTTTAAATGCTTTGGTTAGTTCAACAATGTATGCAGTTTTGTGTTATTTGTTGGATACATTAACAAAACAATGTAATGTCTTTCTTTGTTTTGGTAAAAATGGTCAGGGTTGACATGGGACAGTTGATTAGTAAATTAGTAGATAGTAATGTTTTTTTTTCTCTACGAGTAACTTACCCAACACTGTGTGATATATGTATAAATATTTATTACTATACATTGTTCATGTTTAAAAAAATGAAGCATGTTATGTGTCAACCACCTGTCTGTAACTGTGGTGATTATAGCTAGTTAAAGCAGGTTAAACAGACTGAATGCAAAACTGTAAAAAGGGAATTAGCTGAGATTGTGGTGACGTCTCATGGCATCTGTGTTCAGATCAGAATGGCAGTGTGGGATCTGTCCGTCACTGTAGAGGAACTGGGACCCGAGGCCCCGCCTCTCAAAATCAGTGTCACCTCAGATCTACATATTGGTGGAGTCATCCTCAAAGTGGTGGAAAAGTCACGTGAGTCGATGTCTGTGAATTTTAATATGATATGTTTTTGCATTGGGGCATCAGGATTGTTGATTGCAGACACGTCCACAAGTCTCGAGGCTCAGTCTCTCAAAGCAAGTCTCAGATCCATTTTGTAACAGTTTTCTACATGCTTATTTGTTATTTTTATTATTTGTCTACATACTACAAATTGTTTTTTTCCAGTCAAGTCTCAATATTTCCAAATTGTCCTATTTTAAAGGAGAAGTCCACTTCCAAAACAAACATTCACCCCCTTGTCATCCAAGATGTTTATGTCTTTCTTTCTTCAGTCATAAAGAAATTGTTTTTTTTTTTTTTTTTTTTTGAAAACATTTCAGGATTTTTCTCCATATAATGGACTGATGTGGTGCCCCGATTTTGAACTTCCAAAATGTAGTTTAAATGCGGCTTCAAACGATCACAAATGCGGTTGTAAATGATCCCAGCCGCGGAAGAAGGGTCTTATCTAGCGAAACGATCGGTTATTTTCATTAAAAAATTACAAATTAAATACTTTTTAATGTCAAACGCTCGTCTTGTCTTTCTCTCCCTGAACTCTGTGTATTCTGGCTCAAGACAGTTAGTGTATGTCGAAAAACTCAGATCGTATTTTCTCCCTCAACTTCAAAAATCATTTCAAAATCATCCTACATCACTGCAGAAGAACAGACACAGTGTTTGCAAAGTGAACATGCAAAGAAGATCAAACACCCTTAACAAAAAAGGTAAAACAGTGATACAGGACGATTTTGAAGTTGAGGGAGAACATGAGATGAGAGTTTTTCCACATACACTAACTGTCATGAACCAGAACAAAAACAGTCCAGGCAGAGTAAGACAAGACAATCGTTTGGCATTAAAAAGTACATAAATTGTATTATTTTTATGAAAATAATCGATCATTTCACTAGATAAGACCCTTCTTCCTCAGCTGGGATCATTTACAACTGCATTTGGGATCGTTTGAAGCTGCATTTAAACTGTATTTTGGAAGTTCAAACTCGGAAAATCAAAATCAAAAAACATAATTACTTTACGACTGAAGAAAGAAAGACATGAACATCTTGGATGACAAAGGGGGTGACTACATTATCTGTAAATTGTTGTTCTGGAAGTGGATTTCTCCTTTAAGTTTCCTATTTCATTTTCAGTGTCTCTTAGAGTGTAATTCTGTTTTCCAAAAAAGAATCCCATGTTGTTCCAAACTTCTGTGATTTTTATTTTATTTTATTTTATTATTTTTCTTCATATTTTCACAGTTCCCCATACAATGAAAGCATACAGTCAACTGGACAGGTCACCAAAAAGGACATAAAAGTATCTTAAAAGTAGTCCATATCATTAATGTGTTGAATTCTACATCTTCTACAGCAGCTTTATGTTTATTTCCCCTCCGTCATTCCCTAACTGAGTAATGTTTGCACGCATTTAAACATCACACACGGTGTCGTGTTTGACATCTTTATTTGTGTTCCACAGACGAAATAAAATCATATTGGTTTTGAACGAGACAAGACTGATGACAGGATTTTCCTCTCTTTTCCAGAAATAAAGAAGGACTGGTCCGATCACGCCCTGTGGTGGGAACAGAAGCAGCAGTGGTTACTGAAGCCGTCCTGGACGCTGGATAAGTGTGGGATCCACGCAGACGCCCGGCTCTGCCTCACGCCGCAGCACAAGCCCCTGCACCTCCTCCTGCCCAGCGGCATCACCCTCCGCATGAGAGTCTGCTTCTCCAGCTCCGTTTTCCGCACCGTCATGGGCATCTGCAAACTCCTGAGTGAGTGATGAGCTCAGATCAGCTGTAACTCATCAGCTTTTACCTTTCAGATCATCTATACAGAGACAGTCTGTTGCTGAAAGAAGGCATTCCTTTATGACCAGCACATGATCAGCGTCTGCAGTTAATGAAAGCCTTTCAGCTCTTCTAAACAACATGTGGCTTGATTTGACTATTACACATGACAGCTTTTGTGTTCTCTTCTTTAGACATTCGCCGTCCAGAGGAACTATCCCTACTGTGGCCAGTAGAAGAGAAGAAGAAAAAGAAAGATAAAGATGCTGAGAAAGAGGTGTACGACATCACACGCGCACCACTTCCTTCAGGTGAGCCTATACACGGATCAAAGTATGCTTACGCTATATTTATTTACTTACCACACACACAAGAAGGTCAGGTCAAGCTGCTCTCATACTGAAAATGTGATGTATGTTTAGACATTTGTTCATTTGTGCAAACGCAGGCACCATCCCGACGCTTGCCAACGGCATGCCTGCTTTCTTTGCTGAAGCGCCTGAAACTGAGGCTGCGTACAAGATGCTGGCGGTCAGTCAGCCCGTTCCAGCCCCAGAGACCATCGCCAAACTCTATCGCTCGACTAACATCACAGAGAAAGCACAGATTAACAGCAGGTAGGCTTCACTTTTCTCATTTCTTGTTGGGGCCTCATGATAAAAAGCTTTATTTTTCCACATCATCTATACTCCATGCCCCAAACACAGTTCATTGAGAGTATGATGGAAGAATCATTGAGAATATGCTGTTATGGTCATATGTGCTGTAATCTCTGCTCAGGTGGTTGGATTCGTCCCGTTCTCTTCTACAACAGGGAGTCAAAGAAAATGATAAACTCTTACTGCGATTCAAATACTACACCTTTCATAACATCACACCACAGGTAGGTACAGTATGACGAGTGCTGTCCATAGCATAAACACTTATTATACAAACTCATTTCTATAGAAAGCATAGACTTTCATTTCTAATGTGGATTTTGTCACTACCTCAAATATGACCTTAAATTTCGCAATGCATTTTTCATAAAATCTATTAAGAACCCTGTTACATACAGTACAGACAGTAAAATGAATTATCTAACTCTTTCTGTTTTTCTCCTATAAAAATCATCGGAATCACACAAATGCATTTTCCAGACTGACGCGGTGCGTCTGACGCAGCTGTATGAACAGGCAAGGTGGGCCATCCTGCTGGAGGAAATTGAGTGCACTGAGGAGGAGATGATGGTCTTCGCTGGCTTACAGGTATAGATGATAGAGAGCAGATATCAGCTCACCATACAAGTGAACAATGATCTGTCACTGTGATCACTGAGATTGTGAAATATGTTCTAACACAATTGGAGCTGAAGTAAAAGCTTATGTTTTTATGATCTCTGTGTGTGATCACATCAGTACCACATTGGGAAAGTGTCTCTGACCGAGCAGATTGTGGCATCTTGTCCAGCTATGGACGACCTGGATTCAGCTCTGCAGTGTCTGGAGGTGAAAATGGAAGGAGAGAGCAGTGCAGATGACATGCTGGTCAGTGTCATGACGTATACTACACCAAACCAATCACATACTGACATATTCTTATACCCATTGCTGGATTGTTCCAGTATATACCTCAACATTTTCTACTGGCTTCTTCTACAGAATCTTTATTTTAGTATTTTGAATATAGATATTAAAAAGCTTGATAGTTACTGAATAATAAATATGTTTCATTCTGGGATGCTCTGTTGGTTTTTTGTCCTCTATCTGTCCATAAGGCAAGTCTTGGTACCCTAAGTCTTGGGAAAGTCTTTACTATCACAAAGCTTTTGAACACTTTCTCCATTATTGGCTAGGAAATACAAATGCTGTTCACGAAACAAGCAGTGATACTATAGCAGGGTATGTTGTAATTTGAATAAGTTGTCACAGGGGGAACCCTGCTCCTGGAGAACTACCATCCTGTAGAGTTTAGCTCCAAACCTAACCAAACGCATCTGAACCAGCTAATCGAGGAGTTAAGGATAACTAGGAAAAAACAGGCAGATGTTGGAGCAGGACTGGAAAGGAAGGTAGCCCTCCATGAGCAGGGTTGGCTTCCGATACAATAAACAAAGCAAGTTCCCACTGAGAAAATTACCCCATTTAGCATGACAACATGCCCTGATATAGTATTATTGTGTGTGTTACACAAAGTATATTAGTATTTGCTAGGCAATTATGTGGGAAAGGTTCAAAAGCTTTGTGACAAATCTATGCAGTTCTGTGGGTCCCCAGGACCAGACTTGAGAACCAATGCTCTTATAAATGGGAGACTGGGAAGAGGAATGAAGTGGACTGCTTTGGGAAAGTGACCCATCATGGTGAGGACTACAGTATTGACACTGGGTGGAGGGAGACCGGTAACGACCTGGAGGCGAAATGGTATCAGGAGGGGGAACATGGGGCAGCAAAGTGCTGCAAATCAGCATCTGGATTACATTCTTAGAGCAAGGCCAATAAGAGAGAACAAAATCAAAACATTCAAAGAACAGAGCCCAGCAAGCCTACCTGGGTTGACCAGATATACTCCATAGCTGCCCCCTTAAGCTACTCTCCCGAATCCAAACAGACCACCAGCACCTCTTTCCAATATTATAGTTCTGCTCTGCAGAAGACAACCATGTGAATAATGATAAGCACATAGATGCAACTTGTTATCCTGAAGGGATATTTAGAAAAGGACCTCAGAACATTCAGAAGAAGAGCTGCTACCTGGTTGTAACTGCAGAAAAACTGTTGATAGAAGTTGGCAAAGTCCAGGAATTGTCAGCTTTGCAGAAAGGGTCAAGTAGTGCCCTCTACCTCAAGATAAAGGACTCCAAGAGCAGAACTGGTTGGAAATGGATTTACTTTTCTGCCTTAACATAAACCTGGTTCTCCAGCAGCCTCTGGACCATGCATCTGATGTGTTGGATGTGCACCTGGAGAAAGGGTGATACAAGATACCGATACAAGGTGTCAAAGGTCTGCTCTGGACAGATTGATAGATCATACAGGCCACTGGACAGACACAGACAAATGTGTCCATGAAATTGCCCTCTGCTCCTGAGTTGATGAGCAAAGGGCATTGACGAGTTCTGTTGTGGAATATCAAGGAGACTGGCAAGAGTGTACAAGGACTGGTAAATAGGAGGACAGTTCTGCTTACGAGGATTCACCTGATTACTGACAGGTGATGGCTTATACTAGACAGAAAGAGAAATATGACCTTGACCCCACAGTTACAGGCACAGACCTTTGGAAAGATGCCATTGTTTCTCCACAATAATAAGACCCAACCTACCAATCTGCATGGGCTCAGGCTAAGATGCCACCTCAGAAGGAAACAGACGGGAGATCAGAAGAATCAGTCCATAACCTGATGGAAGAACCCTGCACTCGGATGCGTAAATCCATGTGATTGTCCAGGTGGAAGGCAAGGCTGATTAGAGCATCACAGACCTACAGGAGAATACAGGCATAAATCTTGATGTCTTGATGCCCCTATAGACACTTAGCAAAGCATGCCAAGATTAATAGATGGGGAATGGTAAAAGCATGCAGATATACCCAAAAATTAAGCAGTCTGACAGTCAACGTAGCAGCAATACTGGGCATCAGATTCCCATACAGCTGCTTCCCACTCACAACCCATTCGTTGAGGAGAGAGATCACTTATGGAAAGGAGGAAAAATGGAAGAAAAGATGTGACATGACCAAGTATCATCACTAATATGCCACCTTGGACCTCTCCATAAGGTATGTCTGTGGCTGGAGAGGAAACACTGCTTCACAACCATAAACAGCAGTTAATCCAATGCATGTAGGAGGGACAAACAGTGGTGGCTCTTGGGAGCCCAAAATCCTCACTTGGGTCTACACTGGCCCGAGTGTGAAGTCAGGTTCTATGAGAGACAACCCAGAAGCAGAGAGATACTGAACAGAAACTTTATTGAGAGTCACTTGAAAACAAAATCAAGCAGCTGGCCACCGATTCCGTGAGTCGAGCTCCAGCTGGCTGGGCACAGGGATGAGTCGAGACGGGCCAAGATCAGAGCCAGGACCACAGACTAATCAAACAAAGTAATCAAGTGAGAGTCAGAAACAGAGTCATAAACAGGCAGAGATCCATACTGGGAAACAGTCCACCAGCGCAACCAAATCCAAGGGATGATCAGAGGATCACGACGGGCATGGAAGACCTCAGTCCTAGTCTTGCTTAGCCAGACCTTCAGACTGACAGCAGAAGGTCTGGACTCCATCACAGCTTTCATTGGACAAGAACCACTCAAGAGGCCATCTGACTACAGCAACCAAATCCAATCAGTTTGTTTGTTCAGTGTCATGTTTAGTGGTGTAAAATGTAAAGTTCATTACTGTGTCTCATTTGGAAGGCTTTGCCCTTCTAGAAGTTGCATTTGTCAGTCACCTGCATCACTGAAGATGTCTCATTTCAGAAAATTAACAATGATAAAACTTATTGTTATTCCATATGCAAAGTAAATTACAGTAATTTTATTTTTCTTTGCAATGTAGTGGTTACTTTTCAAATGAGACACAGCTGAGGTCTCTACAATAACAGACAATTGCTCAGACGGTAAATCATTCATTCCAAGACCTTAAGGTGGACATTTTTACAATTACACTAAAAGGCCTTTTACTTGCAATAAATCAGATGACAGAAGGTATGGAGCAGATTGAGTACAACATGTTTTTTTCATGCTGTTATCAGCAGTTTTGATCATGTTGATAATTGTAACAACAATTTAGAGGCCTTAAAAGTATCGTAATTTTGACTATCAAATATGATATCGCAGGCTTTATAAACCTTCACATACTACTGTAGCCATGTTTCAAAACATCACAAAAAACTGTTTTGGTGATAGTCTTAACATCTTAAGTGTCCACACAGGAAACGATGACGGCACCAGAACTACAAGACTACTTGAAAATATTCCGGTAAGACATAAATTCCCCTCCCACAACCTCTGTTTCATGTTATTAAATAAAAAATGCTTAACCCTTATGAAAGCTAATTAGTAAGTACTAATGACAGCATTGTATTGCAAGAAGTGCTATACAAATACACCTGGTTTCACTTTTTCTCAGGCCGAAGAGGCTGACACTGAAAGGATATAAACAATACTGGTTTACATTTAAGGACACGACCATCTCCTACTACAAGAGTAAAGAGGAGAGCAGTAAAGAGCCAATTCAACAGATGAACCTTAAAGGTGATCACACTCTCATGTAAGAAAACATCTATGTAAACATCACACAAACACAAAGACACACAACTTTTTCTTCAACACAGGTTGTGAGGTGGCTCCTGATGTGAGTGTTGCTGGGCAAAAGTTTTGCATCAGATTGCTGATCCCCGGACCAGAGGGCATGAATGAGGTCTACCTGCGTTGTGAGCATGTAAGTCAATGATTATCAATTGATATTATATATCACATAAAGGCATTCAGACTTGATGGGGGCATTTACACGACCACTTTCAACTAAAAAAGGGAAAAATTGTAATGCATTTAGGACATTTATTTACACAACAGTGGCATTTTGAACACCAGAAATTGCAAACTTTTGAACATGCATATCTTCAGACTAGAGCAATGTGTATGTGCACAGGTACAAGTGTTTCTTTACAAACTCATATTGCCAACTACTGGCCTGGCATGCATAATGCAGCATTTTTAGTTGCTCTAAATCTAGCTCTTAAATTTAAATCTTTATGTTAAATATTATACACGTTAAATATTATACATTTAAACCTCATCAATTGTAATTTCAAATATATATTCATTATAAAAACTGGATTTAAATGTAAAATCACTACATTTCTTAATCATATTATGACATTTTTTCTCAGTGATTTACTGTGGGTAAAAGTGTCTTATTCATGAATGATAAAACTGTTAGATTTTTCTGAAGTGCCAGGTGTGTTGATTAGTCATGTGTTTCACCTGTGTCTTGACCCTTGTCCCTTTTCTGGTGTTAACATCTTTGTGAACGTCTCGATATGCTATGTGTGTCTCCAGCCAGCCTTGGATTGTTTATTAAAGACTGTTGTTCATTATTATCCTTCACCTCCTCGTTCCTCACTCGCACAGTAGGCAATCCTGACAAGAAGGAGGCCTGTACAGTGAATAACACAGGTTCACCAACACTGGACAGTAGAGCATTGTGTCTGTGTTCTGTGTTCTAGGAGCAGCAGTACAGCCGATGGATGGCAGCATGTCGTTTGGCCTCAAAAGGCAAGACTTTAGCTGATAGCTCCTTCTCTAGCGAGGTGCAGAGTATCCAGTCATTCTTGGCCATGCAGAAAACCACACCGAGTAATAACACAGCTCAGACAGATGAAAGCATCAATACACACAGCCTCGTCTCTCCACGCTACCAGAAGAAGTACAAACCCAAGCAGGTACCACATTTGGAATACAAGTATCAGCTGGTTAACTACAGCATTATTCATCTTGGTAACACTAATCTACTAGGTATAAGAACCTTTGCAATTACATGTCAACTAGCAGTCATTAGAGTATTAGTAGACAATTTATGTAATATCTGCTAATGGTTTATTCTGATGGTCATTCTACTGACTACAAGTCAACTTATTCCACTAACGCAAACCTAACAGTCTACTAATACTCTAATGAGAGTTAATAGACATGCAGTTGCAAAGTTACTTATAGTTCATAGAATGTCCAAAGTGTCTAAATGTCTAATGCAGGGGTGCCCAAACCCGGTCTTGGAGGGCCGGTGTCCTGCAGAGTTTGGCTCCAACATGCCTCAACACACCTAGAGGTTTCTAGTATGCCTAGTAAGGTCTTAATTAGCTGGTTTAGGTGTGTTTAATTGGGGTTGGAGCTAAACTCTGCAGGACACCGGCCCTCCAGGACCGAGTTTGGGCACCCCTGGTCCAATGTCTAAAACTTTCTCTGTAATTGTCCAGCTGACGCCGAGGATCCTTGAGGCCTACCAGAACGTGGGTCAGCTCTCATTAACAGACGCCATTCAGAAGTTTCTTCAGATCTGGCAGGCTCTGCCTGACTTCGGCCTCTCTTATATTGTAGTCAGGTGAGTTTAGTCAAATGTGTCCATAGGCCAAGGCCTGTAGGGGTGTCAAGCACCTGTTTTTTATTTGTTTGTTGGGTTTTGTTTTGTTTTGAGGGAATGCCAGGGGCTTGTTCCATGATAGTGACTGAAGAAACTCAGGCTTACAGAATTAGTTCAAGTTGACAAAAACCAAACCAATCCGATCTGGCTTTATTGGTACCATGACACTGATCATCAGCTTTGTCAACTCAGGCTTTGATATCGAGTTCATCGAGCGCTCGAACATGAAAGTAATGTGGAATTCACCTTTCACAAGAGATTCACTGCCAAAGGTGAAAAGATTTACACCTTTACACAACAAGATGAAAGAGATAAAGAGAGACTCAAAAACCTAAGATCACATGTAGTCATATTTAAAGCTTTATCTATTGAATCTAAAACTTATTTATATTGCATATTATCTGTATATATTTATATTAATTTAAAATAAAACCTTTTGTAATGGATTAAGGGTATAAACATTATATAAATCATGTAAATTCATTTAATTCAGATCAAGAGAAACAGGTGGAGTGGCTTGTGTCAGACATGTGTCACTTTGCTCACAGCTGATTGGTTACATTTCAGTTTGAGATCTCTAAACCAGAACATAACCTTCTCTGGTTAGTTGTGGAGCATTAAAACCACTTTCATGGTACCTAAAACTCAGAGTTGGCGCACACTAAACTGAAACTTACCTGGCCAACTCAACCAGCTTCATGGTACAGGCCCAAGCTCTGGCACTTCTTCATGAGTCCTGGTAGTCCAGTGGTGTCATTTAATGCATGAGGTTCAGATTCTGATATTATATACACATATAATATGACATTTTTCATAATAAACCAAGGTAAACTGCAACTGAACTCAACAGCCAGTGATCGTCATGCATTTTCATATATGGAAAACAGTGGAATTGACTTTTTGTTCGTGTTTCATGGGAAAAGCCAACAATAAAATATATATATACCATAACAGCTAGTTACTGCAAAGTTAAACTGTCTCTGCGTTTGACAGTACATTCTGTGAATCAGAGACTCTGTCGTTCCTTTAGAGAAATGACACAGACTCCTCAGTTCAGCTGATCTGCAAAAGTCATTCTCATAAAAGCCTGACGTTTAAATAAACATTTTGCTAAAGAATCATGTGTTAAAACACTAGAGCACATAAGGGTGCAAAGTAAAGGAAATCACCCCAACCTGCAGCAACTAATGCGATAATGCACAGAGAACAAGTGAAATAGACAAGGGTCTGACACACTGATGATAACAATGGGCTTCCATGACAACAAACGAACAGCAGGAGAAACCAAGGCGACACAGGAAACAGGAACTAAACAAATGAAACAAGTTGTGCCAAATGACGCACTATATACTGTCTGATTAAGATAGTTATCTACTTAACCATGTAGTGAATGAACCTTAAAGGGTTATTTCGTCATTCATCATTGGAGTCTGATAGATGAGTGCATTGAAGTCTCCAACATACCACACTAAAGTGCATCATCTGGGTTTTGAACTGAAAAATGTGAACTGCAAATTCAGGATAACATAATAACATTAAAAATAATCAAAGAAAAATAATGACAGATTTTAAATGATTTCAGAAAAAACACACGTTATTTCTGTGCACATAACCGCAGGTTTAAGGGCTGCCGCAAGGACGAGGTGCTCGGCATCGCCAACAATCGTTTGATCCGCATTGACCTGAGCGTCGGCGATGTTGTGAAAACCTGGAGATACAACACCATGAGGCAATGGAACGTCAACTGGGACATCAAACAGGTCATCTGACTTTATATATTTCTATGCCAATGAGATTTGTCAGGTTTTTCAAGTTCTCACGTTGATGTAAAAATCACCGCGTGAGAGAATAAATTCCTCTCGTATCTGTTCCAGGTTGCAATTGAGTTCGATGGCAATGTGAACATCGCCTTCAGCTGCGTGACAGCAGACTGTAAGATCGTCCACGAGTACATCGGTGGATACATCTTCATGTCGACGCGCAGTCGGGAGCAGAGCAACGTCCTGAACGAGGAGCTGTTTCACAAACTGACAGGCGGCCATGAAGCTCTATGAGAAAAGAAACCATCTGTGCATTTATGGACTGAAGAGAATAAGATCTGCCAAGAAATGTTCATTCATAAAATAGAAAGCATACACATACAGATATGGCCATTCAGGAGTACTTACCCTTGAAAAACACTATTGTGTCTTGACAGGTTTGTGAGACCTGAGGTGTTTCATTTCACTGCCTTTGTTTTATTTGGCTTTGATTGTTCTTATGCTAGGATATTTTCAGTGTTACTCTTAACACCGTATCTTGTAGTTATTAAATTTCACGGTCAAACCTTGTCAGCCTTTTGCTTTAATTCATAAGCATCTTACTGTTATTGTTGACTCTTTATTGGTTTTAAGTGTAAGTTAGAGTTCGAGGTCTTGCTGTATTAATACAGTATGAAAATCCATTGAGTTGCCAGGCAAGGTTTCAGTGTTTGACTTGCAGCTCAAGCATTAAAAACGATACCGTGTGACATCACTTGGTGCAGGAAACCACAGTGCAAGTTTCGCAAGCATTGCGTATAGCAGACTATGAAAAAGAGCATCCTGTGCACTAAAATGAATTCTGCAGAAGAATTAAATTGCAGTTATAAATAGCAAAGTCGCTTTTCCATGGACACCTACTCAGAAGTTTTTGTTTTTTTAAAACGTGAGACTCATTACAGTTCTAGTACATCTCCTAAAAATGTGACGCATAGCTTTATTTTCCTGCCTCCTGTTAATAATATCAGACCATTATATAGAGTATATCTACCCAGCAACCTGTCAGGAAGAACCTTCTCTGTTTCTTTCTTTTTTCCCCCTTTTTGTTTAATAAGCCATACAGATCTTTAAACAATGTCTTTCATGCTTGTTCAAGGAACCATGAACAATTATTGCACTTGCACCAGTGGAAGAGTCCTTAACACACTTACAGTTTACAGGTGGTAAGCAATTAATGTTGCAATTACAATAATTTAGGACATTAAAGAGAAATTTCTACCGATTTATGTTCAATATACACTGGCAAAAAGTTGGCATTTGGAAATAAATAAGCAAATACTTAAAGGAGAAGTCCACTTCCAGAACAACAATAATAATGGACTGATATGGTGCCCCGAGTTTGAACTTCCAAAATACAGTTTAAATGCGGCTTCAAACAATAACAAATGAGAAAGAAGGGTCTTATCTAACAAAACAATGGGTTATTTTCATTTAAAAAAAAAAAAACATTTAAATACTTTTTAATCTCAAATGCTCGTCTTGTCTTACTCTCCCTGGACTCTGTATCCTGGCTCATGACAGTTAGGGTATGTCAACAAACTCTCATTTCATTTTCTCCTCCAACTTCAAAATTGTCCTACATCGCTTTTTTCCCTTTTTTGTAAAGTTTGACCTTCTTTACATGTTCACTTTGTAAACACTAGGTCGGCACTTCTGTACTTTCCTAATGAAAGTCTTTAGGATGTGCTGGAATCGACTTTACAAAGCAGTTCATGTCTCCCATTGTGAAAACAAGATCTCAGCCAACAATTATTGCAGCTCTTGATGGAAAAAACAATGACTACATTTACATGGACATCAGTAATCTAATTATTTATCTTGTTCTGAATAAGACAATATTATGATTAAGGTGTTTACATGAGTTGATTTTAGAATATTCTTTTCATGTTATAGTACATAAACCGATTAATGGCACACGTCATTACGTCCCCACGCGACACCATCTGACTTTCCCTCTAGAATGTGACCACCGTGGACTGTTTAGGTATAAAGGTGTGTCTTTTGAAAAGGCTCCATCCCAGTGGCAGCTTTGTTAAGCTCCATTAAAAAAGATTATTTTCTGAGTGTTCTACTATTTTGGAGAGTGGGATCAAAATGACAATTTTCAGTGATATGGAAATCTCAGTGTTTGCAAACATTTTCAGTGCCCAAAAACAGCAGCTGATACAAATGATGTTGAAGAGCAAATGATGTTGAAACTAGTATTTATTTTCCAAAGTTTTGGTGTCCACTACTCAAGATGTATTCACATAAAACAACAATGTACATTTTTGAAAGTCCAAAAATACACTGTTATTAAGAAAAAGGAAAACATGGCTATTTAACTGGTGTGATCATTTTATTTCAGTTTTGTATTTCAGCTGTGTATATCTACAAATCTCTGCAAGGCATAATTTATGTTTTGAATGTCATCTTTCTCAAACTGATACTGTTTACCAGCGGTGGTTAACAAAACACAGGAGGAGAGACACAGAATGTGGCTGATTGGTCCTCATCAGCACTGTCAGGTATTGAGTAAGGAGCTGTGAGGAGAACACAAAAATTAACAATCAAACAAATATCAAATAAAAACTATTCTAAGTGGGAAAAACACTGGAGCAAGACAAGGCAAGATGGGGCTAGACACAGCAGAGCGGGGAAGATGGAGAGCGACAGGACACGGGCAGGATCAAGCCATGTCAGATAGATCGTATTTATGAGCTAAACACATGAACGCTACCACAAAGATGCATCATCTGTGTTGACTAAAAATTTATTAAAATGACTGAAATTTTGCATGTAAAAAATACCACTGTATTGTGCAATTATGGTACAAAACCTCCATGACCCAAAAAAGCAAAACACACATCATATTCATCACGTTTTAGGAGTAAAAAAAAAAAACTTACTGAATTTTATATAGAAATGGTTTGTCACCATCTTGCTCTGACTGAAATGACTTAAACACATTTGACATCATCATTACAAATTCACAAATTGTAAATACGATCTACCCAGCATAAATGCACTAAAAGAGCACAAGGAGAATAAACAGGGAAGGAAATTGGAAGGATAAAGAGGGAGAGCAGGTGGGGCAAATAACGAGAAGGGCAGGGTTAAGACAGTAGACAGGCGCACATAGAAACAAACACAAGTCATGCATTCACCCTCACAAATAGTATGCACCATTATACACAACAACATAGGGACTACCAGTCAATGAAAACACACCAAACTAAGAATAAACCCAACTGAAGTGACGACAAACACATTCTGGCCAAGTATCTGCCACTTGGGTCAATAAAGACACAAGAGCATCCTTCCTCTCATCTACTCACTTCACTATGATGACAATATGTTACTTCTGATTGTAGACTGTAAAAAAAACACAACTTGAAGTTGAATTAACTCAAATATCTGAGTTGTTACTTAGCACAACTTAACATTTCAAGTTGACTAAACTTTTTTAAGTTGAGTGAACTTAAAATTTTAAGGCAGTCACGTAACAAATTATTTGAAGTTGAATCAACAAATTGTCTTTTACAGTGACACTGCAGCAGTGCATTGTCCAGGAATATACCGCTTCATGTTGGGCAGATCTTCAGAAGCCTGGACTAAAGCGCTGTTGCTGTCAGCAGAAAACCAAAGCATGCAAATCTCACCTTGTGCATCTGGTCAAAAACAATGGTGGCTTCTTACTCTTCTTCCCTCTCCTTAGGTTCTTGAGCCTCTATTGTTTCCGCTCCCTGCATGGGCCATGGAAACATACAATTGTGATGTCTCTGGTATGATTTTCCGTCCACCGGAACAACTGGGGAAGAATGAGAATATGGTTTGCGACACTAGCCTGCAGACTGCCCTTTGTCACCAAGTGTTCCTATACAATCGCAGAATAATCTGCCATTGTGGCAATAAAATGCCATTCTGGAGCTGAATGTCTGAAGTCTGCTCCGCGGTGCAGGAGGTTCTCAACATTTTTGAGATTTTTAAACTGACTTGCTGCCTTTGTGATGCCAAGTGCACATTCTTGAGATGACTTAAAACGAAGAAAAAAAACAGTATTTCTCAACATATTCATATATGATGTACATACATGCACAAATAGGTGTATCAAAGCAAGTGTTTCAAAACATCATCACTGGGACAGCAGATCTGAAACTAAACTTCCCTGATGTTCACCGAGTGTACAGCAGCTGAATCATGTTTTGTGTAGTGACTGGAGATGCAGAAACTCTTGCATCATCCTTCAGATGGTTCACTGCACAGGGATGAATTGTTGCTTGAGTGTTTTCACAGTAATGTTCCTCAACTGCATCCTGAGTAATGAATGATTCATTTTCAGCAAAGTGAAACAGCACTGTTGTGCTGTCTGTTGTTAGAGATACCTTACATAATGAGAGGAAACCGCTTGTGACTTGGCTATGCAGTGGGGTGTTGTCAAGTTTCTCCACTTGCCTTGTGAGTTCCTCTACAAGCTTTCCATCCATGTTATTAGTGTGCACTTTCTCAGAGTGGGTCCACTGCTTGAAGCTGACTGCATCCTCATCAGACACGTCCATTGGTCATCTCATAATCACTACTGCCTGGACATTCACTACATCTGTGTTTGCTGTAGATGTCGCGTATGGTAGCCGTTCGTCGGGGTGTTTCATATTTTGATGAATCTCACACACACATATTAATCCGTGTGTTCCTCTTGCTTCAACCATTACACACTATCGGGACGCAGCTCACAAGACTCGGAAATAACAACTTTGCAACTATCTTTGAACTGAGTATAAAAAACTCTTCTCTAATTTTGTGTCTTTTTGCCACTCCCATCTTTCACAAAATTAAACTCCTTTTGTCCAGTTCACATCCTTGAATACTCAACATTGTCATTAAAGACAAAGACCTTGTTAACAGGTTCCTGACTCAGCTTCTTGCCCTTTTTCATGTCAACCTCGGCTAATACTGTACGTCAGCACTTCTTGGCTTCTTCATCAAGTTGAGACACTGAATTCTGCTGCTGATCTCTTGATGTTCCAACTTGATAGGGCTGATCTCAGAAAATCTGACATTTCCTCTGCAGGATGTCTGAAAGCATCATCTTACCAAAACGTACAGTTTTTCACACACTTGCTTCTTTCCCTTACAGGAGAGCTGGAGAAATGTTTAAGCTTACGGCTACCCTCTATCCTCTTTCTTTTTACATTTTTTTTCCCTCGAGAGGTGAAAATCCTTCATTAGTGTGGATAATATTGAGAGTGTTCTGTGAAACAGTGATTCTGTCCCTGTGGAGGGTTGTTGGTCCAGAGTGTTTTGTCTCTGGAGTGGAGAAATGAGTACTTGCCAAGAAATACTTTTTCATGATGCGAACAAGGACGCTGTAGACTCAGGTTCTGTGAACGAAGCCCTTCAGAGAAACAGCTCATAATCAGCTTCAGGAAGATCAGAAACTTTATTAAGTCCACATTTTCTGGTAAAACATTTGCTGGGGCACTCATCGTCTTTACCCATATATGTTAAAACAAGAGGAAATTCTTATAATGACAACTATTAATACTAATAAAATCATTATAAGTAAATAATTAAATGCAATTACATTTTTAATTGAAAAATCTAATCTTTTTAAACATTGTAATTATTTTAAACAATGTCACAAGAGTGATACAATTGTAGAAGTGTTTAGCAGATATAATTAAATGTTTGTTTTTAAAAATATGATTAAAAAAAAGCCATGGGACCCTCTTTACCAACTTTAAAAAAGAATATGAAAAGTGCTTTTTGCCAATTTAGATTTTTTTTTTCTTCCTAAAGACTAAACGATTTTACTAACCTAACAATCTCAGTGTCAAAATAACATAAAGCTACATCAGTTCATTCACTGTTCATCATTCAGATTCCGTTATTAGAGTTTACCGTTCACAGTATAATTGATTAGTTTTGTTTAGGCTACTTAAATATAATATTTCCAACTTGAATGCTTGACATGTAATTATAATGAATGCGACTCTGGAGCCGCATTACAGATACAGACCTGTTACTACTGATGACAGCAATTCTGGGATGAGTTTCGAAGAAATGGAACAATGCAGGATGGAATCAAATCATCAACAATTATATTCAAATACGGTAAACTGTGTCTGAAGATCTGGCGCAGTGTTTACTATACAGTGCTGTTTGTATCACGTGATACGTACTACTTTTTACCGCGGTGGTTATGATGGACCAATCACAGTCGTTTGTGATCACTGCATTTAAAAACTTTTTGTGAAGATTAAAAGGTTTTTATTATTATTATTATTTTATTATTTTTATGTCTTTTTGTCATTTTAAACGTTAATTTAATACGTTAAATGATGATACCTTTTAGCATACAGATGTCTCGAGTAAACACGTCGTTAGATTTGAATGCAGCTCAGCGGATCAAGTAGGGATCGGGCTTTGAGCGCCGTCCAGCGCCCCCTGCTGCAACAAGCCCGCGTTCTCTCTTTACCCACAATTCTGTGCGCTGGAGGCGTTCTGTGATCAAGATGGCGGACTCCTCGGTAAGCACCTCGCAGTGTGTGTGTATTAGTGTAGTCTGAATGATGTTTTAAAACGCATTCGTTCTGTTGACATTGGTCGCTGTGGTTTATGAAGGCATTGTCTCCCCATAGGTTGAGATCATCGAAGGCTGCCGGCTTCCTGTGCTGCGAAAAAACCAAGAAAATGAAGATGAGTGGCGTAAGTATGAGCCGCGGAGCTCCGTGTCGAATGTAAACAAAAGACTCGCGGCTGCACTCACTGATCATGACACTCGGTCACTCAAGTGTCAATTAAAATCGTTCTGCCTGTTCATTTAATGAGGGACTGTTTTCTCACCTTAATCGTTTTCGGACGTGAATCGCTCGTTATAGTACATGTGGCGGTACAGTGACGGCATTAGGTGATGCTGTACTGTATGTGAGCTGAATGAAGATTATATGGATGCACCGCTGTATGATTTATGCGTCCCAAGATGCTTCAGTTACAGTAGAGCTTACATGGTGCACATCCAAAATACTATACTCCATTTAATTATTAGTGGCAAAGGTGATTTTTGTGCTCTTCTCATAATGTTCACACATGGCATAGCTAATAATGCATTTTAATTCCTCATTAAGTTAAGAATATAAGTTATACTGACTTTCAGCTGTCTGAATGTTCATTTGTCCTTTTATTCTATCAAAGCGTTGGCTGAAATTCTCAGTGTCAAAGACATTCCTGGGAGAAAGCTTTATTATGTCCACTATATTGACTGTGAGTATGAACCATTTGCCTTTACACATCTTTTACGTATCACAAATACAATATGAGTTTTGGAGTTAATGGAATTCAAATTTATTTACCTAATCTATTTTATTTTTTTGTGAAGTCAATAAGCGGCTGGATGAATGGGTGACTCCAGACCGCCTGGACTTGAAGAAGCTCCAGTTTCCCAAAAAGGAGGCGAAGACCCCGACGAAGAACGGCCTGCCGGGGTCCCGTCCCAGCTCCCCAGAGAGAGATGTGGTAAGAATGTCTTTTCCTGCTTATTTCAAATCTGCCTGCAGCGCTTGGTTTTCTTTAATTATGTGTTACGCACCCCCACCCCAGTGGTTGACCTTCATTTTGAAACGTTGTGTCACAAAGAGTTGTTTGTGTGCCATGTAAACCTTTACCAATCTCTCTGCCTTTCTGTTCAAATTCAGAGGAAGAGTCTAGATCTCAACGTTCAGTCTGCTTCAGCTCCTTCAAGAGGCAAAACCCTCCCCACACCGGTACAGACAAACCCGCCCATTGTCCACGAATAAAAGGCAATCTGTCCAGAAAGAGCTTTCACTCAATGGGCTAAATTCACTTTAAAAAAATATATTAAAAATCTTACATCACACTTTGCAACAAGTGTGAGGGGTGCAATTTTTGCCTCGTCTCAATTTACGTTGCCGTTTGGCGAGCAGCTTGAACATTTATGTGATGGTAATGTTAGTATTGTTATAGGATTAGTTCACCAAGAAATGAGAATTGTCATCAGTTCTCACCTCATGCTGTTCCAAACCTTCAGTCGTTTTCAAAATGTTGTCTTGTGTTTTCTTCAATAAATGTTCTACAGAAGAAGGTTTGAAACAACATGAGTCTAAAAGATGAGAGTTTTCATTCTGTCCTAATAATAAGTTATTATTCTAAACAGCTGCCAAACTATACACAGCACTGTATGTAAAATACATTCATAGTATCTGTTTCAGTTCATAGTATTTGTTGCAGATGTTTTTTTTTTTTTTCCAAAACTGAAGCAAATCTATTCAGTGTTTTTTTTCCAATATGCATGTTTACTACTAGTGAAATGTTTGGAATGATTAATGTTTTTGAGAGTAGTAGTATTGTGAAACGTAATTACAATTTGTAATAACCATTCCTTCTCAAATTTATTGGATGTGGAAGCTGAATTTTTAGCATCATTACACATCACACATTTATTGCATCCTTGCTGAATAAAAGTCTTCCCCAAACACTTTTCAGCATTGATGCTAATAAGAAATATTTCTTGTCCAGCAAATCCGCAAACTATTAGATTGATTTCTGAAAGATCACGTCACCCTGATGGCTGCTGAAACATCAGTTTTGGCATCACAGGAGTTATTTGCATTTTGCATTTTAATATTATAAGAGACGTCTTTCAAAAATGGCAAATCCAAATTTTTGACTGGTAGTGAATATGAAAGCATTTTCCATATTTTTCATAACATTATATATTCTCATCTCTCATTCCAAACAAACTCATTATCTCCATTTTATAATGTGAGGTAAGTGGCTGGAGTTCACTCTTTTTATTATCCGTATTAATCATCAGCTGATAGTGGTGATTATTGTTATTAATTAGAGTTGGGGTTAGGGATTTGAACAAACCCCATAGACTGAAGGAGAGACCCAAGCCACATCTAGGGACCAAAAAATGAAGTAGATTTGTTGTGGGAATTTTTGATATGGGCCACTAAGAAACACAACAATCTAGCAACATGCTAAAACCCACTCATCACACCTTAGAATAACACATAGGAACAGCCTACCAACCACCTACAACACCCTAGCGTAGTAATTATGATTTTTTTTTTTTTGTTGAATGTTGAATGTTCATTTCCTATGCTGATGAAAAAGTTATCCGTCTTTCTGATTGCTCTTTCAGAAGAGAAAAGCAGAGTCTGTGTCTTTGGCCACACAAGTGACCGCAGCCACTCCAGTGCCTTCGCTTCCAAGTTCTGCAGAGGCAAGTCAGGCGTCGGTCTTTCCAGCCATGAGGGACTCCACCTTCAGCATTAAATCCAGAGAAGAACATGAGCAGCTCACCTCTCTCACCACAGTAAAAAAAAACACAAACAAATCCTCTCAGATGATTGAAGCTCTGCTGGTTAAATCTGTCACATAAATGTGTCACTGCCATTTATTGATCAGAACATAAAGGATGTGTTAAGAGCTTTTTTATTTTTTTTTAATGTTACTTGAAAAATAAATACTGATTTAATTTTTTTTTTTTTTTTTACCCTTTGCTTTTTCTTCTGGAAGAATGGCACAACACGTCGTCTTATTCCTTCTCAGCCAGGGAGAAAACGGAAAAATTGTGGAGGGACGGACGAGGTAGGGCCCGCAGCTCGATTTACAGGTGTTTTCTTAGTAAACATTATGCACCTTTTTTTTTTTTTTTTTTAAATCTAAAATGATAAAATCCCAAGTTTTGATTAACACTCAAACATTTGTAATTAATTTCTACAATCAAACCTTACACATTTCTTTGTTCTTTTTTGCCTAGAAGTAGCTGGCATAGGGTTAGCACATCCTGTCCAGATTGATTGATTAAAAAAATGATTTAAAAAAAATTAAAAGTGAGCTTTTTTGCTTTGCATAAAAAAAACATTTTTAGACTTTTGAATAAAATTAAAAATTGAGTCCGCAAGTCACATTGTCCCCTAATCACCAAACCTTTAAGATGTTTTCTATTCCCTAATCATAATTTGCAGATTTTTTTTTTTTTTCGTTTGTTTTGTTTTCTCTCTCACCTGTTTTCCTCCACTCTGAAGTAAAATGTCCCAAAGCTTTGCATCCACTTGTGTTTTTCTGTTAGATGGTAAAGGTGTTCCAGAATAACAACCCTCGCTGCTCCACCATCTATTTGCCGCCAGGAGAGGTCCGGCTCCTTTACTTCCCATTGCCTTTATTGTGTGTGTCTGTTACAGTGGAGGCGTAGGACTTCTAGACAAACGTGTGCAGCTCAAACTATAGACATCTAGCTAAAAAGCCATTGAATCTTTAAATACAAGAATCGGTTTTTGCTTAGGCTAATGTAGTATTTTATTCTCTAGTTCTCTTGTTAGCTCATTGGGTAATAATAAAAGATGAGGGAAATTCCTGGTATTTACTGGAATGAATACAAGAGTGTAATCGCTCTCCCTAACCATATAATCAAGATCAGAGATTTGTTTTAAATGCAAAGGATGTCCACTGTTTTCATTTGCTGCTGTTAGACGGCGTCCCAGCATCTTTCTAATTCTGTTCTCCCCTCTCAGGATTCCCAGGACAGTTCTGACGGCATCCCGTCCGCCCCTCGCATGACCGGCAGTTTGGTGTCGGACCGCAGTCACGACGACATCGTCACGCGAATGAAGAACATCGACTGCATTGAGCTGGGCCGGCACAGGCTAAAGCCGTGGTACTTCTCTCCGTACCCGCAGGAGCTCACCACGCTCCCCATCCTCTACCTGTGTGAATTCTGTCTCAAGTACCTCAAGAGCCTCAAGTGTCTACAGAGGCACCTGGTAAGAGCTGGATTGAATAGTCAACATGCTGACGGCATCGTATATGAGTTCTGTCTCAGTGAAACTGCACGCGACAAACACAGTTTTATTTCCTTATTTGTTTTTGAGGCACACAGACAGATTTTGTTATAGGTCTAATATTAAATTCAGTGTAAAGAGCTTTCCAGTGAGTAAAACAAAAAAGATTATGTACATTTGTATTTATATTATACTAATATATATTTTTAAGGTTAGTTATTTTAAAATTATATGTGCACACATGGAACCAGTTTGTTTTTGCCTATTTTTATTTGCCTGCATTTATTTTTTTCTGTTTCAAGCGTCTGACCCAGAAACATTTACATGAGAAACTTGAGTCTTGTCGTGTACATTTGCACAGATAAATGTCACCTGTCTATAACATTTACAGACAAAATGCAACCTTCGACACCCGCCAGGAAATGAGATCTATCGTAAAGGAACTATATCCTTTTTTGAAATTGATGGCCGGAAAAACAAGGTGGGTAACCTTTACTTGATTCATGTTTAGAACTGAGTGATCAGACAGAAGCTGTTCAACACTTCATTTACTGGTAGTGTGGTCAAACTGAACATGGTGAATTTAAATTGGGTTTTGAGGCACATGTTTGTAGAAAAACATTTGACCTTTTTTGTCTCCTGTTCTCCCACCGTACAGACATATTCCCAAAATTTGTGTTTATTGGCCAAATGCTTCCTGGACCACAAGACCCTGTACTATGACACAGATCCATTCCTCTTCTATGTTATGACAGAGTACGACTCAAAGGGTTTCCATATAGTCGGCTACTTCTCCAAGGTAAACTACAGACCCCCTCGCATTAGTGCAGGAACCTCCAGCTTTATGCTTTCCTTGTCAAACTACAGTGACTGTTAAACCTTGTTTTTATTGGACTGCACTGTTTTTAATCTAAATAGACAAGAGTTTTATTCAGAGATCTGTTAAAGGAGAAGTTCACTTCCAGAACAAAAATGTACAGATAATGTACTCGCCTCCTTGCCATCCAACATGTTCATGTCTTTTTTTCTTCAGTTGTAAAGAATTTTATTTTAAAGAAACATTTCAGGATTTTTCTCCATATAATGGACTGATATGGTGCCCCGAGTTTGAACTTCCAAAATGTAGTTTAAATGCGGCTTCAAACGATTCCAGTCGAGGAAGAAGGGTTTTATCCAGTCTTGTCTTACTCTGCCTGAACTGTTTTTGTTCTGGTTCATGTCAGTTAGTGTATGTTGAAAAACTCCCATCTCATGTTCTCCCTCAACTTCAAAATCGTCCTGTATCACTGTTTTACCTTTTTTGTTAAGGGTGTTTGATCTTCTTTGCATGTTCACTTTATAAAGACTGTGTCTGTACTTCTGCAGTGATGTAGGATGATTTTGAAATGATTTTTGAAGTTGAGGGAGAAAATACGATTGGAGTTTTTCGACATACACTAACTGTCTTGAGCCAGAATACACAGAGTTCAGGGAGAGAAAGACAAGACGAGAGTTTGTCAATAAAAAAGTATTTTAATTGTATTATTTTTATGAAAATAACCAATCATTTTGCTAGATAAGACCCTTCTTCCTCGGCTGGGATCGTTTACAACTGCATTTGTGATTGTTTGAAGCTGCATTTAAACTGTATTTTGGAAGTTCAAAATCATAAAGTCCATTATATGGAGAAAAATCTTGAAATATTTTCCTCAAAAACCATAATTCCTTTACAACTGAGGAAAGAAAGACATGAACATCTTGGATGACAAGGGGGTGAGTACATTATCTGTACATTTTTGTTCTGGAAGTAAACTTCTGGTTTAACTGATGTATTTAAAAAAAATGCATTCATTTTTTTTTTTTTCATAGTACCTTAAATGTAATAATAACCTTTAATGTCTTCTGTATCATCTTGTTAATTGTATAACTTAATTTACTCTGCTTTTGCTGTGACGATAGCCTTGCTGCTGACATGGAATAAATAAATTAATAAGTAAAGCTTTAGTGTAGTGATATTCAAACAGTTTTATGTTTTGGCTAGTCCCCTTTTCTTGTATGGTAGCATTGAATTTTTATGGTGTGTGCTTTGCTTCTATTACAGGAAAAGGAATCAACAGAAGACTATAACGTGGCCTGCATTCTGACTTTACCACCTTACCAGAGAAGAGGCTACGGCAAACTACTAATTGAGTTCAGTGAGTAATTGTATGATTATTTAGGTCTTTTTCTTCTGAGGCACATTGAATGATTTGAAATCATTTCATTAATGTATTATTTTTACAGTGCGTTCAGAATGATTGCTTGCCGTCTCAGAATAACCAGTGGGTTGTATAAGTTAAACTTTTTCAAATGATAAAAGCTGAATGTTTGGTTTTTGTTCACATTTGTAAGGTTATGAGCTCTCGAAAGTGGAAGGAAAGACAGGGACTCCTGAGAAGCCTCTGTCTGATCTGGGTCTGCTCTCCTACCGCTCATACTGGTCTCAGACGATTCTGGAGATCCTCATGAACCTCAAATCAGAGAATGGAGAACGGCCACAGATCACCATCAAGTAGGTGTCAACATCTTTCTTTAGATTAACCACATTATCAGTTTTATTGACAAACATCTGAACCATAAAGCGTATTTGAGTGAATCGTACCTTTTTCTTTTTTTTTCCTTTTACCTGTAGCATCAAAAATGGTTTTGGATACATGTGTATTTTAAGACATTGTACCCAACTTAGAAATTGCAGTGTTGTGACAACACTAGTACATCTCAACCCCAATTTTGAGTACTGAAAGGTAAAAAATGAATTTTGTCAAGGACATATTAAATTGTAAGCATACATCATGGTAAGATTTGTTGTACTGCCTTTAGTTTGTGCAGATTTTATTAAAATTGTCTACAACTGATGATTCCTATGATTATTACAGTAATGAGAATCTAATGATAAACTTTTGTTTTTATTCTCATAAAGAACGCTGCAATGATGATCACAGCCCTCTTTATGCAAAATCTAGTTTTCTTGTGATTTTGGAGGTCAGATACGACCCAAAGTTTCTTCCTGAGATTTACCCATTTCCATTTTTGTTCATTGGTTTTAATGAAGCTTGTTTTGTTTTTTAATATTATATCAATTGTGGATTCTCTCAGTGAAATCAGTGAGATCACCAGTGTCAAGAAAGAGGATGTGATATCAACTCTTCAGTACCTCAACCTCATCAATTATTATAAGGTAAATGATCCTTACGATGCTTGTTTTCAGACTTCCCAGACTCCTGTGGCTCCTTAAAACATCTTCAATTCAGCTGTATCACATGTAAGGTCATAAAAAAGTCTTCAAAGTACTTAATGCATATTTAATTATGATTTCAAGAGGTCTTAAATTTGGGGATAAAAAAAGAGGTATCATGATATGGCTTCATAAAGCTGTGTTTTTAATGAATGAATGTGAGCTCTGCACCTTTCAGTGTCAAAATATGGTGCTGTTTCTTGTTCTACAGGCTCCAGTTTCAGCAGTTTGCAGTAGTGCACATTTATGCTAAGCAACTCTGACATTGACGTTGAAACATGAAAACAGCGAGGAGTTTTGTTTGTGTGGTGATATGAATTGAAACGGACTGTCTAACACCTCAAATAGTGCTTAAATACCATATTTTCACGCAGCATACATGTAGTGTTGTCAATGCTAACTGGTGGATTGACAAGATGCTGGTGTGCCTTTTAAAAATCGAACAGTTAGAATAATAAGGTATAGACATAATGTGTTTTAAATGAATATACTTGTTTATAATCTTGATCTCAAAATGGTTTAAAGGCTGAAATGCGAGGTTTATCATTTTGTAAAACATTTTGTTTTTATCAACCTATATTTGAACTGGAGCCCTGTTATTAATTTTATTTGTGCAGAAACGTATTGTTAAACTCAACAGATCATTGCATTTGGTGGTTGATTATTTATTTGATTGTTATTTTACATTTTTGCTTTAACTTGTTTTTTTTTTCGTCTCTCTGCAGGGTCAGTATATCCTCACCTTATCAGAGGACATAGTGGACGGTCATGAGCGGGCCATGCAGAAGCGGCACCTCCGTATCGACCCCAAATGTTTGCATTTCACTCCTAAAGACTGGAGCAAGAGGGGCAAGTGGTGAACACCGTAAGAGGACCGACCGCTGGCGCCCAGCTAACACGCCACGTCCCGCTCACAAACGGACTCGACCGGAGCATGAGCCTGTCAAAGAGGACTAAAACAGTGTCATGTTGTTAAAGACTCCACAGTCCACATCTGCATGTTATGTGACTTAATCGTGAAATTCATGTCAGTCTGTTACTCGCCTGTATGTGAGAATGAAGGAATGTCTATATCAATGCAAACGTCTGTCCCACCATTTCACTACATCCCCTAATTATGTTTACAGTCAGTGCCATGTTTTTTTACTTTGACCAAAAACAGCAGAATTCTACACACGATTATCAGCCACTGTCCTGTTGATTTTTTTTTTAGTGCGGGACAGACATTATTGGCGACAGGCTATGTATAATTTGGTGCATATAGCTCTTTATTATATATAGACCACTATAGATTGGCACAGTGACTAAAAGCAGACATTGTTTCTCATTTGTATTATACATTTGATGTACAGCATTCTTTGTAAATGCACTTTTACCTCCAGATTTCCATGTGATTTTCAGTAACATCTGTTAATGGTGGATACGCCCACTGGTGACCCACAGTAACGCTGATGGATGTTGTTCCATGTTGTTGATCTCAAATCAGTTTCAATTCTTTCCCATAAAAATAAACATTCTGGAGAGAAAAGGTGATATAAAAATGGGATCAGTGCATAAAAAGCAGAAAAGATATGAAGGTGAAACAATTCATGGCCTTTGCCACTGCAGCTATCGGTTTGTGACCAAAACAACTGATCCGTTACAGATGAACAAATGTGGATTTGTAAGCAGTCTTATTTAATACAAAAAGTTTATTTTTAACAACTACATATGCTGACTCTTAAGTTCTCTGTCTCGCTGACACAGGGAATCTGGTGCTCATTTGCGTAAAGTTACACTTTCCTCAACTTTGCTGCACAGCTGGACACGCCCACATCCTGTCGTTGGTCACAGCCACTCGCGTCGCTCTCCACTGAAAATGAAGAGGATGGTGTCAGCTTGTCCCTGTATGTGTCTGCTGGTGTGAATGGGGCTGAATGGGTCTTTACAATGTATTGTGTTGTACAGAACATACTACAAATAAATGTCTTTTCTACACTGGTACTTTATGTGTCCAGGGTCAAATCCAAAGGGATGTTTTTTTTTTTTTAAATGTATTCATTTATTTATTTTACTGAATGTAAACCAGCAAACACTCTCTACGCACAAGTGTTGTATTTTAGGTAAATTAAAAAACAAACATGGGTGTTCAGGTTTCACTGCAATAATAATGCAAAAAATAAACATTTCAAGCTAAACAAAAATCTAAACTTTGACAAAAAGTAGTCTTTGATAATGTCTAAATACATATCCAAATGCAAAACCTAATAAAAGCGAGTAATTCTGTCTGAAAGACGCTATTCTCAACTACTACATGTAATCGTCTTTGTTTCTATCCACCAGATGGCACTAATCTGCCTCCATTCACTGGATTTTAAGCATTTTTGCTTTAACGTCAATGCAGCATTTATTTAAAAAAGAAAATAAGTATAAATGTGTGCTTTTTAATACAATTTGTTTTATTTTGCATAAAAAGGAATGATGCATTATTTAGAGGTGAATATTATGTAATACCAAGACATCCCCTGAATATATAAAATATTGAAGAAAGAATACTATTAAAATAAAATATAACACATTAATTTGATATTCATTGCTCTTTTGACCATGCACCAGAGGGATAAAATTCAGGCACTGGGGTGAGCTGGGGAACATGGTGTGGTAACAGCGCTTGACTGTGACCATCGGGCAGATTTCCTCTTGGGAGCAGTTCTCATTAAATGATCAATTCCGATAGCAAGGGCAACACTCAGAAAATAGAGAAGAAAAAAGAATTTTCACCCTTGCAATCTAGTTTGCTTTGTAGATCAGCATTGAAACACAGCCTTCAATAAAATGTGGTTCCACCCACTCTGAGCCAGCAGCGGTGCGGTTACCCTGAGAGCAGCTGCATCGATATTTTTGCCCCCAGTGTGATGTTTGAACACATCTCGTAGCTGTTGAATGAAGTAGCCATAGGAAGTTCTAAGCAGCAAATCAGCTTCCCAAACAGCCGCAGCCCAATCGATCGTGCTCGTCAGTGCAGGAGGGAACACGCTTCTGATGATCCTTGTAGACGTTCAAGGTCTGACACACCTCAATATAAACAAGGAAGAGCCGCAGTGAACCAGGACACTCAAGGCCTTCTTATGTTTAAAGCAAAGTTCTTTTTAATGTTTCACTTGGGGTGAAAATAAGTTTGAAAAGGCTACGGAACTGTTTTCTGTTTTCGAACGTCCCAACACCCCCGCGCTGCTGGATGTAGATTGAGTGTGTAGATATGTGCTACTTGCTTTTGTCTCAGTAATAAAATAAATACACAACAAAATGACAGCAGTGAGAAAACCGCAGTTAAGAAAACATCTGATTCACTCCGATCACGTGTAGTCAAGCCACGTTTATTTATATTGCACTTTATACAACAGATTGCTTTAAACCAAACAAATTTACAGTATTAAACATCAAAAACAGAGTCAGTGTTGCTTTCAGTTAGAACTACACTTCAATTTCTAAACTCATCTGTCTTTTATAATCCTGCTGCCAACTTCAGAAGTGAAGTTATCTGCCCTTGACCTCTAGATCCTGTCTTTGAACCCTAGCAAACTCAACCAAGATGAATGATGTTCTTTTAAGTTTCTAGGAATAGAACCAATAGGTGTGCGGCAACCTAGGCAACTCATTGTTGCATGTGTTTGTCTCTGAACAACCAAGAGTGACTAGAAGAGTTGTTTTACACTTTCTGTCGTCTACCACTAATCCCCCTGGTGCTCGGGAGGGTGGCATTGGGTCATCAGAGGGTCCTCATTTTTAAACTTCCCAGTCAATAAGCAGGGAATCGATTATCTTTTACCTGCCATAAGAAGGTACAGGTGACGAGGGAGCTTCAGTAGAACAACAGTGAACGGTGGTCATATGATATTTCATCAGGCCATATTTTAAAAACAAATGTTCCTGTCCTGTCAGCCGTTATACTGTGCTCGGTGGGTGTGCTGTTTAATTGTACAAACAAATGTGGCAGAGAACCCTGTAGCTTCTATCATTTCATATTAATGCACGAATGAAACTACAAGCACGCGTGTCAGATCAGGATCACGTTCAGTAGCGGCAGCTCTTAAAGTAACAGCAGCCAAATAATCTAGCTGCTATGATGTCTGTCAAAGAACAAAGGAAAAAAGAGAAAATCAATAATTGTTGTAGCTTTAAGAACTCATGTATATTTCATTTAGAATTTAATGTTTGCTAACACTTTATTGAATTTCTGTTTATCTTCTGCTTATGTAAAGTAGTTGCTCAATTTTAATTTGAACATTCCTTTATAAGGTTCATTTTGTAATAAAATAAGTAAATTCACAATAAAAAAATTCCCATCTGCTTTGTCATCATTTATGAAATAACTCAAATAAATTGTCAAAATACGATTTTAAATAGTTCAAATTTTAGAGCAATTGATTTAATACTTTACATTAATGACTCTTGAAAAGTATAAATATATCTTTGAGAGCAAATGATTCTTTCAGTACAGATCCTGGTTGTTGGGATAAAATACAGAGTAAAGTATGAGTATACTGGACATAAAAGGGATCAGTTCAGTTCAGTTCAATTCAATTCAATTCATTTCAATTCAAGTTTATTTGTATATTGCTTTTCATGATACAAATTGTTGCTTTACACAAAATTAAGGTTCTACAATATATTTAGTAGTAGCTTACTAGTGGTGACTATGTGAAGCTGATGTACATATGGCAGAGATGTGTGGTATAAATCAATCATTAATGTAATCAAACAGACAATGAACACTACTAACAGTAATGAATTATATGATGCAATCAAACTTATAGGAGAATTCAGTAGTGCTGTATGTTGTTTCAGGGTTGGCATCATCTGAGGTCCCCTGAGGGTTTGACATCATCTCTTCTTAAGTGTTCTGGATCCAGAGTAAGGCTTGTGTAATTCCTAGTTCCCATGGGATGTCAATCCCCAAGAAAGAGAGGAACAAATAGGGACAAAATTAGCGTAGCTGCTGTTCAACCAAGCTAAAGAATAATAATGAGCATTTGATCAGATATAACTGCAGTACAAGTTTATGAAATGCTCTATTTGAATGCTTGGCTAAAAAGATGTGTCTTTAATCTAGATTTAAACAGAGAGAGTGTGTCTGAACCCCGAACGTTATCAGGCAAGTTATTCCAGAGTTTGGGAGCCAAATGTGAAAAAGCTCTACCTCCTAGTGAACTTTGCCATCCTAGGAACTACCAACAGTCCAGAGTTAGGAAGACTAGTAGAAGACTAGTTAGGTACGCAGGAGCTAAACCGCTAAGTGCCTTATAGGTAAGAAGTACTATTTTATAGCTGATGCGGAAGCTAATAGGTAGCCAGTGCAGAGACTTTAAAATTGGGGTAATATGATCATATTTTCTTGATCTGGTAAAGACTCTAGCAGCTGCATTTTGGACTATCTGTAGCTTGTTTATTGAAGATGCAGGACAAACACCTAGTAGTGCATTACAATAGTCCAGTCTAGAGCTCATGAATGCATGAACTAGCTTTTGTGCATCAGAAACAGGTAACATGTTTCGTAGTTTGGCAATGTTTCTAAGATAGAAGAATGCTGTTTTTGTAACATGAGAAATATGATTTTCAAAAGACAAGTTGCTGTCTAATATAACACCCAGGCTTTTGACTGTAGTGGAAGTAACAGTACATCTGTCTAGTTGTAGATTGTAAGTCAAGAGATTCTGTGTACTGTTTTTTGGTCCAGTAAGTAATATCTCTGTCTTATCTGAATTTAATAGCAGAAAATTATTGGTCATCCAGTCTTTTACATTTTTAACACACTCTGTTAACTTCGATAATTTAGACGTTTCATCTGGTTTTGTTGAGATATATAGTTGAGTATCATCAGCATAACAATGGAAACTAATCCTGTATTTTCTAATAATATTACCAAGGGGCAGCATGTATATTGAAAATAGCAGAAGACCTAGCACAGATCCTTGTGGCACTCCATACTTTACTGGTGATAACTGAGATGACTCCCCATTTAAATAAACAAAGTGGTAGCGATCGGACAGGTAGGATCTAAACCATCTTAAATCCTGCCCTTGGATACCTGCATAGTTTTGTAGTCGATCTATTAGTATGTCATGATCTATAGTGTCGAACGCAGCACTAAGATCAAGTAAAACTAGCAATGAGATGCAGCCTTGGTCTGACGTAAGAAGCAAGTCATTAGTAATTTTAACGAGTGCAGTTTCTGTGCTGTGATGGGGCCTATGAAATCTCTTTATAGAGATCATTTTTTGCAAGAAGGAGCACATTTGAGCAGACACAACTAAAATTTTAGACATAAACGGAAGATTAGAAATGGGTCTGTAATTTGCCAGTTCACTGGGGTCTAGTTGTGGTTTCTTAATAAGAGGCTTAATAACCGTCAGCTTTAATGTTTTTTTTTTCAAAATAATAATGTGCATGTGTGATTGTGTGTATAAGCATCATAAACATCACTTTAAAAATATATATATATGTATTTCAGATGTGAACTTGGAGAGTGTGTGGCCAGAGAATTGTATTTTTATTCACCTTCCAAAGGAAAAATGTTTTGCTTTGCAAGTAAACTTTTTCATATTCACAAGTGGATTTAGTGATTGGAACACAGTGGAACATGAAGGCTCTGAGACGCACTGTAAAGCCATTATAACTTTTTTGCTGGAAACTGAAGAGAAAGGACATGTGGAGCTGAAGAAACTATTTCAAACTTAGTGTGAGTACTGTACTGAAGTGTTAAGAAGGGATTTTCTGTGCTGACTGCTTTACAGGAGATGGAATATATACCTTGATAATTGCAGAGAACAATGTTATGATAACACCAACAACAAGGTGTCAAGGTATTGCGCATTAAAATGTCACGGTTCTCGGGTCCGTGTGTTCATTATAGTGCATTTTAGTCATTGCCTAGACGGTCATCAGTGCTGCCATGACAATCCATTGCACTTTAGTTAATCAGTTAATCAGCGAGTTAATCAGGCCAACTCTACCTGCTGCCGCTGTCACGCAGTCCCCGTCAGGATCGCCGTATGCGGAAGCGATCAAGTCAAGTCAAGTCAAGTCAACTCAAGTCACCTTTTTTTATATAGCGCTTTTAACAATACAGATTGTGACAAAGCAGATTTACAGTATTAAATAGAAATATTATAGAAATAGTGTGTCAGTAACGCAAAAGGGCAACAGTAAACACTCAATTTTCAGTTAAAAGCAGTTCATCATTAAGTTCATTGATGTCATCATCTGGCTCAGTTCAGTTCAGAATACAGTATCACTGGAAATGAAGTGTCCCCAACTAAGCAAGCCAGAGGCGACAGCGGCAAGGAACCAAAACTCCATCTGTGACAGAATAGAGAAAAAAACCTTGAGAGAAACCAGGATCAAATCGTTCACCGACCTGCATTGAGAACCAGGAATGCAAATTCCAAGCCCTCATTCTGGCGCAGCAGCAACACCGCAAGCTTTTCCGCACCTGGATGAACAGGGAGATTCCATCTAATCGTATTCACGTGCCATTGACCAAAATAAGCCCACAGGACGACCCAGATGTTTTTGTGGACTTGCTCAAGTAGACTCCACAGGCATGTAAATGGGTGGGACTCAACCCAGAACAACATCTCCAGAGATTCTGGTCTGTGGAGGCCTTTCTTGATGACCCAGCAGCTCTGGGATGCCTGCCACAGATGTTTTTTGGCTGGGGAAAGCGATGTTTCTTGATGTTGGATTCTTGATGTTCTTAGAGAGGCTTGGGAGGAAGGATATTCAGAATGAAATTCAGTATCTGCTGAACCTGCAAGCAAAAGCTTTCCATGGAGAATTTGCTGCCGGCCCAGGACAAGCAGACCAGATTGCACGACGGGGGTGCCAGATTACGCAAACTTACACCGTGAGATAAAGTAATGTAAAGATAAAGTACAGACAGACAGGAACAGGGAATGTCAGATCTATCACCTCTATCTTATCTCCTTAAAAAATTAAATAAGATGGAGCCTGTGATGAGAGTGAGTGGAAAGGATGATCTTGGACCTAAAGCATGTATCAAAATGCAATGGCTCGCTCTTGTCCAACGAGGAGATCATCTCTCACTCATGTGGGCAGGTTGCAAGCAGAGTTTGGAGACATGTTCTCGTCCTGCATAGCTGGACTAACCTGATTCAGCACCGCATTGAGACAGAGCCGTGGTGCATGGTGGTGCACTGCAGGCCATATCAGGACAAAAAAAGTGGTTCAACTGAATGAGAAGCGATGCTAGACATAGGAGTACATGGGCTAGCCCGATAGTTGTAGTACCTAAAACCAACAGCTCAGTTAGATTCTGTGTAGATTATCGCAAGGTGAAAGCTGTCTTAAAATCCACCTTGGTTTACTGCTTCGCCTCAGTCTCCATCTCTGGCCGTTCCACCACTGCCTTCTGATCTGCCGGTTACAGCACGTCATCATCTCTGCCGCGGTCGTGATCCCTAATGGTCTTCGGCTTCACCTTGGTGGTCAACTCCAGCGCCACCAGCCTGGTGATCAGGTCTGTCCCCTGCTCCACTGCTCCACCCTGAAGGGCTTCAGCTTCATGTGTGCCTGAATAATGGCGTCCACACATTTCATTTCCAATGTTTTTATATCAGGCCCCTGGTCTCAACTACAACACTGTGTTGTCTGCTCAACCTATTAGCTATCTTACCTTACCTGCATTAATACATCTAACCAAAACAAATCTCATATTACCTGTACTATATTGATAAAAATATGCAATAATAAAAAAAAATATAATGAAATAAAAATATAATATTTACTTAGGAAAGATAAAATATTATAATATGATGTTTTATGACACACATTATATCATTTAAATTACAATGGATTATTGTTCTCAGAGTATTTTAACCTTTTGAGGGGTGAACTATTCCTTTAACTTACATAACTGTAAGTTCTCCACCACCTGCGTAGTAACAGTTAATCGTACTGTGAATGTTTAAGATGTTAATACACAGAATCAGAAAATCTGTTAATTCTGTATTACAGTTTGCAGTAGCTCTACCCTTACACGACCTCATGGGGTTGTGAGTTCCTTTTCACAATGCTGTTTTAGACTGTTGTGAAGCTGCCACACTCAAGGTTAAAAGACGTTATAGTCTTGTTATAGACTCACTATCAAATGTTGATTATCCTCTGGACTAAAGTGAGTAACCTGAAATTGTAAAAAGTATTTATTAAGGTGATCACACATTTAAAACTGTAATCTTAACCACAAAAGAAGACACTGGGTTTGTTCTTTTCCACCTTAAAATGTACACCACATATATTCGTAACATAACATTTTCATAACTTTTATAAATAACAGTGCAATATTTTGTCCTGTCAAAGTATAGACACTTTTCTCATCCATAAGAATGATTGCATGTTGAAAAAAAAAATCTAACATTCATTCAAGGCCACACAGTGACGTGTCAATTCACAAAGGCATATCTGTTTCAGGCTCACAATAATCTTCTTAACAACAACAGCTTGTTCTTCAGTCCTACATCCAACAAACTTCCAGAATGGGCTTCAAGCGTCTGTTATCTTTGATAACATCTGCAGTCCTCATATAACAACTGTTTGTCACAATACAGGAAAATATTTCATTAAGTAATTTATATATATATATATATATATATATTAAATACTAATATTAAATATTAAATATTAAATATTAGTGGTGTTTTTATTTTTATTTTTTGGAATAAAATGACTAATGACACACAATAAAGATATTTGGTTCACGTGTCTCATATTTCATCTCAAGTGTATGATCTTCACTGACATTGTTGTCTCCTAACCAACAGCAACACACAAACTTTATTAGGAGCAAAATGGTTGTTTACCAAGAGAGCAATGATTTTGAGAGTGTATTTTGTATAGATTACCAGTTTTAAATATGTAATTATTCAGATTTCTGTATTTATTAGAGATAGAATGTTTGAGTCTGTGACTGAAACAGTCAAATGTATGCATTGAAGACATTAGAAAAGTAGCAAAAACAAGCTGACCTTAACATAAAAAAAGAAAAGAAAAAGTGAATAAAATTGTTATCTGGCTACGTTTGCTATGTTTTCTTTTACAATCGTCGTTGCAATAAAGGATAATAAGGGGGCTGTCATGTGAAGAATTTGACGTAATGAAGAAAGCGAGAGAGAGAGAGAGAGAGCTGTTTATAAAGGCGTGTGACGTCAGTAGAGTGGCGCAGCCGCGGAGGTGGAGATGGTGCTCATCAAAGAATAGTAAGTGTTACATTTAAGCTTTTTAAACTTTGGAAATGTTTCTGTTTGTTTATTTCAGATTCGAATAGTTTGCATTGCACTTTTCATTCGGGGCTGGAGTCTCGACATAGTTTGTGTGACTTTTACGTGTTTTGTGAAGATGTGTGTGATGCAGGTGAGTTAACTCAGATCTGCTCTGACAGTTATTAAAGCACATGCAGGTGATCATCTTAACGTTCCTCTATATCACATGACGTCGTTTAAAAAAAAGTGTCGCCGTTCTGATATTGCAGTCAGCTCATTTGTAAATTTGTCTGCTTGGAAGTTTTGTGTTGAGGTAGAACTGGTAGTCACAGGTACTAGTAAATATAAACTTTTGAGTCAGTAGTCTATATTAGCTTGTTGTTGTTGTTGTTGTTGTTGTTGTTGTTGTTGTTGTGTGTTTTTTACTTGATTTATCCACGGTGGACATTTTTGTGTCAATTATATATTACTCTATATCATTATGATAATTTCATATAATTATATATTTTGAAACTGAACTGATAAACAATTTCATGTCATCTTGATCGGACGATACCTGTGATGGGCATTAACGCTGATTATATTGAAAAAACTCAAGGTCTTTTAATAGTACCAGTGTTTGAAATGAACACCGGCCAAATGTGGGTGTCAGTGATGGGTAACAATATCAACTCACTTTTTGAGGGTAATAATTCATAAACGGTCTGCAGAGCAGGGTAGTAACTGATTACATGTCATCAGAAATAAGTAATCTGATTCCAAAAATGAAGTACTTGTAACTAAAGTAAGTTAGATTTTAAAATACTCGTTATCAGACTACAGTTACTTTTTTATTGATTATATGATGACATATTATTCTCACAATAGCAATACATGATTCATCATATATTAATTCTCTCTAATTCCTCTTTTTCTTCATTTCAGTTTTCTTTTCTACTACTGCTGAT
This sequence comes from Labeo catla, assembly GCA_012976165.1. NCBI lineage: Eukaryota > Metazoa > Chordata > Actinopteri > Cypriniformes > Cyprinidae > Labeo > Labeo catla. The sequence continues at coordinate 176,810 of VONZ01000276.1, read as the reverse complement.
ATACACTCAGAAAGTCTTACAGTTTTGTGGAGATTCACACATGGACTAGTCATTATTCATGTGGCGACAGCATTTCAGGTTTAAGAAGTGTTTCAACATTGCATCAACTACTGATAAACACATTCATTTTATTTGAATTATCACTCAGTAGGTTGTTTCATTATGTATTATTGAAAGGATTTGTCTTTAAAATGCATTCAAATGCACATTATTTCCTATTTGCAGACATTCTCAAACTTTTTGTCATCTTAACCTCTTTCACCTGACATATTTAGTTTAAAGGGCTGTTCAGTCAGAAATTCTGTAAAAAGAAAACATCTCCCTTTGCACTGAACTTTGAGTGTTGTACCTTTGCAGATGTACAGCAACATTAAACACTCACTAAATGTAAAAAAGTGAAATCATAATCAACGACCACTTCAAGTATCACTGAGATTATAAAATAAATGTTTTAATAATTAAATATCACATTTGCTTGGACATTGGTTAATGGTCATATTGTTTGCAGGTAAACAAAATATTTCATCTTTTTTAGTAAATATAAATCATTTTAAAATATCAAAATAATATTTAAATTGTACATTTTAATTATTTAATTACTTGTTAGCCTTTCATTAAACTCACAAACCCCCTGCAGTTCCTTTACGAACCCCAGTTTGGGAAACTGTGATGTAATATCATGTTTAATTCACTTCATGTTGTTCATTACAATGAAAGGAATATATTTTCTCACTCTTTGTATTTTTACATTATTATGGTACAACATTATCCTGTTTAAATCAATGTGAGAAATGAGTCTGGTCAAAAGTATTTAAAAAGTAGTCAGATTAAATGACCTAAAATGTGTAATAGTGGATTACGTTACTGACTACAATTTTTGTCTTGTAATTTGGAATCAGTAACAGATTACAATTTGTAAGTAATGTACCCAGCACTGACTGTCTGATTATAAATAAAGCTACAGAAGTTATTCAGTCAAGTGAATGATTCTCTCATTTTATTTTGTTGATTGATAAACATTAATGCCCTTGAGTAGTAAAAAATTGTTTGCAAGGCCTAAAAAAAACATTTGTGAAACAACAACATAGCAATGTAATTTGTATAAAACAATAAATAAAAAAAATTGTCAGATATACTTAATAACACTGAACCACACATACAGCCATTAATCTAATTTAAGAAATGATGCCTTCTCTTCACTTTAAAATAAAAAGCATTCAGAAAACTGTCCTTCATGAAATATGACCTATGAATTGAAGACTTGCTGGTATGATTTGGGACCTTTTATGGCCTTAGTTCAGTTCTTTCTTTCTTCTGCAGAACACAAAAGATAACAACCCATTAAAAACGACGCTGAACACCATTTTTAAAAAAACAAAACGAAACAAAAAAATGATAATAATAAAAATCTTCCTTTGTGTTCTATAGAAGAAAAATATAAATCATACAGGTTTAAAACAGCATGAGGTAAATGACGACTAAATGATGGGTGAATCTGTGCTTGTCATGTTTTTGACTCATCAACAATACGTGTACGTTCTGTTGCTTCATCTATTTTGTCTTAAGTCTCAACTTAGTGTCTCTCTGTGTGTTACAGCCACATTGTTTTGCCATGCACTGTTGAAGAGGTGAGTTTATTATTTATTTATTTATTTATTTATTTTTTTAAATAGTGCACATTAGCCACAATAGTTACATTCGTTCACAAATTCAATAACTTGTGTTCTGTGAAATGCATTAACTGTGAAATAACAGTGAACTATGGAAATTATGTAGCAAGTAACCAAAAAGTGTCAAATAAACCAAAGCAATTTTAGTAGAGATGCACCAGTAATTTTCTTGGCCGATTCTGATTTACGATTTTTTTTGTAAGTGTGACCAGGCGATTCCAATTTTCTTTCTAAGAGCTATAATTGACAGCATATATATATATATATATATATATAAATCAAAATCTTATTTAAAATCTTATTTTCAATGCAAAAAAACAAATAATAATAATTGTATAATAAAAATTCTAAACATTACAGTTCTCCCAATCTGGACTAAGTTACAGATATTCTCTGTAAATGCATTTACACTGCAAAATTTCAAATACCTGAATAATTTTATAGGACTAATATTTAATTTTTTTTTTTTTTTTTCAATTTACAAATAAGAAATGTTTGGAAAAATGCCAAACCACCAGTAGGTGGTGGCAAATGACTGAGTCATTTAGTCGTTCGTTTAACTGATTCGTTCAAACGGCAGATTCGTTCAGAAACGAGGCAAGTGACTGTCTGTTATGAATGGGTTTCTGAATCATTGACTCGCTCAAAAACGTGGATACATTCAGTAATGGGACTTTGATTGAAACTATTTTCTTCAGTGAAATTGAGAAAAAACAGTCAATATTGTGTCTACAATGTAAGTCAGTAATTTTAACTTCTTTTTTTATTGAACTACTATTGTATGTAATCAGTGTCACATTGCAATTGTTGTTTCTTTACCCAAATCATATATAATAAATATCTTTTTTTTCTGCCACACTCTTCATCTGTGACTTTCTGTGACTTTCTGTCAGTGCTCATTTGTTTTGATTTCTGCACGAGTCTCTCACACATACTCACTCAGGCTGCACAAGCCTCATCTGGCACAACACAAATTCATTATCAGTCGCCGTAAGTGTGACGTCAAAATGGACAGAAAAACTAATTCTGCTGATTCCGGTCCCTGGCTGGTCGATCGGTGCATCTCTAAATCTTAGATTTTAAAAATGTTGTGAATATGGTGTAGTTAAGAGTGGTTTGACCAGGGGCCTCTTCAAACCTCTAAAGGGGCCTCGAAGATGATTTAAAAAAAATAAAAATAAATAAGAATGTGCAGTATGCAGTGACATGTCCTCTGAAGATAGGTGAAATGTTGTGGCCTGTTGTGGTTTGTTTCAGTATCAGGTGGGGCAGCTGTTCTCTGTGGCAGAAGCCAGCAAGAATGGCAAGCAAGAGACCGGTGGAGGAGAGGGCATCGAGATTTTGAAGAATGAGCCTTTTGAAAAGGATGGCGAGAGAGGACAATACACACACAAAATCTACCATCTCAAAAGGTGTGCATCAGCAATGCTTTAAGACTGCAGAGAAGCTTGGCTTAAAATTGAGTACAATTTGACAACGTATTAGGAGCATTTCAACAATTCACACATCAGTTGAGGTTTAAATTCAGTATGTTCTGCTGCCCAGCAAAGTACCAGGCTTTGTGAAGGTTATTGCACCTGAAGGCTCGCTGGTGTTTCATGAAAAGGCCTGGAATGCCTATCCATACTGCAGAACAGGTGAGTGCACAACTTTAAAACAAACTCGTCGGTTATCTATCACACAATGTCAGCTTGGAGAAGTGCACAGTAAAAATATTCACCACCCAGTAAAATGCTTTAAAATGGTGTCTACAGCTGTTGTACCTGTATCTACATTAGATCTCTAAAATTCATTGGTGTAACCTCTAATCCTGTCTGTTTTTGCTCTTGTATGCTCTCCATGTTTGCCCCAGTTGTAACGGTAAGTGCTTTGATAATATCAACAAACAAATTAAAAGATCTTGTTTGTGTTATGTGAAAGGAATGGCAAATTTAAAGCCTGCGTGAAATCGAATGACAAACAGTTTTCTCGAATTTTTTTGTGTAAATTTTCTGCTCATCAAGGCTGTATTTATTTGATTTAATAATGCAGCAAAAACTGTAATTCTGTGAAATATGATTATGATTAAAAATAACTCTTTTCCTGTTTTAGTACATTTTAAAAAAAATTCTGCTGAACTTCAGCAGCTGTTGCTCCCGTCTGCAGTGTCACATGATTAGAAATAAAATCCTACTGACCCCGAACTTTTATATCGGATATAGATCCCATTAACTCCCCACTTTAAAATTTTACCTGCGATTAAGATTTATTGGATTGATTTAAAAGATTCTTTAAGAATTTATCTTTTAAGTAATTGTGTGCAAGTAGTCATTTACTGCATAGAGAAGAAAATGCTCTATTTTTTAATTCTCCCAGAACGAATACATGAAGGATGATTTTTTCATCAAGATTGAGACATGGCACAAACCAGACCTGGGAACGCTAGAGAATGTAAGTGTGTTTGTTTATACTCATTCAACAATAGATTCTCTCTTTTCATGAAACATGTCATCTGCGAATTCATTCGGCTCGTGAGCTCCCAATAAACCCGGTATGGGTAGTCTAGACTAGTGTAAACGATATCAGATCAAATTCAGTTTTAACCTTACCATTAGGGTAAGCGGTCTTTCTGTAGACATGATTAACTGGAAGAATTTCAATTATTGTGTGAATTACAGTCACAAATGTTGAATGCAGTTTTGCCAGATAAACCGTCAAGTGACTTCAAACCTTTCAAGCGCAGTCAGACGTTAACTCAATTCAGTTCCTGCTCACTGTCTGATACATGGTTTCTGTGAACACACACACAAAGCTGCTGTTCATAATATGCCGCTGTTTAATAATAATAATTAATGTTACGATAAAGATAATGTAGTTTCCTACATCCCAACCAGACAAACATTTTTATTATATGGTTAAGGAACAGAAACAGTATAATTCTGGAATATTTGTTGAAGTTGTATGTGTTGTGTTCATTCATCCCCTAAATAATTACAGGTTCACAATCTGGACAGTTCTACATGGAAGTCTGTGGAGGTCACACCTATTGACATTGCAGACAAAGAACAAGTAGCTCCTGGTGTAAGTACACTGATTTATTGAACTGTTACACTCTCACGACTGCTTTAGTTACAAATACAAACACAAATGAATCTTCCTCATTAGACACTACTATATAGTTGATCATTTTCAGAGTTTCTTTTAAGGAAAAAAAAAAAACACTGAAAATAACATTGGCATGCTGGGCAAATATTTCTAGCTTCATTGAGCCACATTTATATGTCATGATTTTATTAATTTTCTTATTAGTGTTTAAGTTTCTAATTAGTTAGATAATAGATAAAGTACTATAGTATAATGTTTACATTCATGCATTCGAGGACTTATCGGTTCATTCGTTCTTTGGGAATCAAACCCATATCGCTGATGTTTGCGCGTTTCATGCTTTACATTTTGAGTAACAGACCTGCTTTAGAAGTAATAGGCTACTTTCTGTTCTGTTCCGTTTTTGACCGTCTTTGAATTCCTCCACTGTGATACACAGACCGCATTTAAGACTCGGAAACCACTACTGTTATGATTGAGTAACAGTTTTGCACATTGCAAAATTGACAAATGCCCCATTACCTATTGTAGACATAGTGTTAGGATCACAAAAAGATGTTTGCGTCTCTCCTGTATTAATTGTCTACATGTGAATTTCCTCGTGGGTTAAAGGTTTGAAATATTGCATTAATTCCATTTGGCTGAAATGCTTGTATTGGGATTTATCATTCTACCTACGATAAAACTGTGCTACATGTTATGTTTTGTGAAGGAGGGCCACTGGCAGGAGCCTTTAAGCTGTGATCAGTGCTTAATGTGCTTAACAGTGACTGTAAAGTATGTATTTTAGGTTTGTAAATCACACATTTTGAGTTTTGATATTTGATGAGCACAGACCAGTACTGATATTTTTGTGAATACACAGTGAAGTTGAAATTATATGATAGATATGAAAAGTAGGGCTGTCAGTCAATTCAATTTTTTTAATCTAATTAATTACAAGATGTTTCCATTAATGGATCTAATTAATCGCAACATTAATTTGACTGTGAAAATACACACAACAGATTATTTAAAGCTATTTTTGTGTTAAATGAGAAAGTGTCAAGCCGACATTACAAATGATAGCTTTACAAAGAAATATTTAATTTGATTCAACATAAAGTTTGTTACACATAAACATTAAACATAAACTATGGAACATGAAAGAAGATCATTTGAGAAACATCTCGGTATTTTTTTGTTCATACAATGAAAGTCATTGGTATGAGTCATTGATTCATTTGATTCGTTCAAACGGCTGATTCATTCAGCAATGAAGTAAATGGTTCTCTTTATGAATGGGCTTTTAAATCGTTGATTCACACGATTCGATTGGTTCAAAATGTGGATTCACTCCGCTGTGTTGGTCAGAGACACACAATAATTCTGCTAAGGCTTTAAAGGTAAGATGGTCTTGGCAAAATTCCTACTTACTGAACTGTTGTATAAAATCACATTTAAGCTTGTGATAGATTGGGACAAAATCAGCACTCGTGTCATATTACTCTTGCTGCCTGTATAAATATGAGACAAAAACACATACAGGGCATTTTTTGCACCAATATCTTGACTTTAAGGGCATAACTGCATTTATGGAGTTGTTGCCCTGCATCATATTTGTCAAATGTAAGATGATGTACAGGTCTAGGGGGCAGCGCTTTAACTGTATATATACACTACCGTTCAAAAGTTTGGGGTCAGTAAGACTTGTAGTAGTCTTTAAAGAAGTCTCTTATGCTCATCAAGGCTGCATTTATTTGATTAAAAATATAGAAAAAAACAGTAATATTGCAAAATGTTTTTACAATATAAAATAATGTTTTTTATTTTAACATACTTTAAAATAGAATTTATTCCTGTGATGAAAAGCTGAATTTTTATCAGCTGTTACTCCAGTCTTAAGTGTCACATGATCCTTCAGAAATCATTCTAATATGCGGATTTATTATTAGAATGATCAATGTTGGATAATATCAACAGTTGTGCTGCCAAATATTTTTTGGAACCTGTGATTTTTTTTTTTTCAGGATTCTTTCATGAATAACAAGTTTAAAAAGTACAGTGTTTATTCAAAATATAAATATTTTATAACAATGTAAATTATTTATTATTAACTTTTAATAAACTTTTAATTATTAACTTAATACATCCTTGGTGAATAAAAGTATTAATTTCTTAAAAAAAGAAACAATAAAATGTACTGACCCCAAACTTTTGAACGGTAGTGTATATATATATATATATATATATATATATATATGTGTGTGTGTGTGTGTGTGTGTGTGTGTGTGTGTAAATATTTTAATTGTGTTATTTTTTTTCCATAACTAATTAAGTTAACACGTTAAACTGACAGACCTAATGAAAAGATACACAAAAAAAGCTAAAATGCAGCTGCAGGTTACTTTACTTCCTCAACAAGTGTGGACCCAAGTTTGATTTGCTTTCACATTTATTTTATTTATTATTAGGATTAACCCCTTGAGATGTACCATCTCGTTTTCGAGGGGGTCCCAGAACACAATGCAATACAATCGCAACATAAAACAAAACAGAACACACTTTAACGATACATCTTTAAACAACACTGAACACAAACGATAAAAAAAAAAAGCACCACAAAATGATTAACTAGCCATTAAAAGCTAGTAACACATATACAACAAAACACCTAATACAAAACACACTATACACTGATCAGTGGATCCAATACACAAAAGAAAAAAAAAACAAACAAAAAAAACAAAACAACAGTACCATTTTCAATGAAAACAAAGTTTGCTTAAACATCTTAAATGATGTAATAGTTCAAATATACGCAGGTAAATTGTTCCAATCAATAGGGGCTTTAAACATAAAAGCTTTTTTACCAATTATTTTTTTAACACGAGGAACAAAGAAATAGGTCTGGACAGAATGTCTAACTCGATAATTTGAAGAAAAAGGTACAAAATATTGTTGTAAATAACTAGGATAGTTAAAATAAATACATTTGAAAAGAAATAGAAGCCAATGAATATGTCGTCTTGTATGCAAAGATGGCCACTGGACTGCATCATACATTATACAATGATGAGTATTAAAAGAACATCCCAAAACAAATCTGCAAAGTCTATTATATACTGTGTTAAGTGGCACAAGATCTAATTTTGATCCAGATTGATAAACAACATCACAATAATCAAAAATTGGAAGTATAAGTTGAGAAGCAAGTTTCTTACGAACACTATATGAAAATCACACCACAGAAGATTAGTCTTGTCCAAATTTATATATATATATATATATATATATATATATATATATATAAATCTGGCATTAATTTGATTTTAAATGGATTAATTAAAAAGTTATTACTCCAACTGTGTCACAGTGGTTGAACAACACATTTGCTTCAATATTGTTTCGGGAAACAGTCGTATCTTTAACAATGCATTGTAATTAAAGTTAAGCAGTGAGTGTCGCTGTACAGGAAACACATCCCTGGACATCTCTTTGTCTGTAATATGGCCTACATTTCATTTGCATGTTAATACTGACAGTATTCAAGCCTCTGTCATAAGCTGCTGTGTGAACAAGACATTTCCAGACTCACACATAAAAGTAAATGTGGTTTTCAATCCAAACACTCGGCGTCAGTTTAGCCACAGCTAGTCTTAATGTTTTGTGTGGTATTGCGGTGTGCACCAGGGTCTGCATGACAGATTTCTCATGCAAACCTCTATTTTGAACTAAATGATCAGTGTAAAGCCTCATTTCTGTTAAACATTCTCCAGCTCAGTCTTTGATCCTACTTTCTCTCTCTCTCTCTGTGTAAACCTACTAAACCAAAAGTGCATTTAATCCCCCAAAACCTCCGTTTGGTAACAGCCTAATTTGTAAAATCTGTATGGCTGTGTGTTTATTTTACTCCCTTGATGTTTTAGAGTTTCATCCCTTGAAGCTGTGTGCCTTTTTATTGCATTGTGGCTGAATTATTGATTTAATTTAACAAGTGTGCTGTTTGTAACATTCACATTAGTTTATGTGTGTGTGTGAGCACAAGTGTTTGTGTGTAGGTCTATCAAAGTAGGTCTGTCTGTTTTGCACTTTTGATGTTTTTAGAATTAAAACCCTTCACTACGTATGTTTTGTTTTTACACATTGTGACTGATTTGTAGATTGTACATAAAAATGCGTAAAATGTAACATTTTTATGGTCACTATCAACGACTACCACAGGGTTAGATGCGTCTGCCCACAGTGCATTGTTTTCTAAGGCCAGCAGGTGGCGGTGGCGCAGCAGTGCTTGGGCCCGTTATGGCCGCTTGCAGGTGTTTAGAGCCCAGGCGCTGAAAGTGTGCAGTATGTTCAGCCAATTGTGAGACGTGTGGATGTGCCACTTAGAAATCATCCTCTTATATTTATCCAAATTGCTTCAGACCTGGGCAGAATAATGTCAAAGCATGACTAATGTCAAAAGAGTTGTTGGTTAGACAAAGGCAAAGCTGAGGAAATGCTCTGCAGTGCCCCCTTTTCATCAAAATGGCAGTCACCAAAAATGGTAAATATATTGTTCTCATCAAGCTAAACAACTTTATATATCACAGTCATTAGCTCTGCTCAACATGGATTTGGCTTTGGACTGAATGCAAATTTTTGGAACGATTTCACTATGGCAAAGCAAAACAGGAAGGGTTTCACATCTTATAAGTGCTTTTTCTAATTTAGATTAAATTTGTGTTGTATGTTTGTCATTTTGTTCAAATATTCAGAGAAGATTCATGAATTTAAGTAGCCTGTGTCACTTTTCTGCTCAAATGTTTGTGTGTAATGACAGCAGCAGTCACGGTGTAGTCTAATGCCAAAATCATATGTCTAAAAATGTAAAATAAAGTAAATAAAATCTACTGAAAATGTTTATTTTAAATCTCTGCTAATGCTGTGAATTTGGTGAATATATGGCATCCTTCTTCCCAAATGTGTAAATTGCTGTAGTGTATAGTCATACTGAATGGGTTCTATAAAAACTGTATAGGGTCCAGGTGAGTTTTTTTTTTTTTTTTTTTTTTTCCTGTATATCTTCACCTGTAAATCCACATTTTGAAGCTGATATTTATATCCTTGCAATGTATTTGAAATATTTTAAGATGTTCTTCAATACCATTTCGCCTCTTACTAATTATTTTATCAAGTGCAGTTAATGACGTGTATGAGAAAGCAAGAGCGATTTAACAAGGTCTTCGGTTTCAGGAATCTGCGCACACGTGAGAGCGTGGAAAAGCACTTTAATAATGTAATGCTCCCCACCGCCATTGATTAGCTAGTTAGGAGTGTTTGTGTGAGGGGAAAGAGGGATTATGGTCTAATGAAGCAGTTTTCTCTGGTGTACGGCTGTCCGTGTCTTTGGGCCCTATCAGGCTCTGGCCTCGGGCATGGCTGCAGGCGTTGTGCTGAGAAGCGTGAGTTGGGTTCGAGTAATTAAGGGCTTATATAGCCTGGCACACAAACAAACCTCTGCTTTACATGAATTCACACCAAGCATTGTTAGCGTGTCATCACGCTTTGGCCTCCAGACGGCACGCTTGGTATTAAACAGGCCGGTTTGTTCTCGGTGTGACAGTGCTGTGTGTGTGTGTGTGTGTGTGTGTGTGTGTGTGTGTGCAAGCCCTCGATGCTTGTTTGCCTCACTAACTGTACAGAAACTGAGAAGTTGTTATTTTGCCGGAGGCGTATCATGATTTATTTACAATTGCGAGGCCCTGGAGGTCCAGTTAAAATTAAATGCTTTTCGTCCATTTATTTTACCAGCAGCTGTTTTTCTCACCATCTCTCCTGGTTTGTACTCTCTCAGGTTTATTAAGTCTATTTTTTTTTTGTTCCATGTCTGTTCTTAACCTCTTCTTACCGCACTGCATCTGCCCTTGAATCATTTTTAATGACTTGGGCTCTATTAGGCGTAACCTAAGTCTATATGGGCGTACTTGACTTGAGTTTTGACACATTCCCTAATGAATCTTCTTACTAAGGGATTAAAAGAAGAGTAGAATAATGAGGAAAAAAAAAGAAGAGTAAATCAACTTTAGTGAAGCAGCTTTTTAAATGTTATTCCATCTTTGGTGGTTTAGAATGTGATTATCTGCTAAATGAAGGTTTATATTTAATTCACTGATGTCGATTATCCGGTCTCAGTTTAGCGCGTACATTTCAAACTAGGTTGATTTTCACCTGTTAATATGCAGGACTACAAGGCAGATGAGGATCCAGCTATTTTTAAGTCAGTCAAGACCGGCCGAGGACCGCTGGGACCAAACTGGAAGGTAGGGACTCCTCTTCGCACCCTCCAAACCCATATGACGTTTTCCACAGAACACAAAATTAAAGTTTTAGAGGATTTCTTTATGTGTGTATGTATAGCAAAGGCAGCATATAAATCACACGCTCCATTTGATTGCACTCTGTACTGAAACTGATGTAATTTGTTGATAATCTTCCCGTCTTGTGGGCTGTTTACCACTGCAATTTAGTGACTTAAACTCAAGAACCAGATCAGTCTGTGAAGGATCGCAGTTTTGTGAACTGGATCAATTGATTTAAATGTATCGGTTTATATAAATGGACTGGATGTCAAGTGAATAATGGCTGGCATTTCGGTCTGTTCCTCAAACAAAGCTATCATTCGGCTTAAGAAGGCTTGAAATGTAGCACACAGGTTGTCAGGTGCCATCAAAATATTCCTTAAGTTGTTCAACTGTTTATTTAATTGGTGTGTTTTTCTTACTGGCGCTGTGAAAGAGGTCATTGAATATGTCTAGTGCCATTTCTGCAAAGGTCTACGAGTGGAAACTAGAGTGTTAGCGCGCGTGTTAGCGGAAGCGTGCTGCGGCTGAGAACTAATGAAGATGAATCGCTCTGCTTTGATAGACCGTAAAAGACACTACAGTGATTGGCACAGACTGAGACGTGCATGTCCGCGTGAATATGAATATGAATCGGATATGTCTACAGTTGTGTGAGTTGAAGATTAGATCCGTCGTTTCAAGGCTTGTTAGGCTGTGGAACGCTTTAACTGTTTTTGGTTTATGTGTGTTTTTACTTGTGTAAGAATAGCGTCTGAATAAATTAGCCGTAATGTAATTCTTTGATTAGGACATCTGTACTGTTTTAATGTTCAGGTTTAATTGAATTTGTGCATGGTCTATATAGCTTCATTCATTTGTGTTTGAACCCTCACAGAAAGAGCTGGTTAACAACCCTGACTGCCCACGAATGTGTGCTTACAAGCTGGTGACGGTTGAGTTTAAGTGGTGGGGTCTGCAGAATCGGGTAGAAAGCTTCATTCACAAGGTAAGATCTCCATGCGCTCCACTTGAACATTAATATTGTGTATTAGGAATAAAACGATGCCAAATTACACTTTGTTTTGAGAAGTGTTGACATACCTAGTCAATATATTGTCTTCTATGTAATTAGAGTAAGTGTCATTTCATCATGTAAATGCACTGTGTGTCTGCACTGGGTTACAATTCTGTGGAGTGGTTGAGATTTGTGTTTTGCGTTGCGGTCGTTTACTCAGCAGGAGAAGAGGATCTTCACCAACTTCCACCGGCAGCTGTTCTGCTGGATTGATCGGTGGGTGGAGCTCAGCATGGAGGACATCAGGAGGATGGAGGAGGAGACGCAGAAGGAGCTGGAGGAGGTGTGTGTGCACTCACGCACATTTACACACTACACATTTGTGTTGAACCAGGAGTCAAACCACAACTCAGGGAGAGAAGCACTGGTTAGTGTGAAATATGTAGTTTGTGTATTAGCCAGATAGAGTTCCTTTTCAGGTTTATACTACAGATTTATTTGCCATTATTAGCTACTGTATTTAATGTTGTAAAATATAATTTCATATTACAAAAATATGTATAAATGTGAAATATTAGACCACATCTTATTTAACTCTGCCAGGACACTGCGCAAAAAAATGATTTCATTTGAAGCATTCAATTTCACTACGTTTGATCATTGTTTAAATAACATGGATTCATATTCATTTAATTCATAGTGAAAAACTACAGTGCTGTAAAATGAAAGGCTATCACCTGCTTTATAACACGTCATTCATCAGATCAGACGGGTTACAGAAGTTCTCCGTTTATTGTCATACACTCTGGTCAGCTAATGCTATCGTTTTGTACTCAGATGCGTAAAAGGGGGTCAGCGTGGGGAACAAAGGCTGTAGAGGACTAGCTACATCCAGTGTAACTTCAGGAAATGCTGTGTAAGTGCCACCGGTGGTGTTGTGGGTTCACAGCGGTGAACGCTTAAGTGCACTGTTTTAATTAAATGCACTTTTATAGCTGAATGGTGGTATTTATGGAGAGGGTGCGTGCAGTACAACAGTTGTAGTTTGTATTGTCATCTATTGGATTATATGTTAGGTAATACCTTTTCCAACTCATGGCCCACACAGCTAAACACATACATTTCTGTGGGCCGTTAATGTTCGGTTGCCTAGAAAGTGTGTTCCCTTAATGATGATGATGATGATTATGACTAAAACCTGTCACTCATCTTACCATAGTTCATCGCAAACTCATAAAGTGAAGCTCTTTACACTGCACAGTAAATCTCTTTACATTGTGTCTCTACATTGTTTGTTTTTTTTATAATAAGAGGATTCTCGAGCATACAGAGCTCAGCACTAGACAAAAACTCAGGCGTTTTGAGCAGTGAGTGGACTCTGATTGGCCATTGCATTCATGACAGCACATATATCTGTGATTTGCTACGTTGCTCAACACACGTTGAAGTGTATCCTTTCCTGTAAATGAAGAAACATCTGTGTTCATCTTTTTCAGTGACTCTGTTGATAAAAGTTTATCCATGTTTATTCTTTGAAGCTTAGCACAGTTACTGGCTTGACGTCTTTGCATATATTAGCAAAATTGTTTTTTTTATATGTAATAATTGGCGGCACCCCTGCAATACTGTCACAACCCACTGGGTCATGTTGTACTCTGAGCACTTTTTGTCAAAAATTTGTTTTTGATTTTAGATTACTTTTGATCGAACCCGTTAGAAAGTACACTGCCCTCCAAAAGTTTGGAAACGCCCTAGACAAGTGGGGTTTTGGACAATATTGGCATGAATCCTTTTTAATTTGTGAGAATTTTACACTGATAAGGGACAACGCAAACTATGAAAACATATTTTATTACATGAACAGTTTATACATAGAAAAAACTTTGATTGATCAAAATATCCATCATTAGCAGCTATTACAGATCTGAATAATCTGGGCCTAAATTCATTGTATTTTAAACTTAATTGTCAATCAATTGTTGAAGCTATTAAGGTGTGCTGACCCAAAAATCTTTTAAAAACCTGGGCCAAGTTTAGACCAGTAACCAGACATCACAGCTGCCAAAGGGGCATGACTGACTTTGACATGTATATATTGCCATTATTATATCATCAGAATGAAAATTATTATTGCTGCTCTTCAGTGATAATGTCAACCTACTTTAATGTATTTGCACCAAAAAAATGATGCTGATTTATGCTGATATTGTCCAAAACCACACGTTGCCAGGGGTGTTTACAAACTTTTGGAGGGCAGTGTATATTCCATTCTTTATCAACATAGTTAACATCATTAAATATTACATTATGTCATGGTTTCCTAAACTGAGGTTCACGAGTAGACTGCAGGGTGTTTGTGAGTTGATGAAAAGCAAGTAATCAACTAAATCATAAAAATGTCAAATTAGTATAGTTAATTAATAAAAAAAAATGGTGAATATATGTGTGTGTATATATATATATATATATACACACACATATATTCACCATTTTTCATTAATTAACTATACTAATATATATAATATAATATAATATATATATATATATATATATATTTTTTTTTTTTTTAATTTGTTTACCTGCAAGTTACATGACCATTGACAAACATAAGAGATTCTTGTGATCAGACTAGTAGATGGTGTGTGCAAAAACTGGAAAAGTGTCAGGAAAATAATTGGAAGGCTTTTCAAAAACAGTATATATGGATGTAGGTGGTACAATTTTTAAAAAGAAAAATTAAAGAGATTAAAAAAACAAGAGTTTGGACAAATCAACAAACTATAATTTATTTACTGCCATTGTTTAAATAATATGTAGTTTTGTAATCTATAAAAAGTAAGCGAAATCTGAATAATAAGCATTCTAGAATGTAATATAATTTTATTACAAGTACTCAAGTTTTGTCAGTTTACCAGTAATCAGTTATTACCCAACACTATATACAGTACTGTGCAAAAGTCTTAGGCCACTAGTATTTTCACCAGCTAAAAAATGGTTTAAAGTCAGTTAAAGTGGTCTTTTGCTGTAGTGTGTCAGTAGGAAATATCAGATTACATTTCCAAACATTCTGTTTGCCATTAATCGTAATAATCCAGTGAGATTTTTGTTTGCACAAGGAGTCTGACAACAGCCAGTGCTCCACACAGAGATCTGATCTCACCATCATCCAGTCTGTCTCTGGAATGACATGAAGACACAGAACAAACTAAATCCAGAAGAACTGTGACAAATTCTCCAGGATGCTTCAAGAAACCTACCTGCAAAACTGCAGCACTGTTAAAAGTTTTAGGCACTTGTGTAAAAATGCTGTTAAATGAGGATGCTGTCATAAATAGATTTTCTTTATCAATTACCTTCTATTAACTAAATGAAAGTTGAAATGCTCAGTTTGATGGTGTCGCCTTGCTGCATATCTATATTTAAGCATTAGAGTGTGGATCTGAAGCTTTTTAACATCATGAGAAAGATAAATTCATTCCAGTGTGTCCAAACGTACTCTCTTGAATGCGTCTGAAGACGGTAACTGCTCAGTGGCCCAGCCGTTCTTGGCTTTGAATCCATATGAAGCCTGTAAAAAGCCAGATTTTGTGCATTGGCCTGTAATCGTTTGCCTAGAGGACCACCCACCCTTCAGTACGAATCCAGACAGAACGAAAATAGCATTGTCTGGTTGCGCTTCCAAGCCTATCGTGCTAGCAGAGTTTCTGTGGAATTTAGTCCAAATGCAGTTCTTCTGTCATCCACTGACGAGTAATGGCTAGAAGAGAGCTGGAGGAAAAGAAAAGACCTCGGAAAGAAAGAGGAGATGAAGTTGAGCAGATGGAGCTATTTAGTTTTTAATAACCCTTGATGGAGTTGGGGTTTAGACCCTGTTTTGAATTTCAGATTGATCAGTATTCAGATGCATTTTGCAAATGTATGTATTTATTCAAATATATGTATACAACGTCTATAAAAGGACAATTCAGGACCATTTATTGTCGGGTCATTCTAAAATTGATGGCACAAGCTGTCACTCGCTTTTCAATTTGAAGTTAATGTACATAATTCCTTTAAAAAAATATTCCTTTAAAACACTTACTGCAGGAAAATGTCCATGATCTCATGAACAATATATAAACATTATATTTACAATCATTTTAATCTCAAATCTCTTACCTAGTCTACAAAAAATAAATCAAATAAATTTGAAAAACTTAAATATGCAACTGCATCGAGCAGTGTTGAAGGGACAGTCCATCCAGAAATGAAAAGTGTTGCACTCATCCTCATGCTCTTGTTACCCACATTCTTTAAAACATTTCCTTTTATGTTCAAAAGACAAAAAAAGAAAATTTCCTCTAGTTTCGGTACAGCTTGATAGTGAGTAAATGATCTATCCATTAACACGGTATTGTTCGGATATTTTACAGCTTTAATGGCTCGTCCATTTAGAAATGAGCCATAACAGTGCTGTAAAATTAGTGAGCAAGTGCGTAAATGTGAGTAAAAATGCAATTTCTTTAATAACTTTTTTGTCCCCAACATAACAGTGGCACCTCCAGGATAGTTTTAATGGTGTGAAATTGTTATTTCAAGTATCCATTTCTACCTGATAACCCATAAAAATCACTCTGTTGGATGGTTGACTTGGATAAAATCAATTATTAATTATATTATTCCACAAGAAGCATATTGTTTAAGACTTTGTATGTTACCTGGAATAAAAAGAGAGAGAGAAACAAGTAGCATGCATAAGTAGCATAAAAAAAAAAAAAACATTTATTGTTTCTAGCTATTGTAATTGTAATTCCTGTGTAAATGCATTTATATGCCTTTAAACATTCTGTGAAACACATCTTGATTTAAACCACATTGGTCACTTCATATGCTACATTTCACTATGTGAAGAAAAGCTACACGCTTTAGTATTAAGTAAAACCTTTCTAGAATTAAGGGGAAAATGATCATTCTTCATTTATATACAAACATGATACATAGAAGATGCACCTTTGTAAAACATCAGGTTTTCAGTTCAGAGTACCAGAGACCAGCTCCAAAATTCAGTTGTTTTTCAGAATTTTTTTTTTGTTGTTGTTGTTTTTTTCTTCCCATAACTCTGACAAATGTGTGGAATAATTATTGTATTAAGTCACCGAAACAAATCACAAAAGACAAATTATAATGGCTCAATGGTTCATCTGTGTCTGTAATATGCAAGGAAAAGAAAACAACTAAATAATTCAACTGTCCTCCTACAAACAAAGACACTTTTTGTATTTGCATTAAACAAAATAAAGGCAAATACAGTTTCTAGGCCAGCAAAAAATAGTCAGTACGTTTCACTCAGCATTAAAGATAAATAACATATATAATACTTCTCACATTTGTTTTTAGTTTGTAATTGTTTTGACAGTTAAAGTATCTGCAGCATGTTTCCAACAAGAAGAAACTTGCATGTGAAATTTTCCAAGACCCACTGCCAAGTAATAGAATCAGAGAGTAATTTCTGTTGTCTGCAGAGGATGAATGGATGAAGGGTGGAAGATCTGCTCCATTACCTGGGAAATGAATGTGTGTTATTGACTAACAGCGACTCTGTCCACCCTCTGACAAGTATCTCTGACTGTGTGACATACTAACAGAGTCCGCGTGCCGTGCGCTTGATGTGCGGTCGTCCGCGTGTGGCGCGCTTCAGCTTCCTCGAGGGCTCATTAACATACAAATGGATTTCTGTGCTTGAAAAGCACCTGTGCCGTGATTCTAAATGAGGAATGGATGGGTTCGTTCCCGCCGCCTGCTGCTCAGGTGATATTGAAGTTTGTCTGTTTAGGAATTCTTACCGAGCTCCACCAATTTCAGCCACTAATTGGCTTCGTCAAGACTTGAGCTCAAGGTCCTGAAGTCAAGCCTGTTCTTCCTACAGTCGTCCGCACAGTGAAAGATCTAGGACTTTTTGAATTTCCGTAGGGAAAAAAAATTGCTTTGCTTTACCTTTTATATGGTAAATAAGTTTTGTGGCGACTACATACAGTAATGCCAGAATTCATGACTCTGTCCAAAAAGAAACGTGTTTGTTTTGTTTTTTTCAGCTTCGCAAACAAGGTCCAGTGCGAGGAACCAGTGCCGCTGACGAATGAGGCCAACTGTGAGCCCAACAGCTGAGGACGGCAAACCTGTCCACAGCAAGACACACCACGCTGACCTGTCCAAATCGGGGTGAGAAAATCAAGCAGTTGAACCAGGTCGCATTATACTTTACATTCAGATGCGTTACTGTTACTTTAGATATAGACCTTTCTTCCCCGCAGTGCCTGTATCACAAATGCACAAAAACAGAGATTTTGCTGTTGTTGTTGTTGTTGTTGTTCATTCACTTGCTCATTTAAAGCAATTTTCCAGACGTTTGCCTTAGGGCAGGGCCAGGCCTCGTGTTAACTTCCTTCACTCTTGTCTTGTCCTGCCGCTTTGCTCTGAGAGCACAGCATTTACCAGCACTCTTTACTCCAAAGAACACCGTTCGACAAGCATATATGAGCACATGCGTACGCAAACACTGCCAGGTGTGAATTCCTTTGTGGTGATTCCCCATAAGACCTTTTTGAGTTGCTTTCATTGCATTTAATCACACGCTGCTTCTCAAATGTCTTTTGTAACAATGGCCTTTTGAAAGACTTCACCATGTGTTGTAAGATCGTGCGCTATGTTAAACGAATAGTTCAACCAAAAATAAACATTTTGTTAATTTACTTCAAAAGGGGTTGGAATAACATAAAAATAAATCATGACATTTTTTTCAGGGGCCTGTATTGCATGAAAGTCATTAAAGACCCAGTGTTGCAGTACATTTATCAAGACGGCTTTATACTGCTTTCACAATATTAACCTTTTAATATGTTCCTTCTTACTTGTACTGTCTTGCCCTGTCTATTCATACTATTTAGCTCACTCAAAACTGTTGCCTTAAACTAGTCAGCTGGTTGTATGTTATACAATATTCCACAATGGGTCTTTTGAGAAATTTAAAATAGTAGAATACTTTTTTCTTCTTCCTTACTTTTTTTTTTAGTACATGGTGGCATAAATGACTGTTGAATCAAATCATGGAATCTTCCACCTAAAAACTGCCTTGTACAGAGTTTAACATTCTATAATAATGGAGCTCTGTGGTGTTTTGTTTCCAAACCACAGTTGAAATATAGTTGAAAATTATTGTGAAGATTTATTGCACACAAAAGAAGCTGAGCACTGAAGGGGCACTTTTTACTATGTTACTGTCTAGGTGATGATGGTGATTACACAAGCACTTGCTGGACAATGTACTTGTTTGGATGATCAGTTCTCTGCTTCTTGATGTCTTTATATTCCTGCTGGGGAGAGAATGAGCAGTAACTTTTATTATTAGGATTACTGTACTTTCTGACTCCAGACAAATGTGTTATCGGAGTAAAGTACTGTGACTGATTGCAGACAGTATCCAGTCAAGTATTTAAAGAGAATTTCAGAAATTTGCCATTAAATGTTTGTAGAAATAAAAGTGTAATGTTTTTAATGAATTTTGTGTAAATGCATCTGAAATCCAAAATAGTGTGAATGTTGTTTTGTGGGTGTTTAAAAATATGCAAATGTAGTTGTCTGATTAAATAAATTTCATCACAGTTTTGTCTGGTTGTGTCAATTATTTTTGCAAAGGCAAACATCCAAGGTTTTTGCTCACACACAGACTTTAAGAAACCAAAAAAAACAAAAAAAAAAACAACACAGGAGTGTAATTTAGAGGCTTTCTGGATCATCTGCTTGTGTCACTTTGCAGTCTGGACAGACTGTTGCACATCCCAACTTTTGACGTATTGAAGTTTTCTATTTACAATTGCGCATCATTCGCCTCTGTTTCCACAGGGGTTCTTTCACAAAGATTTGACCTGTAAATACAAACTTAGTGTTTCGTGTTACTCGTGTTATGAAAACAAAAATCAAACTTCAGGACTATTTATATTATGTTTTTTTGGCATCAGCAGTCGATGAGTTGCTGCTCAACATTTAAATGGTCGGCTAACGCTTGCCATGGCGGTTGCGGTGCACTTCAGAAACCCTCCACCTTCCCCAGCTCCACCTGTACAGATCTGCTGTGGGGTGATTCCACGTATGTTATATATGGGGGTCATTTCATATGTTATATGTGCAGTAGCAGTATTTCCTACATGCTCACCGTAGCATGTATTGGCAGTAGCAGATCTGTTCTGCCAGGACCAAACATGGTAACATTGCCGTGTATGTTACCATGCTGAATTTCATTTATATAGATATTGATTTTTAATCTTCCTTTCTGGGCAGGATTAGAGAGATTATTACAGGAATGAGAATAGTGTTTGTTTGTTTCAAAGGACTGGTTTAAACAGTGTATTCCTGAAAGATGTTTGAACATTTACGATTGTTGTTGTTTTTTTTAGATAATCAAATCAGATTTTAGGAGCCATATCCTAGCGGTTCAGAGAACAGAAAGCGCAGCAGAACTGGCATGAAGTAAGCAGGAATGTTGAGTCTGGCTCCAGATCTCTTGGCTCGCATCCCTACCTTCCCTTTACTGGCTGAGAGTCACAGGAAAAACAGACCGAGCCGTAGAAGAGGCCCTCAGACCTTTTAGAAATGTTTCTGAAGTGTGTTTGATAGAGAGGAACATTGATAGAAAACACCTGCCATGTACACTGTGCAAAACAGAATATTTAGGACTCCTGGTGACAGGATTTGGATCTGCCTCTCACCCCTCCAGGGAATCATTCTTACAGTCCCCAAACAGGCCTTGACGATATGTAAAATCATATCTCCTGCTGCTCAACATCACACGTCTCTCATGGCATTTTATATCATCTTTACATTTCATGATCAACATACTGGCGAATCTTCTTTTTGCTGAATTTTCCCAGTTACACGTATATAAGTTTGATCGATTGATTGGAATAAGGTGCACTGATGAACTGTTCGTCCATGTATAACACAAATGGGTTTGAGTCATTGTATGGTCACACTTTCGCTCTTCAGAGCATCTCAATAACACATATAAAAATAGCAGATTTTATCTGAAGCCCATAGCTGGCCCGACTGACTACGGTCCCAAAGTTGAGCCTTTATCTTGACCTGCCTGAACCGGAGATGCGTGAAGCGGCGTGCTCGTTTTGGCCCTCGGTGTTGGAGCTGCCACGAACTTCCTGCAGACCCGTACAGGATGAACACAAGACCCTGGGAATATTTCCTGCATGACCTGAGACTGGGAAAATGACACAAAGTGTCAAAATACTGTTTGTCTTCATTTTGAACTGTACATTATTATTTTAAAGAAACCAAACAGAACAATTCACTTTTGTGAATTCTTGTTTTTGTGCTATTTATTTTCTTCTTCCATCTAATCCAGTGCCATAGAAGTCATAATCATTCTGCTGTGGATGATTTGTGTTTTATACTGTGCAAGTTGTATGCGTTAAGTCAGAAATGTCAAAAAGGAAACTTTGTTTGTATTTATCACAACATATAAACTGTGTGGATAGAAGAAACACTTAAACTGATTCTTTTTGATATTGCGTAAGGGCCAGATATTTCAAATTCAGTCATTTGCTGCCATCGTTCTGCGTCCCTGGTCTTGTGTTTCTGTGCACGGTTTAGTTGTGTCGCCCAAACAGAGGCTGAAATCTTCTATGAAGTAGAGCAGGGCTGATCCTCACCCAACTTCACTCCTCCTGCACAGCTGGTTCTGTTTTAGGTAATGATTCTGTTTCAATCTACATATTATTTGTTGTTCCTCAGCACCTGTTGTAACTTTAATTATGCAGAAATCTCTGACTGTGTGCAATGTATTACTACATTTATTTGTGCTCTTTCACACAAACACACTTGCTCTATGTCCATTTCTTTTTTCTCTCTCTCTCTCTTTGAACAACTGCTTTCCTTTGGATGACAGATGATACTTAAACCCTTGACCTACAGCACTAAACTGACTGACAGCGCTGGATATTCTTCAGAGAAAGAGTTGCATTGTCCTGCTTCCCATCCACAAAGGAAGGACAACTGTGAGCAAAATAATAATAATGCTAAAAAAAAGGAAGAAAGGATCTTTTGATGTTATCAGTTTTGAAAGCAGCCAATTTCAAAACAATTTCTTGAGCTTTGCCTCGTACGGCTGCCAACGTCTCTGTACTCTGAGTCAGTGCAGACTCGTGCTGTCACAGCTGACGCTGACAGAGAGATCAGTTCTTTCACCGGCTGATATTTGCTTCCTGTTGTTTTAAGAATGTGACTTTTGGAAGAAATATTTTCAGCAAATTACTGATAGACTAGTCTAAATGTAGACTAATCCTAGTTTAATGACAAGTGTTAGTATCGTTACTTGATAGCGACTCGTAAACTCCAGTTTTATTACTGCTAAATTAAGCACAATATGTTCCATTATACTCTGCATTATGTATTTTTTTCAAATAAATATTTTTGGTCAAAATAATAATACAAAAAGTGCTTCATTAATTCAAAATGATTGGATCAAAATCAAAAAACAATCAGCACACCAAATCAAAAATCTAATCGCTAATTCTCAGTGACATGAAGACGTTCAGCTGAAGATCCATAATCAAGCTAATTTTACTGAAGAATTCTAAAAGAAATATTTGATAAACTGTTGAAAGGTTTCAGTCCATATTTAAGCAGTGAAGATGATTGCCTTTACCATTATTCTTCATGTTCATCTAAAATCTGTTCTTAGACACAAAACCTATAGTTTCTCATCCTACATTTACAGTACACTTATTTTGTAATTTTTTTTTTTTTACGTTTTATTTTACTTTAAAACTAGTTGACACTGAATTGTTAGGGAATGTCTCTATTTTATTCTATTCTATTCTTAGTTGTTCATATTTAATTTTCATTTTTGTACACACGTTTTTTTTTCTTTCTATTGTTGTACTCTTCATCAACTGTGAAGAAAAAAAAAGAGAAACGGTTCTGTTGTTCCAGTGTTTCTGACTCCATCATGACTCCGCCCCTCTCTCTCTGCTCACCACTGCCTCCTCTTTATTTTCTCAACAGCTTGTAACATTGCCTTTGACTGTCTTGTCATGTGCCACTGATTAGATTTTGGGACAAAACAATAATCTCAATTCAGAGTATCCCTCCAGACACTGAATGCAGACTTGTGTTTTTTTTTTTTTTTATTTAATTTCTTATCTCCCTGTTATGTTACATAACCTGCTCTATGAGTCTCACTGTATTGACCAATAACTGACATATACAATCAGGCAGTTAAACAGCATTTTTCCTTTGAGTCTTTTTATTTTATCTTTAAATATTCACAGAGTGCATTGAAACCCCTGATTTAACAGAAGAATATATTAGTGGGTTGCAAGAATAAATTATGATTATTGTTAACAACCCATTGTGCAACTTTACTTAACATTTTCAAGAGGTTGTACGCTCACTGCACAGACCTAAATTAAATGTTTCAGCAGTCTGTTTTTGTAAGTACACTCTTAAAAAGGTGCTTGAAAAGGTTCTTCGCAGCGATGCCATAGAAGAACCATTTTTGGTTCCACAAAGAACCATTCAGTCAAAGGTTCTTTAAAAAAAACATCTCTCTCTTTTTTTCTTTTTTTTTTTTTCTTTTTTTAAGAAATCAATAAATTAAACAGTATTTTATTTAGTTCTGGACCGTTTTATTTTATCATCACTGCCCTAACCACATGAACCTACAGAGGACAAGTGCTTTGGACAATGGATGGATGGATGGATGGATGGATGGATAGATGGATTACTTTAGCCATTAGTGTTCAGAGACGCCAGGCTCACCAACACAATAATGGAGTGTTTGGGGGTTGGAAGGATCATGCTATTTTTTTTTTTTTAGGTATCAAACTTCAGTTGTTTACTGGAACAGTTTTGCACACTTGCAGGTTGTTTATTAATCGCTAGATGGCACTGTGCCTTTTTCACCGAATTTCCAGAGCGAAAGCCATTTACAGGGAAATTACTTTCCGCCTCGGAGTTTTTTATTTTATTTTATTTTATTTTTTTACTTTATAAAGGTCAATCTGTTCAACCCAACTCTCGAAGTATTTGTTGTTGAGTAACCTGTGCTTAAATGGCTTTACGCCGCTATTGAATATTTGTGTTATGTTACAAGAGAAAGAAGATGATTTAAACTGTCATTTAACCCTCGTTTATTTACGTGTGTGTATTTGTCATGCGCGATTAATTTAGGAGTTAAATGTCCTTTGGGTAGAATATTCTTGTAGTAAATGTGTATAGTTACTCATCTCGTCTGAACTGTTTACCATTATTATTATTATTATTATTATTGTTGTTGTTGTTGTAGAAGGTACAGAAGATGTTTTCAATTGTCACTATTGTGATTTAACCCTCGTTTATTTACACAGTGTGTGTATTTCTCTTGTAAGATTAATTTAGAGTTAAACGTAGGCTGCAGGTCCTTTGAGTAGAACAACAAATGCTTCTAGTGAATGGGTATGATTATCATCTCGGCAAATCGCCTTAATTAATTGACATTATTATTATAAAGCAGCTGTTTTTTAATTTACGTCTAGGGACATGAATAAAGAGGGGGGAATGCTACTTTACATGTTCATGTTTCGTAGGATAAAAAAAAACAGATTGAGCTCCGATTGATTTATTGGTTTGGGCTATTTCGTAATGTAAACGAGAGACACTGACGTGTGTGTTTTACTCTAAATGGAAAAGCTGATTCTTCGAGTCGGGCACGTTCAAAATTGTTTGTTTTAATGGTGATCTTTAAGTTAAAATACACCCACGGACAGGTTTTCTCTCATTTTTCTCTTCTCTTCTCTTCTCTTCTCTTCTCTTCTCTTCTCTTCATTAATTACATTATTGTGGTAACTGAAATGCATGCAGTTCCTAAATACTTGTGAATAACAAAAGCAATTTTACGCGCAGGCGTGTCAGTAACTAATACATGTAAAGGGATTTAATCAGTTATCACACTCCATTATTACTGTGGCCAGTGATGTTTTGGATAGGCTTCATCTTTGCTGATATAGATAGATAGATAGATAGATAGATAGATAGATAGATAGATAGATAGAGCTGCTGCCACGAACTAAATCGAATTAATGTAGAATGCAAACAGAATTATGTTAATCGATCAATTAATCTGAATGGAAATGTTAATTCGCTGTTTGAAGTGCACTAACAATGCAAACTCCGGGTGGTAATTAAGCTGCGCATTTGCGTTTTTGTTAAACATTTTCGTGGGGATGGACCGCGGCTCTGTGCCTACAAATGAACTTTTTTCATGCAGGACAACCTTCTGTTTTCACCTGGATATTATCGAAAAGTCCACAATACATGTCAAAGCATCAAAAAATTCTCATAGTGTTGTTCAGTTCACAGCAGCCGTAAAACAAACAAATGAATCACAGCAGCTCGTGATCGACGATGATTTGATAAATGGCATTGTTTTAAAGTTCCCAACTGTATCATGTATGACTGAATCATACTATGCTGACAGTGCCAACCTGTTTGAGCTTAAAATCTGTATGTAGCCTAACTGCAAAATGTGCTAAACGACTAAACAGAAAACTGGGTAAGACTTAAGACACTACAGTAACTTTGATATTTTCCAATATAAAATCCAATATAACACTCCAATGTATGTAATTGAGATAAGAAAAGTAATTGTTTATATACAGTCCAAACAAAAATCTTTTTGAACAATTTTACCGTAAACATGTAGGCTATAGGCTAGGTATTGCCTCGTCAAATTGCTACATTTTTTTCACAAATGTTAATCATACACATATTTCATACTTATATGATTATGACTAAGTTTAATAATATTTATATTTATATAATAATATTTTATAATAATACGCCTTCGTACTGTAAAATATATTTTTCTCTGCACAATCATTCCAGCTAGAAGTTTTTACAGTGCTACAGTGAGTTTTTACAGGGAATGGATTTGGGTCCAATGAACATTTTCTTCTCTCTCTCTCAAGCACGTGAGAATCCTTTCTCTGGACACAAACAGACAAATCCTGGACTACCTTAAGAGATCGTCCCTCCCTCGGCACGTATGCCATTGGCTGATGTTCGCAGTGGAGGACCTTGCTAAAATGCAAAACTTGTTGCTGGTGCTTGCGGTCGACGCGCGCAGTACTCAGCTTCTCAGACATCAGCATGTGATCTACCGCTGAATTGTTTCCAGCTGGAGTAAATCTCAAAACTGCTGCTATTAGAAGAGGACTCCTAGAATGCGTAAGTGTTGCCTGTAATTGAAATTGCAGTCAAACTGTTCGATTGCGCGGAAAATGAGCAGGACCGATGGGACTGTGTTGCCCAGCAGCTCAGTGGTGGCGGGCTTTGGATAGCGCATGTGCTGCCTATGGCTTGGAGCTCCAAAAGACGGGCGCACAAAGACGGGCATTCGGGGTTTACCCCCTCACACACAGGACTTTCTTCTGGTCGGCGTGATCACTTGTTAAGCGCAGCCCAAGGGAACTATTTCTTTTCAGCGTATGCAATTTGAAAAATCTCATTCATTTCTGAAAAGAAAAGTGGATACCAGATAATAGGCTATTCTGGATTCATACGGACGTGGATTTTATTTTTACGTTACTCTGGATAGTGTAATGATGCGCGCTCCAAAGGGATTTCTAAACAGAAACAAATGTTTACCTCACTCTGGACATTTGACAGCACATTGGAATTACAGTCTGTGGAGAATGATGTGACGGAACATGTTTTTTTATACATATATATATATATATATTTTTTCCTATGTGTTGTAGCTGTTGTCTGATCGCAAGGTGAGAGTAATTTTGTGGTAAGGAGGTTGTTTTATAGCAGTTTTTTTTTTTCGCGCCGTACAGCAAAAATAATTTATTACTTTTTATGTAATATTTTTAAAAACAGTGGAGAAAAATATGCAACAGATTATGTACTAGGCCGTGAACTTTATAGTTTTTTTTTTTGTTTTTTTTTTTATAGAGCATTTTGTCGTACAATTTCACCGTCATTTACAATATGATAGGCTTTCCCAGTAATTCATCATTGCTTACTGTGGTTTTCAACTACAAGCATGTTTTTTAATTGATGGCAATATCAAATTATATTTTATTCCAGTATTTTATACTTTATTGTTGATATCAATTGAATTTGCCAAAGAAAAAAAAAATAAAGGAGACTGTGGAGACTGCAGTGGAGCCAGGCGAGCTGGCTGTCATGCGGGATTGATTGTGGGAAGTATGTTTGGGCTGGAACAGTTTGGTCCACAGATTAATAACAGAAATTTTGGCCACACTGAGAAAAACTTTAGCCAGCCAAAAGTGAGCATGAACCCCCATTACAAGAGCCCAGGTTTTCATGCTGGAGGCCCACCAGGGACAGTCGAGACTGGTATGGGCCCACTTAATGAGCCTCCTGTGATTGAGATGAACATTAACATGAACGGAGGGGAACAGTACGGTGGATTTCAGCGAGGAAATTCTGAATTGCATGCAGGGAATCTCCAACAACAACAACAACAGGCCTCAATGCATGGATTTTTTAACCCTCAGCAATCTCACAATCATCCTCACGGCCCTCAAACACATTCACACCAACACCATCAACACTTCGGGGGGAACTTTGGACCTGAACCTGGGTCCTCTTGTTTGCACAGCGGAAGGATGATGGGTTATAATAGCAGTATGGGGCTCCAGCAAGGATTCGCAGAGGGTTTTGACCCACTGTCTGAGGGGCAGTCAGCAGATGGCTTCTCTCAGCAGCAGTCCCAGCAGCAGCGGCAAAGGACAGGCTCCATGGCTGATTTTCAGCACCACGGACCCCACAGTGGAAATCACCCCGTCCCTGCCCCATGTCTACCCTTGGACCAGTCACCTAATCGTGCTGCCTCGTTCCATGGCCTGTCTTCTTCATCCTCTTCGTCAGAAAGTCACAATCTGGAGTCCAGACGAATGCCCCCACCAGGTGGTGTTGAAGGACTGGACTACAGCTATTCTAATGAGCCCTCATCTGGACATTTTGAAGTGTCTGTGTTCTCCCCCTCCGAATCGGAATCTCAGATTTCCCATTTTGGGCATGGCCGTCAGGTGCCAGGGCCCAGCTTTCCTGGAAACCCAGGGTTGTCTCGAGCTCCTGGAATGCAGGGCATCTCTAAAGAGCACCCCCACGCCCCCCCTCAGCAGCAGCAGCCCTCGGCCCAGCACAGTGTGTTCTTTGAACGT
Organism: Labeo catla; assembly: GCA_012976165.1. Lineage (NCBI taxonomy): Eukaryota > Metazoa > Chordata > Actinopteri > Cypriniformes > Cyprinidae > Labeo > Labeo catla. Next base: position 148,519 of record VONZ01000276.1, on the reverse strand, counting down.
TTTGGGGGTGGACGCAAAATACCAGTGGGGATAGAGCCTGGTGCCAGGCATCCTCTTATGCAGCAGCAGCCAAGCTTGATTGGCCGACAGAATGCTTGCCCACCATCTCTCCCACAGCCCCCACAATCAGAGACGGCTTCTGCTAATGCCGGTATGCAGGAGGGTGGCGTCATGATGCCTGGCCAGCATAATCAGTTTGAATACCCTATTCACAGACCAGAGAACAGACGGATGCATAGTTACGGTGAGCCCATGTTCAACATGCAACAGCAGCCGCCCCCCCCTCAGCCGCCTTCCAATCAGAGACTGCAACACTTTGATTCTCCTTATTTAAATATGTCTAAGAGGCCCCGGCTCGATTTTCCCAACGCCGCACACGGCGGAGAGAGTTGCGGCAGTTGGAACAGCAGTATGCATAACCCTCCCGGTATGGAGAATCATCTCTCTCCCGCAGCCTATCCTGGCCTGCCCGGAGAGTTCACCCCCCCTGTGACGGATGGCTTTTCATCAGGCCCGTCACTGCAGCTTACAGGGCCTGAGCAGCAGTCGATGCAGCAGCAACAAAACGCAGCAATGATGATCAAGCAAATGGCCTCTCGAAGTCAGCAGCAGAGGATGAGACAACCCAATCTGCAGCAGCTGGGTCATCACGGTGACGTTCCTCAAGGGCCCCTGGGACACGGGGGAGGCATGCCTCAGTCGAGTTTCGAGAGAGAAAATGGTGGGAGGCTGGTCAACTTTGATGGACGGAACGCACATGTGACTCTGGAGAGTGGGTGGTTTCCCGGGACGCATCCACCTGGTGACGTGCTGGGCCATCGCATGGGCGCAGGTGGAGAGGTGGGAGCTCCTGAAATGCAGCAGAACGGTCCTGGTATGATGTTCAGAGCTGGTGTGAATGGAATGGGCATGCAGGAGCCTATGAGGATACCAGGGGAGGGCCACGTGCAGCCATTACTATCGCCTAACATCCACTCACAGTTTGGCAGTGGCATGGGGAACCTTTCACAGATGCAGTCTCCCAGCACAGGTGTCGGATTGCCCAACACACCATCCGAAAGGCGCCCTAATGACTTTTCAGGACCACCTGTGGGCGGTCCGTCCTCTTTTCCCTACGGAGGCTCTAATCGACAGGGAGCCTCTCAAGGGGTGAGCACCTCACCGGGGAGTTTTACGTCGCAATCAGACTTTCCCACCAGCCAGCGTTCCTCTGTCAGCAAACTTGGGGGACTCTCCTTAGGGAATTTTAGTAAAACAAGTGGCAAGGACAATGTTTTTGGACAGAGCTGCCTGGCAGCCCTCTCTACTGCCTGTCAGAACATGATCGCCAGCCTGGCGGCCCCTAACCTCAATGTGACATTCAACAAGAAGACTCAGGGAGAGGGGAAACGAAAGCTGAGTCAGACAGAACAGGACCTGAATAACAGTGCGGTTAATGGCAGTGGGAATGCTGGGACCGAATACTTCTCAAGCATTACTGGCTCCCAAAGTGGGCAAATGCCTCCCGCTGGAAATAGCAACACTAAGCCACCAGGTCAAAATCAGACGGTGCAGGGGGAAGCCAGCACCCTCTCCCCAAATTACAATATGGACACTACCCCTTGCAGTGAGGGGAAGGCAGCAACAGGGAGTGGGAGAGGGAGAGGGAGGAGAAAAAGAGACAGTGGCCATGCGAGCCCTGGGATATTTTTCCCCTCCGACAACAGTAACCCTGTTGTAAGTCCCGGCCAGCAGGTGACCTCAGCAGCTAGTGTGGGGGAGAGAAGTACAGGCACACCTCAAGAGAAACCTCACACCTCTCCCTCATGGGGGAAAGGGGGTGACCTGCTGCTGGGTGATCAGGCCGACCTTATGTCATCTCTTGACAGCGGCATCCAGAGCGTATCAAAATCCGAAGTCTGTTCGCCTCATGTGGATTTTACAGATGACGTGAGCACGCGTTATAGCAATGAGGATGAGGTTTCATCAAGCTCAGATGCTCCAACCTCTGCAAAGGCCGGCCGCAGCCCTTTGTTAGGTTCGCCCAAGTTGCAGAGAGACACTGGACTAATGGGAGGGCAGAAAGGGCAAGGCATGGGCCTCTCCAACCACACTACCTCAACGTCAGATGGCTTCGGTGGAGTGGGCCATCCGGGTACACCGGGCACGGAGCAAGTCCGTACGCCCTCCAGCACCTCTGGCCCTGACGAAATTCACCCGCTAGAAATATTGCAGGCTCAGATTCAGCTTCAACGGCAGCAATTCAGCATTTCTGAAGAACAGCCTGTAGGTGTAAAAAATAGCAAAAAAACTAGTGAATGCAGTGGCCAAAATGCAGATGAAGAGCTTGCTAGCTGTAGCCCGGATGCCGGGAAGGACTCTGTGGGCACTATTGATCTGGACACACTCATGGCTGAGCAGCATGCCACCTGGTATGTGCCCAGTGATAAATCTCTGCTTGAGGATTCAGAAGAGGAGAAGTCTGTGTGGGAAAAAAATAAAGTCCAGGGAGCCATCAAAGAAGGTAAATATTTATCATTTTACTAAAGTACAGATTTTTTTTTATTTATGCACATAAAAACGTTGCATATATTGTGTGTGGTGGCAACAATTCAAGTTTTTCATTTTTAAATTTATAGACATTTCTTTTTACTTTCTCAATCTCTGTCTTGCGTGCACACACACACTCTTGTAGGCATACATGCCAAGAATGCTTTCCTTTACATTATAGCATTTTCAAGCAAGAGCAATGATCTCACTTTTGCTTGAGTTTTTGAGTTTTTTTTTTTTTTTTCTGAGTAATGACGTACAGGTCTTTAGAATGCATTTATTTGATTATTTTTAGATTGTTTGGAAATGATTTAAGGTTGTGATTATGATAGTAAGGGCTTAAAAAATGGTACATTTTTATTCATGTTACGAAATTATAAAAAATATTTGAATTGATGAAGAAGAAAAGAAAAACAAAAGTCAAAAAGTGTTATTTATTAAATGCATTTAATGTACCAGGGAACAAAAAAAAAAATAAAATAAAATAAATATATATATATATATATAAACATAAAGAAGAAACAACATGAACAGGTGTCTTTCTAAGCATTTGCACAACATTTATTTAGGGATTTTGTCAATATTGAAATCCTGATCTTCACTCACATCAACATTCTTCATTCACATTGTTTTTTTTTTTCCATTATTAGTTATAGTAATAGTAATATCATTACTAATATTACAAAAAAAAAAATCCCATTGACATGACACATGACATTTAATGTATATTTTTTGTGTATAAGTTCATTGTGTGTGAAACCTAAAGACTTGAGCAATCGGTGTAGACTGTAACTGTGCAATAATAGCAATAATATTAATTATTCAATAAGTTACAGAATGCATGTTTTCTAATTATTTCGATGCTTCTTAAAAGCTAATCTGTTATGCCCCTTTCTGATCATAAGATCATCATAATTTGCATTAAGCAGCATAATTATGTAAACCGTGAGCTCATGTATTTGATGTGTGTGTCCTTCACCTGGCACTTGTCCTTTAGTTTAATCAGTATATGAAACGGTAATTGTCTTTACTGAAAAGGCAGCGGTACGGACACGCATAATTGAATCGCCACAGCCGGAGCGCGCTTTCACACGTGTTAATGGTTCGCCCCCGGTGTGCATTATGTGCCCCTTTGTTTGGGCTAACTGCAGGTGGGAGGGTGCAGGGGGCTGCTTTCAGAGAAGGCAACCTTAAGTCAAGGTCCATTGTTTAACATTCAGTGTTGTCAAGTGCACCGTCCCCATCTCTCTCTCTGCTTATTTTGTGTCACAGACTAGCGAACGCACCCACCACCACACAGCCAAATGGATTTGTCTCGCATCTGTCTATGCACTCAATGTAAACCAAATGCAAAACATTGTATCTTTCTCTCAGTGTATTTCCCTCCTTTCTTTTCCCCCACCAACTGCGCGTTGCTCTCCTTATTTTGCAGTCAGTCTCCTTCCCTCCCTTTTTTTTTTTTCTTCCTCTTCTCCTCGCATTTAAGCCCCGGAGCTGTAAACGCGCGTTGCGCTGGTGCGATCGATAGCTAGTTAGCACAAATCACCAGCCTTGACAGATTTTCATTTGAGTGGCGTTGACAGCAGAGATGAGAGAAGGGTTACAAAGTGTTTGCGGCTTGTGAAATTGCATCGGATGCATTGCACGCCGACACACAAGGGGACTGTTAAATTCTATAAGAGGTTTATTCGCACCATAATATTTTACAGGCCTTTAGAACACTTAACTTTCAAAGTATAGGAATGCTTCTAGTCATTTTAATTAGGTGACGGAGGTGCTTATAGCACATTGCTAATATAGATTTATAGGATGCGGTAATTCATTTTATGAGTCTCAAGATCATTTTAAGGCGCCTTGAAATTAATTGCACTGCTCTTTATAAAGTGAAAATGTGCAGTTGTGAACCAAAGGAGCTCTTTCTAGCAGATATGACCAATAAAATTTTTGCTTGGTGTAACCTAATGTAGCAAAGTATATTCAGTCATATTAAATCATGTTTTTGACATCATAAAACCAGTTTATGTCAAGGTTAAGTCATGAAGTACTTGATGAACAACCAAGATTTATACCAAGATTTTTCACGAATGTATTTTTTTATTTAAGAGTAAATGCTTTAGCTCATAATGTAATGATTGTGAGTACGTATGTATTAAGGCTTTTCATTTGATTATATTCTATACCTTTTTATTTAGGTTTTCACAAAATAACCACAAATACCAGACCACCTTACACAAGGAATATACATGGATTCAGCTGTCAGCTGCGCAATGCGGCAGCGCCTAATCTAAACTAAACCAGTACTAGAAATTTTTTGTACAATTTAGTACAATTTGAGTGACAGGTTATATCGATTGCATTTATATCATTTCCATAATGTGCAAAATATTAATTGCAACATAAAAATCAACATTTTTAGTTTAAAATAACATTTCAGTTCATTTTCATCTAGTATTGTTTTCATGTTAGAAAATATCCTTGGATATTTCTTAAGTCCTTCCAATAATCACACACACACACACACACACACATAAGCACATTTTTACATTTCACCACACCTTTTATTGCCAAGTATGTATCACACATACCAGCAGACTTTTCAGATTTGATTTTGAGACTTTTTTTTTTTCCTCAAAGCTTTTCAGGTCAGATTAGATGGGATCTGTGAATTTGGTCTTTTCTGAAGTAGTAGCCGGTAGTGTTGAATCTGAGCATGACATGTTTTGTTTTTGTTTTCCCCCATATTTAGTCACTATTATGCTTGCAAATTCTAGAAGTGCATTCATTGAGTCATTTTATATAGCTATGCATTTTAAACACCAGCTTATACAGAGTGTTTTGTAGATCTCTTACTATGAGTGACTGGTGTTACTGATCTCTGTAGCTTCTGTGATACGTATTTTAGAAAACATACTGAAACTACTAATCACTACTAAAAACTACTAATCACAAAAATACTTTTAATATTAAAGAATGCTACAGTTAGTCCCAGTATGCAATATAATTTTTATTCTTTCTTTCTCTCTTTCTCTCTTTCTTTCAAATGTCTTATGCAGCAAGTGTGAATATGTTGTATTTGGTGTTTGTAGTTTTTGCTGGTGATCAGTCATTGCTGCAGTAATGCACTGCTGAGGGTTTCCCACTGAGCCCCTGAAGTGTGCACTGCAAATGATACTAACGGCCCCCACTGGACTCTTTGTGGACTTGATAAATGACAGAGCAAGTTAGGAGAGGTTTTATTATGCCTGACAAAATTTCTGCCTTAAAACTGTACAAATCGATACAACGTAAAGCCAGCGGTGTCTGTCCCCCTTATGTGTTCAGGAGCTTTAGATATTAGACTTTGTGTATTGGTGGAGAGCACTGACAGGTCACTAAACACTCAAAGTATCCTTATTACAGTCAAATGTGTATTTGTCTTTTCTAGCTTATGACAGGGTGTAGGCATCACACCTTACTGATGTTTCATTTGTGACAAGTAGTAAAACATGAACAATTTTAATTACTTTCCCTTACTTGTGTTTTTTCTTTCTTTCGTTCCATTCCTAACACCCCAAAACAAAGCTGTGATTCACATTTGGTGTAAAATGGAAAAACAGCTCAGGGCAACCTGTGCTCTCATTCTGTCACTAGCTTCTTATTGACTTCCTTTACAATGTATGTATTCACTGATTCACCAATCACTTTATCGGTGGTTGCAAATAGGAAATGTAATAAGATAAAATAGAAAATATTAATTTTAATATTAAACCCAGGAGGATTTTAAAAGTCTGTAATTTTTTGTAATTTTCTGTGTGACCAATACACAAAGCAGTTCTTTAATAGCACTATAGTGTTCATGCCTTGAAACCTTCAAATGACTCTGTGTATTAAGATAGGAGAGGAGAAAAAAAGGTTTTTGGATGCCAAGTACACTCTTAAAAATAAAGGTTCTTTATTGGCATCAATGGTTCATCCATGAACATCCATGGAACCTTTCAAATGCAGAAAAGGTTCTTTATAGTTGAAAAAGGTTCTTTAGATTTTTAAAATGTTCTTTTAGGAAATGCTCACAGAAAGGTTCTTTGGGGCAACACTGTAAAAACAACCTTTTGGAACCTTTATTTTTAAGTGTATAGCATTTTTTTTTTTTTTTTTAGAAAATGTGCCAAAGATTTTCTCCCAATAGCCAAAGATATTTGAGGATGTGTTGACAACTGTGGTCTCTGATGTGCACATGTATATCTACAGCTGGCATACTGACATCTCGTGTGACAGCTGTAGACTTCTAAGCGCATGATCTGGTTCTCTGCTTCAGTTTGGTTCTAGAAGCTTCTTCTTTGTGCATGCTTACATTTGCTTTTGTCTTCCTCCTCTTCCTCTTCATTCATTCATTCATTCATTCTTTCTTTCTTTCTTTCTTTCTTTGTGTGTGTTTTGCAAATACTTGTGTTGGTACTGTAACATGTCTGAAAAATAATAGCAGGCAGCTAGGGGAGTTATGGGATTTGAGATGCAGGTTGTTGTCTGGCAGTCATAATTCATTTTGGGGAAAAATAAGATTAAAAGAGAAAAATAGATAAAAAAAAGTAAATAGTCTTCAGATAGTTCATATGTTAATTAAAAATATGGTTTATTCAGAATGCATAGGCTAAATGTAAAACTGCACTGTTCTCTTCTGCTTTTAGACATTCAAGGTCTATTGATCATTTTGTGCTGTTGAAGGAAAGAAAAGGGATGCAAAATGCTGATTTGCACACTTGTTAGGAAAGTATAAAGGAATAAGTTTATAGATTACTAAATTACTATTATTACTTGTATTTTTAGTGTATTATTATTATTATTATTATTATATTATTACTTCAGAATATAAGATCAGACAGTTATGTCATTTCCTCCACTTAGAAGTCAGATAGAAGCTGGACCTGCTGAAGATTTATGTCCTGCAGCAGTAAATCACCGTGCTGCTGATGTGTGTATTAGTTTCCCAAGTATGTGTTCTCGAAGAGGGAGGGCAAGAGAGAGAGACAAGAGACTGTGTCTGCCTGAACTCTCCCACCAGACTCCTGCAGGAAGGGAATTTAAGCCTTCAAACCTTCAAATAAGTCTTTGCAAATTCTCTTGTGGATGCAATTAAAGAGGCAACATGGAGATCAAAATTAGCATCTTCTCTCTGGAATCCCAAGATCCTTGGATCAGTGCATTAAACTGTTAAATAAAGTCCTGTTTCTTGATCAGAAATGAACGGGACCATGTGGGGTGGGGAGAATTTAGAAGAGTCTACTCACATTCTGGAGTCATTCTGAACAAAAGAAGTAAAAATTGTATTTTGACAGTTTCTGACTTTTCTTCCATTTTCTTTTGAATTGAAAGGATATTTAAAATACATCTTTCAGAATTGTGACACTTTAGATTAATATCATCATAAAGAACATTAACCATATTTGCATTTGTGAAGGAAATACCATGTAAAAAATAGTATTAAAATGGTAAGCATTTATATATATATATATATATATATATATATATATTGGAGTTTTTATTGATGTAAGCTTTATAAGAAAATCACAGTCTTCAGATCTTCAGTCTTTCTACTTCAAAATTGAATGGTTCATGCAATGTGTTACTTGCCATTTCTTTAAAATTATAATTTCTTTATAATTTGTGAAATTTACTAGCAGTTTGTGAAAATTGTTTTAAAGTAAATCCTACACCTTTTCCAGTGTAGTGATGTAAGACATATAAGACCAATAATTAATATAAAAATAATAATGAAAGAAGACCAATCACAATTCAGTGTGCAAATATAATGAGAATGTCACTGTTGATGTCATTTCCATAAGCAATGGGAGATTTTTAAATCGAGCTTTAATCTTAAATTGGTGACCCTAACACCTATTCCCTAACACACACACACACACAGAATACACTTAAGATTGAAGTGATGTACAATGTCAATTTATTTTTACATTTAATTATTTAAGTGATCCAGGTTTAGATGCTTAGTTTTAAGGTTTAGGGAGAAAAAGCATATTTCTAAAAGAAGATTTCTGAATAATGTCAATACAGGACTGTAATAATATTTATGTTTGCCATACAGGTTTTTCTTTTTAAAAAAGGGTTATGTTGTGTGTGGATTTAACATTGAAAGCGTTGTGTTTGTTATATTTGCACACTAGGCTGCTGTGTTTTGGGATAGAGATGGGGCCTCTTGAATGCATGCATTTGTGAGTGAATGTGTGTGTGCGTGTGTGTTTGTGTGTGTTTTGGGGGTTTCACAATTGTCACTTGCTCTGTATGTGTGTGTGTGTGTGTGTGTGTCTGTGTGCACATTGGGGGTAGCAGCAGGCAGCTTGATGGCTGCTGAGCAGTTTGTGTGTGTGTGTGTGTCGGGAATGCTTGGTTGCTTATCCAGGCCGTAGTGCAGCATGCTGTGCCCAGCTACCACGGACTATTGGCAGACTCTGCAGGACGTAAGACAAGAGAAAAGGGCTGTGTGTGTGTGTGTGTGTGTGTGTGTGCTATTGCCTTAGGGATGTGAAGATGGGGAGGGGCTCTATGTATATATGAACTTCTAGCTGTAGTTCATAGCATATAATAGTTTAAGACACAACATGCAAAAAGGATGTTTTTTGTTTTGTCATTATTTACCGCACATTTAGGAAATTCAACAATTAAAATGATATTAGGATATGAAGTCCCACAGTTTTCTCTTCTGTCTTTCCCTCTTCTCTGGATTCCTTTTCCCTTTATTTTTGTTCCTCTATCCTTAGGGTTTGGGGGATGGTGTCGGGTTATTGACCTTTCCCTACACCTTACCATTTTTTTCTGCAGTACTGGTTCAGACAGGCTCGAGGGCGAGACCAGGCGCCCGTCTCTCAAAATGGCTGTGTGTATTAGTGTTGGCGTGTGTGTGTAAAGGTGTTTTTCCTTTAGGGGAGAGCGGGATAATTGTAACACATTTTGGTTTTTGCATGTACTGAGAAAATGTTTAGCCCAAACTGAAATTTCCCCCCAAATGTCTTTGGCCTGTTTGGCATGATTCAATTCATGACAAAAATGGTTTAGATGCCATTAAACATTTCAAACATTTATTCTGTAGTGAAATGGAAATGATCATTTTTGCATCAAATGAAATAGAGCTATATTGTGTGCAGAATTATAATTTGACAACCCTAAAAACAAAATTATTGCTTATTTTTTATATCAGTTTTTACATATATCTGAACAAAGATGTGAAGGACCAAACTGATATGACTGTAGTGTTCGAAACCTCCATTTTTCCCAAATTCTCTGTCTAGCAATCACTTCTTCTCTCATATTGACATTTCAAAAACAACCCCTTATAAGCGTGGGTATGGATTTTGTTTTGTGCAGCTAATGAAATGAGGGCAGGGGTCTGGCGTGTGGGTCAGTGCTTTGGTGGGGTCATTATGCAGGTAAATTAGGTCAAGCAGGGTCAAAGGTCAGTTTTCCCAGAGCATTGTGACTCCTTGACTGAAAGGTCACTCTGGTTTTGCGCGGCTGAACGAGGTGAATAGGTCCTAAAACCAAGGGTAATGCTTCCCTACACTGACACTAGTGATCTTGTGTCTTGTGTGCGTGTGTGAAATCTGGGACAATAATCAGCCAGTATTGGTCAACTGGCAAAAGTAAATGGCTGAACAATTTTTCATGGATTAGATATACCATTTTACATTTTGTGGTGCCCAAAAATCACTCGATTAATTTGGTCTATCACAACGCGAGACATTTCTAAAGTGCTGTTTGATATCATCAGCGCATAGACTGCAGTGCAAAGTGTAATGGTTAATCGACCTATTGAATTTTCCCCCTTCTTTTTTTTCAGACGGAGACGTCTCTCAAAGCAAGACCACCGGAGGATCGGGTTCCTCGGGGAGCACTGGAGGTATGGGTTCTCATCTCCAGTGCCTGTCAGTCCACTGCACCGATGAACTCGGGGAGACTAAGGGACGCGGGGGACCCGTTCCTTCGTGGCGTTCCCTTCACTCGGACATCTCGAACCGTTTCGGAACCTTCGTAGCTGCGTTGACTTGAAGGAAACCGAGCGGGAGGAAAAAAGACCTTTCGACTGCGGGAAGAGAAAAGGGAAACAAGACTTCCTGTTTAAGCCGGATAAATCAGTGTTCCTTTGTCAGGAAAATGTGTGCCCTTTTTTGTAGAAAACACAAAAAACATGAGGATCGTCGCACTGAACTTACAGTAGGAGGGTATATAAAGGGTGGGAGATATACGGTGTACCAGTACTGATGCTGTTCTTAAATCCAGACCTCAATATTCCTTTGTATGTCTATGCATTCTGATGGCTGTTCTTTTGATCCATTTTTGTGTCTCTCTTTTTTGCCCTCTCTGGGGGTCTCTTTTTGTTTTCATCTTTGAAATAATGATTGTTTATTCTTCTTATTAAATGCCCCTCGTTCTGTATAAGATGTAGTTTCGTCCTGACCCTCCAGCCCACGTGGTCGACCTCTCAGGGCAGGTGTTTCCGTTGTCATCAAGGGACACAAGCGCGCTTTGAAATGTGCTCCTTGCGAGCCTGCTGCCTGCTGGCTTCTTGGAATCAAGTAAAAGGGCAGTCCTTTTAGAACGTGTTTCATAGAAATTCAATGATGTGCCGTGTCTTTTCAAACCGACTGAAAATGCCCCATCGCTGATCACTGGTCCTTCCCCAGCCTTTCTCCACCGTACTGCGGTTACTCTGATCGGTTGGGTTTCCAATCAGAGCGCTTTCCATATTTAGTCCATCAGATTGTTCTCAAACTCCCAGGATGCTTCAGCACTGGTATGCCGCACAGCTAAGAGGAAACCTTTTGATGTTAAGTGGATAACAAATAGAAACCAGAATATTGGTATTGCACATGTAATTTTTTTAGGCAATCTTATACTCTTTAGAAAAATTCTTCAGTTGACCTTGAATGCCTGGAAAGGGTTAGATGGAAGGTCTCGATGGCAATGTGAAGATTTACGGAGGTCCTTGTTTCTTTTCATTTTTTAAAGTAATATGTAAAGTGCAGTTGTCTGTTTTCCTGCATATTGTATATATATGTATATGTTTTATTGAGTAAAATAACAATAAATATGATGTTAATGGTGGCAGCTGTTGTCTTTTGTTTGTTGTACTGCTTTTGCTGTGACTATCAAGCAACATTTATCATTCTATTAAATGTTTTTACACCTCAGTCATTTACAGACATTTCTTTCTCAAAGGAAGACCTTACAAGACACTGGGTTTTGTAAAATTTGAATTTTATACCTTTTATTCCTTTACAAGGAATGACCAAAATTCCTCTCAAGACTTTATTAAAAATTAGCATGAGAAGTAAAGGACGGCATGTGCTTATATTACAAATTTTAACTTGAATTCATCTATATAAACGTACAAATGCAAAATTAATGCTTTTGACATCTGACTTAACAGCAGTTTATGCTTTTTTATCCTTTGTCCCCAAACGGAACATTTTATAATATCATTATTATTAAATTAAATAATTACATATTGATTGCTAAAGTAATTTCAAATAGCTATGAATGTCATGAAACCATATTTTTAGAGATACTCATATCAGTGAATGAACTACTGCTGTGTTAACTACCAATCTGTTAATTTCCGTTAATGAGGTTTATTACAAAATGTTTCCCATATGCTTTAGCTGTAAGCTGTTGTTATTTTTATCAGCAGGCTCATCTCCTGTTTGGTCTGACTAAGTGTAAACCATTCAATTAAAATCCCCCATGGAGCTTTGCAGCTCAGCAAATACTGTAGAAAAAGCCAACTGGCCTCATGCTGTTTGAGCTGGATGCTTAATTCCTATAAATACACAGCATGTTTGTTCAGGGCAGATATGCATCTTTGGGAAAATACCACAATGTTGACCTAAGTTTGCTTCCTCCCCCCTCTGAAACCACGCCGCTTACGAACGCACCCCTCCACCCACCATTTACAAAGACCCAGAGGTGAATGTCTCGGAGAGGAGAGAAAAAGAGAACGTGCGAGAGAAAGAGTGCTGCATTTGCGTCAATAACGGAGGTGCTGAATTTGCTTTACTCGCGCTGCCTTTCACTTACAGGGCTGCTTTTACTGAATTGTACATCTTAAAAAGGAGAAAGAGAGCAAAGCAAGAAGAGAAGTCAGAGTTGAAATAAAGGGGAAAAGCAACAATGCCAATCACAGGTTATTCCCACTTCATGAAAGAAACTAAAGAATTGTTGTGGCTGTAATCCCATGATTGCTCTTTATCTAACCCCTGGAGAGACTTCAAGTAGGTGAAAGGTTTATCAAAGCCTTGAGACACCGAGTCAGATCATTTCAGTCTTAAGTGTGCTCTTTCTCTCGGTGTGTGTGTGTGATAGTAATAGCAGTACATTTTGACCTTGGGGGACAAATTTTTGGTCCCCATGAGGAAAACAAAAATGCCTGTAGTTTTGTGTGAGGGGCAGGTTTAGGTGTAGGGTAGGTGGAAACCAGTATGTGTGAAGCGGTGTCTCATTAGTGTGTACCCAGAACCTAATCTAACAAATCTCCCAAAACCTCACATTTGGAATGTCCTTGTTTGCCGAAAGCAATGAGATCAAATGGAGAGCAATTTTTTAAAAGCCGTACGGAGAGCAGTAAACGTATTTTAGTTTGAGAAAACGACACCATATCAGTATCCCTTTAAAGTTTCATAAAAGATCTAATGTCTAAAACTTTCCTCACATCAGAAACGTCAAAGTGTCAACACTGTACTAAATTGCTGATTTAAAGTTTTAAGTAAAATCTAAGTGTTACATTGCTTTTTTGTAAACGTTAAGTTAATTACACTTTTTCAACCACTTTGAATTTATTTACTGATGGAGAAAATGCTAATAAGAAGACTGTCAAACTGTCTCATTTGTGTTGATTTTAATTTCTAAAAAAAAAAATATATATAAATATCTATGTGCATCCTTTTAGCAATTTTTCCCTTTGGAAAGTTTTGCAAGCAAATTCATGATTAAAACTCATCGCGTGCAACGGCAGATGAGCTCCAACATTCAAACGGACCTTACGTCTTAACAAGTTTTTTATAATACATAGCTGGGTTTTTCTTAAAGGGAAATAATTTGTGTTTACTTCTAAAACAAGAACATAATGTAAAACAAGGACACTAAACTGTGTGTCTGTGTGAACGTGTGTATTTGGTCTGTGCTGCTGATACTGTAGTGTTTAGTACAGATGTGTACTGCAGAACTTTTCTCCTCTGTTTGGCCCAGTGGTCTGGCATTTCTTTCTCCATTTCTTTATCCTGACGCCTAGTCTTTGCAATAAATCAAATCCAGATCTACCGGTTGTAATCATATCGGAGAATTGATTGAAGGTTATTGAGTACCGCTAATGATCTACAGCTGGTGTGCAAGTGAGAAAGTGGAAAATGTACGGCCAGCAGCACAGCAGCCCTTCCATCCGTTCTTTCCCAAAAGTCATACATCCACATACACGCATTCCTTCACATGCTCTCAGCTCTCACCTCTGCTCCAGAACATTCTTTTGCCCATTTTTTAAAACATGTGTCAAATACTCTCCTAAAGCCTTTTCTCTTCACTGTGTTTCCACTTAAAGCGTACTTCTAAATATACTCTAATCATTTCAGTGTTCAAGAATGTGATGTAAGTGATCATCCTAAATACTTAAAATGTTACAACGCATCTGAGACTTCTCCAGACGTCCACATCTACAGCTCCAACAAATCACACACACACACACACACACGTTTGTTTTTGTGAATTGTGGGGACTTTCCATAGACTTCTATGGTTTTTATACTGACTAAACGATATTGTCTATCCCCTAACCCTAAACCTAGCCCTCACAGAAAACATGTTTGCATCGTTACACTTTCAGATAAACATCATTTACTATTTTTAATCATTTTTTAACATTGTGGGGACCAATATTCTGGTTTCTATCGCCCTACAGCTAAACATAGCCCTCGCAGGAGACTTTTACTTTCTGAAAAAAACTCATTCTGCATGATTTATAAGCCTGTTTTCTCATGGGGACCTAAAAATTGTCCCCACAAGGTCAAAATTTACTGGTATTACTATCCTTGGGGGGACATTTGGTCCCCATAACATGATAAATACCAGGTACACACACACAGTCCCTCATGCTTACTCACACACACAGCACTGTCTTCTACACACATAGGAAGTGGGTCTGAAAGCCAGTAAGCCGTTTAGCTCCTACTTTCCACAACAAGAACTCTTTTCCCTTCTACTGGCTTGGGGTTTTTAATCAGCAGTTAACCACAGGGGAATATATGTGTTTGGCAGCCTAGTAGAGGTCAGGCTCTTGAGCTTTCAGTGGTGAGCCTTAGATTTTTTTCTTTTCTCAGATTGCTAACATGCATTGGTCAAAACTGAAGACACACAGTCAAAACTCTTCACACAGTGAGCAAAACAGAATATGTGTGGACCAAACTGCAAAACAGTTTTATTGCTTTCACACTAATGCATTCAATGACCACATTTTTAAACTTTTTTTTTTCTTTAAATATAGTGCATAATCTCTGAATTTGCACACATTTATATAAATTTATATATAAATATTTTTAATATAAAATATAACATATTTTTTCTTAAATATATACATGCATGTGTATTTATATATATACATAATACATAAATACGCACATATATTATGTAAACAAAAACCTTAATTTTAGGTGTGATTAATTGCGATTAATTAATTAATTTATTCAGAATATATTTCATTATGTATTACTGTAGAAATGTAGGAAATGTCTGTCTTATTCGTTTTTTTGTACTATTTTATGTTTTAAACTTACATTTAAAAAATGTATGCAAACTGGCCTGTACATTGAGGTAGATAGGTACATTGAGTTTTGGGATTGTTTGTGTCTGGGTGAGAACTGTAACGATTATTTATTTGTTTATTTATTCATAGTATTTTGCGCTGTCAAAAAGTTTTTTGTCCTTACAACACAGAATATGCACTATGTGTTTTTAGGCCTAGTCTTGAGTCCAACGTTATCAGATGTAAAAACATGAGATTATTTATTTACTTATTTATTTCAAAGAGGCATCTTCTATGAAGTATGATCTCATTTGTGATTTTATTTTCTTTGCGCTGTAATCACGTCTAGTGGCAAATATTTGAGTAAAGCTCCTCATGCTGTATATAGTGAGTATATAGAGAGTACACAGTAATGCGCTGGTGTGCGGCCGCTTGTGTAATACGACACAGGTCAGTGTGAGCGTGTGCGGTCGTGCTCTCGTATGCGTGTAGCTGTCCTAGTCGTCTTGTCTAAATCTTTCGACCCTGTGGGGGGCTAATTCAGGAAGGAGCCCCAGGTTGTAAGACAGAGCACAGGGTGGGTTGTGGGGGCGGTTTGTGCTCTTTCTACCCCATGGCATGTTGCCATCCCCATCTGACTGAGCAGAGATGACTGCCCGCCCCCTGGGTGTCTGTGTGTGTTTGTCTGGGATGTCTGAGGAGGATTGTGTCAAGCTTTCTGAACCATTTTAATTCATTGTTCACCATCTGTACCAGCCAATATACAGTCCACACGCTTCCTGATGACTATGTTACATTTATTTTCATCCTATGGAAGTATAATTTCATTGACCAACGTATGGATGTTCCACCATTCTACGTGAGCTCAACGTAATTGACAAAAAGAGGGCAATAAATTAACAGGGTGTCAATGTACCATGCGGTCGAAAACTATTACTTTTCACAAACATCTACTACATCGCTTTAAGCAGGACCCTACAGGTGTCATCTAGGTGCAGTAACCGGTTTCCACACACTAGGGGTAGTTATTCGACTTAAAACAGTAACAGAGGTAATGGTTTCTTCATTAGCTAAGTAACAAGATCTTCTCTAATTCAGGCGGGATATTTGAAGAAAATTAAGATGGCTTCAACATTGTCTTTTACACTTGCTAGCATGGCGTTTCTATTAACTGAATATGTCCGTGGTTTGTTTCTGTAGAACATATTTGATACAAATATATTCATTTTTGTTTGAATATCTTTGATATTTGCTTTATCATTCACAGAGCACATAAAAAGGAAATTCAGTTATTTTTTACTCACCCGCACGTCATCTGTATGACTTGTACAACGCAAGAAAAGTCTGTAAAACAATTTGAATAAAACAAACAAAAAAAAAATCAAACAAATAAAAGTCACAATTACAAGAAACAGATCTGCTGTAGATGACTTGGGATCGGGTGATTGTGTGTTTTCGTGGAGTGAGCAGGAGGCTGTTTAACCCTCTTCTCTTTACTTCCCCGTCTCCTGAAGCCCTTGTGGACCTCAACTATACCTTGAACACCACTTTCACACACAAGGGAAAAAAGCTGATTTTCCAGGCACGGTAACAACTGGTATCAACATCCATTTCGGGTGATTCAATCACAAGCAGACAGAGTCAAATACAGGTATGAAAGGGGTTCTCGAATGCATTTGTGATCCAATCAGATGTCCAGCTTTGAAGGTGCTCAGGGACACATATGGCAACATTTCATTTGTAGTGTAAACGCTAATGCGTCCTGATGTGCCCCCAGACAACCACAGACCACCTACCCACAGAACACATCACCAGTTCACCAAGACAAAGGGTTTATGCTTGGGCAAGTAGATACAGCTTTAAAATAAAACAGCTGTGACACACTTATGTCAAGCAATTCTATTGATCGGACTTCATTTTAAAAGTACATTGTGAGTTCTGAATTGCTTTAAGGTAAGTTTAAGTAATAAATTGTTCTACAAATGTAAGTGAGTCATGGCTGGCAATACTACTACTGCTACTAATCTATGATAATATTGAATTACAATAATAATCTTAATCTATGATTAAGAGCAGTGTGTCTAGTGGGAGATGAGACATGATCACCCTTTATACATTCTACTGTAAGTAACTTCGCAGCTACAGTACATGTCAACATGTCATTAGAGTATTAGTATTACAGACAGACTGTCTGCATAATAATGGTTTATTTTGATGGTTCCCCAACACATTCTACTTATAAAGTACCTATAAGTAGCTTTGTAAGTACATGCCAACATATTCTACTAACCCTAACCTTAACCCCAATTTAACAGTCTGCTGATACTGAGTTAGTTGACATATAGATGCAAAGTTACTTAATAATTAAGTTAATAACAAAGTTTCCGGTTAATGGATGTTTTCTTCTTTTTCAACTGCTTATTGACCAAAATAAATAAGGATTTGGAATAAAGGTTTACACTCTTTACATACAACTTACATACTTTTTTCAAAACTGACTTCAAGTTCAGAACATGATGCAAAACTAAACAAGTCAGCAATTTCCTACATTTATATATTAGTAATGTATTGAAATATATTTCAAATCTAAAAAATGAAATACTACTTGGTAGTAATCATGTGGCATACTGAAGAGGGTTATACTTTATTTTGATAGTCTACTTTAGACATTCTACTACATATATGTAACTTGCAACTACATGTCAACTAATTCTCATTAGTTTGCAACTACATGTCTACTAACTCTCAGAGCAGACTCTTAGGTTAGGTTTAGGGTTAGTAGAATAAGTTGACATACACTTGCAAAGTTTAGACGAGTGTTAGAAGATATTAAGCAGACAGTCTACTAATACTGTAATGACTAGCTGACATGCAGTTGCAAAGTTACTTACTGTTAGTAGAATGTCTAAAGTGGACTATCAAAATAAAGTGTTACCCTGAAGAGAATTCTAGACAGTAGAAAGCTGTCTCTTTTTTCTGAAGAGTTTTGAAAAATGTGACCTAAGTATTGAGAAATGTGTCCCAGCGAGTGTGAAAATCTGCATACCAATGCAATTCATACTCTCAGTTCACCAAAACACACATATTTGCTGTTCATTTTTTCCCTTCCTTTCTTTCTAGAACGCTCTTTTTCTCTGATACTTCTGACTTTTCACATAAACCGTTTTTCTCTCTTTCTTTCCTCGCATGTGTTCCCCATGCTTCTGGTGGCTGATACTCTAGGGAAAATATAGTTTTTCTCTCCATCTCCTATTCCTTTTTCTCCCTCTCCTGGATGGCATGTCACTGCGCAGTCACGACATCACAGGCTGCTGCTGCCGCTGCTGCTGAAGGAGACAAGAAACTCCCTCGCTCCCCCTTTCCTCCATCCATTTCTATGAGTCCCACTCAAACACAAATGCATAAACAAACCTAATTAGTGAATGACAGCAAGCTGGCCATTGGAAGAGCCTCATTAAGGCTTACAAACTGCTTCACGTCAACTACTCTGGCAATGATTTATCATGTCTGGCCACTAAATCGACATTGTGTATTTGTGTGTGTGCTGTTGCTGAATTCCTCTTTCTCTGAATGCAAGACATTCCGTGGCAGTATCTCAGTTCCTTGGAAACTTCTTTTCTCTGTTCCCTAGTGGTCATACAAATTTGAGCAAATCACACTACAGCTCATTAGTGCACAGCTGAAAACAAAACTGACATCAAATTGCATCACTTGCCAGTCTCTACTGTTGGTCACTGCTCAAGTGGCCCTGGTGTATGGTGTAGATACATAAGAAAAAAAAAAGAGCAAACTTTTCAGTATCTCAACTGTTTCTTTGACAACAGACTGTATATAAAGAGCCCCTTCGGGTTTCTTGGTGAAACAGTTTCAGTGGTGGTAGCTTCTGCAATTTGATCATCCTGAGTCTAGAAGGGTTTCTAGTAGGGACCCTGGATGACAGGATATCAGAACAGAAAACAGAAAAGATCAGAACAAAGCCCACTGGGCCTGGAAGGAGTTATCTCCCCGTGCTAGCACTTTGGTGGACCATGAGATCACTGGAGAATGATGTAGAAGCCAGGGACGTCCCAGGAGGAGTGCGGAGTTCATCAGAACCAAGAAGGAAAGGGTTCACCGGTGAGATGTGAAGACTGACTGATCCGTCCAAACTGTCATGATGCCCTACCCAAGTCGTTTGCCTACTATTGACTGAATCGGGACTGTGGTTGAGCAGGCAGTCATGGAAGAACGGAGCTGGCGGCGGGTTTTTCCAGAGATGAAGCCCATGAGGGCCATCACTGTGACTTTAGTTTACCAAAGTGAGGGAGTACCAGTGGAAATCACTGGAAGACAAGGAGGTTTCACAGGGCTTTCTGAGATGTTTGCTGATATGATCGCCACCTCCACGTGTGACGCAATGGCCTCAAGATCCTAGATTGAGGAAACAACATCTTTTTTACATGACCACAAGTTTTAACATCTCAACTCATTTGTACTTAAAAAAAAAAAACAAACAAACTAAGAACTACCCTCTTCACTTCCTCTAAAGAGATGTATTAATATTTATTCCTCATATACATCTTTAAACAACCCACCACATCTTTTTCTGCCACTGGCTGATAAAGTGTTAACTCTTATAGGCTCCTCTCCCAAGAAGCGAAAGAGGACTAACCGGAAAGGCAGTTCAGCCAGGGTTTTGTCAACCTGCTGCATCCCAAGGCAGCACCGGTGTTTGCTTTGGCCAGCCCCCCACATTTTTCTGCTTGTTTTTCCATTTTACCTTTACTGTTGTCTGATGATTTTGGGGCTTAGAAATTGTAGAGGAATTTTTGCCTAATTTTGTTACAGAGTATACCTAGGCAATTACAAGCAGAATGGGACCAGTAAAACGTTTTTGCACTCCCTTTTTTTGGGATGCCTATTAAGGTAACAACACTGCTAGGTATTTGAGCAAAGTGATAAACTTCGGAATTATATATGTATACTTCCCCCTCAAATCGTACAGTGTACTACAAAATTGTGATGTTGCGTGATTATTGTCTGATATTTTTATTTTTTGGTTATATATCTAAGCTGTCTTTGTACATTCTCACATCCATTCACTGTTTCATTAATTAATTCCAACTTCCTATTCACATGCTTTTGAGTGGGAGGAGTAAAGAAGCGATCCATGAAGAAAGGGTGAGAGAGAGAAAAAAGAAGGAGGGGAATGAGGCGGACCCCTTCTGTCTGTCTGCCTTCACAGAAAAGAAAAGCAATGAAAAAAACAAAAAAACAATTGGTGTGCAAATGGCTTGTTTGGAAAAACTCAAAGTGTATTCAATCTTTTTACTTGTGTGTGTGTGTACTTGTTTTTGCTACATTGTGGGGACCAAATGTCCCCACAAGGAGAGTAAAACCTGAAATTTTTGACATTGTTAAAAAATTATTAAAAATAGTAAATGATGTTTATCTGAAAGTGTAACGATGCAAACATGTTTTCTGTAAGGGGTAGGTTTAGGGTTAGGGTTGGGTTAGGGGATAGACAATATTGTTTTGTCAGTATAAAATCTATAGAAGTCTATGGAAAGTCCCCACAATTCACAAAAACAAACGTGTGTGTGTGTGTGTGTGTGTGAAGAGTTTACATCTGAAGGAGAGACAAAATGCACTTCTTATAAGAATCCTCTACATTTATGTTTAGTTCTTATAGTCTAATGCTTAAAACTTGGCTGCTCTATCATTTTCTCAACTCTCTTAGCATCCTAAAAGTATTTTCACACTTACAATCAATAAATGTTGTTGTATTAGATATAAACTAGAACAAAACGTCAGACAAAGTGGTATTTATTTTAAACAAAGAAAGCGAAATGTACTTTTCAAGTTAAACATTTCACAAGTTGTTTTGGGCTCAAAGTAAAGACAAAAAATTCTGGTTGTCAAACATTAGTGGAACATGTTCATAGTCATAGATTTATGATTGTAGACTTGGGAAATCTGAGCAGAGATGTAATTTCTTCTGAGATGATTTATTCTCCCTTAGTGTCTAGCACAAACAACTGAAATATTAAAGAGATCTCACTGTGATTTTTTTTTTTTTTAATGACTTTTGCCAAGACAAGTGGCTCAATCTATAGAAAGAGTAGAAGTAATTATGAGCAGTAATAATAGCACTTATCATTAGAAGTAAATTCATTTGTCATTGGATCTGTTTGTAGCTCGTGCAATTTCAGTCTCCATCAAAATCATTTAGCATGCTGAGGCTCAGTGCAGCACTGTTTACAGCTTTAATTCTGTCTTCTGAACAAGAAAACCCTACACGTCCTCTTTCAGGAAAGACCAGAGTCTGTGGACTGCAACTGTCCCTGTGTGGGGAAAACAACAACAACAACAACAATTATGTTCACAATTCCATTTGCCATATAGGTCTATTTAAGAAAAGACTAGAAAAAATATAATTTATGTATGCCAGTTGTTCATTAAAGTTGATTAAAAATGATAATCACAAAAGATCTATTAAGTCAGTATTTTTAATGTTATTTATGAATCTGTATTGTACTTTATTTTTATGCTAGATACAACATCTGTACAAAACGTGTAGTGCTTTGTGTCCCCAGGAGCGGGATTTAAAACTGTGGATTTTAAGGATTGTGTCAGAAGCTGCTGTGGACAGAGTCAAAAGTTGTCTGAACAAATCAGATAGATCATATAGAGGTAAAAGCATGCTTTGTTTCTGTAGCTAAAACACTAAAGCATGGTGTTAACAACACCTGTATCACTGCTTCAGTTCCTACTGAATGCACAAACTAAAAGAACATGCGTGCAATGAGAGCTGCTTTGGGTAAATGTATGCTTCAGGTGATGCAGTTTGTTTATAACTGGTAACATTAAAGTTATAATGTAATGTCACCTTAAAAGATAATAAATGTGCATAATTTTATTTTAATACAGCGTATTAACCTATCTTGCTTATATGATTATTAACCCATGCACAACCTATTGTTTGGTATCATTTTTAATCTTATCCTTTTTCCCCCCTATGCTTGATCACATATGTATTTTATGTATATATGAATATTCTGACTAACATTTTGTGTTTAGAACAAAGTCAGTCATACGGGTTTGCAAGAAGTGAGTAAAATATCTAAATCCTTTCCCTTAAAATCAGTGTTCCGTTTTTTTTTACACTTCATATGGTAACTGTAGTAATTTAGTGAGTAGAAAGGGTTTTAATTGGTTTCGTCATGTCAAAAACTTTCATATGGACTTCAAAAAAGCTCATAAAGTCCAGTGTCTAGTCCTCTTGCCACAGGCTCAAGTTGTTCAGACACTTGTTGTTTGTTATCCAGCTGCGGCCCATGTGAACTGTCATATTTGTTGTATATTGGATGAGTGAGATTATTTGTGTGTCTGGGTTTATTAATAGCAAATGCCAAAGTGCTGGGACATGTCTTGCTTGAAGATTGATTGCTGCTTAAAGGAGCATATTGAAAAAGTTTATGAACTTATGGATAAAGAAAGCAAATGTGATGACATTTACGATACATGTTGGTTATAGCTCTCAGTGTGTTGTTACAGATGTTAACACTGTTCTGTTAAAATGTTCTGTCTGTTCAAATATTTGTTGACAATCATAACATGTAAAGGGTTTAAAATCAGATGTGTATGTTGTATATGTCTTCATTTCCCCTCCTTTTTTTTCTTCAGCCATCAGTATGTCTTACAAACAGCAAAGGAAGAAGAGGTCACAGTGCAGGAGTGTGTGTATGTGTGTGTGTGTGTGTGTGTGTGTGTAATTACATCTGTATGACAGCTTGAGCTGGCGGCACTTCCCTACAGTTTAAACGATGAATAATTAGTTCTATGAGAGTCATTTCAACACACTCACACATCTGTCATGTTCAGATATTTTAATTTATTTTAATTTACATTTCTGTTTATATTAACAGTTCAACTTAAACAGTGCGTACAGTTTCACTCACGTTCGTATGTGCATAAATAGGCAATAAATAAACAAGAAACACCATTCTTTGTGCCAAATGACAATTTTTCCTCACTTTTTTTCCCCCCATTGTTTTGAAATTTCTTAATAACCTACTTTTTCAGAGTTCCCCTAGACTTTTTTTTTTTTTCAAGAAAATCAAATCTTATTTTTCAGATCATGCGGACAAAAACTTCAAGTTGATTAGGGCATGCTCGAATGGATGGAAGCTCTATAATTAATTTATATTTACTTTATACTTGATGTGCTTTATACTTGATGACAACCATAACCTGAAGGTACCAGCACAGTTTTGGCAGATATCCACCTACAAAAAAAATACAAGTTTTTTTTTTTTTTTTTTTGTGGTATTCGAATTTGATTGGCCGAGAAAAGTGTGATATTCTAGTGATATTGTAAATTCAATTGTTCGCTGTTCATATCTGTCCAATTGCGGTATTTCTCACAGTGAGTGTCATGGCAAATGCCCAAATCCACTATAATTTTAAAAACAATACATCACGGAATGTAGTTTTAAGATTTTTTTAGACAAGAATGTACTTGTTTGGTCTTCAAATATGCAGTTTATTAATAAAGATAACATCTATCGAAAATTTGCTTCAATGTTTTCGGTGATGTGAGCTCCAGGGTGTCAGCAGCCATTCAGTGCTCATAAACCCGCTGAGAGCAGCCTCACCTCGTCCAGATCTTATGGAATGTACGGTTGGCTCTGATGTCTATATAGTAGTTATGTCACGGTTCACAGATCTGCCGTGTTCTCACGTCTCGTGATCTGTTGGTTTGTCATGTGATCGTGTGCTCGCTCAGCTGAGCTGCTAATCAGTCCGGCACAGGTGTGTCCCATTACCTTCAGCCTATAAATACTCACTCATTCTCTCTCCCCTCGTCCGATAGTTCTACTGGATGTCGCGGTGTTGGTCCTGTGTTCGTGTGTGTCAGTCTACAGTTGGGATTACTTCGTGTTGGATTTTCGTCGTGTCTTTGTGTCTGCACCACCTGGACTTCAACCACCACGGGACTCACGCCACCTCACAGCCAGCCATCTTACCCCTGCCTCACCCAGCCGAGAGAATCCTCACCATCAGACTTCTGTTCACTGTTTATTTCAATAAATCTCCATTTTTACCTGCATTTGCTTCCTCCCTCATTTCAGCACGTCACAGAACTATCGGACCAATCATGGAAGCAGCAGGCACCCCACAACCCACCCTGGAGGATTACGTTCAGGACTGCATCTCTCGGCTGGACAAACAGGAGAAGTGCACGAGCGATGTGGGTTCCGCGATTCGTGCGCTTGCGGGGCAGGTGTCCGAGCTGACTCAGCGAATGCAACAGCTGCAACTTCCCGCTGCGCCAGTCACGCCACCCACGCCGCCCACCCCTCTCGCCGCGGTCGGATCGTCTGCCGCGGCTCCTCAGCCCGAGCCCCGCCTTCCCCCGCCGGAGGTCTATAGCGGTGAGCCGAACTTCTGCCGAGCTTTCCTCACTAAATGCTCTATGCATTTCGCTCTCCAACCGCGCACGTTCCTTAGTGAGGAGAGCAAGGTGGCGTTCGTGCTCACCCTATTGACGGGGAGGGCGGCACTTTGGGGTACGGCGGTGTGGGAGAATCAAGATCCCTGTTGTGCCTCGTTCGCGGCTCTCTCCGCCGAGATGAAGAGGGTGTTCGACCGCGCGGCTTCAGGAAGGGAGGCCGCGCGGACGTTGATGGATCTCCGTCAGGGGGGGAGATCCGTCTCTGATTATTCCATAGAGTTTCGCACCCTGGCGGCAGAGTGTCAATGGAACGAGGAGGCGCAGTGGGATAGGTTCCTGCATGGGTTGGCTGATCGCGTCCAAAAGGAAATCTACGCCCTGGATCTACCCGCCGACCTCAACGGACTCATAGACCTTGCCTTGCGGGTAGACTCTCGTCTCTCCCGAGCCGAGCGGCGAGGATTATCCGCTCGGCTTCCCCCTGGGGAGGAAGTTCCACCTCGAGCCAGCGGCCGCGACGCGATCAGCCAGTACGACGAACACGAGCCCATGCAGGTGGGTCGAGCTCGGCTTTCTCGGGAGGAGAAGGAGAGGCGGAGGTCCCAGGGCCTTTGTCTGTACTGTGGTGCGGGAGGACATTTTGCATTTAACTGCCCAGTAAAAGGGCCAGCCCGGCAGTAAATTCGAGGCTACTGTCGGGTGGGATCTCCGCTGAAAAGACCTCATCCAGCTCGACCTCCACGCTCCTCCCGGTTAGGTTAAGATGGCTGAATCACGATCATCACTGCACAGCACTTCTGGACTCTGGGGCTGAAGGTAACTTCATGGACTACAGTTTTGCACTTCGTAATCATGTTCCCCTCTCTCCCCTCACTAATACCATCGCCGTCTCCGCACTCAATGGCCAGAATCTACCCAAGATCACTCTCACCACAGATCCCATCACTCTCACTGTATCCGGCAACCACAGTGAGAGTATCCCCTTTTTCATTTTGGACTCCCCCCATGCACCCGTTGTTTTGGGACACCCGTGGTTAATCAAACACAATCCCCGGATTGATTGGCAGCTTAAATCTGTGTCTGAGTGGAGCATTAAATGTCATGAGTCTTGTCTTGTGTCTGCTTGTCCCTCTGTTTCTACTTCTTTGTTTCAGGAGAAGGCGGTGGATCTGTGTAACGTGCCCGAAGAGTATCTCGACCTGAAGGAAGTGTTCAGTAAGTCTCGGGCTGCTTCTCTTCCTCCTCATCGTCCCTATGACTGTGCGATAGAGTTATTGCCAGGTACGTCTCCGCCTAAGGGCAAATTATATTCGCTCTCCATTCCTGAGAGAGAGGCTATGGAGAAATACATTTCTGATTCTCTAGCGGCCGGGTTCATTCGACCCTCCTCTTCTCCAGCGGGGGCGGGGTTCTTTTTTGTGGGGAAGAAAGACGGATCTCTGCGACCTTGCATTGACTACCGAGGGCTGAACAATATCACGGTCAAGAATACCTATCCTTTGCCGTTGATATCTTCAGCTTTCGAGAGGTTGCAGGGAGCGTCAGTCTTCACTAAATTGGACTTAAGAAATGCTTATCATTTGGTCCGCATCAGGAGGGGAGATGAATGGAAGACCGCCTTTAATACCCCCAGGGGGCACTTTGAATATTTGGTCATGCCCTTCGGTTTGTCCAACTCCCCAGGGGTCTTTCAGGCACTCGTCAATGACGTGCTGCGAGACATGGTCGATCAGTTCATATATGTCTACCTGGATGACATATTGATTTTTTCCTCATCTCTCCAGGAACATGTGCAGCACGTTCGGCGAGTGCTCCAGAGGCTGCTAGAGAATGGGCTTTTTGTCAAGGCGGAGAAATGCGTTTTTCATGCACAGTCTGTTCCTTTTTTAGGGTACATCTTGTCGGCTGAGGGAGTTCGTGTGGATCCAGAGAAGGTTAAGGCTGTGGTGGATTGGCCAACTCCAGATTCCCGTAAGGCCCTACAGCGGTTTCTGGGGTTTGCCAATTTCTATCGGCGCTTTGTTCGCAACTTCAGTCAACTAGCCTCACCCCTGACCGCCTTGACCTCCCCCAGAACTACGTTCAGGTGGTCGGACGCAGCGGAAGCTGCGTTTGCCAAACTAAAGAGCCGCTTCGTTTCGGCCCCCATTCTAGTGACCCCTGATCCATCACGTCAGTTCGTGGTGGAGGTTGACGCGTCAGAGGTGGGGGTAGGAGCAGTCCTGTCCCAACGTTCGGCCACGGACGACAAGATGCATCCCTGCGCGTTTTACTCTCATCGTCTGTCACCTGCAGAGTCAAATTATGATATTGGTAATTGAGAGTTGTTGGCAGTCAAGTTGGCATTAGAAGAATGGCGTCACTGGTTAGAGGGGTCGGGGGTACCTTTCATTGTATGGACCGATCATAAAAACCTCGAATACATTAGAACTGCTAAAAGATTGAACTCTAGGCAGGCTCGGTGGGCATTGTTTTTCGGACGCTTTAACTTTACACTTTCGTACCGCCCGGGTTCCAAAAATGTCAAACCCGATTCTTTATCGCGAATTTTTGACCATTCCGATCGCCCGTCCACTCCCGAGAGCATTTTTCCAGAGACGCTTATCGTTTCAACTCTCACATGGGAGGTCGAAACGAGGGTTAAAACAGCCTTAGAAGGGGTAACGCCTCCGGTCGCTTGTCCACCGAACCGCTTATTTGTGCCAGAGGAATTACGGTCCGAGGTTATTCAGTGGGGACATTGTTCTAATGTGGCTTGTCACCCAGGGGTTAATCGAACCTTACATGTGGTTAAGCAAAGATTTTGGTGGCCTCTCATGGCTCGTGACGTTCGCAGTTTTGTCTTGGCTTGCTCGATTTGTGCCGTTGGTAAGACTTCTAACAGACCCCCTGATGGGCTCCTTCAACCGCTGCCGGTCCCTTCGAGACCCTGGTCCCACATCGCGCTAGATTTTGTCACCGCCCTCCCGCCCTCCCAGGGCAACACGGTAGTTTTGACCGTGGTGGACCGATTCTCGAAGGCGGCCCACTTTATCCCCTTGCCCAAATTACCCTCAGCCAAGGAGACAGCGGTGACTGTCGTTGATCACGTTTTTCGGTTACATGGCCTCCCGACAGACGTGGTCTCCGACAGGGGACCCCAATTTGTGTCCAAATTTTGGCTGGAATTCTGTAAATTATTGGGGGCAACTGTTAGTCTCTCTTCTGGATTCCACCCTCAGACCAATGGTCAAACTGAGAGAGCCAACCAAGATTTGGAGAGAACGTTGCGATGTATGGTCACCAGGAATCCTTCCTCCTGGAGCCAACAACTCTCAATGGTGGAGTATGCCCACAATTCATTACCAGTATCATCTACGGGCCTATCACCATTTGAATGTAGTTTAGGGTACCAGCCACCAATTTTTCCTAGTCTGGAATCTGAAGTCGCGGTCCCCTCTGCCCACGCCTTTGTTCAGAGGTGTCATCGCACTTGGACTAGAGCCCGCGAGACTCTACTCCAAGTGGGAGCACGCACCAAGGCCAAAGCTGATCGCCACCGGTCGAGGCCTGCCGTATACGTCGTCGGCTCTAAAGTGTGGCTTTCTACCAAGAACATTCCGCTCCGATCCGTGTCGAATAAACTTGCTCCTAAATTCATTGGCCCATTTCCTGTCACCAAGATCATTAGTCCGGTGGCAGTCCGCCTCAAACTTCCTCCAGTATACAGGAGGATCCATCCCGTCTTCCATGTTTCCAAAATTAAACCCGTGTTTTTCGCACGTATTAATCCGCCAGCCCCGGTTCCCCCACCGCCGCGACTCGTAGATGGGGAAACCACCTATACGGTCAGTCGTATTCTGGACTCGAGGCGGAGGGGACGCGGATACCAGTACTTGGTGGACTGGGAAGGTTACGGTCCGGAGGAGAGAAGTTGGGTACCTGCCAGGGACATCCTGGATCACTCTCTTATTGATGATTACAATCAACAGGTAAGGGGCTCTGGGAACGTCATGGGACGTTCCTAGGGGAGAGGGTACTGTCACGGTTCACAGATCTGCCGTGTTCTCACGTCTCGTGATCTGTTGGTTTGTCATGTGATCGTGTGCTCGCTCAGCTGAGCTGCTAATCAGTCCGGCACAGGTGTGTCCCATTACCTTCAGCCTATAAATACTCACTCATTCTCTCTCCCCTCGTCCGATAGTTCTACTGGATGTCGCGGTGTTGGTCCTGTGTTCGTGTGTGTCAGTCTACAGTTGGGATTACTTCGTGTTGGATTTTCGTCGTGTCTTTGTGGCTGCACCACCTGGACTTCAACCACCACGGGACTCACGCCACCTCACAGCCAGCCATCTTACCCCTGCCTCACCCAGCCGAGAGAATCCTCACCATCAGACTTCTGTTCACTGTTTATTTCAATAAATCTCCATTTTTACCTGCATTTGCTTCCTCCCTCATTTCAGCACGTCACAAGTTAAACATGAGATATAATTCGTTTTGGCTAAATCTGTAACGCCACGCCAGCAGAGGGAGCCCTCACCTATTCACTCTCTGTTACCGCTCCCTCTGCTGCTTCATTGGTTACTTCCTGTTTGGTGGCCATATAAGGAGGCCTAAACCAAACAGACTCTGCGAAGTATTGTTTTGCCTGTGCGGACTCTACCAAGCGTTTTTCCTATTTCATTGCCTTGTTTTGCTATTTTCACGGTTTTGTTTCTTGCCATAGTTTTGCCTTGTTTTTGCCATTATTTTGTTCTTTTTCATTGCCATAGTTTTTGCCTTGTTCCATTGCTTTGTTTATTTGTCACTTTTGGACTGCTCACCGGTATTTGGACTCTGCCTGTTTATTTGGATCTTGCTTTTGTCTTGCCTACGTGTTACTGTTTGTTTGGAGATCGACCCTGCCTGTCTTGAGTACGCTGTGTTAAATAAAGCTGGAAGTTTGGACCATTGACTGCCGAACTGATCAAAGACAGACTGATGTGTGGTATAGGTAATGATAGCATGAGCAGAGTATCGCTCAGAAAGAGTGATTTAAAGCTTGTGAAAGCAATCAAAATCTGCCAAATCTGTGACCAGCACACTGTAGCCTAACAGTAAATGGCAAGCCCCTCATGTTCAAAACTGATGCAATGTATCAGTTGAAAAGAAAGTTCATGAAACGGGTCTTCACAAAAATGTGAGTTTGTCACAAGAAATATTCACAGAATATGCTGACCTTTTTAATAATAATAAGCTGGGTACCTTACCTGTGACATACTCAATGAAGATCAGCCTGGAAGTGACTCCAGTCATCCAGCCCCCTCACTGCTTACCAGTGGCAATGCATGATAAAGTAAAATATAGAAATAAAAAAAACATGACATAATCATGAAAAACATCATAATCTCAGAGCCTACAGACTGTGTGTTTTTAATGGTCACTAGACATTTAAAAAAAAAAAAAGTCAAAATTTGCTTATGCATTGATTTCAGAGATTTGAACAAAATCCTTCTGCGCCCTCACTAAGTACTTTGATGTAGAAAGCCGTTGCCATCACATGCGATGCTTCACAGTATGACTTGGAAGCAGCATACTTACAGAATGGTGAGCCTATCTGCTGGTTGATAGATCCTGGGACATTTATGTGTCACTGGAAGGTTTACCAAAGGCTCTATTTAGGTCTTTAGAGTTGGTCTCAGAGTAGCTACTGTAATTTAAAGGGGCTCTTCTATTAGAATTGACTTTGCTTAAAGGAGTAGAAGATCTGAAGGCCCTTTCAGTTGTCCTCTCCTGCTTGGATTTTGTACTTTAGACCAGATTACATGCTCAGTCACTTCTCGAGGTGATGGTTCATTGTGAGCTCTTATCCATAAGGCAAACCCAGGGGTAGGCAAGTTCGGTCCTAGAGAAAGTTCAGCCCTGAAAAAAAAAAAATCTCACCTGCTTATACCCTTAGTAATCCTGAAGACATTGGTTAGCTTGTTCAGGTGTGTTTAATTAGGTTTGGAGCTGAACTCTGCAGGACTGCGGTTCTCTAGAACCGAACTTGCCTAACCCTGGGCTAACCACTCCTGCCTGACTCCCTTTTGAAGGAATGGGAGTCAGGCTTTTGCACCCTAATGCTCGAGTCTTGCATCATCAGAACAAAAAGGTCTTCACCTATTATGCCCCTGTGTTTCTGGTATGCTCGTCTACCAGAAAAAAAAAAAAACAACAAAAAAAGAACACAGTGCTCAAGCTCAAAATGTCTTGTTGGTGTTGAGAAGAATGGCAAGACTGGTTCCAGATGATTAAAAAAAAGCAACACTAACTCAAAAAAAAAAAACAAAAAAAAAAAAAAATCAAAACACTTATTACTCATTACAATCACTCAAGGTATGCAGAGGAGTATCTCTGAATGCACATGTTGAACCTTCAGGCACCGGGTACCACTCTTGTCAGTTAAGAACAGGAAACTGAGGCTACAATTTGCATGGGCTCTCCAAAATTTGACAATAGAAAATTGAAAAAAGTTTACCTAGTCTGATGAGTCGGAATGAAGGACGTGTGGAAAGTACTGGGAGTGGCCCCAATCAATGAGAAGATGGGGGAAACACGTCTCCTTTGGTACAGACATGTCGTCCACAGCGGAGAAGAATCAGTTGCCAGACGAGCATTGCACCTTAAGCCCAATGGACGGCGTCCATGAGATGGATGGACCAGATCAAACAAGATATAAAACAAATCGACGCTGCCCCTGAGGACGCCCTGAACTGGAAGAAGTGGAAAGCGATGCGCCGAATGGCGGACCCTGTGTCAGTGTGAGATGAACGCTAGGAAAGTGAGAGATTTACATGAAAGGAACCCTAAACCAAATCCTAATCCTAACCCTAACCATATAGTAAGTACATGTTGTTCATTAATATGGACGCCTTAAAAAAAAGCGTAATCCAACATATAGATGGTAGTGTCAGATTTTGGTGTACACAACATGAAAGCATGGATCCATTCCAAGTGTATATGCAACCTTTTCAATGTAAAGTTGAGAAACATAGGAATTTATCAGTGAAGTGTTTAAAAATGTATTTTATTTATTTATTTATTTATTTTTTAAGGTAATATTATTATGAATTTGTGTTAATAGAGTACAACTATGCATGCAAAACTTGCATGAAAGTTGATTCATGGAGACAAAAAAGCTAATCATTGTAATTACATGGAAAAGAACAACAGGTACATTCTGAAAGTCATAGATGCCTGCAGGTGAGTAAATAATTGCACAATTTTAATTTTTGCAAGAAGTATTCCTTTAATACTGTGAGGTACGCAAGTAAACACACATTCCAGACCAGCTGCTGTTCTGTAGCGATAAATTGCACACAAACTCACAGCACATCTCTTTGTTCTGCCTGACAGATCATCAGTTCATTTTCAATGCTGTACCAGACCTAAATGAATAACTGCCAGGAGCTAATTAAAAATCAAGCTTTTGCCAACTTCCCAAAGTGCTTCAAATGATTTTGCCTTGCATACTGAGTAACAGTGACCATAGAAGACTCTGAAAAGGTTTCCATGTCTATATCCATACTACAACAACAGAAGTACTGCAAATTACTATATTTCTTGAAAAACCATCCAGAGTGTTTTTAGATTAGTAAGATCCAATGAATAGATACCCATGACCCACTGAATGCCCCTCTGTCAGTCATATAACAAAAGCTAACAAAGGAAAGAGTAACACTGCAGTTCTTGAATAATATTGTTTTAACATAAATAGTGCAGTGAAAGTGCTAAAGGGGGGGTGCTTGGTCTGTCCTTATTGTTGCCTGCAGAGAAACAGATAGGACCCAGTAGTTGATTAATGAGCCGGGTGTAAACAAAGCCCTTGAAACAAAAGCGTGAGTGTAAAGAATTAAGATAAGGAGGAACTGCAGTCAAGTTTACCTTCATCCCTCTTCTGCTAATGACCTCAACTGTCACTTGCCATCTACTAGAGCACAGGCAGAGAATGAGCACACAAGTGTAGAAGCAAGAGTGAGGAGTAGAAAAGGGGCCCCTGACATTCGTTCATTCCTGAAATTAAAGAGGTTGTTGCATGTTAAATAACTCTGCTTTTATGCCTTTATTATTGGCAATGCCTTTACTTACTTAAAAAAAAAAAAATAAATAAACAGATGTAAATAAACATAAATAAACCAAATAAAAGATGACCCACTTGAAATATGTTCAAGGCCATTTGGATTCTAATTTAGGTAAAAAAGGATGCAATCCTGAA
Organism: Labeo catla; assembly: GCA_012976165.1. NCBI lineage: Eukaryota > Metazoa > Chordata > Actinopteri > Cypriniformes > Cyprinidae > Labeo > Labeo catla. The sequence goes on along the minus strand of VONZ01000276.1, from coordinate 115,568 downwards.
CACTATCAGTACTTGCTAAATATTAAAGTCATCATGATTAAAAGAGAGGAAGTGTGCAGCGGCTGGATAAGTAATATCTTTTATCAGTAAAACAGTAATATCTGTTTTATCCGCATAACACAAACCACATGGACATCGAATAAGGTACACAACATGGGTTGAAGCATATGTAATAACAGAGTTAATTTTATATTTTCTACCTGTTCTTGGATGACAAAAAAACTTTAAATGTATTGTTTCACTGTGCACAATTGCCACAGCGATAATTTCCCTTCTGTATATGTTCTGTTAAGTTTCTGGAACATTTATATACAATCATCGGTGGATGTTTAAAAAGATGACTCAATTCAGGACAACAAATGCCAATGTTTTTTTTATTTTTATTTTTTTTTTTAATGTTTATTATCTGATAAATTGTTGATGAATAAGTTGTAATAAAACTACACAACAACAACAACAAAAAAAAGTCTTTTGTCCGTTTTGCCTTCTTGTTTCATGTTTTACAAAACGCTGCATCAAACGCATCATCAGCCCATTTTGTGGGATATCCACAAATCAAAAAATGTATTTTTCGTAGTACACAACTTTTCAGTAAAATCAGAATCTGAATGCCAAATCCTTCTTAATCTATAGAACTGACACTTGGGTAAGCCGATCAGTTTCTTCCTTTATGTTTATATACCCACATGTCCAAAAAATGAACTTTAGAAGGGCTCACTTCAAGGGAAAATTCCAATTCCTCTACAAAAGTATTCAAAACAGTCACAAATTCATGAGCGTCCTCTAGGTTAACAACAACACTGTATCTTTTAATCACACTTTAATAACACTTTTTGGGGATTGAAAAAGTGTGACATAGATATCCTTTTATTAAGACGTGAATTGTTTCGGAATGTGACTTTGCAAACTGTATCACCCTTGGGGTTAAATGATGAAACATTGTTTAAGGTAATGTTGTAAAGTGAGCATTTGATCAAGAGGTGATGATATTGTAACCTTTTTAAGATGCAAATTGTTGAATTTGTGATTTTCCATTTTGTGTTTGCATAATGGAACATCATTTATTTGTGATGTTGTTAAGTGTTTTCTATTGGATACTTGAGCCCTTGTTATTTATGACATATCAGACGGTGATTGGTCTACATGTAGTGTCGATGACATTCATTAGTTGGGACTGTATTTTAAAATTGTTTTGTCTTTAATAGTATACACACGCCTGATGAAGGTCAGTAGACCGAAACGTCGCTTCTGACAATAAACTTTAATATTTAGAAAGTACTGATAGTGTGTGGGACTGCATCTTTTTATATTTTTGATTTGACTATTTGACTATTGACTATTTTTTGATTGACGCACCTACCTATTTTTCCTACGCACCTATCGTTTTTTCTTTTCAGGCGTGTTGAGATTGTGTTGATTGATTGTAATTTAAATGAAATAGTCCGTAGGATCAGGTCACTGAACTGTGAATCCTAAATGGTTTTAGAAATCTTGTTGAAGATTTAGATCATATATTTGTATGGCTTTCATTAAAAAAAAAAAAAAAACTTGTGTAACAATTGTCACGGGTGCGGAGCAAAGCGACAGACACAGTGGGCGTGACGTCAGGCCTTGGAGAGGCTTTTATTAAACAATAAACAGAAAGTGTCCAAAAAGGGTAAAAAAGTGTCCAAAATAAACAGGGGGATCTGGTGTCCTCGTCGTGACGGGGTTCCGTGAAGGTGGGGTAGTGTTCCGAAGGGAAGGGTCCAGGTAAGGGGCGGAGTCCGGCGGCCGCACGCGCTCCCCGCTCAGGTCCGGGGTGCGAGGGGCCGCGGCTTCTCTAGCGGCATCGTCCTCCTCACCCCTGCGGCACTTCTGGGGGATAAAACGGCCCGGCAACCTGGCCCGTCAGCCGTCACGGGTGCGGTCCTCATCCGGACCCGCGGGGTCCGGCGGCTCGTCCTACGGCGGCGCTGGTTCCCTCTTCACCCCTTCCTGGACCCACGAGGACACCAGCGTGCATGCACGGGGAAGAGACCGGTCTCCTGAGGAGAGGCGCGCTCGGCATTTTAACAGCGGCGGTGACGAGGCTTCATTCACATCAGGTGTGCCTCATCACACGCCGCCAGACCTGGATGTTTCAGCGCCCCTCCTCCTCCCACACGCCCACTCCAGTCGGGAGCCTGGTGAAGGGCGGCGATTACCGACGGGGTGAAGCTGATAGTTAGGGGGGAGGCAGCCGACTCGTCACACAATGCATGTAACCACATCACATTTAAAAGTGGAAAGGCATGCCGCACACCAGCGAAGCAAGTCTACTGCATGTTAAAACCAAGTGAAAGGACAGGTAGATGTTACAAAATCAACCATTGTCATTTTGGGTAATCAACTAAGAGCAACCTTTCACAGATGTCTTCCTGCAACAACCATAGCTTGACACAGGACTGTTCAGCCATCTTTTACCCCACCTAGACATCCATTCTTTGCAAGATTTACGCAGTGCTATGAGACTGACAATACGGGTCTGAACACTAAACTGGAGTCAGGTCACAAGTCAACTTTTTCAATTAATATTGTAGTACCAGTGCAGCTTCCTAAATTTCATTTTAATAGATGACCTTTTTGTTTCAGTTTATCTTGTTTTTATTTTCACAGAAAATAAAAACAAGATAAAAACAAATAAAAAAAACCTTTGCTGGGTATTGCTGGTCATGCTGCTGGTCAAGGACCAGCATGAACCAGCAAAGGACCAGCATAAACCAGCAAAGGACCAGCTTAAAAGATATAGACACACGTCCTTTTCCAGGCAGATTTGTAACATCTTTAGTTGAGTGGGATTCTTAATTATTGTTCTAATGATGGAAACTGGGATTTCCATTTCCCTTTTCTTACAGCCACTTTCTATTTTGTGAAGCTCAACAATCTTGTTCTGCATGTCAGAACTATATTATTTGGTTTTATTTGTTGTGATGGATGATTAAGGGAATTTGTGCTCCTCATATTTATAATCCTGTGAAACAGGAAGTCATGGCTGGACAATATCATACTACTAGTCATTCTAGTGTGCCAAATAAATGCAAATATGAATGGGAATATACTTCAGAGATATTTTACTCATTATAATTTCTAAGGGTGCCAATAATTGTGCCCGCCATGCATTGGAGAAAAACATTTATTTCATAATGTAAGTTTTCCCCCACTTTTAATTGTTTTACTTCAACGAAAGGTTAGCATTTTGTGAATTTTTTGAATGTAAGATCAAACATATAAAGAAAAAAAGATTTATTTTCATAGCCATCTTTGCTCATATTTACCAAGGGTGCCAATATTAGTGGAAGGCACTGTACATGCAATGCAGTGTAAGTTGTTTTAGACAAAAAAACAACCACCACTGAGACTGAGAGTGCTTCATTTTCAAAAGCTTCAACTCAAGTTTACTTGGGGTCTCATCTAACTGGGGACACTCTAGCACGTCTACCGACATCTTGCCCCTTTTTAACACTATCACCTGGGACTAAGATCTCCAGTGTAGTCACAGATAACCTGCTGTGCTGAAAGTAGCCAGATAGGCTCCAGACAATGCCTTTGAATATGCTTTAATCACAGCCGGAGGATCTCATACCAATCACAGAGAATCCCACCAGCACAAAAAAAAAAAAAACAGTTTATATAAGAAAGGTGCATAGCAAAGGTAACATCATGTCACATTAACACATTCCCCTCTAATATGATTGGTTCGGTTATATGTCAAATCAGCAACCCCCCGCTGTTACTGATTACTTCATCTTCATGTTACTGATTACATCTACTTCATTCCCCAAACAATAAGGTCATATGGTTTGTTAAAATGTGTTCATTATTACTAAAGGTTAAAACATTTTTGTTCTTCAAAATGTACTTAGAAGTTAGATCTGCAGAGGAAGGAACATGTTAGTCATCATTTCTGATCAACTGATTTTATGATTAATTTGAAAATGATTACATTTTAAATTTCCTTCACATCACGCATCACATCAAGTTAACATTAAAAACATTAAATTCCAAAATAACAGCAAAAACAAAAGGTCAAGATTTAGAGAAATTAACGGATTTTCTGTCCCTACTATTTATGTTTCAGTTACCAGGAAAACCATTTGCTTATGGCAAGGTTTAAATTTGATGAATAACAGGTTTCATGAGTAGCTCCCTGAGTCTCCTAGCAACACATGAGGAGCCCATGGCTGTAACTGTTACCTTACCATCCCACGACCAGGATTCTTCCTTTTTCAAGTGAGAACACTTAGGAAATATGTTAGGAAATATGAATTGGAGAGGCCAATACCCTGTCCACCATAATTTCATTCCCAAAAACACACACACACACACAAAGCAACCCAAAGCAATGTCATGCACACCCCTCACCCCCACCCCGTCGAAGGGCATTGGCCTCACGTGCTTTACCCCAGCAGCAATTGTTCTTTGAATGGTAGCCAACATAAAAAGAGGCAGATCAGAGTGACTGCTCTCTGCTGCAAGTGAACATGAGGAATAACTGTGAAGCATGTGAAGATCAGGGATATATGAAGAGAGGAAGACAGAGAGAGAGAGAAGGCATGAGAAAGACAAAGAAAGAGGGAGATATAACACCCTGTGAAACTGTCATAAGCCACGCTCTTGAGTCTTTGCCTGATTGGAACTACAGTACAGAATGGTAGAAGAAGATGTATGGGATCCCCCCCCCCATACACACACACACACTTCTGACAATATTTCATTCTGCACCGATTTTCCTTAGAATCATTAGATTTTAGAATATTAAGCTTTTAAAAAAAAAATATATATATATATATATATATATATATATATTATAAAACATTAGAAATACCATTGTTTTTGGAATTCAAACCACACTTTGTGAATAAACTCTATCTATCTATCTATCTATATATCTATATTGAAAGAAAAGTTATCTATTTGGGTGGGTCTTTGGGTCAGGTGAAGAGGAGGATGGGTAGCATTGTCCTTGCAAAGCCATTGGTGTCACTCCTCCTGAGTAGGTGTTTTATATGTGGTGAACATTCATCAAGTTTATCTTGGGTACTTTTTGTAGAAGATGTGCTGAGAGGAATAAGCCAGAATTTACCTCAGAAGAACAAAACAACGCGATGTGCAGCTTTGCAACTCCTATGGCTGAGAGAGAGCCTACACAGGTGAAAACCGCTTCAGTAAGCTCAATTATGGTAACGCTGCATTTTATTGTCAGTAACGGTAATGGCATTGTAATGGGGACACAGTAATTGGTTTGATGATGCGTTAGTAATGCCGTTCTTCTCTGGCCAGACGAACCAGCAGTTTGTTCCATGTTGCAGGAAAGTCAGATGGTGCAGAGGACTCAACAGGCTCCCGTGGTCTTGTGCCGATGGCCATCTATGTGACGAGGTCTTGGCTGGGAATCTGTCTCTGGGGCTCATCTAGTTGACGGAGTCTCTGCTGACATTGAGGGCTGTAGAAGTTGTTTCTAGGTGCTGATCCACCATCTGGGCTGCATACAGACTGGATTTGGGTGGCTACGGTGACCTCAGAACAAGAATGAAACAGACTAATATTATAGACTGATGCCATTCTTCTTACGATGCAACAGGTACAATGGGTTCCAGTTTACCTAATTAATGGAACCTAATAATCCTTCAGCAGATTTTAATATTATAAATATGTTAGTGTGTTATGTGTGAGCCAGGTTAAAGAGATAGGTCTTTAATCTAGATTTAAACTGACAGAGTGTGTCTGCCCGACTATGGCCAGAGTTTTGAGAATGCAGCGGACGTGAAGGACTATAATGTGATAAGAGCTCGCTCAAGTACTGAGATGCTAAACCATTTCTGTCAGGACCACTTTCATCAAAAATGACTGACAATTAGCATACAGTTTGGATTAGCGGTATGGTTCTGTTTTGGGCAAGAACTTCCTGCGCATCCATGCAGCCTAGCATGGATAAGAGCAGGGAGAGCAGCAATAACCCCCAGAGGGTGTAAATATATATTTTAAATTAGTCAGATTTAAAAGAGAATCAGAAGGCAGAATCCTGACTGAACAAAAGGAGGAGTTGGAGATGGAGGAGGGTAATTAGCTACTGAGCAATGCGAAAGCTGGTCACAATACTGAAGGACCTTATATATGGGTGCTGTGATAGGTGTTGCATCCCTATAGGTAGACATGGAGCAGCTGAGAATGGTTTAGATTATTTAAAAAGTGTATACAATTATTTCTCTCCTATGGCAGAGAATGAGTGGAATTGTTCCTCAGGGGATCTATAGCACACTAACTGATGTCATACTGTAGCTGACGGCAGCATGGTTACAAGTTTATCTCTAATAGTATCAATCTTGGAAGTAAAGTAGTACATGAAGTCATTACTGCTGTGCTTTTGGGAAAAGTGAATGCCTATTGATGCTGAATAAATACTTTGGGTTATGTTTGTTGTCTTCTAAGAGAGATGAAAAGTAATCAGATCTAGCAGTTTTTAATGCTTTTCAGTAGGATAGGGAACATTCACACCATGCAGTATGAAATACTTCTAGTTTTGTTTTCCTCCAGTTGCGCTCCATTTTCCGTGTTGCTCTTTTTAGGGTGCGAGTGTGCTCGTTATACCACAATGTCGGATGGTTTTCCTTAATCTTCCTTAAAGGAGAAGTCCACTTCCAGAACAACAATTTACAAATAATTTACTCACCCCCTTGTCATCCAAGATGTTCATGTCTTTCTGTCTTCAGTCGTAAAGAAATTATGATTTTTGAGGAAAGCATTTCAGGATTTTTCTCCATATAATGGACTTCATTGGTGCCCCGAATTTGAACTTCCAAAATGCAGTTTAAATGCAGCTTCAAAGGGCTCTAAATGATCCCAGGCAAGGAAGAAGGGTCTTATCTAGTGAAACGATCTGTCATTTTTTTTGAAAAATAAAAATTTCTATAGTTTTTTAAGCACAAAGCTTGTGTAGCACAGGCTCTGAGATGCGCGTCTATGACGCTACGAATCACATCTAAGTTCATCGTCTGTGCACTCCGGCTCGAAGTATGGCGAAAACCTCCATCTTATTTTCTCCTACAACTTCAGAATCGTCTGACATCATTGTGCCTTTTTGTTTGTAAACTGCGTTTGACTTACTTGCACTTCCTTAGTCTTTGCGCGTTCACTTTGTAAACACTGGGTCTGTAGTTCCGCGTGACCTTTCGACGTGATTCAGAAGTACGTAACATTGTGGATGTGCATCCCAGAGCTAGTGCTACACAAGCTTTTGTGCTTAAAAAGTATAAAAAAAAAATTTTTCCAAAAAATTGCAGATCGTTTTGCTAGATATGACCCTTCCTCCTCAGCTGGGATTGTTTCGAACCCTTTGAAGCCGCATTTAAACTGCATTTTGGAAGTTTAAAATCGGGGCACAAATAAAGTCCATTATATGGAGAAAAATCTTTAAATGCTTTCCTCAAAAACCATAATTTCTTCACGACTGAAGACAGAAAGACATCTTGGATGACAAGGGGGTGAGTAAATTATTTGTAAATTGTTGTTCTGGAATTTCTGTAAGCGTAAAGGAGCAACCCTATCTAAAGTGCTAGAAAAGAGAGAATCCATAGTTTCTGTTACATCATCAAGTTTTTCTGAGCTATTGGATATGCTGAGAAATTGAGATAAGTCAGGAAGATTACTTACAAAGCAGTCTTTTGTGGTAGAAATCATGGTTCCACCATACAAGGCCATCAAAGAAATTTGAGCATACTCATCGACTCCAAAAAAGTCGACTCCAATCATATTGGTTCAGATTCTTGGTTAAGGCGGTTTGTCTGAACACTGGACTGAGGCTGATAACCAGAAGTTAGACTGATATTAACATTTAGATGTTTGAAGAAAGCTGACCATATACACGAGGTGAACTGAAGTCCTTGACCAGACTCAATATCTCTGAGAAGTAGCAGTTTAAAAGTCAGCGTGAAGCTTGGGCAGAGGTATGAGCTGACAGACCTTGGAGAAGTGAACAACTATTAAAAATAACAGTGTTACCTTAGGAGACAGGTAAATCAGTCACACAATCTAGAACTATGTGTGACCATTGCTGCACAGGAATGGGTAATGGCTGAAGAAGACCCTCCCAGGGGTTGCTTGGAGGATTTAGAGGTAGCACATATGTCACAGTTCTAAAGAAACATGGAGGTAGCGTGTATCCTCTGAAATAAAGCCATGACTAGGGAGGGTGGCAGGTCTTTCACCTTTTCAGGTCGCAGCCGAAAGAAGACATCCTTAATTTTGGACTCAACCAACGCAGATCCCTCCAGGCTGATTATATATCCAAGGAAGGATACACATTTCTCAGTTTTGGCATATACCTGATTCTTGATTTGATGTTGCAGGACAAAAGGGACATGGTGAATGTGTTATTCCAGAGTTGGGGAATAAACCTGAAACTAGTCAATGTAACTGATGGCCTATTTTTAAAGCATGTCTCAAAATACCTTGTTGTTGAATTCTTTGTTGGATCATTACCAATATAAGGTAATGTGCTTGTTAATGTTTACTAATAAACTTATTAAACATTACCTACGTAACATCACTGTTTCATGTAAATTAATATCCTTACAAATGTCAGTAAATTTTCAATTCATATGATGATACGTTTCTTGAAAATATACCAATGATTTTAACAGATGTTATACAGTGATCTTTTTTTTTGTTAAAGATGCAGTAGGAGATCTTGGAAAATGCTAACTTTAGCCTGATAGCACTGAAAGCGAACGTCCCACCCTCCTGGCAAATCACAGTGCCAGTACATGCCGGTAGAGTGAGTAATCTCTTCACCTTTCCAGAACGTACAGACACACGTTACACACATGCACAGTTGTCAGTCTCAAAACTGCAGTAAATGCTCTAGTGGCCGTAACAACATCACATTTCATTAACCGCAAGAACACTTTATAGTACAGTTGGTAAAAGTCTTACAGTACCAGGAAGGAGGATCAGGTTGTTGATGCTTGCCTGCCATTATCGCTCTGTCTGCATAGCGTATGTGAATGTGCAGATGACGTATTCTGTCTGCGGGAACAGGGTGTGCAGAGATATGCAAAAACTTATGTTGACAGGCAGGTACGTCAGCCTATTGTAATGTTCGGATCGAGCATTTTGATTGGACGAACATTTCTTGAAACATTCCTTCCTCAGAATATATAAATACATATTGTCATGAATCCTGTCCGGTCTGCCCACCACCAGAGGTCGCTGTACATTTCACGAACAGTTCACATCACACAGACTGTTGCACTACATCTCGGACTACATCTCCCATCACCCATCGCGCTGATTGCACTGGCACCTGTGGCCAATCAGACACGCTATATAAGCCCCGGACTTTCCCTCTGTATCTCACTAAATATTGTGGTTTTGCTTTGTTGTTTCGCATTTCTCCTGTGTTCCCGAGTTCCCGAGTTCCCAGTGTTTAGGTTTCTAGCCCGGTCTTCTCGTTTCGTCTGTCTCGCCACCTGCCTTTTGGACTACTCGCTTGTTTCACGGATTACCCCTTCCCTGCCCCCCAGGATTACATTCGCCAATCTTCGACCCAAGCCTGCTGCATGGACTATTCCCACGTCTTGCCTTTGCTACACCTGTTTGCTATTGTTTCGACCCTGCCTGTTTTCACCACATCTCTGTCTCGCCCTTTAAATAAAAGCTTGCGAATGGATCCGCTCGCCATCTGTCATGAATCCTGTCCGGTCTGCCCACCACCAGAGGTCGCTGTACATTTCACGAACAGTTCACATCACACAGACTGTTGCACTACATCCCGGACTACGTCTCCCATCACCCGGAGGTGAGATACAGAGGGAAAGTCCGGGGCTTATATAGCGCGTCTGATTGGCCACAGGTGCCGGCGCAATCAGCGTGATGGGTGATGGGAGATGTAGTCCGAGATGTAGTGCAACAGTCTGTGTGATGTGAACTGTTCGTGAAATGTACAGCGACCTCTGGTGACGGGCAGACCGGACAGGATTCATGACACATATAAATACATTTAGATCACTTGACTTAATGATTGATATCGGGATGTGAAGAAACTTTCAACCAGCATAACAAAAAATGTTTCTGAAGACAATCACCTATTGCACCTTTAATGTATAACACTTTTGCTGTTATTGAGGTGTGATAAGCGTAAGTTTAGGGACAGGTTTAGTGATATGGGTAGGTTTAAGATCTGAGATGACTGAGATGACTTCTTATAAAAATACTAATAATTAATAAACGTTTATAAACATTTATATATGATGAATAGTTTCCACCAGATTGGGTACTGCAAAAACAGAAACAAATAAATAATAAATGCTAATTTTGTTAAAAGTAGAAAATAGTAGTAGAAATAGTAGAAGTCTCACACGACAACAACAACAAAAAGTCCAAATAAGTGAGTCTTACAGACTGTGACTTAATGATTATGACTTAATGAACACTATGTTAACATGAACAGTTTGTGAAGTGCTTAAAATTGTTAGTTAAGCTTAACAACACACTTTTTGGTAACGCTTTAGATTACAACCCGCAAAGAACTACGTAAGTAAACTTAATTTACGGTGTATGTTTCAGTAATTATAGTGTACCTATAAAGAACGTACATGTAGGTATAAGGGAACAATATGTTATATTTGGGTAATAAGGGGATAACAAACCAGATATTCAACATGCAAAGAACTACATAAGTATACTGAATTTACGGTGTACGTTTCTGTAATTATAGTGTACCTATTAGTACGTATGTGTAGGTATAAGAGAACAATAGGCTATGTTACGTTTTGGTAATTCGGGGGTAACAACCAGATATGCAACCTGCAAAGAACTGCGCAAGTAAACTGAAGTTACAGTGTATGTTTCGTATTTATATTGTACCTACGTGTAAGTATAAGGGAGCAATATGTTACGTTTGGGTAATAACGGGGTAGCAAACAGATATACAAATAATTTATAATGGAATTACTTAAAAACTTAACAGGTACCTGTTCTATTAAATCGTAAGTTTGGTGTATCTATACGTAAGCTTTTTAAAATTACTGGGAAAATATACTCTTGTTCCATGTAGTTACAGGGTAAGTGTGCCATCTGCGGGCTGTAAATTAAAGTGGCGATTGTTCCCCCCTTGTTCAAGGAAGTTACAGGGTAGGTTCAATACATAAACACACAATCTGAAAATATATCTAAAAATATTTTTTTATAGTCGCTAATCCCACTTCTACCTCTAAACCTAACGTTAACTATGACTGAACAGTAATAAAAATATAAAAAACAGGAAAGTGCAATCACAATCATTTATTTATTGCAAAAATGTCAACAGCCATACAAAAAAGTAATCCAAATAACGATGCGTTTGCAGCCGCAGTCCTCTCTGGCGGAATACAGTAGGTTTGAGGTGCAGTAGGATGAGAGCAGAATTTAAATTGTTAATCGCTGAAAATATTATCCAGATTATTGTCTTGATCCACTCCTCGAAGGCGCCCGCGCGTCATTCCAACACATCTCACCAGAAACATGGCATGTCGTAATCTGTGACGAATGCAGGCGAGAGCCAATGAACGTCTGATTTTCCTGTCGCAAAATGCACTTTAGCACGGGTTTATAGCTGTTGCTGCTGGACTCGCTGTTAGAGATGGAGATGAAGATCGCCGGACAAAGCCTTGAATTTGGTTCTGGTCCTCGCAAATCGTATGGATTCTGAAGATCTGGGTTACAGCACACAAATAAAATTGTTTAATTTGTAATTATGATGCGTGTTCGGTGTATTTTATGGTTCTATTGTTAGTCACAGCATGTTAGAGAAAACGCCTTTGTGTTCCACCACGGCAAACGAAGTTAATATTACATGAACGATTAAACGATTGCAGAAATATTATTTATTTTAACGGTTTAACGTGTAGTCATGATAACATTATGTAGACCTATTCTTGGAAACGAGCTGGCAACAGAAATCACACAGAACAGAATGAAATGTTATAATTTCATATTAAGTAAACGTTAAATGTTTAGATGATGTAAATATGTCAGTATTGTACATTTAGTGTGTGTAAAAATGTAAATAAATGTACATTTTGTAGAACCACATTTTACGTCGCGTTGTTATATGTATTGTACCTACCCTGTAACTTCGTTGAACAAGAGGGGAACAATCGCCACTTTAATTTACAGCCCGCAGATGTCACACTTACCCTGTAACTACATGGAACAAGAGTATAATTTCCCAGTAATTTTAAAAAGCTTACGTATAAATACACCAAACTACGATTTAATAGAATAGGTACCTGTTAAGTTTTTTAAATTAATCCATTATAAATTATTTGTAGGATATCTGTTTGCTACCCCGTTATTACCCAAACGTAACCTATTGTTCCCTTATACTTACACTTAGGTACAATATAAACACGAAACATTCACCGTAACTTTAGTTTACTTACGCAGTTCTTTGCAGGTTGTATATCTGGTCTCTATTACCAAAACGTAACATATTGTTCCCGTATACCATGTACGTTCTTTAATAGGTACACTATAATTACAGAAACATACACCGTAAATTCAGTATACTTATGTAGTTCTTTGCAGGTTGAATATCTGGTTTGTTATCCCCTTATTACCCAAATATAACATATTGTTCCCTTATACCTACATGTACGTTCTTTATAGGTACACTATAATTACTGAAACATACACCGTAAATTCAGTTTACTTACGTAGTTCTTTGCGGGTTGTAATCTAAAGCGTTACCCACTTTTTCTCAACATATGTGAACTTAAGTTTAATGACACTTGAAAGCATTCAAAAGTCGATTAACAAATAAGCTTTTAATCATTGTTTCTGTTAAAATCATTTGTAGATTTTTAAAAAGTACATGATCATATGAATTGAAATTTTAATAACATTTGTAAGCATTCAGTAATGATTCATTAAGCATTATATAATGTTTGTTAATGATTTATTAACAAAAGTGTTAAAATGTCAGTGTAATATCCAAATGGCAGTAGTATACAGCTGTAAGGTAGTACAGGTTATGTGTCTAGTTACTGTAGCATCTTTCATTCAATCAAAATGTGTCCTCAGAATGTGATCTGTGAAGTTTTAGCTCAAAATATCTCACAGATCATTTATTATATCAAGCTGTTTCAGTGGAAACAACAACAACAGCAAAAAAGCTGTTTTCATATTTGTCTTGTTAAGTGTAAATGAGCTGCTGCTACCCAGATCCTTTTCCACAAGAGGGCTGTGCCTTTAGAGCTTGTGCCTCAGATACTTTGCGAACAATAAACAAGTCATCTGTTTGTTTTTGATTATCATCTCTATTGCGGTCACACTCAAGTGTCACTGCAGTTCTTTATCATCATGACAGTTTATCATTTGGATAAGTCTTTAAAGCTTCTGATTTGCAGCTTTATGAGCACATACACAAATGCATGCACAGAAAGCAGACTGCCATGCAATGCGTGCCACACGAGTACATCTGCAAATGTCTTATAAATGTGCACTAAATAGCCAGTTCTTGGTCAGAAAAAACTGCAATGAAAATGAGCCTTCATGTCAGTAGTCAACATTTGGCTAAATTCTTCCCCCTGGTTTGTCTTGGTACGTTGTACCCAGCGGGCTCTTGCTCTCCACTTATTATTGGCATCTAGATCTCTGCCAGGCTGAAGATATGAAGTGGCCACTTTCCCCTGCAACTCTTGTGCACACTTTTTCAGCTCATTTCCATCTATTGCATCAGCATCTTTGGCTCCCTCTTAACTTTATGCCCAGGTTGTGGGTCAGTTGGCCTATCTAGGTAAGCAGATAATGCCTTTTTTCTAGCGTGTGCACTTGTTTCCTTTTACTCACAGAAAATTTCTGTGCTGGCATTTTACTCTTATTCTTCCTCTCATATTTCTTGCTGTAGATCCAAAAAGGTGGGAGGATGATCTCTTCTCTACGACGCAGATGAACAGTTTACATGTCAGTCACAAAAGACCCCCGCAACAACTGCTCTAGCTTGGTTATCTATTTATGGACTGACCCTTCCTTTCCTCACACATTTTCTCTAAATTATTTGTATGCATCATAGAAAGTCAGGGAAGTCAGAGAATGCTGCCTGTAAACAAAAGTATAGTGAGGCTGAAGACTCTGGATAATCTCTGGATAATAAAATGGGCTCCTAAGATTCAGTTATATGTCCGATGTGTAACCATTAGCCTAGAACAAGTTGCTGTCTAATTTCAGTTCATAGGTGACTGAATTATAGCTATTTATGTGCATTAATTTCACCCCTCTCTCATTTCTTCCTGTGGAAAACTGGCTCACCTTATCCCACTTACTTCTATAATTATTATGATTTGATAAATAAAGGAGACAGACAGTACATCACGGCACCTCTCAACATCACACACCCACAGAATATCTATGCACTTCACTGTGATAAACACAACACATGCACAACTTGGTCTTGCATATACATATACACAGAATGTATACCATTATTTATGACCGTTTGAAGGTAGAGGGGTAGGGGGTAAGTGTTTTGAATGTTCTTTGTATATGTGTGTGTTTCTGTGTTAGCTCCATGGAGAGACTGTTAAATCATTCAGACTACATCTGAATCACCAGCTCATGTTTCACTTTGTTTGCAAGTCTTTGCTGGCCAAGCAGACACAGTCTACACACACACACACACACACACACACATGATGATTTGAGTTATTTGGGGAGGTTCAGCGTCTACAGTGAGGTCAGAGGAATTAAAACAGAGGGAATAGTGGGGACAGGTTTGAGGTTTGTGCAGTGATATAAGAAGCATCTTCTTCTTCTTCTTCAACAACAACAACAAAAACTTTTACATATTTATTCCTAAATCCTATTTATTAATCCTTAATTAAACCTAGTAATCCTAAATTAAATCCGTTGTTAAACTCTTGCATGTTTTTTTTTTTCAATGAAAGATATAGTCCTGTGCTGTACTCTAAGAACCCCTATTACTTGTTGTCTTTCAATCTCATATGCTCTGCACTTTCTTAGAACATGTTTGACTGTTTCAGGTTGATCACATCTGACACAACATCCGTATTCATGTTTTCCATGATATGAAGTGACTGATTAAGTGCAGTGTCCAGTTCTAAGACAATATATTATACTGTCTTCCCTTTTATTTCCAAAACATCTTCTCTCACTTCCACTGAATCTCTGAATATTATACAGATGTCATCCTTTACTCTCACTATCTTATTTTCTTTGCCACAATTTATGTACAGGTCTTTTAATTACCCCTGTTGCGTCCTTACTTCCAGTTTACTCAATGGAACATCAAACTCTGTGTCTGAGTGTTTTAATGCTTATTTAGCTATTCGATCCACCACCTCATTTCCCTCAACTTGAGAGGCTTAAATGTGCATGGATGATCTGTGAATGTTAGACATAAGCAGATTCAGTTAAGGTCATTCTTACGACTCAGTTATTCCAAATCAGGGGTGTCCAAACTACTGGATTGAGTACAATAAATCCAAATCCCAGCAATTTAGAAATATGTCCAGGAAAAGGAGGAAGTATGCCACCCTAGTAGTAATACGTATAAGATAACTGGACACCTTGTTCTGTAGGGTGCTTACAAAAATACTTATTGTACAGATGTGGAAGTTGGACTCTGTCCCCACCTTTGAGATGAGGGCCAGATAAATGGGAAATGTGCCTTATTTAAAAAAAAAAAAAAAAAAGAGATTTATATTGACTATCAAAAGACAAATGATCCAATTTTATTAAGATCTGGAAACAAATAAGGTTACATTTACAGAAAGGCTGAGATGTTTGAAGGACATTATGTGTTTATACACTCTTGACTCCTTTAAATACAGTGTTTGTTTATGCTTTATTTTTCTAAATTTTTGTTGCAAGAGAAGTAACCATGTGTTTTTAATTTCTTGATAGTGTAAACTTTCTGTTAAGTGTTGAAGAAGACTCCCAGAGGAAAGAAACATCAAAAGTGAGATGTCTTTAACATCTCAAAAAATTCTCCTAGACAGAAATGAGTATTGGATGAGACCTCATCATCACACACTGCTCAGAGTTTCCCTTAAGCTAAAGACTCTGGGGTCTCATATTTGTCTCCTTTACAGTTTTAGAAGAAATCTCACAAATTTACAAAGTGTGCACCAAGTTAAGTACTTGAAAGGCACTAAATAAATAGAAAACAAATCAGAAATTCAGAGTTTAAGGCCATATATTATGGTAGAAATGTTTGAGCTCATATTGAGACATTTGACTTGGTGCACACTAGTTGCTGAGTTCACCTCTGAAATTTAGAGGAGACAAATCTGAGAGCTCCCTTAAATGTAGGAGAAACATCTAAGTGCAGTGTGTGATGTTGTTGTGACAGATCCAGTCTCTAGCCAAGGAGAAAGATCTGAGCACAGTGTGTGACATTGATGAGATCTCTTCTAAAACTTTAAGGGAGACCATTGTGAGAGAGTTTTTTGTCTCAGGAGACGAGTGTGAGAAGCAGGAGACTCAAGCAAAAGTCTCCATTTGATGTTAAAGTAACCTAATTTTTGTCTAGCAAAAAGACAGAAGATGGCCATTGAAGACAAATTTAAAGCAGCAACCTTTGATATTCTCAAATGTATAATGCAATTTAAATGTTAGTTTTAGTATTTACAATGTTACTTATGTTTTGTATGAAGTATTGTACTTCCTTACATAAAATAAGTAAATAAATAAAAACAAATGAACAAGTAAACAAAAAATGCAAAAAAAAAAAAAAAAAAAAAAGAAAATAACGCCCTGAAAACTACTCCAGTTAATGTTAGGCAGAAGAACAAACTAGTGTTAAAATCACAAGAAAGATGGAGACAGACAAGACAGATGCCAGCAATCCAGACCGAGGTGAAAGCGAAACCTTGTCGAATTCTGCTTAAGCTGAATTCAAAGGAAATTAAGTGAAAATACATTTGGAAAACTCCAGCTTTGTGAGAGGTGAGTGGATTGTAACATGGCCACTGCGTTCAAGAAATCAACAGATATGTCAGTGATTCGCTACATTGCTCACCGCTGCAAAAAAGATGTTGTAAAGTGAAACTTTTAAGTGCAGACCAATAAGCACTAAATGAAGTCTTTTATATTATTATTACAGCTTCAACTGAGAGTGCTTTTGCTTTCGTTTGAACACCCTGTAGAACTGCAGTTCACCAAATCATTTGCACACTCATCCATTTATTTTCTTTCTTTTTCCATCTGAAGTTATATAGCAGCAACTTGCTGCCGGCTCACAGTGCTACCCAGTTGTGCCATGTATCAACTGCTTCGAAAAGATTATCAGGTTAACTGACTCATAACATGCACAATGGCTCACACCTTGTGATGCCCGTCCTTACTGGATCATTGGACTGAAAAACTTAAAAAAATGGGGCTTAAAATGATCAGGCTGTCAGTTGATTAATATTTTTAATCTAATTAATTACATGATGTGTCATTTAATTAATCTAATCAATTGCATATTAATCGAAAAATAAATTTGACTGTGAAAATACCTACAAAAGGTTATTTAAAGCTATTTTTGTGTTAAATGAGAAAGTAGACATTACAAATTGTAGCTTTAGGAAGAAATATTTGATTTGATTCAGCATAACATTTATTACACATTAATATTTAGGCTGCAATGGCCTACCGTGAGCTATGGAACATAAAGGAAACCATCTCAGTGTTTTTTGTTCGTACAATGAAAGTCATGGTAACCAAAACAGCTTTGTGGACCACAATACAGAGAGCTGCCAATCAGTCGAAGAGGGCTTTGATGTCGCACTTAGTAAAGTCAGCTATGTTGCCACCACTACAGATTGTTGGACAGCACACCAGCAAAGTTACATAGGGATGACAATGCATTAGATAGACGAGGAAATCTTGGGAAGGAGATCTGCTGCACTTGCTTGCCAGACACGAAGGTTGACAGGATCACACACCTTTGATGTCCTAGCAGGTGCCCTTGATGATATTCACTGTCAATACAGAATAAGGGGAAAAGTGAACAACAGACAGCAGCTCGGTGTGTTCGGTGTGTTTGGTGAGCAAAGCCAGTCTAAGGAAGCAGAGTCAGACCAAGACTCTTCTGAAGAACCAAAAGCCAACTATCTGGACACATTCAGCATCCTGGAACAAGATAGCAGTCTTGAGTAACAGCTTCCTCCACAATAAAAGCGTTTGAGACCATTACACACATAGGGTGGCTCCTGCTGGAGATCTTGCTGCTCCAAGCAAAATCAGCAGACTGTTGGTGTTTGTTGGTAAAGAAAATAAAGATGCTCTACAGAATTCACGATTCATGGTTGTATTGTTTGGAAATGTTTTACAGAATTGCCTGCACTACAATGACACATACCTCCCTAAATGTTTTAAATATCATGTGTCAACACAAATATTTTGTATTGCACTTTAATTTGTAAAGTGCTCCTTTAATTAAAAACAAATAGTTTGAGATTTTCTTTATTCTTTAGGTCTTGGAAGGAGAAGGTTATTTGGTGAGAATACAGTTAATATTATTGTTAGGGAAAGAATGGAACAGAACCATTTTGCTCAACAAGTAGGACAGATCATGCAAGTGATAGACCGCACCTGTCTTGCCCCATATGGAAGAACAGGGGATAATTAGGAAGTGTGAGTGAGTATACTTCCCTTCTACTGTTGGTGTGGAAAAAGGATTGCAGTCTGAGGTTATGGACAAACTTTAGACAGTTAAATGCAAGAACCATGAAGGACCCCCACCCACTCTCACATCAGACTTACTGCTTAGCTGTTTTAAGTGGAAACCTCCTAATCAGTACCTGAAATAATTTATAACATCCATGGCTGAAAGGAACAGGAAATGCACTGCATTCATGACTCCAGCAGGGCTGCACAAGTATACTAGGATGCCACAAGAGCTATGCAACACCCCCGCCTCCTTTATGCACATGATGATGAGCATCTTCTGAGATTTGAATTTTAGCAGCTTATTGTGTTATCTTGATGACTTGGTAGTATTCACTTCAAGTGTCAGGGAGCAGAACCTACAGGTCTGTTTTCAGTCTTGTTCTGCCATGCCTACTGAGGGGACCACTGTCAAACCCTGTCTGTTGTCACACAGTGATGGTAAAGGATTAAACTTCCAATTATTCATGATGAGCAAACCAGCACCCCCACCCCTCCCAGTCAGACAAGTGAGTGAAATTGGTAGAGATCTATGCTTAGCTCACCGGACCGCTGAACATAGCAGAACCAGTGGATTAGAAGACTGATGCAGAGCCAAAAGAGCTAGAAGAAACAGAGGACCAGGGCAACCCTGCAGGCTCTGAGGACCAATGTGGAGCCAAAGGGTTGAAGGACCAACAGTCATAACTCTAAAGCAATATCATAATGTTCATTCATGTATATTTCATGCTGTTACTAGTAGTAAAGTGTTGACATGCACTCCATGCTGCCTTTTAAAATCATGCAGCTACAGCAGAGGTCTTCCAGTCTGCTCCTGACCCATGCTCCTGCAAAGTTTATTTCCAACCTTATTTTCAGAACACAAATTGATGAAATCCAAGAGCTCTCTGACCCTCCATAGACAGTGAAACAACTGAAATGTTTTTAGGTCCAAAAACATGGCAAGGACATCGGTAAAATAGTTTATGTGACATCAGGGGTTTGGTTTTTTTCCAAAGCTACAACAATACTTTTTGTGCGCAAAGAAAACAAAAATAACAACTTTATTCAGCAAGTCTTTTCCTCCTCATCCTGTCTGCTACAGCACGCCACCATTGTGGAGAGAGTATCACAACGCATGTTTTCATTTTTGGGTGAAATATTCCTATAAGCTAAGCTTTTGAAACTTGTACACCATTACACTATAGTTGCTTTACCAGAGATTTCGGTATGGAGATAAAGGTTAGGATCATGTTATTTTGGTAGTATAACAGCACACTGTGAGTGTATATTAGCACCATATGTTGTTTGTTTTTAGGACCATGACAGAGTGATCAGACTCGGAAATGGTGACGTGACGTTAAATTTAACAAGTGGATTGGATGGGACCCAGCAAACATGAAATATCTGCCTGACATGTAGAATATGTGTATATTGTGTCAGCAACTGAGGACCATATCTATATGTGTCTGCATGTCGTGCAAATCCCCTACAGTTGAAATTGTTACCACCTTTCACCCCCACTAGCAATAGCCCTGCACTATTGGTTAGGTTTAGATTTTACTGTAAAAGTAGTTACGTTGATTTCAAAAGCAATATAGCATTAATCTTTTAGCATCACTCAAAGGACATGTCAGTTCCAAACTGCCATGGTATGCCCAGTAGCCAATGTATATATGCATATATCTAAGAAGAATGAAATGGCTTATGGCACCTCCTGACATAACAGAAGATAGACTGAACTGAATGAAATATAGAGAAAGACAGAGAAGGGGAGAAGTAAATACAAGAACACTATAGACAAGAGAGACAGAGAGAGACAGAGAGAGAGAAAATGTGTGTGTGTCTTTATTAACACCTCTCCTTCTCTCATTTCATTTGTTAATTCAGCTGACAGGAGGGTAACACATCATCAGCCTTTTAATTTTCTGGATAGCCAGGGGCGCGCACACACATAGTCTTTTACAAATACATCTTATTACCACAGGATATGGGAATAGGAGCAATCATGTATCCATAATTAGATGCAGCTTTGATGAGATTTGAGAATAATGCTGCATCAATAAGGTAACACTCCAGTAACGCTTTTATAATACCAATCGATTAACAATCATTATATAATGCTTAACATATCATAGGTTATTTACAATAAAAAATGAAAGATTATAATATATTATCCATGGCATTTTTAGGTATTTCAATGTAGGCCGGTAGGTGTAATGCAGGCTCAATTAATGTAAAGGTAAGCTCAATTATAATACACAATTTACTTAACCATTTCAGGTATAGTCAAGAACAATTTAGTCCATCTCCCACAAATGGACAGTGTCATTTACATTAGATACTGTTTTGAGTGAGTAAAAATACCTCTGCTGACATGCCAAATTTCACAGTATTACACACCCACACACACAACAGTGTGCTGCATTAACTAATGACCTGTGAAATGTAATTAAAAGAGATACTGTTGTTAGAAGGCCATGTGAATTAAAACAAAAGTGCAGAGATAAATATAAATGTAAACAATATTCCATTAAAGGGTGGTGGTGGGGATGTTTTGATGTGACTTTAATGGTTGTTTTTAAATAAAAACCTAAATATTATCAGTAAATTTGACTGTATTTTATTATTATCATTATTATTATTATTTATTATTTTACTCATAATGTTATAAACAAATGTCTTTACAACAACCTTTTACAAAATATAATTCCATTGAAAAATCCAAAAATGGGGCGCATCAAATTTGACATGAAATCCTAAAGTTCAGTTCAATATGGGACCCTTCAGCAGGACTCAGATGTAGACAGCTGTTTGAAATTGTGTTCTGCAG
This sequence comes from Labeo catla, assembly GCA_012976165.1. Lineage (NCBI taxonomy): Eukaryota > Metazoa > Chordata > Actinopteri > Cypriniformes > Cyprinidae > Labeo > Labeo catla. Next base: position 94,084 of record VONZ01000276.1, on the reverse strand, counting down.
ATAGTTGCATGACATTGTTAGTAATATAGGCCATATCAAAGGCAGATGAGAGCTCTTTGCTCTTCATGATGAAAGAGAACAACTCCAACTTCATATGCCACTTGAGTACTCCGCTATAGTGATGGCAGATCAAACAGAACTGTTGTGTGTGTGTGTGTGTGTTTGATTTAGATTGTTATTTACTGTAATTAAATACATTGTTTTGAAAGTTTTGAAAGTGTTTAAATAATACATGTCCATGTTCGTGGTCCTTGTGGTTCTGGTGACACTGTTGCTGAAGCACAGCAGTGATTGAGACTGTGGGACTTGTAAATGTACATGTACATGACTGTTACCTTCCTGTTGTGGACATACCTGTGTGGATTTACATGTGGAATATATTAAAGACACTATCTTTGACCTTCATCTTCGTCCTGCATTCATTCCTCGCACGTAATGTGACAGAAGACCGAAACTTCAAAGGGGCCATTGGATGCCCATTTTCCACAAGTTGATATGATTATTTAGGGTCTTAATGAAAAGTCTATAATATACTTTGGTTAAAAATTCTCAGTGGTACTGTAAAATAACACCCTTTTTACCTTGTCAAAATGAGCTCTGCAAAAATCATCCCATTCTGATGGATTGTTCCTTTAAATGCAAATAAGCTCTGCTCACCCCGCCCGCCCCTCTCTTCTCTCTGTGGAATGACGAGCCTGTTTATTTTAGCCGCATTTAGATGTATTTAGCTGCTAAACTTGCTAACTAGCACGTTATTAGGAAAGGTGATTGCAGAGATTCATAATAGACCCCTTATACTCACTTCTGCTGTAAGTGAAGCTGGATCACAAATGATTTGCACGAACATAGACGTGTTTATGTAGATCGGGAGGTGCATTACCTTCACAAACAAACCTAATCCACTGCATCTTCAGGCTCAGATGTCTGGAGTAAATGATGATCACTATGCTCATTATTACATCCAGCAACACAACACCTCAATCGCTCAATTGGAGATATTCTTGTCTAACTTACATTCCTGCTCCGAAAACGATGGACGTCGGTCTGTTACAGCTGATGTAAGACGGGTCTGAGGTAAGATGCACATATCAATCAACTATTGTGGGAGCGGCCTCTGTGGGTGTGATGCCACACTAACAGGCATCTGAGAATAGCTCGATTTGAAAAAGGGGATGTTATTTTTACAGATTAATTAAAAGCCACAGCATGGATTTTTATCATTATAGGGTAGATGTGTACATACACTGCCAACACGCATTAATGTTCAAACAACATGTAAAAGTGAACTTTGGATCCAATGACTCCTTTAAAAAAATCACCCCGATTCATGAAGCATGAGCCCGAGCCCACTGCGGACGGGGAGCCTGAGCCCAACGTGACCGACGAGCCATCGCCAATTGGAGCGACAGAGCTGAGGATCACCCCGGAGCCTGAGCCCATCATGTCCAACAAGGGGCGAGAGCCAGCAACATCGCTCGCGACAGAAGACTTAGTGGAGTGTGAGGATGCCGAGGAAGGCCCTGCCCACTGCACCTCTGCTGAGGGTGAGCTAAAACTGGAACTGGGACAAATGGACCTGATAAACTTTGATGAGGATATATATGCAGACATGCCCTCTCTTCTCCCACCATCATCAAAACTATCAGTTGATCCTGAACCCTCTGTCTGCCCTGATCTGTCTGCCTGCCTGGATTTCCCTCGTCTCCACGGCCGCCCATCAGCCCACCAGCTCCACCAGCTCCACCAGGCTCCCTCATACCTCCGGCTCTGCCTTGGTCAGTTGTCGACCCGCCATCGCCTCAGGACTCCACTCCTCCGCCTGCGCCTCGTCACTCTGTCCCACCGACTCTGATGAGCTCCTCCCTCCCTCCAGCTCCACCTCTGTTGCTCCGGCTCCGTGGCGGACCTCCGGATCTCCGCCTCGATCGCCTGAGCCTTGGACTCTGCCTTGGCCCTCTGGATCCTCGGTGTCGCCCGGACTCATCGGCTCTTCGTCTCTGCCTCGGGCTCCACCTCCACTTGCTCCGCCGCCTTCGGTCGGCCCCCTGGAGTTGTCAGCTCTTTCTCCACCATGGCTCCTCCCTCCGTCGGCTCCACCGTGGGCCGCCATCATGGCTGCGGCCTGGGTCTTGCCTGGCTCCTCCTGCTCCGGGTCCCTTCTGTCTCCACCCTGGCTCCGTCCTCCTTCTGATCCGCCCTGGACCCTTCTGTCTCCTCCTTGGCTCCTCCCTCCGTCGTCACCACCGTTGACTTTGTTTGTTGTCCTCCTCCCGGGTGTCCGTCCTCCGCCAGAGCCTCGTCCTGCACTGACTTCCTGTTGCCATCCCACGTCCATTCCTTTGTCCACCTCCTAAGTCCCTTACGTCATTCCGGGGTCGCACCTTCCGGGTGGAGGGAGAACTGTCACATGCTTGGACTATTTGTATTGGTTTTTCCCTCTTGTGCCCATATATGGTTTTCCTGATCCTGCTCTCATTGTGTCATCATTAGTTAACCTTGTATCACCTGTGCATTAAAGGAGAAGTCCACTTTCAGAACAAAACTTTACAGATAATGTAAAGGAAAACATTTCAAGGTTTTTCTCAAATTGTTCTTGGCAGAGCAAGACAATTTGAACCTGCATTTAAACTACATTTTGGAAGTTCAAACTTGGGGCACCACAGAAGTCCACTATATGGAGAAAATTCCTGAATTGTTTTCCTCAAAAAACATAATTTCTTTATGACTGAAGAAAGAAAGACATGAATATCTTCATCCACGTAATGTGACACAAGGCTTCCCATGTCAGGGTTCTGTCACTTCTGTCTAGTTTATTCGTGGGTTTTGTGACAGAGCCCTGGCACTCCCTTCTTGTCTTGTTTCCTTGTGACACTCGAAGCCGCACGGTCTCTTGTCTGCGTGCATTGTTTCATGTTGGAGCGCGGTGTTCGGATCCCGGCACTCATGTCTCGTTCAAGTTTCGGTTTCGTGTCGGGGATCGGACACTCGCGCTCCATGTTCTGTCGTGCTATGGGAGCGTGCGGTCCTGACTTCTCTCGGGCCGTGCGCTCCTCTGTCCATATGTGTTTTGTTTGGCACGCGGTTCGTGTCTGGCCGCGTGTTTTCTCATTGTTCTGTTGTGTTGCACGCAGCTCATTTTATGGCTGCGTGCTTGCGTTTGTTTTGTCTTGTGTTGTATGGCATGCAGCTTGTGTTTTTCACTGGCTGCGTGTTTTTCTTGTTTGTCATGTTTAGTGTGAACGCGTGGCTAGTGAGTGTCCTCATTAGCTGCGTGTTTGTGTCCTGTTCTGCACATGGCTAGTGATTTGGTTTTGCTGGCCATGTGCCTGTGTTTTTGTTTTGTGTGAGCACATGGGTTTTGTTTTGTTTCTGTGTGCCATGTGCTCTCATGTCTAACCCCGCCCACCTTGTTACTTCGTTATTGGTTCATTTGCCCCACCTGTGTTCTCTTGTTACCCTCCTCATTTGCTTCCCATTTATTCTCCCTGTGTTGTCAGTCCGGTGCGAGTTCATTGTCGTATATACCCGGCTGTGTCCTGCTATTTCTTGTCAAGCCTTGTCCTGCCTAGCCAGTGTGTTTTCCCCTTTGGGGTAGTTTTTTTTTTATTTTTTTTTATTTAATTAATAAAGCCCTTCTGTTCTGCAATTTGAGTCCTCGCTCTCATATCCTGACAGGATATTCCAGCTTTTACTGGTATATGGTAGGAGGTGCTTTTACACATCTTCTGTAAGAGTATCGATGTCTGGATCAAAACGTGGCAAAGTAGAAAACTGCCTAATGTGACCAAATGAAATGTCGATTCAGGTAGTGGTATAGGACCATTCAAGCTTTGGATGTGTGATGGAAGCGATCTATTCCATCTATGTTTTAATGAATCATTCTGTGTCTGATCCAGACACAGTCTTTTACAAAAATCAGATTTTCTTAGCTTTTAGTTCAAAATGCTCATTTTCATCCTAAGAGTAAATTGGAAGAATGCTTACAGTGTCCTAAATCACAACCTCCAAACGAGACGTTGAGATCATGGGAGCATTAAATATATTAAAAATATACTTGAAATTCAAGTAGTATGTTTATATTACATTTGTACTCCCAGCATACTTAATTGAAGTGCATTAAAAATATATTGAATTGCATTTTAATATATTTCTAAAAAGTATACTAGAAGTACTTTGGTAATAAATTGTACTTTGTGTAGGAAAATAGCAAAATCATTCAGCTTTCAGTGGGTTTGAAGTATAAGTACTTTATAACCATGTGTGGGCCTACTGCAATATATTTTAAATATTTATGTAATGTGCTTCAGTCTGCTTTTCGGAAGTAAGATATTTTGAAAACCAATTTTAACTTTTTAATATATTTTATAAAGCACATTAATTTACTACCACAAAATCTACAATATATTATGTGGTATATACTATAGCCTAAGTGCATTCTTACAGTGTACCAACTTGTAAAACATTTAACATTTTACATATAAACATTTTTAGCAACTGCAATTAAGCATTGTAATAAACATACTTATTACAAATTAATATGATGTTCAGTTTTACTTGTTTGTACTTGTAAAATAATATAATACTTAAAAGGCTGTTGTCCATAAAGTGTTTTGTTAATTGTAATAGGTTTCTATTAAAATGAAGATTTTAAGATTGTGTTATTTGAAGTGCATCATAAATTAATTTTCTAAAGATATGTTATTATGCTTAAAATCCCCATAGCTGTTAGCTAGTTTGTGCGCCTTGTTGAATGTGATTAGAAGCCCAATAGAAGCAGCATTGCCAACTTAGACATTTTGTTGCTAGATTTAACAACTTTTCAGACTACCCTAACAAATTTTTCTTAAAAAATAACCTAGCTACAAATTTAGCTATTTTTTTTTTTTACATTTATTTGGCAACTTTTTAGCAACTGTGACTTAAATGATAAAAAGCCATGCATTTTCCCTCTAAATTACACAAAAAGGGGAAATCAAACCCAGCAGGCACTGGACGTCTATATAACGTCAGGTTGACGTTGGACATGATGTCAGACAGACGTTGCATTTTGGTTGAGAATGAAAATCGTGTTGACGTCAGTATTTGACGTCAATTTGACGCTGGCTTAATGTTGGATTTTGGTTACACAACCTAAAAACAACAAAATATCAACGTCAGCTGACATTGGTATTGGACATCAATTTAACATTGACATTAAACGTTGAATTTACATTGAATTTTGGTCAGCCGACGTCGCAACCAAAATTTAACCAAATATCAGCGTCTTATGACATTGTGTGCCTGCTGGGAAAGGTGTCTAGCAGTACACACATACCTGATTGTGTATTCTATGCAGTTTTGCATCGTGATTGCAAAATGACATCATCACGCAGTGACATCACAATGTCTTTTAGCAACAAATTGTCTGGCCTTTAGCAATTTTCCCTGAAAATTAGTTGGCAACACTGAATAGAAGTCAATTTTAAATGTTAAATTATAGAGCAATCTCTTCAGTGGACTTGGAGAAAACCACTCGATTCACGTGGATTTATTTATTTATTTATTTATTTATTTATTTGTGATGAATGTCACATCACCACTGTATAAATTTCTGAATCAGGCCTAACAGAAGATGATTCGGTCAGAAAGTGTCCGTTCCAGGTGCTTCCTTTGAGTCATTCTGCCATTGAGCCATTTTGCACGACTTCTAATTTTCATGTCTGTTTATGTCTGTTTATGTTCATGTAACTCAGAGTGCTGCATGGTGATGACAGACAAGAGGATAAAAATGGACACTCATGAGCTTGATAAGAAGAGAGTCAAAGCTTTGACAGGAAAACGCTCTGGTTACTGACGTAGCCTCGGTTCCCTGAGATAAGGGAATGGGCGTTGTGTATGGGGTTATCTCCCTTTTACCCTGATCTGAAGCCTGATTTGTTCACGTTTGTGTATCTGAACAAACCACTGAGGCTTTAGCCCACCAGAAAGGGCGGAGCCGACCTCTATATAAGTCAGCTCGCAGCGCCATTTCATCTGGATCATTTGACTAAAGCGATAGTCATTGATTTGTGCAGCTTATAGCACGGCTAGTGACACAGCGCTCATTCCCTTATCTCAGGGAACTGAGGTTATGTCAGTAACCAGAGCGTTCCTTTTCGAACGTTCACTTCACGTTGTGTATGGGGAACGCACCCAATCACGCCGCGCTATGAGCAGATACGGATGCACCCGCTCTGCAAGCCCAGTCAGCACTTAATGAAGGGCCCCCAAGAATGCGAACTAATTTGGCCCCAAGTGCAGCTGGGGGCCATTTACATAACCATTTCCATCTACGAGGGAAATAGAAGAATTAAACGGACAAGACCCGACCCTGTAGGCCCGGGATGTCTAGATTGTAAAACCTAGCAAATGTAGATGGCGACCACCACCCGGCAGTTGCACAAATCTCATCAATAGAAATCCTGCTGGAACAGGCCTAGGAGGAGGCCATTCTGTCAGTGGATTCCTGTAAGAAGTTTAGGACGTGGGACACCTCACAAGAGACCGGATCCAGGCTTTGTGCGGAACACCAGTCACAAAAGACTGACCATTTAATGGCATAGAGGCGCCTTGTAGACGGTGCTCTAGCCTCCAAAATGGTATTGTTTACTCTCACAGAGAGGCTGTTGTCGAGGCTCCATTTTCTCAACCGTATGAGGGTGTAGCTTCCACTCTCCCAGAGATACATTGCCCCTGGACAGCATGTCTGCCCCCAGGTTTAAACTGCCCGGCACATGAACTGCTCTTAGGGAGAGGAGTTCATTTTGTGCACAAAATAGGAGGTGGCGAGCCATCCTGTAAAGAGGACGCGACCTGAGCCCACCTTGGTGATTGATGTAGGCTACCACCTTCGTGTTTCCGACCAGACCAGGACGTGGTGGCCCCTTAGGGCTGGTAGGAAGTGCAGATGCCGCTCCGTGCTCAACCTGGAGCTGGACGCTGGATTGCCCTGTAACAGAACGCCCCAGTTGGAGGCGTTTGTCATGACCACCTTCCTCCTGGAGGTCAGACCCAACTGTACACCTGGTTGAAACAGACGAAAAGTTGTTCAGGGAGCCACAGCTTTGATGCAGTAGTGGTCTACCCTTATGTAAAACCGGCCTAGGTGCCAAGCGTAGGACGGGACCCGGGTTTTGAGCCAATACTGGAGAGGCTGCATATGAAACAAGCCCAATTGAATCACAGAGGACACGGCCGCCATGAGGCCCAGCAACCTCTGAAAATCCTTGAGGGGATGAACAGTCTCCGTTTTGAAAGAAGCTGCCAGTCGCAGAATAGTCAGGGACGGTTCTGGTGTAATCCACGCCCTCATTTGGGCTGAGTCTACAATCGTGCCCAGAAAGACTGCTCGCTATCTGGGTACCAACTGTCTCTTCTGAAGGTTGATTTGCAACCCAAGTTGCTCCAAATGATTGAGCAACAGAGCTCTGTGGGTGACTAGCTCCCGTTCTGATCTGGCTAACACTAGCCAGTCGTCGAGGTAATTCAGTATGCAGATTCCAATCTATCTCAGAGGGGAAAGAGCCGCATTCATGCACTTCATATTTTTGAGGGAGTTCCGAACTAACCCCCTCCTTTTCCTTGCTGCTGGATCAGGACGGTTTCGGAGGCTCTGGGTCCAGCACTACTCGAGGGTGGGGACCTTGGCGCTTGGGGTAAGGTTACTGCTTTGCCGTCCAGGGGCGCTGCTGCTGAAGCTCGGGCTCGGACTTCTGTTGCTGAGGTGGCGCTGGTTTCGCAGGCTGAGTGGTGGGGGCTTTCTGGTGACTGACAGTCACTGAACCAGAGCGCTTAGGGAGAAAGTGACGCAGCGCCTGCGACGTCTCCTAGGGCAGACGGTGGACACAAGTGGGCAGATACCGCCTTTACCAGAGGAGGGTGCTTGCTGTAACCCTTCATATCAGCACCGTCAACAGTAGTGAGAGCCGCTGTTGTGGAAGGATTCATTCAGATTCAGATTCAGATTCAAAATTCTAATGCATATCTATGCAAAATATAATACATATATTAAATCATGGATGCAAAACTGTTAATGAGTTAATTTTTATAAAAAAATTCCCTTTCACAGGCCCTGTAATAAAGCAGTCTACAAACACTGGTACAAACACAAAATGTCCGAAATGGCAGCCTTCAGTGACCGTCCACTGAAGATGAAGATGCAACATTTAAACTTTTCTGTGTCTTTGATTCAGCCATTTGCAGGCTTAAGTTAAAAAATGATGATTTTGATGCTTATTTATTAAATGAAACAATAGTCGTAGTGTATTTTCCAATAATACAGGTATAACTGAAAAGTTCTACAAATACATAAAAATAGCATTGCCATAGCATTTCACTTATCTTTCTTTTATTTTAATGTATTATATGCTGCTGTACTTTTTTAATGTACTCTAAGAATTCATTTTGTAATGTACACAACATATTAAAGTTTTTTAGATCTCAATGCATGTGTATGTGTGTTTGTGTGTGTGTGTGTGTTAGCCTTTAAACTGAATGATTTTTGTACCTTTTATACCATTCTGAATATTTAAAAAAAGCTTTATAATAAACTCTTAGTGTAATTCTAATGTATTTCTAATGAGCTGAAATGCTATTGAAATAGTCTTGAAGCACATTAAAAGACGTATTAAAAGTATATTTTAAATTAATTATAAAGAAATACAGTTAAATTGCATTAAATGTAATTGAAGTAGTTCCATTTAACACAATTTAATATATTAAAATATATTGCAAATAGCTTAAAATTTATCTTAAGCATATCTTGAGATACACTTAATATACTTGAAATTGTTTCAAAATAATAAGTTTAAAATGCATTTAGTACAGTGTAGTTTAAATATATTAAGTATGTCCAAAAAAGCACTATTTAAATATATTTCCTTTTCACCCAGGATTAACATTGACACATCATGGCTGACTTCAATGGTTGCTTGCTATCTGGGACACACACACACACACATAGACACACAGCACAATTGCACACAAAGCTCTGGCTTTTCATGACTTTTCCCCTCTGCCCTTATGTATTCCAACATTTCACTTGAGCCCCTCCTCCTCTTTCTGAGCCCTCGCTGCCCTTAATTCACAATCCACCTTGTGTTAGGGCCCCCCAAATCCTCAGTCCAGCCTCTGTCTGTCCGTGTCTGGCTCTTTCTGACAGGGGAGGGAAAGGAGAAGAGAAAAAGGGTGGACAGAGGGACTGTTTTCCTTTGTTTCCTGTCACAACACAAGCTTCATCAGGAGACCCGGCTTCTGACCCCTTCAGATTGTGTGAAACTGCAGGGAGTCAGAGGGAAATACTTCTCAATGCATTACGTTAGGTGTGTGTGCGCGCACATATGTGAGTGTGTGCATTTGCAAGTAGATTTATGTCAAATATGCTTGGTATTATAAATATCTACATGTGTTGGCGAATTTACTTTAAAACCAAACTACCAGAAAAAGTAATTATTAATACTATAAGCTAGTTTAGAAACTAGAAGCTATTTTCTTACAAATACATCCGTCTATCTATCTATCTGTCTATAAAGATCAACATACTGTTGTGTGTGTGTGTGTTAAACTCTCTACATGTGCATGTGTGTGCATTTGTAAGGGAACGGACCATCTGTGGCTTCCATCAGGGCCGTTGAGATCCTGCTGAGTCTACTGTCAGGCGTTGAGACCCCGGTCACCCGTCACAAAGCCCACTGGGGAAGAGCCAGAGAGAGAGAAAGAACAGAGCACAACCACTGCATTCCACAAAAGAAGAAAAAAAAAAAGATGTGGAATCTGAAACAGAAAGAATAAAATCAGACCAGTAACTACTAATAAATAATATAATTGTAATAAAGTGAAAGCCACTTTATGCTTAAAACAAACGTTTAATATCTTTGTAATTTTGTCCTTTTTATTTATTTATTTTTTTAGACATTTTAAGAAAACAAATTACTTGACTTTTACAATGCACCATTAGAAGAATAGTACACTTTATAGTTTACCCATCCTCAAGGTGTTACAAAATTATTTAATAATAATAATAATAATAATAATATGACACCATGTCAGACTGTTTGGACTGTTTTTGTGTGTTTTTCCCGTGTTGCCCTTATTTGGACTTCCTGTTCCGTTTGTAATTATGTCGTCACTGTATCATTATTCACCTGTCTCCCCCTGATTGGTTCATCTGTGTATTTAAGGTTGGTTGTGTTCACGTTAGGTTGTCGGTGATTATATTGTCTTTATGTCTGGTTACTCTGTGAGTTTACGTTGTGTTGCTGGTTCCCTGCTGTTTCCTGTCCGTTCCTGCTTCCATGTGGCTTATTCTAATAAACTCTGTTTTGCAACTCCTCGCTCCTCCGGCTCATTCTCCGCACACAACAGTGTGACACACCACATGAAAGTCGTTAAATAGTGATTTTTATTTTAGGGTGCTAAGGGTCCTAAGCTACATTTGATTTTAACATTCTGCTGCTTACATTCAATGCTCTTAATAATCTCACTTCTCTGTACCTTACTTATCTTTATTACATCAACACCCCTACACGTTCTCTCAGATTTTCGTGGAACATAACAAAATATACCAAAAATGCAAAATTATATCACAAAAGGAATTCATTTTATTTGTGTACTGTATCCAAATCTTCCAAGTCTATATGATTGTGATGAACAGACATAAATTCAAGCCTTTATTTAGCTTTTCTTCATCTCCGTCCTCAGCAGTGACCTGTTAGCTTCAAAACCCATTCTCAGGGTTGCCAGGTCTACAAAACAAGACAATCCCAATTGCTAATGAAAACTAGCCAAAATTAGCCCAACTGAATTTTTCTCTATGGATTTCCCCATAGAAATGGTTTTCGTCAAGTTATGCGGTGCATATTTTTTCCGCACTCATGTTGACGGATTTGAGCATTCACACTGCACTCAGTTGTGGTCCGCCAGCGTGTTCCAGGAGTGGTGCGTCTGCAGCAGTACAGCGATCGTACCTGCACTTAATATGAACATGCATTGACATGAAAATGTAGTAATTACACCATGAATGCATAAATGCAGTGTGGCAAAAAGTTCGTTTTAGGCCCTGTATATTGTGGCAGGACGAGCCAAAAACAGACACAGTGGGTGTGACATATTTTATTAAACATTATATAAACAAAAGTGTCCAAAAAGGGGTAAATAAAGTGTTCAGAATAAACCGGGGATCTGGTGACCTCGTTGTGCTGGGGGTTCTGTGAAGGAGGGGCAGTGTTCGGAAGGGAAGGGTCCAGGTAAGGTGAGGCTTCAGGTGAGGCTTCACTGAGGTCTGGTGTGCCTCATCACACGCCGCCAGACCTGGCTGTTTCGGCGCCCCTCCTCTCTCGCCCAGGGCAACAATTAAGGGACGGGGAGATGCTGAAGTAGGGGGAGGCAGCCGACTCATCACAATATATATATATATATATATATATAGATATAGATATAGATGTAGATTTATTGTTTATTTGGGAACATTTTATTACTAAAACATTTTTTTTTTAACAATGGCGCTGTCACGAATCTGGCCGGTGACCTTCGGTCCGCACACCAAAAGATGTTGCCCTCTCATTCCATTGACATTCACATTACACAGACTGTTGCACCACACCCCAGACTACGTTCCCCATCATCCATTGCGCTGATCACCTGCATCCAATCAGAGACTCTGTATAAGCCTTGGACTTCCTCTTGCATTTCGCCAAGTATTGTTTCGTGTTTACATTCGTACAGAGCCTTTCCCTAGTTACATGTGTTCTGTCTAGTTCTCTGAGTTTCGGTATTCTCGCCTGGTTATCTCATTTTGTCTGTTTCGCTACCTGCCCTTTGGATCTCTCGCATGTCTTATTGGATTACCCCTTTTTGCCCCTGATTACCCTCACCTGTTTACCGATTACTCTTTTGTCTTGCTCTTACATACCTGTTTGCTGATGTCTGACCCTGCCTGTTTTTTGACCATGTCACGACACAATAAAATTATGTAGATGGATCCGCACTCTTCCTGGCTCCCTCATTCCGTTACAGAATCACAGAGAAAATTCTCAGTAACACTTTATAATAACTTACATTAATAAATCATTAACATACATTATGTAATACTTAATAGATCATTAGTTCATATACATTCACAAATCTAGAAACATGAAATAATGTGCTTGTTAATGTTTACTAATAGATGTGTTAAACATTACCTAATAATTAACATTTCATGTAAATTAAATGTTTACAAATGTCATTGAACTTCTAATTCATCCACATCTTGAACATTTAAAAATGATTTTAACAGATGTTATTCAATGATTAAAAGGTTTGTTAATACACAACACCTTCGCTGCTGTTGAGGTGTAATACAGATAGGGTTGGGGACAGATTTGGTGGTGTGGGTGGGTGTAAGGTTGGGTAAAGGGTCAACAAGTGTACAGAGGTCAATTTGATTACTATAAGGTAACACAATATGTCTTTACCAAGCATTTAGCCAAACTTAACTAACCACCCTTTACACAAACATTGTTAAAATAGCTAAAAGTCCAGTGCCAAAGAAGATACTAAAATAATTGTAAATGTTTATAAACATTTACAAATAATGAATATTCTCCACTTTAGATTGGGTACTGCAAAGACACGAACAAATAATTATTAAATGATTTGTAAAGATATGAAAATAGGGTGAATTCTGGTCATTTGGGACACTTTTTGCCATTTGATTGCTCATAAAGGTACTAATGATTAGTAAATGTTTATAAACATTTACAATTAATGAATAGTTTCCACTTTAGATTGGGTACTGCAAAAACATTAACAAATAATTAATAAATTATTTAAGATGTGCAAATAGTAGAAGCCTACACAACAAACAAAGACCAAATATATGACCTTTACAGACAATCACTATGAGTTAATCAATATATTAACGTGAATAGTTTGTGAAGTATTTAAGCAATATTTTAACAAGATTTGTAAATGTAAAAATGAGCATTAGCTAATATGTGAACTAAAGTTCACTGACATTTGTAAGCATTCAAAAGTGCATTAACAAACTTTCAATTTACATTAAATAATGATCTGTTAATCATTTGGAAATGTTTAATAAGTTCATTAGTTAACATTAACAAGAACATTATCTCATTTTTCTATTTTAATATATATCAAGTAATGATTAGTTAAACTTTATATAATGTTTGTTAATGATTTATTAATGAAGGTTATTGTAAAGTGGTACAAAATTCTCCATTCACATATCATAAGACAATGTTCAGAGAACAATGCAAAATCACAAATCTGTCAAAAAATGTCAAGAAATCATTAAGTGAAAAGGGAAAACATATGAAACACATTTATATATTGCATTTGATACAGGCGTAGGTTCAAATGGTGCTTGATAGTGACTCCCAAGCCTTAATGGACTGTTCTTTCATACTTTTCAAACATTTTAATTGGTTGCAATCATTTAAAAAAAGACATTACTAAACATGGGACATAATAAAAAACTTTCCGTTGCCTGAGGCCAATGCTATGGTGTAACATTTTTGCAGTAAATAATTATTTTGATTGCACTTTCCTGTCTGTCATGTTTTTCTTTATACTGTACAAGAAATAGTTATGGTCAGGTTTAGCGGTAGGAGTGGGATTAGTGACTAAGTATCTTTTTAATGCTATTTTGTTACTAAAATGGTCATTTTACTCCACATTTCAGTCTGTTATGTTTTATATATTTTTATATTCACTATAAAATGAAAAAAAAAAAAAAAATCAATAAAATAATAACAGTGCTAGAATGATAACAGTGATAACAGTCTATAAAAGATTCATAAGTATTTCATGTTTTAAGTAAATATGTAATGATATTTACATTTTAAATGCTATGTTTCAATCTAAATGTGCAAATGTACTGTAACATGTCCCAAGTTACTTGTATTGTATTTTTGATTAGAGCAGTTGTAGTAATTCTACAGGGCTCTAGAGGGCGCTCTAGAGAGCTTGCATACAGGATATAGGGGTAGCTATACAGAGAAGAAGTAGATTTGTTTGGTGGAGGGAGCATGTGGTTGTGTTCCCTTTGGCTTCCATAAAATCTCAGAGTCCTGATTGAGAAACCTTGTGTTTTTAGTTCAATCTAAAGGACTCCTTAATATCTTTAAATATCACTAAGCTGCTTGTTTCACTGCCCTTAAAGAAGGGTATGTGTTCATAATAACAGCTAGATATTTAAGCACAAAAGAACTTGGTATGCTGGCTGGAAAAGGAGGGAAAGCCAGGAGTGGGACTGAAGCCTCAAATCAACTTTATTTCAACGTACTCAATGTTTTTTTTTTTACTTACTGGACTAAGCCTGAAACGTTTGGGGAAGTGCAAGTATGTTTTTTACTACCTCAAAGACACTGAACTGTTTATTATTCATTTTTTCTGTTGTTGTTTCTGAAATCAATTGTTTAAGTTTTTGGAGTTTTTGTGGGTTAATAAGAGAATTTAACACTAGAATAAACCAGGATCACACAGAATTAGCTCGGTGGTTGTTTCTTTAATTTAATAGATCAAAGAAATTACTCTGGTAACACGGGAAGTGTTACAGATGGCGCCCGAACAGGGACAACCACCAAATTATCAGAGCTGAAAAGTATTCTGTGTGAATCTTTGATCTTTAAAGTGTTATACTTAGCCTTTGTTAAAAATCCACAAAAATGGAGGGTGATAAGATCGCACCTGATCAGGATTTTTCTTCTAAAGCTTTCACTCAGAGAAGAGAACCTGTTCATGAAATCATTGATACCTTTAATGAACTTTACATTGATTCAGATGATGAAAAAGAAGTAACTGTTACTGAGGACCTACCACCACCACCACCTCTTGATTTCAATGAGCATAGTCACCACATGTATGGAGTTGATGGCAACCAGTCACGTCTCACCAGCATTGAAGAGCACCTAGCCAACCTTGAACATCAAGTAAGTGAGCTAGTTAATGAGACGCAAGTCAAGTTAATGCTAAAATCTCTTGAAGATAAAGTTTTTTTTTTTATAAGTTGCAAAGAGAAACTGATAGATTAAAGGAGTGGACTCAAAGCAAGATGGATGACATGGGAAAAACCGTCATTGATTGTTTGAAACGCAGAGATAAGCAAATTGAGGAGCGAATGAGAGCTTTTCAACCAACCGTCTCTACACCAGTCACTGATGAGTTACCCAGAAAGTCAGTAAACTATCAAACTCCGGTAAGACAAGTCACAAACAGTCACCAAAGTCAGTCTACTGCTCTATCACAATTCTCTGTAACCCAATACAATCCTCCAGTAAAACTAGAGTTTCCTACCTTTGATAACTCAGATCCTGAAGATGCTGCTACTTTTATAGAGAGGGTGGAAGAATATCTTGATCTTCATCCTTTAACTAATGAAGAACTCTTGGCTTCACTCTCAGTTGTTTTAAAAGGAACAGGAAAGGACTGGTGGAGAGCAGAGAGAGCTAACATTACTGACTGGAGAACTTTCAAGCAGAAGTTTTTATTCTCCTTCTTAAATGAAGACGGCCAAGAAGTCATTGCTCAGAAACTGGCAAGTCGCAAACAAGGTCCAAATGAAAGCGTCAGAGACTTTGCTTTTAATTATCGAGCCATTTGCCTCTGAAGCAAACCTGAGATGACTGAAGGTGAGATAGTGAAGGCCATTCTTAGGAACTGCAACCCACGTTTAGCATCACTTCTCAGAGGAACAGCTAAAACTGTGGATGATGTTGTTCGTTTGGGGACACAAGTGGAGAAAGATTGGGTAGAGAGCAAGAGGTACTGGACACAAGTAAGTGGTGAAAATCAGAAGAAAAGAGTAACCTCTGAAAAACCAGACCTGAAAACTCACCTTATCGAACAGATAATTTCAGTTCACTTCAAACGTCCATTACCATTAACCATAAATTCATTAATGCAGTGATTGACACCGGGAGCACTTACTCCTTGATACAAGAAAAGGTATGGAAGATGTTGAAACCTCAAGCTAAATGTTTGTCTCCCAGTACACAGACTTTCATGCTTGCCAATGGACATCGACAAAAAGCTGTTGGTAAAGTAAGAGAGAGCTGTGAGGTTCAAGGGAAGACGTTTGAAGTACAGTTCTATGTACTCAAGGATGGTGACCTGGCAGTACCGATTATTTTGGGACTGGATTTTTTTAAACTGTCACGAATGGTAATAGATTTTAATTCTGACCAATTCTATTTTCCAGATGTAGACACAGCCCCAACCATTCCTTTTAACTTTCACGTGGCACAACCCAGTAATCATTTTTTCCTTGCACTACCTCTAGAGGAAAACCTCCTGTGTGATGATGCAGATGCTAAACTGATTCACCAGGTAGCTCAGAAGGCTGAGACCTCGCCTGATGTAAAAGCACAGCTGCAAAATCTCATGTTGGAGTGGCCCAAGGTATGCACTCAGAATTTAGGCCGTACCTCACTGGTGAAACACAAGATCATCACTACAGATGAACACCCAGTAAGGTAAAAGCCATATCGTGTGTCAGTTACTAAGAATGAGTTTATAGAAGGACAAGTTAAGGAGTTGTTGGAAAAGCAGATCATTCGTCCATCCATTTCCCCATGGGCATTGCCTGTTGTTGTAGTAGAGAAGAAAGACGACACTTCTAGAATGTGTGTTGACTATCGTGGCCTGAATGCCAAAACTCATTTAGATGCTTACCCTATGCCTCAAATTGTGGACATTTTAGAAGCCATGCAGGGAGCCAAGGTTTTTAGCACACTGGATCTAAAATCTGGCTACTGGCAACTGGAGATGGACTCTGCAAGTGTTGAAAAAACTGCATTTGTCACTTCATCAGGGCTATATGAATTTTTATGTCTACCCTTCGGGCTTAGAAACGCTGCAGCATCTTTTTAACGTTTGATGGAACATGTTCTTAGGAAGCATAAGAATCAATTCTGCATGGTGTACATTGACGATATTGTGGTTTATTCACCAGACATCTCCACTCATCTGAGTCATTTGCAAGAAGTCTTCATTTGTTTGCATTATGCTGGACTCTCTCTCAACTTAAAGAAGTGCAACTTCATCCAACCTTCTTTGACATTCCTAGGACACATTGTATCTGCTGAAGGCGTTAAAACTGACCCTGAAAAGGTGAATGCAGTGGAAAATTTTCCCGTTCCAACTTCAGTTAAAGAAGTCCAGAGATTTCTGGGGATGGCTGGTTGGTATCACCGATTCATTAAAGACTTCTCTTCCAAAGCGGCACCATTACATGCATTGAAGAAAAAAGGTACAAAATGGAACTGGACAGAGGACTGTCAGAGAGCGTTTGAGGAGATCAAAGAAGATCTTACCAAAGCTCCGATTCTAGCAGTACCAGACTTCACATTGGATTTCAAAGTTCAAACAGATGCAAGTGACACTGGTCTAGGAGCGGTATTGACCCAAGAGTTTGATGGTCAAGAACGGGTCATAGCCTTTGCATCCCGTCTGTTGAGAGGAGCCGAACAAGCTTACTCGGCTTCAGAAAAGGAGTGTTTAGCTGTGGTATGGGCCGTGGAAAGATGGAGGCACTATTTGGAAGGTAGATGTTTTGAAGTTTTAACTGACCATGCAGCACTTACGTGGGCTTTTAATCATCCAAAACCTTCCTCAAGATTGGAGAGATGGACGATTCGATTGCAAGGGTTCAATTTTGTTGTTCGTTACAGGAAAGGTCTATGCAATATTGTACCAGATGCCCTGTCAAGAAAACATCAATCAGAGACAAACTTAATTATGGTAACCACAGCGATTCACTCATCCACCATCACCAATGATCTTCCAGTGGATCTGGCTCAGCTTGCACTAGCTCAGAAAGTTGATGCTGAAATCCAGGAACTGGTGGTGAAGAGCAAGCAACAAATCAAAGATGACACTTTGAGAACACATTTTATTGAAAAAAATGATGTGTTGTTTAGAAGTGTTCCTGACGGTAAGAAAGGTCAGAAGCTGCAAGTTGTTGTTCCTGCTGTTTTTAGAGACTCGTTTTTAAGATATGCACACGACAATCCATTGAGCGGTCACCTTGGAAGTTTTAAAACTTTAATAAGATTGTTGGATTTCTCTTTCTGGCCTGAGATAAGGAAGGATGTATGGAGATATTGTAGAGAGTGTTTGGTATGTCAGCAACACAAACCTACCACCTCTAAACCTGCTGGTCTATTGCAGAATACTACCATTGTTGAGCCCGGATATATGTTGGGAGTTGATCTGATGGGACCTTTTCCTCGCAGCACCAAACAACATGAGTATCTGATGGTCGTCGTGGACTATTTCTCCAAATGGGTGGAGTTATTTCCACTTCGCTCTGCAAAAGCACCAACAATTGCAAAGATCCTAGTAGAGGAGATCTTCACACGATGGGGTACTCCTGCTTTCTTGGTTTCAGACAGAGGAACACAGTTTACTTCCAACCTTCTCAAACTTGTCTGCAAGCAATGGAATGTAACTCAAAAACTAACCACCGCATATCACCCACAAACCAACTTGACTGAACGAGTTAACCGTTATCTCAAGAATATGATTGCCTCTTACGTACAGGAGAATCATCGTTCATGGGACCAATGGATTTGTGACTTTCGGTTTGCACTGAATTCTGCATGGCACGAGAGCACAGGATACTCACCTGCAGAAATTGCACTAGGTCGTAAGCTCATAGGACCATTGGAGAGAACACTGCAAAATCCTCCTGATCCCGATCAACCTAGCTATGATGCTGTAGACCGTCAGTCCCAATTGTTTGATCTGGTAAGAGCCAATATGGAGAGATCACAAGCCCGACAAAAAAAGTACTATGATCAACGGAGAAAAAAGATTGAGTTCTCTGTTGGAGACATAGTTTGGGTGCGATCTCACACCTTATCCAAAGCCGATGATGGGTATATGGCTAAACTATCCCCTAGGTGGAAAGGCCCAGGCAAGGTTGTAAAAAAATTGGGGCCAGTTAATTATCAAATTGCTCTAAACTCCGACCCTACTCTAACTGATACTTATCATGTACAAAATCTTAAAATTTGTCACGGTAAGTGACAAATTTTTCACAAAGGGGGGGAAGTGTAACAAGTTACTTGTATTGTATTTTTGATCAGAGCAGTTGTAGTAATTCTACAGGGCTCTAGAGGGCGCTCTAGAGAGCTTGCATACAGGATATAGGGGTAGCTATACAGAAAAGAAGTAGATTTGTTTGGTGGAGGGAGTATGTGGTTGTGTTCCCTTTGGCTTCCATAAAATCTCCGAGTCCTGATTGAGAAACCTTGTGTTTTTAGCTCAATCTAAAGGACTCCTTAATATCTTTAAATATCACTAAGCTGCTTGTTTCACTGCCCTTAAAGAAGGGTATGTGTTCATAATAACAGCTAGATATTTAAGCACAAAAGAACTTGGTATGCTGGCTGGAAAAGGAGGGAAAGCCAGGAGTGGGACGGAAGCCTCAAAACAACTTTATTTCAACGTACTCAATGTTTTTTTTTACTTACTGGACTAAGCCTGAAACGTTTGGGGAAGTGCAAGTATTTTTTTACTACCTCAAAGACACTGAACTGTTTATTATTCATTTTTTCTGTTGTTGTTTCTGAAATCAATTGTTTAAGTTTTTGGAGTTTTTGTGGGTTAATAAGAGAATTTAACACTAGAATAAACCAGGATCACACAGAATTAGCTCGGTGGTTGTTTCTTTAATTTAATAGATCAAAGAAATTACTCTGGTAACACGGGAAGTGTTACAGTACGTTTTGTACCTCTATATGTTACATATGTAATGAGTATATGTAATTGGTACATACTAATATCTATGTATAAACAAGCTGATGAACTCAGTTTTCGGTTCCAAAAATGGAGGTAACTTTCAGGGTTTGAACATAACCTACTCCTGAGCTGTTTCTGTTACATGGTTAGTTTACTTCAGAGCTACCAGTGACCTATTGTTGAGACTCTAGTAGGCATGGCAGATTATGTTGCATTATAAGTAAGGAACAACTAAATCTATCATCAATTATATAATTTGGTAAGAACATGCAAATTCTAAAATGTAAACAATGCACTAACACACTGTAACAGAGAACTAATAGCAAGCTCCAATTACCAACGGCTTCACCAAGTGCAAAGCCACTTGTGTGGGGCACTTGATTGCTTAAGGCAGTCTAACTAACTTTACCCAGCGGTGACATAATTTACAATTCTTGTTTGCTCCTCAGTGAACTTTTGGTTTGTTCATAAATCATCTGAAACATGTGAGGGAAGTTCATTCTCACAGGAGAAAATGGTCTTAAGTCTCTATAACATGCATCTCTAGTGTTATACAAAGATGTGAACCAAAATAATTAAGCTTGGATGATAATTATTTAGGTTGTCAGTTGTCAAGTGCAGTTTATTTAATCTGATGAATGTCAACAAGACTTTGTCTCAGCATCTAGTATTGCAGATTAGTTCTACATTTAACATGATGGTTCTGCACATTAATAATAACACAAACTAATAATCAACAGTGCTGTCTAAATCAATGTGTTTCATTAAATTTGTTGGAATCTATACAAATTAAACAATTAAACAAATCATTGCTTGGTTTGAACAGCAGCTATGCTAATTATGTTCCTATTTGTTCTTTGTTTCTGCCATGGGATTGACATCCTGTGGTAACTAGGAATTCACAAGCCTTACTCTGGATCCAGAACACTTAAGAAGAGATGATGTCAACCCCTCAGAGGACTTCAGATGATGCCAACCCTGAAACAACATACAGAACTACAGAATTTTGCTACTAATTTATAGTGTTTTTAGTCTGTTTGATTACGTCATTAATTGATTTTTACCACACATCTCTGCCATATGTACATCAACTTGACATAGTCACCACTGGTAAGCTACTACTAAATATATTGTAAAAACTTTAATTTGCTGTAAAGTTGCTTTGCAACGATATGTATTGCGAAAAGCGCTATACAAATAAATTGGAATTGAATTGAATTGAATTGAACTGTTAGGTTAGGTTAGTGGAATAAGTTGACATATACTTGCAAAGTTTAGAAAGGTGTTAGAAGACATTAAGCAGACAGTCTACTAATACTGTAATGACTAGCTGACATGCAGTTGCAAAGTTACTTACTGTTAGTAGAATGTCTAAAGTGGACAATCAAAATAAAGTGTTACCAAATTCAGTCCCAAAAGTATGTGTGAGATAGAGGAAACAGCAATATATTGTAATATATTTAATGAAAGTTTTTTTTGAAAATAAAATAGTGAAACTGTTGTGCTTCTTAAAAGGGATTTTGGTCTGTAGCAAGGAGTACTACACTAGATGCTGCTATACACCTCACTGTCTACATAGAAATAGTAAGACGTGTAGGTTTCCCTCACATGGAGAGCCTCCATCGTGGAATTGTTAGCTCCTTGCTGGGTGATGCCTTGCATGCTGCTGTTTGGTCCATCCATCATTGGTACAGAAGGGTGAGCTGTTGTTCTTCACCGCAGGAGATTATGGAGGACACATGTTGCTTTCACCAGGTTTCTACATTATGAAGTTGCTGACCCATGATCCTGTGGCACATTCTGACCCATGATGCGTTTATGACATTGTGAAGAACCTATATAAAAATGAGAAAGGTGTACTGGTCAGGGATTTTCTGTTTGTGTAGTCCTATAAATTCTCAGAGTTTGGTTAATTTAAATGTAGACATGTCAGGCTTTCTATAGATATATCTCTCGTGTCTCTGTGTGGAGTATTCTCTGAATTTTAGCTCATTTTAGTGACACATTTCTTAATGACGATCACAGAGAACAACGCAGCAGACTGCATACCCTGTTTGTTTGCTTTATTTCACAAAACCACAGAGTGTTGTTGTTATTATGAGTGTACACAGATAAAAGCAGATTCCTTACAGATTCCATTGATATATTGCTCTTATCTGTACGATAAAAAATGACGGAGTAATTGAAGTTCTTTTTGGTGTTTTCAGAAAAACTGCCACAAACCGCACCGGTGCGTTTTTGACCCCAGAGGGTTAAAAAGAGTGAGTTTTTTTCTTCTTCTTTTGGTTCCCTGGATTTCGGTGTTGCGGCTGTGTGATGCCATAATGAAGTATGAGGTTTTCCATTCGAGTAGACGCTGGCTGGTGAGTAAGCAAGGGTAACGATTCCCTCTGTGTTTACACAGTGTCATTTCTGTGCTAATTATTGGACCACAGTTTTTGAGGGTACACTGCAATAATGTGTATTTTGAGGTGTTGTATTACATAAAAAAAATAAATAAATAAAAATAGCGATGTTGCTTAAAATTGCTTTATGTAAAGGATTGTGTCTGTCTTTTGATAGCTTATATGCAATTATATCTGGAATTTGACACCCAATCCCTGCTGTTTAGCATTTTTACATTGTGTTTATAGAGTTGAGGTTCAATAGACTGTTTCCCAAAGCTGGCTACCAAGGTAAGTTGAGTTTAGTTTGAGCAAACTGTGTGTTTTCAGGTTCAAAAAGATGGATTGTTTTTTTAGCAGTTTTTATTGGTAACTTATACTACATAGCAGGTTTTATTCTTGCAAATCAAAACTACACCAGTCAGCTGTGGGCAAAGTGAGATATATCCAACACAGCCACGCCCCCTGAATCTTTTGCTCCAAATTAAAGCAATAAACAGTGAAAATATTTTGAATACAAAATTATCTTTTGCAGGATTTTCATTAAGTGGTTTATGTGCCTATGTTCTAATGAGTTGTGTTTTGCATCTGGGGTCTTTTTGTCTCCTAGTTTGATCATTTGTTGTATGAACCAGTGCTGCAGTAGGGTATTACAAACTATTTCCATGGGCATAATTCACCCAGTGGCATAGTCTGTAGTAAATGTGTCCTCCTTGCGGTGCCCTGGATGCCAAAAGCTTTTTCCACCATCAGCTTGGACCAGATACAGATGCTAATTGAAAATATGTTGGCGTCTTTGTAGGTTCTTCCCTGGATAGGGCCACATGTGCGGCTGTAATGTTGTTCTCTTATATGCATGTTTGCAGAGCTCTTTGTAAAGATGCCAGTCGATGTAGATACATGAACACTTAACTCTTTATTTACACCTGCTCTTCAGTAAGCACGTCTGCTCTCTCACACAGTGTATAGGTAGGCTGTACATAACAAACCTAAAAAAAAAAAAACAATTTAAATCTATGTGTTTAATTACATTACACTTCAAGTCACTTAAACTTGTGTTAATCTGCCTTCACTTCTAAGGGCAATGCCCACATCTCAAAATTCAATCAATTCAGTGAACCCAAGTTCAGTTCATTAAATGCAAAAACAAATACAACTAAAAAAGATAGTAACTTGGCTATGAGAAGCATAAGACTCAGCAACTGAGGGGTTAAGTACATGGGCATGGGGAAACACAGGACAACAACCAAAGACATGTGCCCTGTCCAAGTGCACACACTTGCCGTCTTGGCCACTCGAGAGCGCATACATGCAACGAAATAAGTGTGCAAGACTGACCCAGGTCTTAAAAACGCCAAAGCACCGTGTCTTTAACGTACACTATATCCATACTATCTTTGAGGCTTAGTGTATGCCATCATGCATCATGTTCTGGAAATAAATCGTGAGACTTTTTCCCGAGATCTTGTGAGAGGTCATGGAAACCTTTCCAGTGTAAGTTAAATATTATTAATAAGTAGATATTACACACAATTTCGTAGTAACACAAAGTGTTGCACATTTCATTGGTGCAAATTTATTTTGTACAACATTTGCAACTGCTTTTTTTTTTAATCACTGAATTAGAACACCACAAATTAAATCATGTCAACTGTTATAGGGACTAACATATCTAAAAAAACATTTAGAAGTTCATTTTAAAATGTAAAGGATTAAATAATTGATTACTTGATTATAATACTTACTTGAGAAATGGATACAAAGGGGATACTTGTTTTCCTTTGCTCCTGCAAACAAAACTTGGTTCTCATGAGATCACTGAAGCTCATGCTATACAATTTATGTGCCCGTGTATGACAGTTAGCGGTAATTAGAGATTACAGTTTTACAGTTATTTTTAAATTTGGATATTTTTCTTACAAATGCACCAATTCGCTTCAGAAGGCCTCATAAGTGGATGCAATTCATTGGACTTCTACTTCTACTGAATCTCAGCAGCTATTATAATGCTTAGAAGAGCCAGGACTTTTTAAATATATCTCCAAATGTATTCGTCTGAAAGAAAGAAATTCATAAACACCTATGATGGCTTGAGGGCGAGTAATCAGACTTACCTAAGTAGCACTGAAACCAGCTTTTTGAAATAGGCCATGGAATACACAAAGCATAATAAAGACAACAACAGCAAGAGTACATGGTCAAGAAAACACACCAAAAATACAAAGGTGTTAGATGCTGTCACCATCCATATATGTTTAAAGACATGCATTTTTTATTTATTGAAATGATAATCTTACATAATGCTATTTACATAACTTTAAAACGGGGCTGGGCAAATTCAGTCCTGGAGGGCCACTGTCCTCAGAGTTTAGCTCAAACCCTAATCAAACATATATATCTATTTTTATATCTATGTACTAGTGATAGTGTTCCACATTTGCTCCTTTTTTTTTTTTTTTTAGACTGGTCAAAAAATTGCCCTGCCAAATGATTACTCCCACACACATTTGATCTCAGCTATAGCACATGACAGACAGGCTTACACAAGCAATAAACTTGCCAGTTTAAAGATGTATCATCCATGTACCTCCACTTTCCCACAAAGAAGCTAAATTAAAGTCTATACAAAGAGAAGGGGTATTGTAACAGACCTAATGAAATGACAGGGATCTTGAGTTGAAGCTGGGGTCTCACAGTGCTGGACATTTGACACTATATTATCAGCAGAGATGGACAGAGAAATGCTTATCCTCTAGTATATGTTGATAATGCACTGTTGCTAGGATACTGGATGATTTCATGTGACCCCATTATTGTAAATCTGCATTGAACTAAAGATGACTTGATGAACCAAGAGACCAACAGTTGAAAAATAACATCTTACAAGGAAAAAAAAAATGAGAGAGAGAGAGAATTTGAATTTTAAACCAACCTTTAATACAGTTTCCAATTACATTACACAATCAACACTTTACTCATTTTTCACAAAAACCACATACATACATAAATTAAAACACTGCAAACTCCAAGTCGTCATTGACAACTTCACACAGAGCACTCTTACAACACCAAATCGTTTCAAAACACATAAGATCTCCCATAGTTTTATAATACCGAAAATCAATCAGAATTCTAGATTTCACACGATTAAAAAAAAAAACAGTTTGTAAGTTACTACTTACATTTTGTTCAATCTTAATTTTCCGAGTATCATAAATTGACATTTTTGCTTCACCCACAAGAAAATTCAACAACTGACAACAAAATCGATGTTTCCGCGTATATTTAAATCCGCAAATAAACACTTCCAATGAAAAAGTCTAATCAAAACGATTAAATAAATCACTTAAAACTTTAAACAATGGATAGAGTCTATTACAGTACACAAAAATATGATATACAGTTTCTTTCTGAAAACAAAAAGGGCATTTGTCACTGCTACCTGGGTTTAAAACTGAAACAAGAGCATTTACAGCTATAGCGCCATGAAGAATTCTCCACTGTAAGTCTCCTACTTTCTTTGACAAAGGAGATTTATACAAAATTCTCCATTCTGGCTTAACATTCTCTCCTAAATGGAGAACAGCACGCCATGGAGTATCAACTCTTTTGTGTAAAACACTCTTATTAAAGGATTTCACACAACTCTTATACACAGTTCTTCCAGATACAGAATTAGGCCCCATTAAAACCAAAATACTGTTTTGTAAAAAAAGCCCCTCAAACTCTTTAAAATCAGTCAACAAGTGCAAATCTGGAAATGGGTCATTACAATTTGGGGTAATTAAACCTTCAGTATATTCACGCAGCAACTTAGCTTCTTCAGGTCTAAGAGCAGACTTCCATTTTTCCAACAATTTAGCCACTATGTGTTTTGACTTAACCCCCAGACAACTAGTGACTGCATCAACATTCTCAAAGGCCAATCCAGCCAGATCAAAAAGATGCCCAAAATTCAAAATTCCAGCCTTAATAAGTGTCTCGTTTACAGAAGGGAAAATCCCCTCACTTGATAAGTCCATGCGCGATCCATAAATCAGCGGTTCTTGGAGCACCCAATATAGAGAAGTTGTAACTTCATGTGTTTACACTTTAAACAGAGACCACACTTTTAATAGATTCCGATAGAAAATTGGTAACTTAGACAAGTCCATCTTTTGCGGATCCAACCAAAATAAAGATCTCTCAAAGTTCAAGTCTCTGAATCCTCGCAAGATTGCACAAGCAGCAAACTTCCAACTTGAGTCCACTGGTCCAGTAAGCAACCTTTGAATAAACTGAATCCTGAAGGCTGCTATTCTGCTCTGTACATGCATTAAACCGTGTCCTCCTTCTTCTTTGGGTAGGTACAAAACAGATCTTGATACCCAATGCATCTTGTCCCAAAAGAAGTCTACTAAAATTGATTGCAATCCTGACAGTAAATCTCATGGAGGATCCACACAAATTAATCGATGCCAGAGAGCAGATGCAACTAGGTTGTTAATAATCAATACACGTCCTTTATATGACATTTTAGAGAGCAGAAACTTCCATTTAGCAAGGCGACCGTTGACCTTTTCAATGATTCCTTCAAAATTTTTCTGCATGAACATGTCATTCCCCAAAAACACTCCCAAATATTTAAAACCCTCTTTAATCCAAGATAACCCTTCTGGGAGCTTTGGCTTTCCATTTTGCCAGCTCCCAACCAGTACTGCTTCACTCTTAGACCAATTCACTTTTGTAGCAGAGATCTTATTAAAACCATTTAGAATTCTTAACAACATGTTCACATCACTTTGTCCGTTGTTTAACACAACAATGTCATCGGCATAGGCAGACAATTTAAAACGATTTTTAAAATTCGGAATAGACAGTCCACATAACTCTGATCTTATTTTAGTTAAAAAGGGCTTTATGGCCAAAGTATACAACATGCCAAATAAGGCACACCCCTGCCTGATTCCTCTGAAGACCTTAAAAGGGGCACATAAATTCCCATTAATTTTTAAAACACTTTCAACATTGTTATACAAAGTTTTTAACATAGTCAAAAAATTATTATTAAAACCAAAAGCTTTTAATGTATTCCACAAATATGTGTGCTCCACCCTATCAAAGGCCTCTTCTTGATCAATCGACACTAGGCCGAAATTCAACTTAAATTTTTTTCCAATATCTAAAATATGTCTGATGAAAGAGATATTATCAAATATTCGCCTTCCTGGAACACAGTAGGTTTGGTCAGGGTGAATAATGTAGCTAAGAACTTCACTTAATCTATTGGCCAAAACCTTGGAAAGTAACTTGTAATCAGTACACAACAAACTAATGGGCCTCTAGTTTCTGATATCATTTAGATCGCCTTTCTTGGGCAATAAAGTAAGACCTGCCCTTCTACAACTTAAAGGTAACTGCCCATCTGCCAAAAATCTGCCCATTTGATATAGCTTTTGATAACAGCCAACTGCCCTATTTCTTATTTCAACTGGGTCTGACAATAAAACCCCATTCTCAGAACGCAAGTTGTATATAAACCTCTTTTGCCCATTCTTTTTTTCCAAATTAAAAAAGAACTTTGAAGGTGCATCCATTAATTCGATATTTTGGAACCTTGATCTGACCAATGCTCCTTGTGCGGTCAGATCCAATAAATTAACTAAAAGTTTTTTTTTTTTTTTCTCTTGAAAGTTCTTTATAAAACAAAAATCGCCTAAGGCATCTCCATGTTGTGGTATATCCTTTAATTCTTTTTCTAATGAATCAATTATACTTCTCCTTTCCCTTGTCACATTAAAGGTGTACTGCTGGCACAATTGTCTAATTTGTATCTTTGCAAAGTCCCACCAATGTTGTATAGATTGAAAGGATGCTTTTCTAGATATAAAACCAATCCAGAAATCCTTAAAGACGTCTTGAAAAGAAAGATCACATAAAACATTAGTATTCAAGTGCCAATAAGCACTCTTAGGCATAATAAACCCCATGGTTACAATGCACTTAACTAGACAATCACATGCATTTACCACATCACTATGGGTCTCCTGAACAAAGAGAACATGAATTCATTTCTGTTTAGCTACTTCAAAAAGCTGAAAACGCTTTTTTCCTTCCCTAGCCCCATTTATGTTAAGAGATGCAATGCATATTTCTCCCATAAATAAGGAAAGCCAAGAGAAAAATAAAATGAAGCCCCACATAAACGTACTGATTATTTTTCTGTACTAACATTAAATTCTAGTTGGGTATTAAGTTTAGCGAGAATTTTCTTAAGACGGTACACTTCTTGATTACTAAAACACCCTTCGTTCCTATATATTCTCACTTTATCAATGAACTGAATCACATCCGGAAAATATTGCTCAATGCGAACTTTTCTCACGTTCTTAGTTTCTTTCAGAAAGGATTTAATATCATCTGCGCTATAACTCCTACTGGAGAATCCACTTTGCGGCAAACTGCACGTTACACTACATTCTGAGAAGTCACTTTCGCTTTCCGTGTCGGTTTGACTTAGATCACAATTAAATCCTCTCTTTGCTTGCTCATCCGACGGACGCTGCTCTAACCTTCTCTTCTGTGGCGTTTTAAAAGCACAATCATCCAACTTGGATAAACTCACACTTTCGCAATGAAAAGAAGACTCGTCCGCCGTGTCCGCATCATCTGATCTACTTTCGGCTTCATTCAATTCTACTGGATTAACAATCATCTCTTCCTCTTCATTTGATCGGTCTACCGGCTCTACCTCCGCTATTTCCCCAACCAAAGCAACCGCTGTCTGCACTGAACTCGGCCCAGGTACCTCACCATCAATGACTGACACTATAGCCTCTCGGTTTTCCCCAGCATTTGCACTAATCTCTTCAACTGATAAGGTTGCCTCGTTCAACTTTTCCACCCTATTGGGGCACAGACGAGCTAGATGGCCCATTCCATTGCAACTAAAGCACTTCATATTGTTTGTTGTAGCAAAAATAACGTAATTGAAATCCTCATATCGAAAATTCAGAGACAAATCCAGCTCATCAAGGTGCTCCTGCAAAATCATATACACATAACGTCTAAAAGACACTACGTGCTTTAAAAGAGGTGACTTGGTACCAATCGGAATCATCTTTATTGGTGAAACTATTTTACCATAACGTACAAGCAAGTTGGTCAACACTTCATTAGGGATAAAAGGTGGCACATTTGACAATGTCACTTTTCTTGACGGCGTAGACAAAGGGAGCACTGGTGTAAAAATACCATTAATCACAATCCCGTTCTGCACTAACTGATTTGCTAGATCAACTGTTTTCACGAACACCACGACAGCACCATTCATACGGGACGCTGACAAAATATTCTCGTGACCAATCTCTTCCCCCACTGTTAGTCCACAATCCTCTACACTAGCAGTTGAATCTATTTTCACACCATGACGCCTTGTTAGTGAATTAAAACTCCCGCTGCCTGGGGCAGCCATGCTCCCAACACGTGAGAGCGGACGCCCCGGCTAAACGCAACACTCACTCCTCTATTTCCACAAAACGCCTAACAATAAACAACAAAAAGTAAAACAAACAAAACCAAAGTAACCCAAAAAAACAAACAAAGATAGAGAAGTATAGGCCACTCGTACCTCACACAGCAGCCACACGCTCTCACTCAATGCTCCGCCCACTCACCCAGCACATGCGCACGAGAGAGAGAGAGAGAGAGAGACTTTTGACTTTTAACCCACTTTATTAAAACATCTAGGCATATATGTTGATTAAAAAAAACAAAACAAAAACAAACAAACAAGAAGAATAACAAACAGTCCTACTCAAAATGACAAAGATATCACCAATTAAACCTTATTTCCCCATCCTCACAAAGTGACAATAAAGCTCCATTCACACACCATTTGAACTCAAACTCAAGCAAGTTATTTGTCATTTGAAAGAATCTATGCTCCACTCTTATTCTAGATTCCACCAAAGCAGTGAAAAGCTGAAAAACATTTATATTTCGCCATTCAGACGCCAATCTCCAAGACTTCCAGATGGCTAATTTGGCTTGTCCGATTATGAAGTTTGCTACAGTGCACTGCTGTCTGTGCACTTTTGAATACTTACAACCATAGATAAAAAGTGTTTTGTTAAAAACAAAACCCAAGTTCCCAAGGAAACCTTGTATCAGTGTAAATAACGGAGCCAATCTAAAGCACTCAGTGAAAGCATGAAAAACAGATTCTGGTAAAGAACAGAAGATACAAGATGGCGAAATATTCAAGTTGAATTTAGAGATGTGAGAATTGGTGGGCAATGCACAGTGTAGTAACCTCCACTGCAAATCTCCAGATCGTTTAGGCAGAGGACCCTTATAGAAAAGCCTCCAAGAAGGAGAAAGGTCAGCAGAAACTGTTAAAAAATCTCTCCATTTTGTATCACCTCTATCTTTAATATGCTCAAAATAATCAATTTTGATAGAGGTCTCTCTTTCCAGCAAGCTGAAAATCAAGCTCTTGTAATCTATCAAATTTCAACAGTTTTCCTTCCTGCCCATCTTCAACACAAACCTTGGGAGACACAAATAACTTAGGAAAAAACACTCTAGAAGGGCCTACGGACAGAAAACTATTAACAAACAGGAGGAGTGTGGAGGGAAGAGCTGCTTTCACCCCACATATGAGCTGCTCTACCATCCTGACTGATCTAAAACCAGCCTGAATGCAAATATCCACCACTGACCTCCATGTTTTAGACGAAGTATTAACCAAATCTGAAACTTTGGTCAATCCTTTTCCCATGAAAACTTTAACAACTGTACTAGATGTACAAATATTATCCCCTAAAAGAGAGTTATAAAACAGTGGTTCTTCAAGGCCGAAATGATCGTTTTCATGTCTAGTCAGTTTAAAACTTTTCCAAACATTTAGCATAGAACCATAAAATTTTACATTAGTTAAAAGATTTACATCACAAGAAGACATCAAAAACAATTGCTTATCAAGACAGAACCCACCGAAAGTTCTGAGCAAAACCAGACCAAATGTCACCCATGGCCTAAAATCCACAGGGTAGAGTAGGTTTTGTACCGCCTTTAACCTCATAGCTTTAATTTTAGCTGCCAAATCAATCAATCCTTGGCCCCCTTCATTCACTGGCAAATAAAGAACTGCAGGGGGAAGCCAATGATAACCATCCCAGAAAAAATCAACAAAAGTCTGCAAACGTTGCAACAAATCTTTTGGTGGGTCAAGTACATTTAAGCCATGCCACATCATGGAAGCTATCAAATTGTTAATAATGAGCACTCTTCCCCTTTATGACAATTGAGATAAAATCCATTTCCATCTTTGTAAACGTCCAGAAACTTTTTCAAAAATACCATCCCAGTTCTTCTGAATATATTGGTCAGTCCCAAGGAAAACTCCCAGCAGTTTAAAGCCTTCTAGACTCCAAGAACAGTTCTGAGGAAGAGTTGGAGGACCTCCATTCTCCCATTCGCCCATTAAAAAGGATGCACACTTTTGCCAGTTAATTCGAGAGGAAGAGGCTTTCTGATAAACCTCCAGAGATACTCTCATATTCATAACATCCTGAGCAGATCTAATAATAACAGTAACATCGTCAGCATAGGCACTAAGTTTAGCAGTTATTAGATCCGAGGTAGACGGACACACTGTTGATATGCCACCCAGCTTGCTTCTTAGTGCGACCAATAAAGGTTCAATAGCAATGGCATATAGGATTCCCGAGAGACCACACCCCTGCCTTATGCCTCTGCTTACTCTGAAAGGTCTTGTCAGAGTACCATTCATTTTGAGCATGCTATACGTGTCAGTATACTATGGACTACTTGCATTGAGCCTCGTGACGCACTTCCGTTTTGAAATCGTACGGCTCAGTTATTTCCGGTTATGTACATTTTCAATGCGCTGTAATCATCTAGTTGACTTAAACGCCTAGTAAAAAGTTTTAATCCAACATAAACCGATCTGAGAAAGCGGTGGTTGGTAATCATAGGTGATTGTTCACCACAGGGTGTCAGTGCTCTACACTGGCCTAATCGCGACGCTGCAGTTTGTGAGATCTGATGAATAAGATCATAATGAACCTTTATTTATCTGTATTAAATATGTTAGTCACTATTCTGTCATATTCTGTCATTATTTCACTGTATGTAGTCTAATGCCAAAATATGAATATTCAATAGTCGCACTGTCAGCGTCTTACTGTTAAAAATTATTTAAATGTTTAACATCGTTAATAAGGCAGTTACCGCACATTCATTTAGCTACTTTAAACAATGGAATAAGCAGTATGGGTTCGGAATAAGAACGCCAACGCACACAAACAAATTGGCCATGTTTTTACTACAAATAAAAGCAAAAATTGCAATTGAAGTTAAACCATATAACAACAAATTCATCAGGTATGAATTATGATCAGTAAAAGAAAAATGCTGTTCATGAGAATGCGGCAGGTTAGTGGGGAAATGTATTTATTTATTATTTAGAATGCACATACAGAAGAGAAATATATTAATAGTAACCTTTCAGCAGGTTGAATATGATTAGTTGTTTTTTTAAAGAAATGTTAGCACTAAAATGTAGTAATAATCTGTGTCCTCATGGGAAACTGTCTGTATGTAGGTGACCCGGAAACTCCCGAGCCCTAACAAGTAGAACGCGGAAGTAGTTGTGCAAGTAGTCCATAGTCTTATATAGGCAATAATAGACGGACCAAAGCCAAAAGCCTCAAGGCACTTAAACAGGAATCCATGATCCACCCGATCAAAGGCTTTCTCCTGGTCCAAAGAGAAAAAACGTCTCAGGTTACGTATGTAACCCTGGTTCCCTGAGAAGGGAACGAGACACTGCGTCCTCTAGGTGGCGCTAGGGGGAACGCCGTCAGCGTGACCCGTGTCTGAAGTCTACATACAAAACAACAACAAAGTTGGCCGGCGACAGCCTATGACGTCACTGCCGGCGCGACTCGTTGCTGCCGGCGCGTCACTACCGGTGCGACCACAGTATAAAAGGACACCGGTAGAGCAGGACGGCCACTTCTTCGTCTGAAGCTCACATCCTGAAGCATGGCCCCGAGCCTAGAGGACGCAGTGTCTCGTTCCCTTCTCAGGGAACCAGGGTTACATATGTAACCTGAGACGTTCCCTTTCGAGGAACTCGAACTGCGTCCTCTAGGGGGCGCTAGGGGGAACGGTTATACCCACGCTGCCATGCTGAGGGGAGTGCCTGACTTCCGGAGAGACAGGCACTAAGTACCAACTCCCTAGGCCTTAAGGATAAAGTGACGGCTGTCAGTGACATATCCCCTACGGCCAGAGCTTAGGCTGCATACCCAACTTACCTGTAGGGCAGATATCGGCCCGGGGTAGAGCCCAAGCTTGGAAACAAAGTATTCCTTTAAGGGGATACGGCCAGAAGCCTAGGATACCCAGGTTGGCCTGTCACACGGGAGCTACTGCAGCCCTGCACGACTCCCTCAGAAGTCGTACACAGAACGCAAGTGGTAACTCCCTGCTCAACCCGGTTGAGCGAGCATAAAATGCGCACCGGAACTAGGGCGCGTAAAAACTGTTCTTTTAGTCTGGCAGAAGCTCTGGAGATGGACCCGAGACGACCGGGTTTTAGACCACCTCGAGAAAGAGTACGGGCAATAGCGCGTGAATCTCTACCATAAAGGATTTTAGAATGGACGCAGAACACCTGTGCCTACCATACCACAGCGTGGATTTTAGAAAAGTGCCCAAAGGTTAACGTGTGCTCTTACCATATACATGGATTTGAGAAAGCGCCCACAAATGTGTGGGCCTACCATAAAAATGGATTTTAGACGTACCGTTGAGAAACAGTGGAATAAGAAGACCCTCAGGGTGAGGGGAGCACTGCCGGCTTAACAAGGCTCTAAGGGGAAGGCAGTAGGGGCGCATCTAGCCGCCCAATTAGGTAAAGCTCAAAGCAAAACCCTCAGGAGAGGGGAGCACAAAGATGCCAAGCAGATAGAGGCGCGGCCATCTATCCACTAAAACTGCCAGGAGCCGATACACTTAGCCACACTAGGATAAGGCAGTGTATCGTGACAGGCTTCTACTCCCATGGACAGGAGGAGCCACTGATCCCCCCAGGGGGACGGGCTCAGAGACCCTTTCCGTAGAAAGGGGAGCATCACCGCGCCCTGTACAGAAGCCTTGGATGAGATCTGACCCGCGAAAGTTCCCTTTGGCCTGGGGAAGGCAGTAAGGGTGAACCTCAGTTGCCCAATGGGGCAGCGCTCAGGTAAACCCTCGATGGGAGGGGAGCACCCTCTGCAGTAGCCGCAGCTAACTGTCTAATAATACTGCCCTGATAGCTGACATACGTACCAAGAAAGGTAGTGTATCGAGACCGGGTTCCACTCCCGAGACACGGGAGGGACACCTGATCTCTCCAAGGGAGACGAGCTCTAGCAAAAACCCTTTCCGCAGAAAGGGGAGCATCGTCGCACCCTCCCAGGAAGAGATACGGGGATCAGAAATGATGGGGAGCCACCTCTACAAGACTGCACAGAAAGCAGTCACATCCCCAGCCCTCAGGCTGTTCTGTGGGTAACCTCTCAAGGGGCATAAGCCCTTCTTACCCCACACAGACCTATGCTTACCTCCTCGATGGAAAGCATGGGCCCTGCTCTACCAAGACCCGCAGAGCCTTGGGACCAAGGGCCGAGAATAGCTGAAGGCTCCTCGGAGCACTCAGAGGGTTTCCACAGAAACAACTCTGACTTGAGAAACAGTGAAATAGCGTGACCAAGCCCACTCCTCGGAGGGGCGACCGCTAGATCACCAGATGGCATAGGTAGGAGGTCTGTGTGAAGGGCGGAAACCCCGCAACCGAAGCCCCTCAGGGCGGGACGAAGACAGAGGGTCTCAGCCCGGTGGTCAATGTGTCTATCCAAAATGTCCAGGAGCTCCCTGTGAAAAGAGATTCTGAAGAGCTTACCCAGACGCAGGACCGAAGTCCTAGTTTTTCTCAGTGCTGTAAAGGGAAACTGAAAGCTTCCTATTCGAAAACGGGAGGCAGACCCAGGCAAGCAGCCCATAACCATGATTGAAGATCAGAGGTGGGTGCTCGAAGAGGACCTACCAAGGAAGGCACAAAAACAGGACCCAATTGTATACAGCATGGTAGACACATTAAACATGAGTCGTACTCACCCCACCATGGTTCCTGCGCATAACTCCAGAAGACTCAGAAGATCCTTCTGAGAAACCATCCAGACCATTACTTGACCTGACAGGGGATATTAAGAAGAGACTGGTTATAGGGGAGTAGACCATACAGCAAATCATAAAAAATGGGCTGTCTACCCCGCTTTCATTTTTCGTAGGGGAAGACAGCACTCACCTGGTTACCTTAAAGAGATCGCTTATTAGGAAACCTAAAAAGGGGGGCGACCACCGAGCTAGAAATATGATTCCTAGAGACATGAAAAATGGATCGAACTCACCCATCCATGGTTCCCGTCGCATCAAACTGTGAGAAGAGGCCGAAAGGCCGAGCCAGACCATCAGTAAAGGTTGCTTTTTAACAAAAAAAAGCCAACCTAAAACATCATAGGTCCGGCGGGGGTGCGCAGGAAAAAGTACCACCAAACCTCAGTCAGGTGGAGAGACTAAAAATAGGGGGAATTAAGAGGAGGGAGACAGGAGCCCCCAAAGGAAGATAAGCAGAAGCTATCTTCTACTCTGACCCCGGCGAGCACGCTGTCTCATCTGGATCACTTCCCTCAGGTCCTGTCTACCTCCTCTAGACCCACGCTTTCTCCCGGAACCACCCGCAGCTGGGGGAGGGGCGCGAGTGGCCACACTAGTCTTCTGGGCCTGTCTTCGTCCCTTGGAACGAGACGGGCCAGGACCCCCATACTGTTCGGGCTCAGATCTGGACCTTCGTGGAATGAAGGTTTTGAAGGCCGCTGAGCGCGCTCTCGCCTCCCTGAACTTCTCAACCACCGTCTCAACGGAGGTACCAAAAAGTTCGGAAGGCGAGACTGGTGCGTCGAGAAGAAAGCCCCTCTCTTTCTTCCCGAGGTCAGCCAAGTTCACCCACAGATGTCTCTCCGTAACCACCATGGCCCCCATAGACCTGCCCATGGCAGTGGCGGCCTGCTTGGTGGCACGGAGAGCAAGATCTGTGGTGCGGCGCAGCTCAGCAACCTCGTCCGGGGAAAGACCCTGACCCTTATCCAGATCTTTCAGCAAGTCAGCCTGGTAGGCTTGAAGCACCGCCATAGTGTGCAACGCACCCACAGCCTGACCTGCTGCTGCATACGCCCTGCCATTCAAACAAGATGTTACTTGAAGGGGAATGGATGGCAGGGAGGGAGTCTTTAGGGAAGATGCCTTTCCTACAGAGAGATAGCTGGCCAGCGTCTCTTCTACAGGCGGCATCCTCTGATAGCCGTGCTCACGCATCCCCTCAATATTCGCATAATTAGAATGCGGAAAATTATGGATGCGTGAGGAAAACGGCCTCCTCCATACCTTCTCGATCTCCGTATGCAGATCGGGAAGGAATGGAAGACTCACCTGGGCTGGGAGGTTATGATCAGAAAGATAGCGCTCATCGAGACGACCCCGAGGCGCCACCTCTCTGGCTCGCTTCCACGGCAAGTCAAGCCTTACCGTGGCGCGATCCATAACCTCCAGCAGCTCCTCGTATGCAGGGCAGGAGATTAGAAATGGTTCAGCCTCAGCTTCTTCACCTTCCAACATGTCCTGCTCTTCTTGGGAAGGACCCAACAGAGCACTAGCTGCTGGATCGGATGATGTAAGAGAAACAACATCATCGTCAGCCAGCAGCTCGTCCTCGCTCGCGACTGACGCGCATGAAAGGGAAAGTCCCTTTTTTAGCTCGTCAGCGAGGTCCACCTGGGATCCCCACGAGCTCATTTTTCTCCGTGCCTCGGCAGCGGAAGGTCCTGAGCCGCGGGGAACAGGTGGCTGTCCCTCTTCCCTCGAGAAGAGAGACAGACGAGAACGGAGCTTTCTCATTGGAAAAAGCTCACAGTGCATACAGACTGCCCCCTCGAGGGCGTCGCGTGCATGCTCTTCGCCCAAACAAAAGACGCAAAGATCGTGCGTGTCATTGGGTGTCAAATAACGAGGACACGGATCCACGCACTTTCTAAACGCCTTACTAGTGCTAGCCATTATTTTTCCAAAGAAAAAGGGGTCTCTTACCGTTTTGCTGCACACTCCAGACAAAGAGTCAATGAAGACGAAGAAGAGGCCGTCCTGCTCTACCGGTGTCCTTTTATACTGTGGTCGCACCGGTAGTGACGCACCGGTAGTGACGCGCCGACAGCGACGAGTCGCGCCGGCAGTGACGTCATAGGCTGTCGCCGGCCAACTTTGTTGTTGTTTTGTATGTAGACTTCAGACACGGGTCACGCTGACGGCGTTCCCCCTAGCGCCCCCTAGAGGACGCAGTTCGAGTTCCTCGAAAGGGAACCAATGTTAAGACTGTGTACCTTAGCAAAAGAAATCAAGTCCCGAACCAAAAAAATATTATCAAAGATAGTCCTTCCTGGAATGCAGTATAATTGATCAGCATGAATCACTGAGGAAATGTAGAGTTTAATCCTGTTAGTTAAAGACTTTGAAAGTATCTTATAGTCAACTCCAAGTAAGGAGACTGGATGCCAGCATCTGATGTCTTCAAGATCGCCCTTTTTAGGCAAAAGGGTGACCACAGCTCTACGTAGACTCGTTGGAAGTGTACCTCTATTAAGACTCTCCATAAAAACAGAGAACAAATCCCTTCCAATAACAGGCCAAAAATGTTTATAAAATTCTGCGTTAAGTCCATCCAATCCTGGAGCTTTGCCAGAAGACATCTACTGAACAGCTACAGATAATTCCTCAAAAGTCAATAGTTTATCAAGCATAGATTTGTCCCCTTCTGAAAACTGAGGTAAATCCTGAAGGAGAAGATCAGCCATCTCACAAGGTTCAGCTCTGTAAAGATCTTCATAAAAAGACAGTGCATATGAAATAATCCCATGACCATCAGTGATCCTTCTCCCCTCCGGAAGTTTTAAACAGCCTAAAATCTTCTTCTCCACAGCCTTCTTCTCCAGGTCAAAGAAAAAAGATGCGTCCATACTATTAAAAGTTAAAAATCTGGCATGAACAAGCATCTCCTGGGCTCTTTCCTCCAAAAGATTCCGCAAAAGAAATTTGTTGCATTCCAAAGACTTAGTGGTATCAACAATGTCCCCTTCAAAATTAAGTTGAAGTATCTCTCGTTCGAGCTGTGCCATCTCATTGTCCAAAGAACTTTTAATACAAGCAGAATAACCTTGGCAAAACACTTTAATTTGAATTTTGCCAATGTCCCACCACTGGCTCAGGGACTTATACTGTGTTTTCCTCTCTCTCCAGATCTCCCAGAAATGAGTGAAAGAGTGCACAAAGTTGTGATCTAAAAGTAATCTGTTATTAAAGTGATGTTTTATTAACAAATTTCGGGAGGAGCACGCACAGATAATTAACTTGGCCATTTCATCATCAGCAATCACACTCCCTATCCAGTCAGCACGAGAGAATCCCTACAAATAACCAAAGCAGTCTTACCATCATTTTTCTGGTCTCGCAGCATCCCTCCACCACCCCGACTCCTCACCTTCAGCCCATTCCTTCCCCGGGGGGGTGGGGGAGCGCTTTGGGTTCGGGCTAAAATGCCTAGCTCGGACCCCTCTCCCCGGGCTCGGGAATGATTACCGAGCTCGGAGCCCTCTCCCGGACAGCACGCCAAATACGCATAACCTTTACTCAGTTTATTATATGCAAGTGTGAACTTGTGAATTTCCAATAGGAATGTGTGAAAGTGCTTTCTGCAGTGATAACATCAATAGATACAACATGATGATCAGACAAAGCAGTAGGAAAAATACAGCTGTTATAAAATAGGTCTCTCTTACTTTTTTGTACATAAATCCTATCCAGCCTAGCCCCAGATAACATATTGGAGTTTACTTTCACCCAGGTATATTGCCTAACCTGAGGAAATGATTCTCTCCAAACATCAACAATATCATGATAAACAATTAAAGACCGAAGCACATCTGCTGATTTACTGTGGGGTTCTTCATGGTTCCTGTCCAAAGTATGACTTAAAGTACAATTAAAATCACCAGCCAGTACAATGGTCCTATCATGAGAAACATGACTTAAGGCAGCTTTAAGTTTTATAACACGTTCTGACCCAATATTAGGTGCATACACATTAACAAAAGAAAAATCAATGGCATTAATAGTTACATCAACTCTCAACAATCGACCAGAAACTAATTCAAAAATACTAACAGGTTGCTCTTTGTAATCAGGTGCCAGCAGTATGGCCACCCCTGCACTAACATTAGAGCCATGACTCAAAATCGCCTGGCCCTTCCATTCACTCAACCACTACATTTGATTATTCACATCTGTGTGTGTTTCCTGTAAAAATGCCACTCCGGCACTCTTCAACATAATATAATAAAAAAAACTAGCCCTAGCTTGACAAAGGCAAAACAGGCACAATAGGATAAAGAATCCTCTAACTAACCCTATGAATAACAGAAAGGAAAAAGGATCAAAGACACAAGAAAACTCACTCCACGCCAAACGGCTCCGTCCACACTCACTCCCAGCATGCACTCGCAAAGAGAGAGAGAGAGAGAGAGAGAGAGAGAATGAATGCATGCTACCATTCCCAGAAACAGATGGAGAGCAAAGGGAGAGAAAAAGAACAGAATTTCACTCCATGGTCCCTGAACGACCTTATATTTTCAACACCACACTCTCAGGTGATGACAGCCTGTTGCAAAGTGTGGTAATAGGCAATTGATTTCATTCTGCTCTCTTAGTGGCAGCCACACATAAATCAGAGACTTTGTCAGAAACTAGGCAAAACTAGGTGTTTGTGTGTGTGTGCGCGTGTGTGTGTGCGCGTGCGTGTGTGTGTGTACCTAATTGAGATGAGATGAACAGGGCTGGCAGCATGTGATGAGATACTCTCTAAGCCTTGTCACCACTGCTATTTAAATGTTTCGCACACCTCTGCTTGGGAGACTTTCCCTCATGGAGGCAACCTGTGAGCCATAAAACCAAGCTGCTAGAAGAGTGGGAAATGGCCAGGGATATCTGAGCAACCAAAGTTTCCTACTTTATTTGAACACTTTTATTCACTCTTTGGACATTAAAACTTTATTTACCCATTACAGCTAATGAGTAATAGATAATAATTTTCTTAAATATTATTTATCTATATATTTATTTATTATTATTATTATTATTATTAAAGGGGTCATCGGATGGTAAGTTCACTTTTACATGCTGTTTGAACATTAATGTGTTCAATCACATCAATGTCTACCCTATAATGATAAAAATCCATGCAGTGGTTTTTAATTTTTCTGTAAAAATAATATCCCCTTTTTCAAATCGAGCCATGTCGTTGTTGCGTCACACCCACAGAGGGCGCTCAGATCAGTTGTAACAGTCCAACCTCCATGTTTTGATGCCTGAGCAGGGATGTAA
Organism: Labeo catla; assembly: GCA_012976165.1. NCBI lineage: Eukaryota > Metazoa > Chordata > Actinopteri > Cypriniformes > Cyprinidae > Labeo > Labeo catla. The sequence continues at coordinate 53,402 of VONZ01000276.1, read as the reverse complement.
GTTAGACAAGAATTGAGCGATTGAGGTGTTGTGTTGCTGGATGTAATAATGAACATAGTAATCGTTATTTACTCCCGGCATCTGAGCCGCTGAAGATGCAGTAGATTACGTTTGTTTGTGAAGGGAATGCGCCTCCCGATCTACATATATACGTCTATGTTCACGCGAATCATTCATGATCCAGCTTCACTTACAGCAGAAGTGAGTATAAGGGTTTTTTTTTATGAATCTTTGCGATCGCCTTTCCTAATAATGTAAACAGGCTTGTCAATCCACAGAGAGAAGGGGGAGGGAGGGGAGGGGGGAAGCAGAGCTCATTTGCATTTAAAGCAGCCTTGACCAAAATGGGATGATTTTTGCAGAGCTGATTTTGGCAAGGTAAAAAGGGTGTTGTTTTACACTACCATTGAGAATTTTTAACCAAAGTATATTATAGACTTTTCATTAAGACCCTAAAGAATCATAACTTGTGGTAAATGGGTATCCGATGACCCCTTTAAGGTTCTCTTACACTAAAACAAGACTAAAATGTTGAGACTTCTAGTTGACTAAAACTAAATAGGGTAAAGATGACTAAATATGATAAAAACTAACAAGGACATTTAACACAGGACTAAGACTAAGACTAAATTTGAAAACAACTGACTAAATTAACACTAGATATGGGTAAGGTTAGGGACAGGTTTGATGGTATGGGTAGGTTTAAGGGTGGGTTAAGGTGTAAGGGATGGGTCAACAGTGTAATTTATAATTCTAAATTTATAATTTATAATTATAAATATAATTAAAGAAATTATTTACAGATGTTATTACATGCAGGTATTTATTTATATATTTTTTTAAATGTAAGCACATTTGTAAAAAAAAACTTGTACGTACAAAATAAATGCATTGTTGTAACGTGGGGAGAGAGGCGAGAGGCGAGCGGATCCATTCGCAAGCTTTTATTAGAGTTAGACAAAAACATGGTGAAAACAGGTAGGGTCGAAACAATAGCAAACAGGTATGTTGGGGCGAGGCACAAGAATAGTCCGTGAAGCAAGCGTGGGTCGAAGATCGGCGAATGTAATCTGAAGGGGGCAAGGACAAGGGGTCGAGCAGGAGGCGCTGGAGCCCTCCAAGGCGGAGCAGGAGGCACTGGAGCCCTCCAGGGTGGAGCAGGAGGCACTGGAGCCCTCCAGGGTGGAGAAGGAGGCGCAGGAGCTCTCCAGGGTGGAGCAGGAGGCGCAGGAACTCTGGAGCCCTCCAGGGCGGAGCAGGAGGCGCTGGAGCCCTCCAGGGTTGAGCAGGAGGCGCAGGAGCTCTCCAGGGCGGAGCAAGCACCCACGTCATGAACTGGGACCTGGGGAGAGCAGGGACAGGGGAGGAAGACAGAATAACAAGGAGAGAGGCAGAGAGTTCGTTGGCGGCCTTTGTGGCCGTGACAGGGAGAGCAAAGAGTCCAAATATGGCCGGAACAGGACAGGGTGAGAGTTCATAAACGGCCTCCGTGGCCGGTTCAAGACCAGGCATGAGTACACTGGCTGGGTGAGGATTGTTGGGCGCTACCACCGTGCAAGGAGCTAGCCGCCACCTCCGGGGAAACTGCGGCGGGCATCACAGCCACTGGGGAAGCCGCAGTTGACGCTGCCACCTCCAGAGGTTCTGCACTGTAAGCCGCCACCTCTGGAGACTCGATGGTGGTAACCACGGCCCCTTTAGGAGGATCTGCAGTCAGCACTATCACCTCAGGGGGCAGACTCACAGACTTGTGAACTGACGAGACCTCTGGAGCAGACTTGTGATCAGACGAGACCTTTGGAGCAGACTTGTGATCAGACGAGACCTTTGGAGCAGACTTGTGATCAGACGAGACCTCTGGAGCAGGCCTGTGTACAGATGAGACCTCAGGAGCAGTCTTGTGTACAGATGAGACCTCAGGAGCAGACTTGTGATCAGACGAGACCTCTGGACCACGGTGTGTAGCCCACACACACCAAATGGCAACCGCCATTAACCCTCTGGGGTCCGAGGTGATTTTGGGGCCCTTTAGATGTTTTGACATGCCCTGACATTTGTGCTTATTTCAGCTACTTATAACATACTACGAGCCAACATATAATTTTTTTTGTATTCAGCACAAACGGTGCTACAATAATATGTGAGCAAGAGGGATGTACATGTTTGCATTTTTTAGAAAAAAAAAAAAACATTATGCGTGGTTAGTAAGTTTTGGGAAAATAAATGTAGCTGAAACAAGGCCATAAAACTCATACTGAATAGTCCTGAACAAGGCTTTTGTTTGAGTAATCACTCTTGTAGCCTAGAATATTTACTTCAAAATGATGTAAAAATGATCTGATGTTGATATTGATGTAAATTTTCTAAGACATGTTTTGTGATAGAAAGCCGTATGCGAGGGAGGGATAACGGCCGTGAATATTTAGTGATTCACACCTGAGAGACAAAAGGCCGTCCCCTAATGGCCCATCAGTGTGACTGTCACTATGAGGCAGGTAACAAAGAATGTGAGGACAGTAAGATAATGGGGGGTTTTGGTCATTTGTATTTTATTTACAACACAATATAATCAAAACATACATAATGATGGTCAAAGATTATTCAGCAAGTGAAACTAGTAAACCATACCTGATATTTAAGTGTTTTCTGCTTCTTTCCATGGATTCAAGATAAAAAAAAAAACAGTCACAGAGCTTATTTTACTGAAAATCAGTGAAGAATAACATTTGATGTTGGTACAGTGCTCTCAGAAGTTTGAAGAGACTCCAGTAAAAATCAGTAATATTCATCTGTGGTGCAGGTATCAGATCACTAAAAAACAAAAACAAAAAACATCTCTGAGCATGTTAATATCAGAAGAATCTGTATATAACGATCTTGTAGTCACAGATTCACGCATACTTTGTACTATGTAAAAAGGACATTATATATCTGAGAAACAAATTATGGTTTAGCACCTTATAAAACCCTATTTGGAAACAGAGTATTAATAATAAACATGATCCGGACATACTTCGACTCGTAGCATTCATCATTTTACAGTGTACACTCATATTGCTTTTATATCGTAATTTGTTTTATATTATATAGAACATGAAAACTTCATCGCATCGTAAGAAATTTAGAAACAATGAGCTACCTATCATTGTTGAAATATTTTCACAATTTCAAATATTTTAGCCAGGAATCATAGTTTAGGAAAAAAACAAGGTAGTAAATGTGTTCAAGCTTATGTCAAAATAACACGTTAACTAATGCAAAAAAGACGCATTACATCAGACTGATCTCTTCCTCTGGATCAACCACGTGTCTCCTTCATCTGAGGTGAATTCTGTGTTATTCCTCTCAGCGCGTCTTCTTTTTTCTGAAGGTAAATTCTGCTATTTCTCTCAGCGCATTTTCTTCCAGAAACGAACAGTAGCCTAGATAAACTTGATGAATCGTCAAGCTTTGTTTACGATGATGTGGGCACTAACACGCGGCGCCGTGCACGTGGCTATTTATCATATCAAAAGCAAAAGCAGCTCGTGGGCGTGATTGCATTAAAAATAATTAGGGAAAAACTATGCATCGTGTTGGTTTCACACGGATTACTTTAGCACAGAATATTTGTTTTTGATAAGAATTGATTTATTTAAAAGTAGACCCTGGTGAAAAAAACAGCATATGCTGGTAGGTTTTGATGCTGGTTTAAGCTGGTCCTTTGCTGGTTTATGCTGGTCCTTAGCTGGTCCTTTGCTGGTTTTTGCTGGTCATGTTGCTGGTCAAGGACCAGCATGAACCAGCAAAGGACCAGCATAAACCAGCTAAGGACCAGCATAAACCAGCAAAGGACCAGCTTAAACCAGCATCAAAACCTACCTAACCAGCATTCCAGCATCAAAACCTACCTAACCAGCATTCCAGCATCAAAACATACCTACCAGCATATGCTGTTTTTTTCACCAGGGGAGATATCAAGCTTTCTATAGATATATCTCTCCTGTCTGTGTACGGAGTATTCACTGAGTTTAGGTTTATTTTTGTCACGAATCTGGTCGGTGTCCCGCTGTCCACTCACCACCAGATGTCACTCTCACCCCATTATCACACTCTGACTGTTGTAGTCCGGGGTGTAGTACATTCCCCATCAGCCATTGCACCTCATCCACGACCAATCAGCGGCGCTATAAAAGCCCCGGTCTTTCCCCTTGCAAACCACGGAGTATTGTGAGTTGTTACTGTTGTGTTTCCATTGTTAGCATTTCCTAGTTTCTAGTTCCAAGTTCCTAGTTCTTTGTTCTCTCGCCTGGCTCCCCCGTTTTTCGACCGTTCGCCGCCTGCCTTTTGGACTATCTATCGTTATTGGATTATTCTCTTCGTCTTGCCTGTTATATACCTGTCTGCTCCTGTTTTGACCCTGCCTGTACGACCATGTCTTTGTCTCGTCCTAATAAAAGCTCGCAAATGGATCCGCTCGCCTCTCGTCTTTCACTCCGCGTTACAGAATACTCCGTCACCACAGGATCCAGCAGCTTCACCCCCGGACATTCAGATATGGACACAAACAGAATTCTTTTCAGGATAAAACAAGGACCACGCACACTAGAACAACACATCCGTGAGTTTCTGGCCATTGTCAATTATTCCACCCTCCCGGACTGCACAATTATTGAGATCTTTTGTGATGGCATAAATAAGCCTTTAAAGGCGAGGCTGAGACGCGAGGGTCCGCGCTCATCTCTGGCTGCATTTTTGAACTTTGCGCTGTTGTGTGTGGGTTCGCCGTGCACAGTGGGGGTCACAGAGAGGGAACGTGACAACGCGGTAATGGTGACCGCGCGTCCCACCCGCAGGTTGGCGGTCATGCCGGAGCACGATCCCACAAACACGTTTGCCGCCTGGATCACTCGTTAAATGGCGGCCGTGCAGAAGCGCGCTCAAGCAATGGCGACGGCTGCGGAGAGCGCTCATTTAATCGCGGCGACAGCTGCGCCCGTTCACAAGATGGCGGCCGCGTCGGAGCGCGTTCGTGATACAGCAGCGACAACAGAGCCCGTGCACAAAATGGCGGCGACTGCGGTGCCCATTTGCAAGATGGCGGCGGTGCCGGCGTGCGCTCGCAAGATAGCGGCGACGGCGGAGCCCGTTCACAAGATGGCGGCGAAAACAGAGCTCTGTCACGTCACAGCTGCCATATCAGAGCCATATAAAGTTGCAGCGGCATTTCCTGAGTCAAGTCAAGTTTCCAAGTCAAGCCAAGTTGCAGCTGCGTTTCCCGAGTCAAGTCAAGTTGCAGCTGTGTTTCCTGAGTCAAGTCAAGTTTCCAAGTCAAGTCAAGTTGCAGCGTTTCCTGCGTCAATTCAAGTTTCCAAGTCAAGTCAAGTTGCAGCTGTGTTTCCTGAGTCAAGTCAAGTTTCTGAGTCAAGCAAGATTACAGCTGCTGTTCCGGTGTCAAGTCAAGCTGGAGCTGTGATTCCTGCATCAAGTCAAGTCAGAGCTGCTCTTCCTAAGGCAAGTCAAGTTAAAGCTGTGTTTCCAGTGTCAGGTCAAGCTACTACTGTGGTTCCTGTGTCAAGTCAAATTACAGCTGTTGCTTCTGTCTCAAGTCAAGTTACAGCCATCATTCCCGAGTCAAGCACTGTCAAGATGGCTGCCACGCCAGAGCCACTGCACAAGATGGCTGCCTTCCCAGAGCCTGTTCACAAGATGGCCGCTGACTCCAAGTCATGCCACAAGATGGCTGCCATCCCAGAACCTGTGATCAGCACCCGGACGCCACCTGTGGTCATGATGGCCCACGTGCTGGACACACCCCTAATGACGGTATGGGCAGCTAAAGTGGCGCTCCTTCATGTCGCGGCGGCTACCCCTGAGTCAAGTCAAGACACAGAGTCAGGTCAAGCCAAAGCTGTCGTTCTCCATGAGTCAAGCCAAGTCACAGCTGTTCCCCACGAGTCAAGTCACGTTACAGTTGTTGTTCCTGAGTCAAGCCATGTTGTTCATGAGTCAAGTCCCATTACAGCGGATCTCCATGAGCCAAGCCAGGTTACCGCAGATCCTCATGAGCCAAGTCAAGCTGCTGCTGTTATTCCAGAGCCAAGTCAAGCTTCAGCCGCTGCTCCAGAGTCAAGTCAGGCTACAGCTGAAGCCGCCAAGTCCAGTCAAGCCGCCAAGTCCAGTCAAGCCACCAAGTCCAGTCAAGCCGCCAAGTCCAGCAACGTCAAGGCTGTCGTTCCTGAGCCAAGTAAAGTCATTGTTAATCTTCACAAGCCAAGTGAAGTCAGGGCCGCTCCTCCTGAGTCAAGCAAGGTCACAGCCGTGGTTTCTGAGTCAAGTAAGGTCATTGATCTTCACGAGCCAAGTCAAGTCACAGTTGATGTTCACAAGCCAAGTCAGGCCTCAGCCAGTCACCACGAACCAGGTCAAGTCACTGTTGATCCTCATAGGCCAAGTCAAATCATCGCTGGACTTCACGTGTCAGGTCAAGTCACAGCAGCATTTATTGAGCCAAGTCAAGGTACTGCTGTTGTTTCAGAGCCAAGTCACATCCCGCCTGACGGCCCAGAGCCAAGTCACGTCCCGCCTGAACGCCCAGAGCCAAGTCACGTCTTGTCTGACCTTCCAGAGCCCCGTCACGTCTCGTCTATCTGTCTAGAGCCTCACCATGTCTCGTCTGATCGCCCAGAGTCAAGTCACGTCTCGTCTGACTGCCCAGAGCCAAGTCACGTCTCCTCTGACCGCCCAGAGTCAAGTCATGTCTCGTCTGACCGCCCAGAGTCAAGTCACATGATGTCTGCCAGTGTGACGGCGATCACCATTCTTAGTATGTGGGCCGCACACTACACTCTAGAGGTCATGTCTGCTCACAAGTCCGCCCCTGAGGTCACGTTTGTTCACGAGTCCGCCCCTGAGATCACGTCAGATCTCAAGCCTGCTCCAGAGCTCCTGTCTGATCACAAGCCTGCTCCAGAGCTCCCGACTGACCTCAAGTCTGCTCCTGAGGTCCTGTCTGACCTCAAGTCTGCTCTAGAGGTCCCGTTTGGTCTCAAGTCTGCTCCAGAGGTCCCGTCTGGTCTCAGGTCTGCTCCAGAGGTCCCGTCTGGTCTCAGGTCTGCTCCAGAGGTCCCGTCTGGTCTCAAGTCAGCTCCAGAGGCCCCGTCTGACCACGAGTCAGCTCCAGAGGCCCCGTCTGACCACGAGTCAGCTCCAGAGGCCTTCCCTGTCAGAGAAGCCATGCCAATGCCTCCTGAGGTGTCAGCTTCGGCTGTGGATCCTCCTAGGGAGGCGGCGTTATCCTATGGTCTCTCTGCTTCTCTCCTTATTCTGTCTGCCTCCTCTGTCCCTGTTCTCCCCAGGTCCCAGTCCATTATGCAGGTTCCTGCTCAGCCCTGGAGGGCCTCGGCGCCTCCTGCTCTGCATCCAGTTCCGTCCTGGAAGGTCCCGCTGCCTCCTGCTCAGCCCTGGAGGGCTCCTGCCCCTCCTGCTCTTCTGTTTATCCCCTCTATCCCTGCTTTCCCCAGGTCCCAGCCCATGACGCAGGTCCCTGCTCTGCCCTGGAGGGCCCCGGCGCCTCTTGCTCTGCCTCCTGTTCCGTCCTGGAGGGCTCCTGCGCCTCCTGCTCCGCCCTGGAGGGCTCCGGCGCCTCTGGCTCCGCCTTGGAGGGCTCCTGTGCCTCCTGTTCCGCCCCCGGCTCCACCCTGGAGGGCTCCTGCGCCTCCTGTTCCGCCCCCGGCTCCGCCCTGGAGGGCTCCTGCTCCGCCTCCACCCTGGAGGGCTCCTGCGCCTCCTGCTCTGCCCTGGAGGGCTCCGGCGCCTCTGGCTCCGCCCTGGAGGGCTCCTGCTCCGCCTCCGGCTCCGCCCTGGAGGGTTCCAGCACCTCCTGCTCCGCCTCCTGCTCCGCCCTGGAAGGCTTCCTCCCTACTCAGTCTCGTGGCCCTCCCACCGCTCCCCAGGACTGTTTTGCTGTTGGAGCGTCTGGAAGCCGCTCCTTGGGGGGGGGCTATGTCACGAATCTGGTCGGTGTCCCGCTGTCCACTCACCACCAGATGTCACTCTCACCCCATTATCACACTCTGACTGTTGTACTACACCCCGGACTACATTCCCCATCAGCCATTGCACCTCATCCGCGACCAATCAGCGGCGCTATAAAAGCCCTGGTCTTTCCCCTTGCAAACCACGGAGAATTGTGAGTTGTTACTGTTGTGTTTCCATTGTTAGCGTTTCCTAGTTTCCTAGTTTCTAGTTCCAAGTTCCTAGTTCTTTGTTCTCTCGCCTGGCTCCCCCGTTTTTCGACTGTTTGCCACCTGCTTTTTCGGACTATCTATCGTTATTGGATTATTCTCTTCGTCTTGCCTGTTATATACCTGTCTGCTCCTGTTTTGACCCTGCCTGTACGACCATGTCTTTGTCTCGTCCTAATAAAAGCTCGCAAGTGGATCCGCTCGCCTCTCGTCTTTCACTCCGCGTTACAATTTTATTGACGCATTTCTAAAAACCGTTCGCGGAGACAGTGAAGACTGAGAAAGCACCCTGTTTATTTTGTTTAATTTAAAGAAGCACATAGTTCAGTTTTTATTGTGAGTGTGCACAAATAAAAGTATACACTTAATGGTTTCTAATGATGTATAACACTTATTTGTGTGACCAAAATCGACAGAGTATTTTTAGTGTCTTTTGCACTGATCTTAAAAAACGTGAGTTGAACACGCCAGCGTGATCGTCGACCCCAGGGAGTTAAGGGAAGAGCAGCAGCGGGTGGCAGGACCTCTTTAATTGTTGGATTAGTAGGCACAGCCGGGATATGACTTGGTTCGTGGAGATCAGCTGAGACTTGACTTGGCTCGTGGAGACCAGCTGTGGCTTGACTTGGCTCATGGAGATCAGCAGTGGCTTGACTTGGCTCATGCGGATCTGCTGTGACTTGACTTAACTCATGAAGATCAGCTAAGACTTGACTTGGCATTGAAGACCGACTGTGACTTGACTGACTTGACTCATGACAGCTGTGACTTGACTCAAGATCAGCACTTGGCTTGGCAGGTGAAGATCAGCTCTAACCTGACTCTCAGGCGACAGCTGTGACTTTGCTTGACTCGGAAACACAGCTGTAGCTTGACTTGACACAGGAACGACAGCTGTGTCTTGACTTGACTCGGGAAACACAGCTGCAACTTGACTGGACTCGGAAACAACTTGACTGGGCTTGGGAACAACAGCTGTAGCTTGACTTGACTCGGGAACAACAGCTGTAACTTGACTTGACTCGGGAACAACAGCTGTAGCTTGACTTAACTCTGGTATGGCAGCAGAGACACGACAGAGCTTTGTTTTCGCCGCCATTTTGTGCACAGGCTCCGCTGTCGCCGCCATTACATGAGTGCGCTCCGGTGCGGCCATTTGACAGGTGGGACTCAATACCAGAGTAGCGATCATTAAATCAAAATGTCCCGGGGTTCGTGCAATAAACCACAATACTCCGTGAGTAACAGGGGGAAAGTCCGGGGCTTATATAGCGCGCCTGATTGGCCACGGGTGTTGGTGCAATCAGCGCGATGGGTGACGGGAGACCTAGTCCAGAGTGTAGTGTAACAGTCTGTGTGATGTGAACCGTACAGTGACCACTGGTGGCGGGCAGACCGGACAGGATTCGTGACAATTGTATAAAATAAAGAATTTAAATTTAAATGTAAGTACATAGCAGTTTACACCACCAGGACTAAATACTACCTCTGTGGTGTTGTCACAATACGCTGCCTCAGGAACACGCTGGAGACGCAGAGTAAACGTAAACAGTACTTTAATCGAGAAACACAAGGGAAAATTCACAATCAAGGCTTGAAATGACACAAGTAACAACAGGTAGACCCGACAGAGACAAGTGCAAGGACAGGATCTTAAATACACAGGCTAATTGGAAACACAGGTGCAAGGGATTCATAATCAAACTAAACAAGAACAGGAACTTGACCAAATAAGGAGAACAAGAACTGAAACAGTGGCAACACATGACAAAATAGGTCCATAGTTCTGACAGGTGTGGTGTTTCTCTCTTAACCCTTAGGTTAATCCTTAGGTTTGCACCAGGCTGTCTTGTCTTTCTAAAAATCAAAGAACATTTGGGTCAAACCAGTTCTTGTCACGGATTGGCCAGGCTCTAACACCAGTCACACCCAGTTCTCTCTCATCAATACAGCTTCAGAAAAGATCAGCTGGAGCCTCTACAAATTGCATCACAACTTAAATAGTTTCAAACAGGTGAGATGTGGACATTTTAAATGTACACTACAGTAGAATGGCATGGGCTTAATTTTGATCTGCTGAATATTAAATACTGCCACAACTTTATGGTTCTATTTTTTTCAGCTTTAACACTTTCCCAATATCAATCTTGTCTATGGCCAAGAGAGTAATATCCTACTAAAGATGTTCTCACTTAATATTCACTGCACAAATGTTGGCTGGATGTCTAAGACTAATTCTGTCAAGGATCCCCCAAATCAGTTACCTAACCCAAATAGACAGTGGAAGCTGCAGACATTTTGAGAAAGACTGCAACTGAAGTCAGGTGTGGAAATGCCATGTGTCAATTACATAGTAAAGATATGGTAAAGACTCAGAGAACCTAAATGGTTCAAGTGAGCAGCCTCATTAAGTCTATTAATCAGCCTCATTAAGTCTATTTGAAAGAATAGGCTGATCTATACTTTGGGTTAATCCCTGATACGTATGAATGACATAGGCCTAAGTGAAAAAAAAAAAAAAATAATAATAATAATAATAAAAATAAAAAAGGGGTACACATATGTTTAAGGAACATATATTACTCTACACTTTTTGTCACCATTATAAAGAGGTATCTTGTTTATGCACCTCCCCAAGGGGCTTGTACATTAATAAAATGTCAAGTCAAGTCAAGCTTTATTGTCATTCCGCTACATGTGTGCACATACAGTGGAACTAAATGTCATGTCTCGCAGGACCAGAGTGCTACATAAATAAACATAAATATGAACATACATACACTAGACGTAGAAACAATTGTTTAAACCTATACATGTAACTATACATATACTATAAATAATTGACTATACATACACATAACCTAAGACAGACTATACAAGTACTTTACATAATAACTGTGCATGATAATGTGTAGAAGAGGTATTTAAAGGTTAAGAAGCAAATAGTGCAATATGAATTGTGGTGCACTGACCAGTAAACATTTCTTAAGTCCTTATTAGGTCCTTGTAACATGGAGTGTTAATAAGAAAGTGTCTGGTGCATATAGAGAAAAATGAGTGTGTTTCTACAGGTGGTTTGTCTAGCCCAGTCACCTGTTTGGGCACACTCAGAGGTGCACAATGTTTTCTGTGTAACATGTAGTGTTTATAGGAAAGTGTCTGGTGCATACAGAGACGAAAGAATGCATTACTACAGGTGGTTTGTCCAGCCCACTCACCTGTGTGTAGCACACTCAGAATTGCACCGTGTTTTGAGTTTTTCAACAGTTTACATTGTAGATAAGGTTTTAGAGTGGGGTGAGGTGGTTGGAATTGAGGGCTCTTACAGCCTGGGGGAAAAAGCTGTTGAGCGGTCTTGCAGAGCGGGCTCTGATGCTCCTGTAGCGTCTTCCTGATGGCAGGAGCTGGAAGAGATGATGAGAGGGATGGGTGGGGTCCTTCACGATACTGGTGGCTTTACCGGAGCATGGTGCCAGGAAAATGTCCAGAATAGAGGAGAGAGAGGGGTACCGATGATCTTTGCGGCTGTGTTCACTGTCCATTGTAGGATCTTGCAGTCAGCAGCACTGCAGTTCCCGTACCAGACAGTGATGCAGCTGGTCAGAACACTCTCAATGGTTCCCCTGTAGAATGTGGTGAGGATGGGTGGAGGAAGACTTGCCCTTTTCAGCCGGCGGAGAAAGTGTAGGCACTGTTGTGCCTTCTTGGAGAGTGACATGGTGTTGGCGGTCCAGGTGAGATCCTCTGTGATGTGCACCCCCAAGAATTTAGTGCTGCTGACTCTCTCCACAGCCGAGCTGTCGATGTTCAGCGGGGGGTGGTCAACAGAGTTTCTCCTGAAGTCCATCACAACCTCCTTTGTCTTACTCACATTGAGGGACAGGTTGTTTGCACCACATCATTCAACCAGTTGTGCCACTTCCTCTCTGTAGGGTGTTTCATCGTTGTTGCTGATGAGATCTACAACCGTTGTGTCATCAGCGAACTTGATGATGTGGTTGGAGCTGAACTTGGCAGTGCAGTCGTGGGTCAGCAGCGTGAAGAGCAGTGGGCTGAGAACACAGCCCTGTGGGGCACCTCTGCATGTGGTAGTGCTCGAGGTGTTGCGGCCGACACGGACTGAATGAGGTCTTCCAGTTAAAAAGTTCAAGATCCAATTGCAAAGAGAGGTGTTAAGGCCCAGAAGGTTTAGTTTGTTGATGAACTTTTGTGGGATTGTATTGAATGCTGAGCTGAAGTTGATGAACAGCATTCTAACATAAGAGTCTTTGTTTTCTAAGTGAGTAAGAGCCAGGTGTTGGGTGGAGGAAATGGCATTGTCCATGGAGCAGGTTTGGAATGGAGCGGATCAAGTGTGTTGGGAAGATTTGATTTGATGTGGTGCATGACTAACCTCTCAAAGCACTTCATCATAATTCGAGTCAGTGCTATGGGACAGTAATCAGTCAGACAGGACACAGGGGACTTCTTTGGTACTGGAATTATGGAAGATATCTGTTAGGACATCCGTCAGCTGTGCAGCACAGTCTTTCAGTACACGGCCAGTTATGTCGTCAGGACCCGCAGCCTTGTGTGGGTTAACTCTGGATAGAGTCTTCCTTACGTCGGCTGGAGACAGACAGAGTGCCTGGTTGTTGGGAGGTGCGGGTAGTTTTTGTGCAGGTGTGTCATTCTGCATTTCAAACTGTGCATAGAACTCATTGAGTGTGTCTCTGGGAGGGATGTGTTGAATTGCTTTTAGGTCAGAAAGTTTTGCATTCCTGTTGGCAGTGGACAATAACTGTAAATGACCCCAGTCATAGGACTTTTTTCAGACTTCATGAAACATCATCCAAATTTTTCCATCAGAAATGCACAAGCAATTAGTTTTTCTCAGGCCACAATTTTCATTTGTCTAAATGTGGATTAATTTTTCAAAAAGTTTGGGTGTGTGATTGAGATGGTCTTTATGGGCATGACATTTGGAATATGGATAACACAGGCATCACAACTTTCTAGACTCCCGACCATGTAATTGCACACCACAGTGTTCATCGAGCTGGTGCAAAGAAATTAGGAGATAGTGGTGTCTTTCCTTATCAGTCTTTCCTGTGTCATTCCTCCGGTTTTTATCTTTCTGTGTAAAATATACAGGGACTGCTTAGTGGCTATAGATGGATGCAGGAGGAAGATTTCCTCAGATTTCCCCTGAATCACTTTATCAAGATTACAAAGTTCAGTCCTGTGAGGTGTTAGTGTGTTTATGCTGTGGGCCAAACAGTCCTCATCTTTCAATCCAGGCATTTTTCATGAGTTTGAGGCTTGAGCTGAGGGGTCCTTCTGATTCTCCTTCTGATGGGTCAAGTAAATCGTAAAAAAAGGCTTGTAATGGCACATACAAGTCAGCACATGTCACAGGTCAAATATCCCTAGCTCAGGTAGCCCAAGCCTCCACCTCAGCTAACCAGACAGCCCCAGTTTTCTTTATAGCATATCACACAAGCTAAACTTATTTTTAGACCCATCAGGAGGAAAATCAGCAGGACACCTCAACTCAAGCTCAGTTCATCTGCTTTCCATCCATTTCCCAAAACAATCCACTAGATATTATCTTAACATGGACGTGCCACTTAAAGTCAAATAATATAGTTGTCAGGGGTTTGGACTTGTTTTGTTTTATGTTTCCCTTGTCTTTGTTCCTGTGTTTCCTTATATGGTCATTTTCCTGTTTTCATTAGTTAATCACGTCATTAATTAGATTACCTATACTTGTGTTTGTTTATTATTCCTGTGTATATTAGTTCCTGCCTGTTGAGTTCTCCTCCGTCTTGTCTACAAGTTATACAGGTGCTGGTCATATAATTAGAATATCTTCAAAAAGTTGATTTATTTCACTAATTCCATTCAAGAAGTGGAACTTGTATAATGTATACATTCATTCCACACAGACTGATATATTTCAAGTGTTTGTTTCTTTTAATTTTGATGATTATAATTGACAACTAATGAAAACCCCATATTCAGTATCTCAGAAAATTAAAATATTACTTAAGACCAATACAAAGAAAGGATTTTTAGAAATCTTGGCCAACTGAAAAGTATGAACATGAAAAGTATGAGCATGTACAGCACTCAATACTTAGTTGGGGCTCCTTTTGCCTGAATTACTGCAGCAATGCGGCGTGGCATGGAGTCGATCAGTCTGTGGCGCTGCTCAGGTGTTATGAGAGCCCAGGTTGCTCTGATAGTGGCCTTCAGCTCTTCTGCATTGTTGGGTCTGGCGTATCGCATCTTCCTCTTCACAATACCCCATAGATTTTCTATGGGGTTAAGGTCAGGCGAGTTTGCTGGCCAATTAAGAACAGGGATACCATGGTCCTTAAACCAGGTACTGGTAGCTTTAGCACTGTGTGCAGGTGCCAAGTCCTGTTGGAAAATTAAATCTGCATCTTCATAAAGTTGGTCAGCAGCAGGAAGCATGAAGTGCTCTAAAACGTCCTGGTATACAGCTGCGTTGACCTTGGACCTCAGAAAACACAGTGGACCAACACCAGCAGATGACATGGCACCCCAAACCATCACTGACTGTGGAAACTTTACACTGGACCTCAAGCAACGTGGATTCTGTGCCTCTCCTCTCTTCCTCCAGACTCTGGGACCCTGATTTCCAAAGGAAATGCAAAATTTACTTTCATCAGAGAACATAACTTTGGACCACTCAGCAGCAGTCCAGTCCTTTTTGTCTTTAGCCCAGGCGAGACGCTTCTGACGCTGTCTGTTGTTCAAGAGTGGCTTGACGCAAGGAATGCGACAGCTGAAACCCATGTCTTGCATACGTCTGTGCGTAGTGGTTCTTGAAGCACTGACTCCAGCTGCAGTCCACTCTTTGTGAATCTCCCCCACATTTTTAAATGGGTTTTGTTTCACAATTCTGTCCAGGATGCGGTTATCCCTATTGCCTGTACACTTTTTTTCTACCACATCTTTTCCTTCCCTTCGCCTCTCTATTAATGTGCTTGGACACAGAGCTCTGTGAACAGCCAGCCTCTTTTGCGATGACCTTTTGTGTCTTGCTCTCCTTGTGCAAGGTGTCAGTGGTCGTCTTTTGGACAACTGTCAAATCAGCAGTCTTCCCCATGATTGTGTAGCCTACAGAACTAGACTGAGAGACCATTTAAAGGCCTTTGCAGGTGTTTTGAGTTAATTAGCTGATTAGAGTGTGGCACCAGGTGTCTTCAATACTGAACCTTTTCACAATATTCTAATTTTCTGGGATACTGAATTTGGGGTTTTCATTAGTTGTCAGTTATAATCATCAAAATTAAAAGAAATAAACACTTGAAATATATCAGTCTGTGTGGAATGAATGTATGCATTATACAAGTCTTGAATGGAATTAGTGAAATCAACTTTTTGAAGATATTCTAATTATATGACCAGCACCTGTATACATGTGTTTTGCCTGCTCCTGGTCTTTGGTTTTCTTTGTGTGTCTTTATTAAATTCTATTTTCATTTATCTCCATGTCTCCTGCGTCCCTCTTCCAACAACGTAGCGTGACAGAAGACAATACCTTTAAAAATGACAGAGACTGAGGACAGGCTGTCCTCAGCCTGAGGCAACCCCAGGGCTGTCAACGGAAGTCTGAATGGACAGGCCCCACATCCCAGTCAGGCAGGGCTGCCTTTGTTTCAGCATCCCTTTTTCTGTCTCCAGTCCTCAGCCTAAGCAAGATGGCCACCTTGCCTGAGTCCCCGGCCAAGATGGTCACCTCCCTGAGCCCGCTCTGCAGGCCACATAGATATTATGGACATGGCCCTCCCTCCAGAGTTTTTGGCATCGATCTCTCTCCTTCGTCTCTGCTGGTCCTGTCTAGCCCCTCTATGTTTCTGCTGGTCCCGTCCAGCCCTCCTACATTTCCGCTGGTCCCACACAACCCTCCTACATTTCTGCTGGTCCCGTCCAGCCCTCCAGTGCCCGTGCCTCCAGAGCGTCCGCCAGAGCCCGCACCTCCTGAACTCTCCCGAGTGTTGTCATGTGCTTGAGCAATTTATTAATTTAATTCTGATTGGATTCTGTTGGTAATAGGCACTTACCTAAAGCTAACAGAAATGTTATGCCTGTAACAAATGCTTTCTTTTTAATCTGAATGGTATGTGTTTGCCACAGACTTGTCCCACTACCTAGAATGCACCTGAATGCTTCTTCAAGTGCCTCCATACTTGAAAATCTGAAGAAAACTGCTTTTAAACAGGAAATGATGGAATATTTTGGTACATATTTACAGCTCGTCTATTCACATAGGGTTAGCATTACCTGAGATAATTTTTCCTCTTAATTTTACAGAAGATAAAAATCTTTGCTAACATTGTTCATAATGATTAGGGGAGACCGGGTATGGTTGTAACAGAGTTGTAACAATACTATTTCCAACTATCAGGCATAAGTCAGGAGTCCCATGATATTTTGTAGTGAACAAATATGGGTACTTTGTAAAAAAAGGTTTGAGCAGTCTAGCTCCAAACATTCAGCGGTTACAGATGTTGAAACAAAAAGTGTTACAACCATACCCGGTCTCCCCTACTGGCACATTTAGACAGGACTAAAATCACTGAGAATAATAACGCTTATATTCACTGAATTATAACCATTTTAGAATCAGACAAAAAAAATTTACTTATTATTTATTCGTCCATAACTTGGTGGACTATATCGGTTTTATTTAAAAAACCTCACTGTTATTTGTACCCGTTTGCATTTGTACCTGTGTACTTGTTCTGGCGTTTCTCTGCCTGACAGTAATTTAATTAAATAGCCACAATTGCAATGAATTTAAGAATTTTGTCCTATTCATATTGTTACATGTCTCCTAGTGTTTTTCCCCAAGTGTTTCTTGTTCTTTTGGTTTGTTCCATTTGCTCCCCCTCTTGGTTTAGTGTTTTTGGTTTAGTCTTACCCATATTTGGACTTCCCCTTGTTATCTCGTTTGTAGCCACTCCCCTGTTTCTGTGTATATAGTGTTCTTTGTGCCTCACTCCCCTGGTCGGTCTTTATTGTTGATTTGTGTTTCTACGTGTGTGGATTATCGCTCTGTGTTCCTCTTGAAAATAATTAAAATAAGATTTGTTTCCGAACGTTGTATCCTGTCTTCCATCCAGCACCAGCAACACCAACACCGTAACACATATATTGTATAAGAATTTGAAATGGATGGCATGTGATCTTATGGATGTACACATTTGTTATGGAATACAGTTATACAAGATTCTTCATGTTTAAGTAGTTGATTTAATTTAATGTATATATGGAAATGATCATGTCCAAGTTGGTCTTCCAGGTTGTGAAGTCTCCTATGCTCTGCCAAAATAATTTTGGCCCCACTCCTGCTGTCTTAGCTAGATTAAAACCCCACCCCCTTCCCCCTAAACCCCACCATTCCAGCATAGTCTCCTGTGACACTCAGTAATGGAAGCAAGAGTTAAAATCGACAAAAATGCAAGGGTATGTTTTTGAAGCAGTCAGTTTTGTTTTGGCCTAAATACAGTAGATAGGAGAGAAAACGCAAGAATGATGATGGACTGTCCTGACAACAGGAGTAGGGGAGAAGGAGAAAGGGATGGATGGGGAAAGTGAATTTTGGGAGGAGGGCAAGAATCTGGAATCTAAGGTTCGGTGGGTCTTGATGATTTCCAGATGTTTAAGCAGACCCTCCCCCTCTAATGACTTGTCTGCTTGGGTTAGAGCCATTGAGTCTAGTCAAGAAGAGACCCGTCACCGTATCAGTTCTTTCACTTCCCGCTTATATATCTAACTCTTTCGTTCAGTAAATGTATGACCCCAGAAGTATGACCCCTCTGTTTTGACACAAGCTTCACAGATGTGTGTGAAGTTATGTGAAAGTGTGCATCTGCTAAATATACATGTATGCAGATTGTCTTAAAATTGGGATTAACAACTACAAAATCCATTCAGATCTAGTTTTGCATTGTTTTTTTTGTTTTTTTTTTGATTATTATTCTTCCTGAAAGAATAAGAAAGACCAACATGCAAGTTTAAAAAGTGTTTGAGTGTACTGACAAAACTTGCTCAAAGTTCACAATTAATTTGTTGTGGTATGAGGATGTCTTGCACAGGATAGAGATCCATTATGGTGCAAATTCCACTGATATGATCCGGACCAGCACAGCAGTAGTGCTATAAAAAAGAAAGAGAGGGCTTGATCTTAATTTTGACTGATGTAAGCAAATAGTCTTGTGAATTACATGAAACATTGTTGTGTTTGCTATTTTAGGCTATAGTTTGAATATGTTGTAATCAAAGGCTTGTTTGTGATTTAAAGACAGCTGCAACAAAGCCATCCATCAAGAAGGACGTGAGCCTGCCAGGCATGCCGAGACTGGCAAATGCTTGATGAAAGCAGACCTACGATTTTGAGAAAGGCTAAGGAACACATTACTCTCTACAACAAAGTGGATGGTGAGCATTCAGAGATGGGCACCCTACTGTACATTTTGGAGGAGCACCTGGGTTTGGCTGTATTCTTTGCCTGATTCTATATTGTCCACATAGGACACCAGGAGCCTGCCTGTACAACACTGAGCCTCATACACTACCTAACTCTCATTGTTTGTTAATCAAAGTTTATCTCACACGTTTAGTTGTTAGTTTAACTGAATCACTAATGTTCTGGAATTTAAGAAATATTTGGATGATTTTAACAGGTAAAATTTACTTACATTTGCATTTAAGAATTTAACAGACACTTATCCAAAATTACTTTGAAAAGAAGAACAAAGCAATTTCACAACGAGCCAACAATAGTCGTAATATGTAACGGCAGGTTTAACAGACAACTACATCAGGAAACAAGTTAGAGAAGAGAAAAAATGCATAACTGGAGAGTTTCAACAATAGTCAGCAGGGTGGTCCCCAAAGTGCCTACATTTGAAGCTGAACTGGTTATGTCAGGTAGATTTTTCTTTGAGAGCTGATTGAACAAAACTCTTTCAAGTGTTTTAGACAGAAAAGTCAGAAGAAACACTAGTCTGTAGCTTTCAGTCGTGGTGTTGAGTGTTGGCTTTTTGAGCAGTCGAAGCTTCTTAAATGCTGTGGAAAATGTTCCAGTATTGAGAAATGTGTTGATGATGTGAGTGAGAGCAGGTAGCAGTGTTGGTGAGATCTCCTGTAGCAGGTGGGAGGAGATTGGGTCTAAGAGACAGGTTGTAGGACGGCTGGCACAGAGAACCAGAGACCTTGTTTTCTGTAAGGGTAGAGAAGGAAGAGAATAGTGGAATGTGTGTGGGTGGAGGTTGGCTGTGGGTAAGTCATGTAGAGAACTGGTTGCTAATGGTTGCCACCTTATCAGTGAAAGACAAGAGCAGTCAGAGAAGATGGGGGAGGGGGACATGGCGATCTGAATAGTTTCTGTGTTTTCAGCAATGTTGCTGATTTAGTTTTTGTTGAAGAGGAAGGTGACAGACATAAACAACAGTGTGTAACACTTTAGAATACAGATCCGTCATTAGTGAATAACTACACAGGAACAAATGACTAATGCACTATTAACATTCTAGTAACTACTAATGACTAACAAGAAACTCTGATTAATGAATCAGTAAGTACTAGTGCTCAGTTGAACATGGTAGTTCACTATTAGCTATTCAGTAACTACTATTTTTTCATATTTCCCAGAGAACTACTAAGAACTACTATATACATGCTCATAATTAAAGTAAATGATGCAAAATGTATAATTAATTCTGAAGTAAAGATCATGTTAACCCACTAGTAATGACTCAGGTAATACCAAATACTTCAGAAGGAATTACTATTTTTTTGGGATCCATATTCTAAAGTGAAGATCATGATAACTCTCTAGTAATGACTGAAATCATTTTAAGCTATTGAGGTATATGTAAAGTTTCGGATAGTAATGACTCAAGTGTTACTACATACTGCAGAAGTAACTACTAATTATTTGGATCCGTATTCTAAAGTAAAGATTGTGATAACCCACTAGTAACAACTTAAGTGTTACCAAAGCCATTGGAAGTATAACTATCCAGAACCTTACAAAAACTTCAATAGTTTTTAATGACTTCAGTCATTACTAAGGAGTTATCATGATCTTCACTTTAGAATACAGATCCAAATAATTAGTAATTCCTTCTGAAGTATTTGGTAATACCTGAGTCATTACTAGTGGGTTACCATTATCTTCACTTTAGAATTAATTATACGTTTTGCACTATTTACATTAATTATGAACATGTATATAGTAGTTCTTAGTAGTTCTCTGGGAGATATGAAAAAAATAGTAGTTACTGATTAGCTAATAGTGAACTACCATGATCAACTAAGCACTATTACTTATTGATTCGTTAATCAGAATTTCTTGTTAGTTAATAATAGTTACTAGAATGTTAATAGTGCATTAGTCATTTGTTCCTGTGTAGTTATTCATTAATGACGGATCTGTATTCTAAAGTGTTACCCAACAGTGTAATCCTTCCTTCGTCAGCTAACAGAGATTGAGTAGAAGAACTTAGTGTTTAAGTTGAAACAAGATGGCGGCGACAGGAAGGTCAGGCTTGTTTGGTGTGCTGGTTGGACCTTTGATTTATACTGTAGTTTTATATACATTAGTTACACCATGTTTTAATTTTAGATGACCTTTCGGATGAATTTAATTATAAAACCCTTTATAATATATAACAACATTTATTAACAAGTTCTTTCATATTTTCTTTTAACATTCTTGTATATTAATTGCACCTGCAATTCTGGTAACATTACATTCTTAAGGACTCTATGCTTACATTTCTTTTCAGGAGCAATAGAAGCACTAAAAAAAAATAATAATAAAAATAAAAAAGGAACAACAGAACAGCATTTCCACTGGCTGCAGTCTACAGGCAACTATTCTACTGCAATTGCACCCGATGTTGCAGCCATGATATACAGGTGCATCTCAATAAATTAGAATGTCATGGAAAAGTTCATTTATTTCAGTAATTTAACTCAAATTGTGAAACTTGTGTATTAAATAAATTCAATGCACACAGACTAAAGTAGTTTAAGTCTTTGGTTCTTTTATTTGTGATGATTTTGGCTCACATTTAACAAAAACCCACCAATTCACTATCTCAACAAATTAGAATATGGTGACATGCCAATCAGATAATCAACTCAAAACACCTGCAAAGGTTTCCTAAGCCTTCAAAATGGTCTTTCAGTTTGGTTCACTAGGCTACACAATCATGGGGAAGACTGCTGATCTGACAGTTGTCCAGAAGACAATCATTGGCTGCGTTCGAAACTGCATACTTCCTTACTATATAGTAGCTCAGTATTCATAAAAGAGTAGGCGAGAATTAGTAGGCGAGTGCACTAATTCTCACGAGATTCGGACGTACGTCTTCTTAATTTGCATTCTAATATGCCTACTTACTATATAGTAGGAAGAAAGAGTACGTGAAGAAGGAAGTACGTTTGAAACCTAAAAGAGTAGGCGAGAAATCCCCTGATGTCCTACTGCTTCAGTCCAGATTCTGGAGTGTTCATCAATGGATACATCATCAAACGTGATTGAGAACTGCGACAAGGGTGTTTACAAATGTGAGTACTGCAAACCAAAACACGGTTCCTTGTGTTAAAATCGTATTTGCTGACCTACTAAACTGTATATTTAGGTGCAAAGACTGGACTGTAACATTACAGTATATTTGTAATTTTGCTGTAAAAACACATTTTATTATGTAGAGCAAACAGTAGAGCTCCAGTAAGCACACGTACGCCAACAAAGTGGATTTACATAAACCATATACATCTTCGATTACTAAATGTTTATTTAACAACTGACAGGAAAATGTTGTAAGAGAATTGCAGATGAGCACATCACAACATGAAACAGACATCTGAGTGAGTGGTGTAACTTGTGTGTGCTTATTATGTAGAATTCACTGCTGTCAACACTGCTTTAGTTGAATGTAAATAGTGTAAATAAACACGTGCATAAAGTAACTAAACATGAGTTCATCTGTTTCATTTGTCCATTACTGTTGATAAATTGAGGAGCATTTGTGTTGGATAAAAAGCCAGTTAACACATCAGCAACTACCTCAAAATATAAATGCAGTATTGAATCAAGGAGGTAACTGAATCATGTGTGGATGTTACAGGGACAGACGAGGCACACGTGTGTTTGTCCGGTGAAGTGTGACTGCTGAAGGAATGCTGCCATCAAAGGCTTTCAGTGAGTATACATCACATTAATTAATAAAACATCTTTTAAATCTTAAGTTATAGTTTATTTTATTTATTGTAATATCAAACTGAGTTATTACAGCACTTTTTTGATTTGTGATTTTTTGTACATTTGCTGCAGATCTTTTGTGGTGGAGCAGGTGACGGCAGCATTTGTGGGGGAAAAAAGGAAGACCTGAAACAAAAATATAAAGGAAGATCATGTTGTTACTTCTTACTTCTAATACAGAAATCAAAAAAATTCAAAATTATTGTTAAAAAAAAGTGAAAATGAATGCTTTTGTATTATATTTGTGCTTCTTTGTATAATCTGAAATGTCTGCAGACTGGTGTGAGCGGTGAAAAAGGAGAAATCCACAGCAGCATCTTGGAAATGGTCTGGTGCCATGGATGAGACCCTCCATCACTTCACCTGCCCTTGTTGCCTCATCTGGGCCAGATGTTGCTGTGGCCTCTTCATCCTCAGTGAGCTCAGAGCCAGTGAGAGCATCTAGAAAAAGACTAAAAGACATTGAGGATGTGATTTTGTTCTGCCGGTTTCTGTTTATACAGTATCAGTCAATGGTGGCTGACTTTCAGACGTTCCAAAAGCATCAACAAATAAAGTCATGAAACTTTTATCCAACGTGACTTACAGTGCTCTTATTACAGGGACCCCCAATCCCCTGGAGAAAAGTGCCTTGCTCAGGTAGTTGCGAAGCAGCAACCTTCTGCTTACCAGTTCAGCGGTTTAGCCCACTCCAAAGTAATAGAGCTACAACAAAAAATAGCATGTAAGTGTAAACATGAAATGAAATTTGGCAAGAAATGCAATGCTGACAACATGAATTGCAAAATGTTTTGGTCTGTTTAAATGTTTCACAGGTAGTCGAGCAGACACAGCGATAGCCAGATCGTCCCACACAATGTGATGCTTTTATTCGTTCCTTTACTCATTAATAGTAAGTTCTATAATTAATTATTGGTTAGCATGTATTTTTATTATTGTGTGTAAATGTTGGAGTGGGCTAGCAATGCAGTTCATTATGGGGTTATCTTAATTTTTCAAATGTAAAATCACAGTCTCCAAATGCGAGATGTTCCAGCAGCTGCCTGATGTCTCCTTTGTGCAGACAATGCAAAGTGGAGGTGTGTTTTAACCATACTTGGTAGGTAGGTTTGTTGAGTTATTGATGCTATGAGGTGTTAGTGCAGCTGTCACTGGAGATCTACCTTCTTGCAGAGTTTAGCACCAACCCTGATAAAACACACCTGTCTGTAATTCTCAAGTGCTCCTTCATATCCTAATTAGTTGGTTCACTTGTATTTGATCAATGTTGGGGCTGAACTCTGCAGGAAGGTAGATCTCCAGGAACAGGGTTGGGCACTCCTGATTCTATGGGGTATTGTCAAGAGGAAAATGAGAAACAAGAGACCAAAAAATGCAGATGAGCTGAAGGCCACTGTCAAAGAAACCTGGGCTTCCATACCACCTCAGCAGTGCCACAGACTGATCACCTCCATGCCACGCTCAGTTGAGGCAGTAACTAAAGTAAAAGGAGCCCCTACCAAGTATTGAGTACTTATACAGTAAATGAACATACTTTCTAGAAGGCCAACAATTCACAAAAAATATGTAGTATTCTAATTTGTTGAGATAG
The DNA here is from genome assembly GCA_012976165.1 of Labeo catla. Taxonomy (NCBI): domain Eukaryota; kingdom Metazoa; phylum Chordata; class Actinopteri; order Cypriniformes; family Cyprinidae; genus Labeo; species Labeo catla. Next base: position 29,293 of record VONZ01000276.1, on the reverse strand, counting down.
TGAATTGGTGGGTTTTTGTTAAATGTGAGCCAAAATCATCACAATTAAAAGAACCAAAGACTTACACTATTCAGTCTGTGTGCACTGAATTTATTTAATACACGAGTTTCACAATTTGAGTTGAATTACTGAAATAAATGAACTTTTCCACGACATTCTAATTTATTGAGATGCACCTGTAATCTTGAATGCCAGCTAGCCGCACCTATATTAGCATAGGTTGTTCATGTTAATTTTTTATCAATAACCTAGAGACACAATATATTCAAGTTTAAATTCTCAGTCATCTAAACTTTAGACAGCAGAATAAAAATAGTGTACATTAAAAACGTTAGGTTCATACCTCAAAATCTGCTGATGGGAAATGATCATACTCCTTTTTTCACAGGCAGAGAGAGAATTCTACTGAATTGAGTGTTACAATTGCCCCAGGTCTCCCCTACATAACCTACAAATTCTCTTAAAGTGACTAATCAGAAGAAAATAATAATAATAATAATAATAAAAAAAATAAAAAATAAAATTATATATATATATATATATATAGAGCGAGAGAGAGAGAGAGAGAGAGAGAGAGAGAGAGAGAGAAAGAGAGTTTGGAGTCAATGGAATGCTTTAAAACTGAGCATAAAAGATGGTAATCAAGGTAACAAGCCAACATTACAAAACACAGTGTTCAAAGCACAGACAATATCAGACCATGAAAACTCAAGGTAATGAGATAACAAACTAAACAGCAGGTGAACGAAATGAGAAATTAAACAAACAGAGAAACTAGGTCAAACAACAAACAAGGAAATCAAGGAAAACATGATCAAAAAAGAACATGAGTGAAGCAGTGAGCCATTTGGATTTTTGCACTAGGAATTAAAAAAAAAAAAAAAAACGTATGGAAATAGTGCCAAAGCATATTAAGCTTAAGTGGAAATTCAATAACTAGCGAAAATGTTTGTTGTATCAATCTTCCTTGTAAAAACAACTTTGTTTCCAGGTGAGCTGGAAATCGGTGCACCTTTATTCCCAGCAACTCAAGCAATTTGATAGGAACTTGAGATTCTGCCAAGTTCATGCCATTTTTGTTTACAATCAGCAAACATACTGATTCTGCCTGATATTTTCTGGATGTATCAGAGTGAGTGAGTGACTTGTCAAAAAATATTTTTACACATGTATTCATTATGTGGCTGTGGTCTGCTGTGTGCTCAACATTTTTTTTTTCCTGATATAGTGTTCCTGTTGAAAGTATTCCCATGCTGTTCACCAACAAAAAGAAGCCTGCTGGGCACACCAGTATACAGGCATGCTTTGCCAGGCCTCAGCATGCAAAACAACATATGCTGGTGACCAGCTATGCTTGTCTTTTCTGCAGGGGTGTTAGTTTGTCCTTTATTTCTTTTTCATATCCTTTGAAGGTCTACTGACATGATCTAATTATCTTTACAATGTGTAACACTCATACACACATGCAATCAACCACCCGAAACAGCTTCTTGTGCTCTGGACACAGGATGCTGTCATATTTTAAGGAGATGTTGACTGCCTTATGCATCAACATATAGCTGTCAACATAATAAAGCATATCAACATCAGTGTTGGTAGTAACGCATTATAAGTAACGCGAGTTATGTAATAATATTACTTTTTTCAAGTAACTAGTAAAGTAACTCATTATTTTGAATGTCTGAGAAAAATATCTGAGTTACTTTTTCAAATAAGTCAGTTACTTTTTTCCCCATTTATTGATTGACAAGTCTCCTGTCTGGAAATTGGGAGTAAACATGATGTTACTGTATTCTAGACTAAATGTGAACATGCATTAATTCATCTCACTCACAAAAAAACAGATTCAGTATTCCTCAAAATGAATAAAACAGTGAAATGCAAACTCTTATGTATTTCATCCCATTTTATTAACCAGTGTTTTGTACTAACCTTCGATGATGCAATTCAACCATACTAATAAGCAAAAATGACTTCAGATAAAGTAAGATTGGTCCTTCATTTTTTTTTTTTTATTTATAGGTGAAGAGTGATCTCCTGCATAAATGTACTTTTCTTTCAGCCTGAGGTGAATTCATTTCACTTTTGGTGTAAAAGGGCTTTTACATTAGAATTGTTTATATTAAAAACAAGGAAGCAAGCCCTGCCCAGATTTAAAAAGTAATGCAAAAGTAACATAACACATTACTTTCCATAAAAAGTAACTAAGTAACGTAATTAGTTACTTTTTCAGGTAGTAACGCAAAATTGTAATGCATTACTTTTAAAAGTAACTTTCCCTAACACTGATCAACACTCATGCTTCACCTGCTAACTAACTAGCATACTGTGTGGTGGAAGGCTCCAGTATTTAAGAAGTTTTAAAAAAGCAGCTGGACTACTGATAATTAAGTAAATAAATTTCACTTTCTTTTTACTAATGAAATGTTTCAGCAAAAATGATGGTATTTGCTCATTCCACAAAACATCCAAAATATTTTGCTGTATTATGTATATCTACAGGTGCATCTCAATAAATTAGAATGTCGTGGAAAAGTTAATTTATTTCAGTAATTCAACTCAAATTGTGAAAATGTGTATTAAATAAATTCAATGCACACAGACTGAAGTAGTTTAAGTCTTTGGTTCTCTTAATTGTGATGATTTTGGCTCACATTTAACAAAAACCCACCAATTCACTATCTCAACAAATTAGAATACTTCATAGACCAATAAAAAAAACATTTTTAGTGAATTTCTAAATTCTGCAGTTTCTGCAGATTTGTCAGCTGCACATCCATGATGCAAATCTCCCATTTCAAAGGTTTAAACAATACTCAAGAGGTACTAAGGAGCCCAAAGTGTGACAAGAAAATATACGCCTCAACATTACACCACCACCAGCGACAAGATGGATCCATGCTTTCATGCTGTTCATACCAAATACAGAAAACGTCTAGGTTACGTACGTAACCCTCGTTCCCTGAAGGAGGGAACGGAGACGTTACATATGGGAACTCGCTTGAGTGACCAATCACCTCTGAGCTTTATAGAAAAGGCCAATGAGAATTGGCGAGTGGAATTTGCATGCAACGCCACTCCCCCGTACATACGGGTATATAAGATGGCGGCGTGCATCCACTCATTCAGGTTTTTGCTGAGGAGCCGAGCCGCAGCCCGGCGTCAGCGTGACCTAGGGTTGTGGCAAGGGGATGTAACGTCTCCGTTCCCTCCTTCAGGGAATGAGGGTTTCGTACGTAACCTAGACGTAACCCCTTCAGTCGTTTCACTATGACGTTACATATGGGAACAGACCCATGGAAATGGCCACAACCCTAAGGCCGCGTTACGCAAGAGACCAAATGCTGACAGGCGGACGTGTCAGACAGTGGAGTCCATACGTAACCTTTCCAACACCCTGGGGGCCAATAAGGGGGCCCCACAGGGGTGCCAGTTGTACTGAAGCATGGGTTGGGGGGGCGGAGCACATGTGGAATAAAGAAATTGAATATATCTATTCTGGTTATAGGTATATGAGGGGAAACACAGCCTTCTGGCTGACTGTGGAAAAATACTGAGACATGTTGCCACAACCTTCTGGCCGAAGGAGACCCAGTCGGAGCACAGTCGTGGACTACTCCGCATCTAGTCCTGACTGCGGGGCATGGAGGACCCAGGGTTCACCGGAGGGAACATTCTGGGAAAAATAGCGCACGGATCCCGTGGGAATGGCGCAGCAAGCCGACACCTGCCGGCCTCCCGCAGATTACCTGATGTTTACCTTAAGACACGGGAGGACACGGGGTCGACGCAGAGATTATAAAATCTCACGAAGGTGTTAGGTGTCGCCCAGCCCGCAGCTCTGCAGATGTCTGCTAGCGAGGCGCCGTGTGCCAGCGCATAGGAGGAGGCAACACTCCGGGTGGAGTGAGCTCGAACTCCTAGGGGGCACGGCTCCCCCTGGCCTTCACACGCCAGGGAGATGGCATCTACCACCCAATGGGCCAACCTCTGCTTGGAGACAGCATTTCCTTTCTGCTGTCCTCCAAAGCAAATAAAGAGCTGCTCGGAGCGTCTGAAGCTCCGGGTGTGGTCCACGTAAATTCGCAAAGCTCGAACGGGACATAGCAACGCTAAGGCCGGGTCTGCCTCCTCCGGGGAGGAGATCCCAAGAGGGTACGAGGTGCGGTCTAGGGGGATTAACCCTTCTCGCACCTCTGAGGAACCTCACGACCAGTTGATGCTACCCAATGGATGCTCCATCGACTGCATTGTGATACGCTGCAATGGCAGCGACATACACTTAGGGGGACAGCCTGCGCTCCAACTTCTCTTGCAGAAAGGAAAGCACCACTGCAATCGGGCATCTCTGTGGGTCCTCACCACGGGAGGCACACCAGTCAACGAAGAGACCCCACCTCAGTGCGTAGGCCTGCCTCGTGGAGGGAGCTCTAGACTGAGTGATAGTTTCTATCACGGCCTGTGGAAGGCCGGAGAGGTCTACTGTGTCCCGTCCGGAAACCACACGTGTTAGGTTCACAGATTGGGACGCGGGTGCCAGATACTGCCCATCCCCTGAGAAAGAAGGTCCTTCCTCAAGGGGATCTTCCAGGGAGGAGCTGCCGCGAGGAGCAAGAGGTCGGCAAACCAGGTCTGGGTGGGCCAATGTGGCACAGCCAACAGGACCTGCTCCCCGTCCTCCCTGACCTTGCACAAGTTCTGTGCAAGGAGGCTCACTGGGGGAAAGGCGTACTTAGGCCCCGGAGGCCAGCTGTGTGCCAGTGCGTTCCTGCCAAGGGAAGCCTCACTGAGGGAGTGATAAAGCTGGCAATGGGAGGATTCTGGGGAGGCCAACAGATCTATCTGGGCCTCCGAAAAGACTCCAATCAGCTGGACTGTCCGGGGGTGGAGTCGCCATTCTCCAGGAAGGAAAGGCTGCCGTGAGACTAATTGGCTGCATGGTTGAGTTCTCCTGGAATGTGAAATGTGAACGGCGCGCAGCGATTTGAGCCGCGTCTGACTCCACAGGAGCAGATGGCGGGCAAGTTGCGACATACGACGGGAGCGTAGATCGCCCTGTTGGTTGATGTACGCTACGGTCGCAGTGTTGTCCGTATGGACAAGCACGTACTTGTGGCGCTGCATCGGTTAAGAAATCGTCGCAGCACAAGAAGCACGGCCAGCAACTCCAGGCAATTGATGCCATAGCAGTCGAGGTCCTTTCTAGGAGCCCAAGACTGCTTGCCCGTTGCATACAGCACCCCAACCCGTGGAGGAGGCATCTGCGTGCAGCACGACATGCCTGGACACCTGTCCTAAGGGAACTCCGGCCCGTAGGAAGACAGGGTCTGACCACGGGCTGAATAGGCGGCAATACTCCAGGAAAACGCCAATCCAAAGCGTGCCGCGATGCCATGCCCATCTCGGGACTCGATCATGTAGCCAGCGCTGAAGCGGTCTCATATGAAGCAAGTCGAGCGGCGTTACGCGGCTGCGGCTGTCATATGCCCCAGAAGCCTTCTGAAAGGGACCGCTATAGACAGTTAAGCACTGACTGCGTGCACTCGCTAGTGAGGCTTGGCCTTGCCGTGTTAACCGAGTCCGGCTCCGTGCCGAGAAAAGATCTGTCTCTTTTCTCAGTAGACCCGAAGGCCCAGATGGCTGAGGTGCTGGAGCACCAGGTCCCTGTGCACACAGATCTTGCAAGTGGGCTAAGATGAGCCAGTCGCAGAGATAGTTGAGGAAGCGGATGCCCTTTCCACCGAAGGTGGTTCAGGGCGCCCTCCGCGATCTCCGTGAGGGCGCGGGGGGACAGGAACAGGCCAAATGGGAGGACCTTCTACTGATCCGCTCAACCCTCGAAGACAAACCGTAGAAAGGGTTTGAGTCAAGGTAAAATCGAGACATGGAAGTACGCAACCTTCGGGTCAAGGACTGCCGTTCATGACTTCAATCCTGACGAAGTCATGAACGGCAGCCTAAAAGGGACCATTCAGAACTCAACGTAGGATCGGTCGAACCCACCATATTTAACGGGCACAACGAAGTCAGGACTTCATCTCGGCTGGAGGGAAGGCTTGATTGTGTCTTTCGCCAGGAAAATGACAATCTCTGCACACAGGACAAGAATACATTGTCAGCTTTTAAGGTAAAAGAACGTCCTGAGTGTGGGCAGACGCCTTGCAAGTTTTTTACTTGCATAGCCGAGTCGTACCACCTGGATCAACCAACAAGACGGGCTAGAGCTGAAAGGACGAGCTTTAGCCTGCGTGCAAGTGGGATCGACAGAGCATTGACCGACGTGACCACAGTGGGGCAGTCCAGAAGGAAAAGGGAAAAGAGGAAGAGGGGGACTAAACCCAGAAGGATGAATGTCCTGGAGAAAAGTCAGGCTGCTAAGGCAGCGCTTACCTCTTCCCAGTCCCCGCGTTGGCGAATTCAGGCTCCGAGTCCGAGGAAGCAGCAGCGTCACTCAAGAACAAACACGGCCTGGAAACCTAGAAACAGAGGAAATTGCTCTTTCTGTGAGAGGGTGGTACCACCGACCCGTAGGTCGGCGGCAGCTGAGCACACAGAAGCTCCCGGCCCTCCCCTGGGAGTGGGGCGTAGATGTCGTCATCCCCCGAAGAGCAATCTCCACCATTCCAGGCTGCCCGAGTCAGGGAGGCTATCTCATAGCTTGCTTCGAGTTCTGCAGGACCCTGAGCAGCGGGCGGCGCCGCACCACTGCGATTAGCTCGACGCCGGAGGGGCTGCCTGTTTTTTCTTCTGGAGGCAGCGGGGGCAGAGCTGGAAAGCCGCAGGAGGGTGCCCTGGGTGACGAGCAGGCTAAGGCTGAGCACCCAGCTGCCTATTGTGGTCTTACGGCGGGGCGAGATTTTCTTTTGTTTTTACAGCCTCCATCTGCTTCGTACTGCCAAGAACTGCTGACACAGTCCCCGGCAGTGTCACCGGAAAGGCCGGCCTGGGAGAAGAAAAGCGTACTTTGTCGACGTCAGCCATCTGAGGATCCCAGACTCAGCCAAATGGGGGCTCTGGACCCACCGAGGTGGACATCACCTGACCAAGGGACCGCGCTGTGGCCTCCGTCGCCCAGGGGGCGATATCAGCCAGGCGCAGCTCCTGCATCTACCTTGGTCAACACTACCCTTGTGCAGCTATGGTGCCTCGGTATGGTGAGTCTGCAGGATAACCATGGCACAGCTGATGGCGGCCAAATCCGCAGCGCTGCAAGCCTTGACAGCCTACAGGCTACGGGCGAGAGACGTGGATGACTCCATCAGGTGGCGGCGAGTTGCGAGCACGAATGCACCGCGACCGCACTCTCCACAAGAGGAGCATCCACGTAACCGTTTGGCCGCGAACGAGGGTAATGAGGGGTGAGGAGCAAGGATGAAAGCGAGCCGTGTGAGGGGCTGCCACATCTTAGATAGCTCCTCATGTGTCTCCGAGGAAAAAGGTCTCAGGGGGGACGTTTAGGGACCCCCTAAAAAAACATCATCCAGCCTGAGCAAAATTGGGAGAAGATGCCTTAACATGTCCAACCCAAATTCCCAGGCGGCCCGGAGAAACATGGCCGACTGTTCAGCGTTCGCCCCCGACGGAGCGGCAGTCGCGAAGGGGTGTCGCTCAGCAGGAACGTCCGCCTCAACAGCCGATCGCCCCCCCTCTGATGTTGTGATAAACATTGTGTCCTCCTCTGGAGTATTAAAGGGACGCCTGCCACGCCAACGAGGGAGCGTCTTTGATAGCTCTACGAGACTGCGTGATGATCCGGAAAACATCGCGAGATCGCCCAAGGTCTCTTGTCGAACGGCCGCAAAGCCGTAGGGCTCGCCGCACCGCTGAGAAGAGGACGAAGGCTGCCATCTCGCGAACGAGCGACGGGATCTCTCGCAGTCACGGTTCATGCGCTCGTAATGAACGCGCAAACCATCCACAAAAGCCAGCTCAGCGTGCGCTTGCGGCAACACACGAGCCAGCGATCGTGTTCGTAACAGAGAAGTGAGAAAGTCACCACTACCCAGAGACACACGGCCGGAAAGACGTCCCGAGGGAATACTCTCGACAGCCGTGTGAGAGAAATTTGCTCTTTTAGAATCCCGGTTTGCCCAGGGAGGACCGCGGCACAACCGTGCACTCAGTATCAACTTGCTGGAAAGCAAGAATGCCGGTCTAGCCGGCTCACAGGATCAGCTGGTGATGACAGCGGCAGCAGTTCAGCATAACTTCTTTCCGACTGGCAGCAGCGATAACAGCAACAGCGTAGAGCAGCGTTCTCTCGTAGTAGTATTTTTCTTTTTATGAATGAAAGCTCGTGAGGCGAGGCTCCGAAGCAAAAATCTGAATGAGTGGATGCACGCCGCCATCTTATATACCCGTATGTACGGGGGAGTGACGTTGCATGCAAATTCCAGTTGGACGTACACCCGTTCGTAAGACTAGGCTGGATGTAAAATGCACTTTAAGTCGTGCATAGAACTTATACCCATTGCATAGTGCTACGTCTGAGATTAAATCTTATACTTAGTCAAAGGTAGGTGTAAAGTGAAAAGTCATAATTTGTTCGGACATGATTCGTTTTTAATTTTTGCAGATGGTAACTCTAATGTCTTTTTGGGCAGGATAATGTGGCCTATAAACAATTGATATTATGGGGGAGGAGTCAAGCAACACATGCAAACAATGTGCAAACTTTGCGCAAGAGTTAAGAAAGTGAAAGTAAACAACAACAACACGGCTAACACTGCATTAATGGCAAAAATTCTCTCAGAGACAACGAGAGATGAATCTACTTTACAATGCTGATAATGGTATAGAACTGTCTTAAATTATTCCCTTAATATTTCTATTCGACATCTTGCATGGACAGTATAAATCAGTGGCGATTTCTTTAAGACTGCAAGGGAAGCTCAGCTTCCCCTATAATGTCACAAAATTAATGGTCAAATTATGTACTATTGTATTAACATTTTATTGACTAGAAATGCGTTAGAAAACGTTCATCTCAAAGACGAGTTCGTTCAGAATCAGTTAGATATAGCAGGTCGGCTGACTTGATTTTCTTCTCATACATTCCCGTAGCGTCACAGTGCATTTCCCCGTTGAAGCCCAGCGTCCATTGACTTCAATGCGGCTGCTTTGAACGTTTTTTTTCAGTGCTTTGAAACTAGACGGTCATTGGATAAACGCTGCGATTATGTCCCGCCCACGGACGCTCAGCGTCTCTGGGGGTGAATGAGGAGCAAATGAGGAGTGGGCTGGCCTGGACTCCGAGCTTCTGCGTGATGATTGGAGGGTCTGTCGAAAGATTGCATCTCCTTTTGACTGACAGCGATTTTGTACTATAAGGAATCGCTGAAGCTATTCGCGCTCAGTCCCATCGCGGATTTCTCAAGTTCAGTCAAAATAAAAACTGCTGCAACCTATTTCTTTATATTTGCTTAGCGAAATTGCTTGATTTTCATCATACATTTCACACAATTATACACCACATTCCTTGTTTCACTTTTACAGAGTTTAATATTTTTTTTAGATCGTTCATTCATTCATTCATGTTAATATTTAATGTAGTAATCAATATATATATATATAGATTACTACATTAAATATTAACATGGAGGATGACTATAAATTAATATATATATATATATATATATATAGTAATCTTGAAAAATTTTAACATAACATAATGAAACCTTATATTTCTATTAAAATACTTTATAAATAAATAAATAAATAAATCTCCATAATAACCTTATTTAAATTGCAAAATATTTATACTATATAGTAGCATCTGACTAAAAGAAAAAATACATCATATTTTGCATAATAAAACTAAAGCTTTTTTTTTTTACGATTGTTTGCATTGTGACTTACTTATGACAATAAGGCACATTCTTGTGAATAAATAAATAGACAATTTTATGATGTAGGCCGAAAATGAGCTTCCCCTATTTGACAGACCAGTAGCCGCCACTGGTATAAATGCTTGGAAATACTTATTTTCTGCTCTCGCTATGTGTGCAGGTACATAGCTATGCAGCAAGCTAAACACTCCTCCAAAAAGTAACCAAAACAGAGTTGACTTCAGGCATATTTAATGGAAGCGGTGTATAACTGCAAAACAACAGCACAAAATGTGTACATTTTTACATATCTGAATAAGGAACATATTTTTCAATATGTGATATATATATATATATATATATATATATATATTATCAAATATGCCTTGAAGAAGTTTGTCATCACTTGAATAATTACTTAAGTTTTTCAAAATTCACCTCCATGATAAATAACACTGACAGAGCTAAAAAACATTTATAACATTACTGTTATTAAGAAAAACTTGCAGACAATGCCTTTTCAAGAGTAAATGAAGATTGGCTGGAGATGAATGTCATCCGAGTGCTATCTGGCAAAATGGCTGAACAGCACGTGCTTTACTTGAATAAAACAAATCACCATTAGGGGTCGCCAACAACAAACCAAACAGGGATCAGAACACTCCCAACCTGGCATCTTTAGGATGTCAACCCTTTTAATCAGAATGAATTATGTGTCCATTCTATAGAGTTACCTACAAAGTCATTTATCATCATTCCTTAAAGTGCCCCTATTATGCCTTTTCAAATATGATCTTTCATGCAGTGTGTCATGTAGCTGTATGTGAACATAAACTATCTGCAAAGTTGTGAAGCCGATAGTGCACGATAAATAAAGTTATTGTCTATCATTTGCGTGAACGAGTCGTCAGCAATCCCAATCTTTTTCTGTTACGGCCACACGTCACGAAGTAACACATTTGCATAATGTTCACCCACGTTCTACGTCGCGAACAACTTGCCCGCCCATAAATTTCCATGTGGTTTACGTCACACGGAAATTTACACGTACATTATACGGAAGACGCTGTATCCTACGCTGTGAGTAAAATTGTTTTATATTCACTTCCAAAAGATGATGAATCTACAAAGATTGTATTTTCTAGCGATCGTTCAAAATAAGTAGTTGTGTATGTTATGTTGTGTAACAACCCTGCACATGTCTTGCTAACCGGCTAAATCACGCTTCTGTAGTTCTGTTGTTCAGCTGTGGACCCACTGTAGTATGACAATATGTGATTGATGCAGCTTGACTGTCTGTCTGTCTCATTAGTTGGAGTAATGATAAAGGATGGCGGACGAAGCGCCTTTCACACCGAATGCGGAAAGCGCTGTGCTATGAAACCCATTCGTTTTAATTGCTTCTGTCTCGCGAGGACGGCTTGTTTCTGCCGCAGACAAAGTTCAAATGAGTTGTTCAAATGAACTTTTGCCGCTGCGCTCTAAAGGGCTGCACTGAACGCTTTCCGTGTTCGGTGTGAAAGCCGCCTTAATGCATTATACAATGTTGAAGTTTACAACATAGAGGTGTGCCCGGTTCGCTTACATAAGCAAATTGCCAGCACTTTCTACGGTAGACTGTGCTAACTTGTCGATCAGCCACTTCAGCCGTTTCATCATCAGACTCTGGCTGGAATTGTTATGGTAAAATCGATGCCATCTTTTCTATGTACTGACAAGTATCCAGGGCTGTTATTCAGTTCTGGCAATGGGCGTTTCGTTCTCCGACACGCCGTACACGGTAGACCAATCATAAAGGACTATGCCATCTGACCAATCACAGCAATGAGGGCTCATGGAAGGAGGGATTTAGAGAGACTGATTCTTCGAACTACTTCGCACGAGTCGTTTATGAATCATTTAGAAATGGGGTAAAATTAAATCTATTTTTGGAGAAAACTTAAGTGTTTTTTGACCTTGCATACATGTAAACCTGTTTTGGGAGTCTATTAAAACAATATTAGCAACCTTTAAAATGGCATAATAGGGGCACTTTAAGAGGAGGATAACTTCAGAGATTGGTCACAGGAATTGCCTTGAGCTGCCTTCCTTGACGATTCTCACTTCAGTCTTTCTAACCTTTCCATCATTACTAGGGAAGGTGTTCGTGATTAATCCTACAGGCCAGTCATGTCTTTTAGCTTGGTTGTCCTTTAATAAGACAACATCTCTATCCTGCAGATTCGTTTTTTTTTTTTCATCTCTCCACTTCCGTCGGTTTTGGAGGCAACAGATATACTCGTTTCTCCACCTTTTCCAGAATTCGTTGGCCAAATGCTGGACTTGTTGCCATTGGCGTCTGTAGATATCGCTGTCGTCAAACTGCCCTGGAGGAACAGTATGTGCACCAACCTTTTGTGTAAGAAGCATGGCGGGAGTGAGAATCAAAGGTTGCTCTGGATCTAAAGACACATATGTTAGTGGTCTTGAATTTACTATTGCTGTAACTTCAGCCATAAGAGTTGTTCTCCACTTGCTGGTTGGCACCTGTCGAGCCAATCTGAAGTTCCTTGTTGGCCCCTATGAAGTTCGTTCCACAGTCAGACCTCAGTTGTTTCACAGGTCCTCTGATTGCGAAGAATCACCTAAGGGCATTAATAAAAATAGATGTGTCTAGTGACTCAATAATTTCAATGTGTATGGCTTGTGTGCTCATACATGTAAAGATGACTGCCCAACGCTTGTTGTTACTTTGTCCTCCTCTTGTTTTTCCTGTAATGATGGACCACGGACCGAACACGTCCAAACCTACATAAGTGAATGGAGGATCAGTGCTCAGACGGTCAACAGGTAATTCTGCCATTCTTTGCTCCTCTCTCCTACCACGTAGCTTACGGCAAATTACACAGTTGTGAATCAGACTACATCAGAATACATGTCTTCCCACTGACAATCCAAAAACCAGCTGCCCTTACAGCTCCCTCGGTAAAATGTCAGCCTTGGTGACAGACTTTCTCGTGGTAGTGTCTGATGAGCAAGGAAGTAAAATGGTGTCTTTCTGGAACTATGATTGGGTGAGTCTCTTTTGATGGAAGTTGTGCTCTTGACAACCACCCTCCAACTCGGAGAAGACCTTGAGAGTCAATAAAGGGGCAGAGTTTGATAAGGGAACTTAGTTTTTGAATAGGTTCTCCCTTGTTGATATTCTGAATGTCTGTACAGCAAGAAGGATTTTAGTCTTTGCATTATCTAAGTGCACCTCACTCAAAGGCTTTTTGCACATGTGCCAACCATGGCAGGAATCATGTTCAGCTTCTTGAGTGAAAGAATGAGCTATGTGTGAGAGCCGTGCCACAGCTCTGGAGGCTGATGTCCAGCTTGAAACCCTTTCAAATCGTGCACTTCCGAGGTGTGGTGAAACATCTGTTTTGCACTTTGTTACGTCAGGTCGTAATTCTGCATCCGACTCGGGATGAATAAGTTCAAAGGCTTCCTCAACTGGTTGACTGTGGGTGTGAAAGGAATGCTGGACCACTGAGCCATGTTGAGATAGCAAGCTGATTAGCTGAAACGTCTCTTTTTCTATGATCAGCTGGATTGTGATCACTTTAAATATAGTGCCATTGTTGTTTCTGAGTTAAGCGTCTGATTTGTTGCACTCTATTATTAACGTGAAAATAGAAGCGCCTTGATTCATTAAATATGTAACCAAGCACTACCTTGCTATCAGTGAAGAATTTCATGTTCTTCAGTTCCAAATCCAATTCTTCAGAGATCATCTCTGCTATTTCTACCACCAGGACAGCAGCGCAGAGTTCGAGTCTTGGAATGGTAAACTCAGGTTTAGGGGCCAGTTTTGTCTTGCCAAAGATGTACCCCACTTCAGTCTGTCTTTTAGCATCTGTAGTCTTTAGGTAGGCAACAGCAGTGATAGCCTCAGTTGATGCATCACAGAATACGCAAACTTCTTTTTCCTGAGCTCGTGAGAAAGGAATTGACGTGTAAGCTCTTGGGATCTTCACCTCTTTCAGATCCTTCAGAGAGGCACACTATTTTCTTCATTCCTCAGACTTATGCTCAGGGAGTGGGGCATCCCAGTCACAAACATCAGTGGTCAGATCTCTTAGAATTTTTCGCCCTTGAACACTCACTGGAGCAGCAAACCCAAGTGGGTTGAATAGGCTATTAATGGTCGACAGCACTCCTCGTTGAGTATATATTTCTCAATATCGGCCACTTGGAAGGTAAGTGTGTCTGCAACAAGGTCCCATCTGAGGCCTAAACTTCTTTGCACAGGGGGAAGGCCTTGGCCAACATCAAGGTCCCGTAAGCCTTTGGTGAGGTCAGCAGCTGGGAATGCTTTCATAACTTGTTGGATGCAATTTTATGCAACCTGAGGTTAGATTGAGCCAGCATGTTTTGAGTTGCTTTTAACACACCAATGGCCTTTTCTTCTGAGGAGAATGATTTGAGACCATCATCAACATAAAAATATCTCTCAACAAACTGCCTCACCTCCGTCCCATATTTGTCTTCTCCTTCTATAGCCGTTCTTTTCAGGCCATACATGGCCACTGCAGGTGAGGGACAGTTTCCAAATACATGAACCCTCATGCGATATTCCACAATTTTGTCATCAAGTTGGTGGTTACGAAACCACAATAATGGAGATAGTCAATGGTCTTCCCTCACAAGAAAACTGTGGAACATCTGTTGGATGTCTGTCATCACTGCAACTGGCTCAGTCCTGAAACGCATGAGAACCCCCAGCAAGCTATTATTAAAGTCTGGACCTCGAAGGAGAACATCATTCAACGACATGCCATTGAACCGTGCACTTGAGTTGAACACAGTTCTAATTTGGCCAGGTTTTTGGGGGTGGTACACTCCAAAACTTGGCAAGTACCAGCATTCTTTATCCCTGTCAACAGGTGGTGCTACTTCAGCATGCTCATTTTCAAATATCTTCTGCATGAAATCTATAAAATGGCTCCTCATTTCTGTGTTCTTCTTCAGTGTGCGACTGAGAGACATGAGTCGATGAGTTGAACAGACATGTTGTCTGTTGTTTGGTAAGCGTTGTCTTGGTGTGCGGAATGGTAAAGGAGTAACCCAACTATTTGAATTGTCTTTACAGAACCCCTGGATCATAATCTGTAAGAAAAGCTCATCCTCTAAAGATGCAAGCAAGCATGTAGTCATCTTCTGCCTGTCTGAAGATCAGTTTACCCAACTCTGTGTGTGTTGACATATGTTCAACAGGAGCCTTGTGCTGCTCACCTGAAATCTGCATCTTCATAGGTATGCTATTCTCACATGGTGTCAAGTAGCTGGGATGTCCATTCCATAGAAGATTGGTTTTGTAAGAACAAACAGTAGGTCTGTGAGCACCATTGAGACAGACATTGCCAATTATGACCGTTGCAATAACCTTATGCACACGGACGATGTCTCTGCCAAGCAACAGGAGAATCTCTGCAGAATGGTCCAGGGGTGGGATCTTGTCAGCTATAGCTTTAAGATGAGGGTGACTGCATGCATTCTCTGGTGTTGGGATTTCATCCCTGTTGTTTGGAATTCGGTGAGAGTGGGGAGTGATAGTGATAGACTTCCCCATCTGCTGACTCTATGATGAAACCACTTGCTTTCCTTCCTGCAGAATTTGTTGTTCCAGAGCATGTCTTGAGTGTGTAAGGACAAGCATCACTTTGGATTGTGAATATGTCAAAGAAAGCTGATCTGGCTAGTGACAAATTACTCTGGTCATCCAATAATGCATACATTCTTATTTTCTTTTCAGGATGCTCCTTTGGATAGACACTCACTAGACAGATTTTAGAGCAAGATTTTCCATTGAGTCCTCCTCCACAGATCTCAGTACACATTGAAGTTTTTACAGCTGGTGGATGCTCACTTTGCTCCCCACCATGCTCATCCGTCGGTACAGTGTAGTCCATCATAATCCAGGGTGCTGGTCCTGCATGAAGAACTGAGATGTGTTGATTACTATCACATTCCTCACAATGCACACCCCCCTTACAGTCTTTTGCTTGATGTGCCGTTGAAGCGCAACAGCTATAGCATACAGAATGCACTGACAGAATGCGTTTATGTTCTGCAAGTGTTTTTTCTCTGAAAGCTCTGCACCTTCTTAAAGAATGAGCCTTCCTGTGCACCTTTATCTGGGCCCTCAGTTATTCTTTTGGAACACTCTGAAGAAGTATTTCCTACCTCGGTTCTGTTGACTGAGAAGGAAGCCTTAGATTTCCACAATTTGGTTTCATGTGGTTTCTCAACTCTGGAAAGAGCAGCATTGGATGTTGAAAAGGAAAAATTGGGGTCATTTCTCATCTCTGCTTGGTGACACACAAAGTCAGCAAAGAATGAAAAAAGGAGGATATAGTACACGATACTTTTTTTTATAGTAAGACCCTTGACTCATCCACTGTTTTTGTATAATGTGAGGTAACTTCTCTACAATTGGGTTTATTCCTCGTGCGGTATCAATGAAGTTGAGCCTTGGTAAGTAACCCTCTTTCTTTGCTGCCAGTATCTCAAGAAGCAAATCACTGAGCTCTCGCAGCTTTTCACTGTCTTTGATTGAGAGCTTGGGGAAGTCATGAAGCCTAGAGAACAGGAAAGCCTCAATAGCTTCAGGAGAACCATAACATCTGTTAAGCCTCTGCCAGACCATTTCCAAGCCCTGAGCTGGATTGTTAACGTACACTGCTCTGATACGTTTGGCATGCTGTAGTGACTCCCCACCAAGCCACTTGATGATGAGATCTAGCTCCTCAGTAGGTTTGAGATTCAATCCTTCCACCGCATTGTTGAAACTGGATTTCCATGACAGGTAACTGGCAGGTTGATTATCAAAGACTCTGAGCCCTGCAGTAATGAGATCTCTAGGAGATAAATATTTTGCCAGTTCTGAAACTTATGTAGATTTAGGTTTTGTATTGGCTGACTGACAGTCTGTATAGTGTTGTGTATAATGATTTTGATCAAGTATGGCTTCATCAGGAGGAACTAGACAGTCCGGTTGCTGTGGACTATTATTTTCATAATACTTTTTATCACATGTTGAAGGAGAGTGAACAGTCTCTTTGCTGCCATGGTTAGAGTTATTGTCACGAGAAAAAAAAAAAAATGTTTTTTAACATATTCTTCTGTTTGTTTGATTGACTGCTGGAATGATATAGAGTGACTTCTTCCGCCTTGAGATCCACAGTTCTCGGATTTCACAAATGCCTCAAACACTTCGGCTTCTGCTGAGGCGGCTTCAGCCTCACACTCTTCTTTAAGAGCATTCAGTGTAGCTTCAGTGTGTGCTTTCTCCACTTGCATTTCAATCTCCCGCTTGGCATAAGCTGCTCTTTTGCGTGCTGCTTCTGCCTTCGCACTAGCTTGTGCTGCAGCTATACTGCTTGCAGATTTGCTTGATCTTCGGGAAGGTGAGGAAGTGGATGCAGCACATTCTGACGTTTTGATGAAAGGGGAAGATGTATCTCCAGTTCAGTTGTCGTCTTGAAGTTTGTTGTCTTTTTAATTTTCTGCCCTCGCTATGTGTGCAGGTACATAGCTATGCAGCAAGCTAAACACACCTCCAAATAGTAACCGAAATGGAGTTGACTTCAGGCATATTTAATGGAAGCGGTGTAAAAGAGCAAAACAACAGCACAAAATGTGTACATTGTTACATATCTGAATAAGGAACATATTTTTCAATATGTGACAATATATGTGTATATGTGTGTATATATATATATATATATATATAATATGCTTTGAAGAAGCTTGTCAACACTTGAATCATTACTTATTTAACTTCTTCAGAATTCACCTCCATGATAAATAACACTGACAGAACTAAAAACATTTATAACATTACTGTTATTAAGAAAAACTTACAGACAATGCCTTTTCAAGAGTAAATGAAGATTGGCTGGAGATGAATGTCATCCGTTTGCTCTCTTGAGTGCTATCTGGCAAAATAGCTGAATGGCACGTACTTTACTTGAATAAAACAAATCACCACTAGGGGTAGCTAACAACAAACCAAACAGGAATCAGAACTTAACGTCTTTAATTGCAATCATCATTTGCAGCGTGCCTGCAAATAATCACAGTAAGTTTTGTGCTTACTTCTAATCAGAAATAAAGTATCAGCTTTCAAATTCTGTCAATTCTATCACAAAATACAATTTATAAATGTGTTTTTTTCAGCCACAGAAAGACATCAGTAGACTAAAATGCACAATTGTCACATAAAGTCACATTTACCTCAGGAAAGACATTCATTGTACTTAAAATCGATAGTCAGCTAGAAAAGAAATAACTCTAGAGAGAAGCATTGTATTACATTCATTATATTTTACCTAACCTGTTGCCTTTATTTTTAGTGTTAGTCTGAAGAAATATGTCGTGGGAATGTGCAGGGAGACCTCAGATACAAAAACGCGGATTTGTTAGGAAATATTTAGTTAATGAAATTATTTCGCGGTGGCTTCACTTATGACGTCTTGACGTCTTGAGCAATTCAGTTTTATATTAGTAGTTGTAGCCATTGCAGTGTGGATGTCGTCTCAGCTATCACTGCGGGAGAATGTGTTGGCGTGGACGTGCATCGTCTACGCCAGGCGTAGTTACACCTGATCGTAGTTTTAGCTGGTGCAACAGGTGTAAATATTTATCGTAAAGTTGGACGTTGAAAAGCCCAGCGTAAGGCTTACACCCAGCTTTTTTATGTCTAGATGGTGCAACCGGCCCCTGGTGTGGTCTTTTGCTTAAAGGTTCGAAGTGTTTTACGTTCAGAGATACACTTCTGCACACCTCAGTTGTAACAAAGGGTTATTTGAGCTGCTGTTGCCTTTCTATTGGCCCAAACCAGTATGGCCATTCGTATCTGATCTCTTGCATCAGCAAGCAATTTTTCACACAGAACTGCCACTTACTGGATTTTGTTTTTCCTGACCATTCTCTGTAAACCCTATAGGTGATTGTGCTTGAAAATCAGCAGTAAGCCTAAATACTCCTTGAAACACCTTGTTCATGAAGTGTCGGAACATGAGGCGAGAGCTGGCCACTCCATATGGCATAACCCGGTTTTTGTAGTGACCAGTGAGTGTGATGAAGGTTGTCTTCCATTCACATTCTCTCCAGACCCAAACATAAATGTAAGCACTGCACAGGTCCAGCCTAGTGAACTCTGTTGCACTTTGCAGCTGTTCCAAGAAGGGTGGGATCAGTTCCAGTTTAGTTTATTTTTATCCCATAGAAAATTTGGTTTGCAGAGATGCCTCACATCACATTAAGACACACATCCATGACAGTACAACACAATCATAAAGATACCATGAAACAATGATATTAGCAATAATAATAATAATAATAATAATAAAGGGGGTCCAATAGCCAGAAATACTAAAATTCTTAGAATAATTAATCCTTGTACCCAGATACCTGAATTCATCTACAAGCTCAATGTCTCTTCCATGAATAACAGTAGAAAGAACACATCCCTGATGGGAATCTAGATAAAACTTGGAAAAAACAAAAACAAACAAAAAAAAAAAAAAAAAACATTGGATCCCACACACTGACTCCTACTTGATAAGAAATTAGCAATTCATCTTACCAAACTGGAATCCAAGTTAAGTAGTTTGACAAGCTTCTCAGCTAACACGTATGGCCTAATGAGAAATCAATAAAGGCACTTTGCAAAGAGTCATATATTTCATTTTCTTCATCCATTAAATCTTAAGTAAAATTGGTTTAATTAATTGGCTAATTACACATTATACCCACTTAAGGAGACCACATTCCTGTCACTTTGCTGTAAGCCTGTCATTAATTTAATTCCATCTCACACCCTATCAGAATTTAAGAATTTGTATACTGACCCGGGCTGCACTGTCGCCTTGTTCACACACATTTCGTGTAAGGCATTGGAAATTCAAATGCTAAAGGAATTGTGATTCCATTTGAGTTTTGGTAGGTTACATGTGCGATGCAGAGAAATTAAAAAAAGAAGACGTGGTAAGACATTGCTATTTAAACATGACAGACTCATAACACATAAGAAATACAGTTGCAAATGGACTTATTTTCCATTTGAAATTTGGCAGTCACTGTGCGATCACAAAAGTAAAAATGCAAATGGTAATGCACGATTTGCAGTTGTGTTTGGATTATGCCACAATTTATACGTCCACATATGGAAAATGCAATTGAAAATACAATTTGCAATACCTTTTGAAAATTGTCTGGAATATCCTTCCATAGGTTTGACCTTATGTCAGGTAAAATAAAAGAAATTAAATAAAAATAGATCTCATTCACT
This sequence comes from Labeo catla, assembly GCA_012976165.1. Lineage (NCBI taxonomy): Eukaryota > Metazoa > Chordata > Actinopteri > Cypriniformes > Cyprinidae > Labeo > Labeo catla. The sequence continues at coordinate 9,145 of VONZ01000276.1, read as the reverse complement.
AGGCTAATAACTGCGTAAAATCTTCATATATATATATATATATATATATATGCACATTCAAACTTTTCACCTAATTCACAACACGTGCATATGCACATGAATTTGTTCTTAACCACGTCCTATAATGTTTGGCGTATTGAATTTGGAGTATTCTAAATGAGCGACCGCGTGCACAAGTTTAGTAATTTGCATAAAACACGCCCAGTCAAGTCAAGTCAAGTCAAGTCAAGTCAAGCTTTATTGTCATTCCGCTACATGTGTGGACATACAGTGGAATGAAATGTCGTGTCTCGCAGGACCACAGTGCTACATAAATAAACATAAATACACTAGACGTAGAAGCAATTTTTAATCCTATACATGTAACTATACATATACTATAAATAACTGACTATACATACACATAACCTAAGACAGACTATACAAGTAGTTTACATAATATAAAGGTTAAGAAGAAAATAGTGCAAAAAGATTTGTGGTGCATTGACAGGTAGACATTTGTAAGTCCTTATTTGGTCCTTGTAACGTTAATAAGTGTTAACAAGAAAGTGTCTGGTGCATAGAGAGAAAAGAGTGTTTCTACAGGTGGTTTGTCCAGCCCACTCACCTGTAGGTAGCACACTCAGAGGTGCACAGTGTTGTCTGTGTACATGTAATGTTTATAGGAAAGTGTCTCGTGCATATAGAGATGAAAGAATGCGTTACTACAGGTGGTTTGTCCAGCCCACTCACCAATGTGTAGCACACTCAGAATTGCAAAAACTGTGTTTTGAGTTTTTCAACAGTTTACATTGTAGATAAGGTTTCAGAGGGGGGTGAGGTGGTTGGAATTGAGGGCTCTTACAGCCTGGGGGAAAAAGCTGTTGAGCAGTCTTGCAGAGCGGGCTCTGATGCTCCTGTAGCGTCTTCCTGATGGCAGGAGCTGGAAGAGATGATGGGAGGGGTGGGTGGGGTCCTTCACGATACTAGTGGCTTTACCGGAGCATCGTGCAAGGAAAATGTCCAGAAGGGAGGGGAGAGGGGCACCGATGATCTTTGCAGCTGTGTTCACTGTCCGTTGTAGGGTCTTGCGGTCAGCAGCACTGCAGTTCCCATACCAGACAGTGATGCAGCTGGTCAGAACACTCTCAATGGTTCCCCTGTAGAAGGTGGTGAGGATGGGTGGAGGGAGACTTGCCCTTTTTAGCCGGCGGAGAAAGTGTAGGCGCTGTTGTGCCTTCTTGGAGAGTGACATGGTGTGGGTGGTCCAGGTGAGATCCTCCATGATGTGCACCCCCAGGAATTTAGTGCTGCTGACTCTCTCCACAGCTGAGCTGTCGATGGTCAGTGGGGGGTGGTCAACAGAGTTCCTTCTGAAGTCCATCACAACCTCCTTTGTCTTACTCACATTGAGGGACAGGTTGTTTGCACCACACCATTCAACCAGTTGTGCCACTTCCTCTCTGTAGGGTGTTTCATCGTTGTTGCTGATGAGATCTACAACCGTTGTGTCATCAGCAAACTTGATGATGTGGTTGGAGCTGAACTTGGCAGTGCAGTCGTGGGTCAGCAGCGTGAAGAGCAGTGGGCTGAGCACACAGCCCTGTGGGGCACCTGTGCTCAGTGTGGTAGTGCTCGAGGTGTTGTGGCCGACACGGACTGACTGAGGTCTTCCAGTTAAGAAGTCCAGGATCCAATTACAGAGGGAGGTGTTAAGGCCCAGAAGGTTTAGTTTGTTGATGAGCTGTTGTGGGATTATTGTATTGAATGCTGAGCTGAAGTCAATGAACAGCATTCTAACATAAGAGTCTTTGTTTTCTAAGTGAGTAAGAGCCAAGTGGAGGGTGGAGGAAATGGCATCGTCCGTGGAGTGGTTTGGACGGTATGCAAACTGGAGCGGATCGAGTGTGTTGGGGAGGCTGGTTTTGATATTGCTCATAACTAACTTCTCAAAGCACTTCATCATGATTGGAGTCAGTGCTATGGGACGGTAGTCATTCAGACAAGACACAGGGGACTTTTTTGGAACTGGAATTATGGAGGTGGATTTGAGACATGTGGGAACGACTGCCTGGCTCAGCGAGGTGTTGAAGATATCTGTTAGGACATCCGTCAGCTGTGCAGCACAGTCTCTTAGTACACGGCCAGGTATGTTGTCAGGACCCGCAGCCTTGCGTGGGTTAACCCTGGATAGAGTCTTCCTTACATCGGCTGGAGACAGACAGAGTGCCTGGTTGTTGGGAGGTGTGGTATAGTTTTTTGTGCAGGTGTGTCATTCTGCATTTCAAACCGTGCATAGAACTCATTGAGTGCGTCTGGGAGGGTTATGTCGTCATCGCAGGCCTGTGGCAGGGGCTTGTAATCAGTGATGGTCTGAATGGCTTGCCACAGGCTCCGTGTGTCTTTGCTGTCACTAAAGTGATTATTTATTTTTTGTGCATACAAGCGTTTTGCTTGCTTGATGCCACGGGACAGATTGGCTCTTGCTGTTTTTAAGGCTGCTTTGTCTCCTGATCTGAATGCATCATCTCTGGTCTTTAGCAGCCCACGAACCTCTGCTGTCATCCACGGCTTCTGGTTTGCACGTGTGGTGATGGTTTTGGTGACTGTCACATCATCAATGCACTTTTTGATGTAAGCAGTCACAGTTTCAGTGTACTCATGCAGGTCTGTGTGGTTATTGTAGGTGGCTGCCTCTCTGAACATGTTCCAGTCTGTGCACTGAAAGCAGTCCTGTAGGGTTGAGGTGGCATCATCTGGCCATACTGTGATCTGTTTTTGAACCGGTTTGGTAAGTTTGAGAAGTGGTCTGTATGCTGGGATTAGCATAACAGAGATGTGGTCTGAGTGTCCGAGGTGGGGGCGGGGTTCAGCTTTGTATGCATTTTTTTCTGTCGTGTAAATCAAGTCCAGTGTGTTGTTTCCCCTTGTTGCAAAGTTCACATGTTGGTAGAACTTTGGCAAAACTGACTTTAAGTTCGCGTGATTAAAGTCACCGGCAATGATGAAAAAGCCGTCGGGGTTATTTGTTTGTTGTTCGCTGATGGCGCTGTACAGCTCGCGAAGCGCGTCCTTAGCGTTTGTACACGGCGGGATGTAAACCGCGACAATAACAATGGCCGTGAACTCCCGCGGCAGATAGAACGGCCGACACTTCACAAACATAAACTCCACCAGCGATGAACAGTGTTTTGTCACTACTACAGCATTGTTACACCATCCCTTGTTGATATAAACACACAGTCCTCCCCCGCGAGTCTTACCAGACAGTGCTGTATCTCTGTCCGCTCGGTAGCAGGTTAGCCCGTGCATCTGAATGGCGGAGTCGGGAATGTTGTAGTTTAGCCATGTTTCAGTGAAAACAAACACACAACAATCCCTTGCCTCGTGCAGTGTAGAGCGACTGAGTTAAAATGAGTCCAGTTTATTTTCCAGCGAGCGAACATTAGAGAGCATGAGTGTTGGAAGAGCAGGTCTGATGGGGTTAGCCCTTAGCTGCCGCTGCTGCTTTGTTCGGGCAGAGCCGCGCTTCTGACCCGTCACACACCGCCGGCGCCACTGCTTTGTGTGGGTAGCGTCAGTGGACGAGGCCGTGGTCTCGGGGTTCGGCTTTAGCAGTAAGCAAAGGCATTGGAGCTTCTCAGTTGTCGCCGGTGCGAGTTGGTGGTTGTGTGTATTGCCAATTTCCAAAAGGCTTTGGTGATCATAGATGTATTTTGGAGTGATTTCCTTATGAATTAGCGGTAAGCTGAGACTATTTTGAGACGAACAGACGACATTAACAGACATTAAAGAACCGTTTATCGGACCCGGAGTAGCCGCTGCGTCTGACCGCGCTGCCATCTTGGATTCAATCAGTCTATCTCCAGTCTATCTCCATATAAGTGCTTTTTTGACACATTCCTTATAGCCTTTTGCTACTCTTGTCAATGATATTCCACGCAACTCTATATGACACTGTCTACAGATACGCTTTGAACAATGCAAGTACACAGTACCAAAATCAGTTCATACATAATAAAAACAGACTCAGTTTACAGAGCTCTCGTTAGCTGGCTGTACATGCGCTGTTATTCAGAGAAACCTCGCAGCTCGAGCTATAGTCTAATGCACCTTTTCTTACTCTTTCACTGTATATGATTAAATATATTTTATGGTAATATACTTTTTTTATTATAATTATTTATATAATCCTAAAATGAAACATACATAGCCTATTGTACAGATTATTAAGACCCGACAGATTTTTGTGTGCATGTGGTTTTAGTTGTTCCTATTTTTTTCTTACATTTAGAATACATTTTAACACGAAAAAGCTTTAGTTTCATGCACAAATGTGTGTGTACGTGTTCTTAGTGATTGAGACCCAATGAATTATAAAATATGCACAGAAACGGCAATGTTGCTGTATTATTTGCAATCATGCTGTGTATCATAGGGCTGCAGTAGACTAATACTTTTTTATATCAATCAGTATCGATAATTATATATAAATGTCTGAGTCCTCTCTGTCTCCAAACATGCTGCAAAATCTAAAAGACAAGTGTCTCCAAAGAAGAAAGTGTCAGCACCTATGCAACATGAATCTGCACACACAAAACTGCTTACCCTTTAAATGTGCACACACAGCAAAGTCTGACTACTGATAAATCTCACAGCTTGTTTGATAATCACAAATGTGCTCTCAGAAACTATTTTTGTGCCGCCCTCTCCATCATGTATGTACCCTAATACACACACACCTTCAGACTCTTGCAAACAATAAATTGGCAAACACATCTAACAAGTAGATGTCCAGATGGTGGCAGAAGATGAGTCATCTAACTTCAGAGTCAGCAGACTGGTGAGAGATCAATGAACAGACACTGTGAGCCAGGGGCAGGAAATCGAGCCTGGATCTTCAAAAATCAATCAGCAATTTAAACTCTGTGGGAAGGGTGTGGAAGATGTGTGAAAGGTGAAAGACAGAAAATATAGGAGTGAGTGTCTTCCTTCTTTCAATAAAAAAGAACATTCCTACTAAGTAAAGGATTGAATCCATCATAGTTTATCTCCAAAAGGTGCATGGCTACCAGTGGATGTAAACCCTCAAAAGGTTTTTTTTTTTTTATATAATAATAATTTGTAATAATATTTCTAATAATATTTTATAATAATAATAAAAAAGTGTAGTGGACTACTATATAGGCTGGATTACTTATATATATACACTACCGTTCAAAAGTTTGGGGTCAGTAAGACTTGTAAAGAAGTCTCTTAAAGAAGTCTCTTATGCTCATCAAGGCTGCATTTATTTGATTAAAAATATAGAAAAAAAATAAATAAATAATGTAATATTGCAAAATGTTTTTAAAGTATAAAATAATGTTTTTTTATTTTAACATACTTTAAAATAGAATTTATTCCTGTGATGAAAAGCTGAATTTTTATCAGCTGTTACGCCAGTCTTAAGTGTCACATGATCCTTCAGAAATCATTCTAATATGCGGATTTATTATTAGAATGATCAGTGTTGGATAATATCAACAGTTGTGCTGCCAAATATTTTTTGGAACCTGTGATTTTTTTTTTTTGATTTTCTTTCATGAATAACAAGTTTAAAAAGTACAGTGTTTATTCAAAATATAAATATTTTATAACAATGTAAATTATTTATTATTAACTTTTAATAAACTTTTAATTATTAACTTAATACATCCTTGGTGAATAAAAGTATTAATTTCTTAAAAAAATATACATATATATATATACTTATATACATATATATACACACACACACACACACACACACACACGTTTTTTTGCAACAGCAAAGTTAGACTCAGACTCACACTATGGATCTGTATCTGTGTATTGAACTAAGCTGGAGTGTATTGAATGAAGTTAATAAATTCCTTCTAAGGTGAAAAGCTCAGCAGTGAAGTAATGATGGCAGAGGAAGTGGTTGATGTGGTGTTTAAGTCAATGTCTGAGATGCCAAATTGACATTATTGAACTGGTGAGTCATCCACTAACAAAATGACTGACAGGACACTGGACTTGCAATCGAAGTCGTGGATTCATCACTGGGAAATAAATAAATATATAATAGAGTCTGCCAGCAGAGGAAAAATGTGTAAAAAACAACACTAGTCTTTGAATTATCTATAGAAAATGGGAAGTAGGCCATTGGTAGATGGATTCTAGGTTGTTGTTTTTTGTAGTGTTTGGGGTGGGTCTGAAAACCAATCAGTATCTGGTGTGACCACCATTTGCCTCACACAGTGCAACACATCTCCTTTGCATAGAGTTGATCAGGTTGTTGATTGTGGTCTGTGGAATGTTGGTCCACTCCTCTTCAATGGCTGTGCGAAGTTGCTGGATATTGGCAGGAACTGGAACACGCTGTCGTATACACCGATCCAGAGCATCCCAAACATGCTAAATGGGTGACATGTCCGGTGATTATGCTGGCCATGCAAGAACTGGGATGTTTTTAGCTTCCAGGACTTGTGTACAGATCATTGCAACATGGGGCGGCGCATTATCATTCTGCAACACGACGCCATACACGCTGTCTGCCATCTGCCCTGTACAGTGAAAACCAGGATTCATCCGTGAAGAGAACACCTCTCCAAAGTGCCAGACGTCATTGAATGTGAACATTTGCCCACTCAAGTCGGTTACGACAATGAACTGCAGTTGGGTTGAGACCCCGATGAGGACCACGAGCATGCAGAGGAGCTTCCCTGAGACGGTTTCTGACAGTTTGTGCAGAAATTATTTGGTTATGCAAACCGATTGTTGCAGCAGCTGTCTGGGTGGCTGGTCTCAGATGATCATGGAGGTTGTTGGAAACTCAGAAGCGAAGACCAGGAGACTCTTGGGTATCTTCAGCAGAATTCTTTATTGAGAATGCGCTGCGTAGCTCTGCAGTCCTCAAAAGTCTGACAATATCTCAGCACAGCAAAGTATATAGGTTTGAAGGAGGCGGAGTACATAGAGGTGGAATCAATCTAAACAAAGCATGCAAATGTGATACAGGAAATCAGCCCAGTAAAAGATTTTTCCCAGCCTTGATCTATTTAGCATACAAGTGTCATTCAAATGCAAAGGTGCTAAACAAAAGGCACGGTTGTACCTTGAGCTTAGACTTCACACTTAACTTGGGAAACCTGCCAGATGCTCAGGAAATGTATAAAGACAAAAGGTTACTGTCTCGGGCTTGGGCTGTCTGCTAAATCACAATACACATAACCTTTTAGAAATTTGTAATCCAACAATTCCTCCTTTGAGAGTTCTAAAAAAACTCTCATAAAATACAAATTTAGACACTTAAAAAGTTCTGTGTTGATTGTTTGTAGTGATAAAAAGCATGCTGACACAGAAACAAACATGCTTCTAGGGTCCGTGAAGTTCTTACGGGTAATAGTCTTTTCTGGTTGGAACTGTTGTTTCCTCATGATGGTCATGAGTCATTTGTTGAATGAAACACTTGATACTGTGGACGCATAGATAGTATACCAGTAGGAAGAATAGCAGCAGAATTGCTATTTCCTTGATCCACAGCCAGGGTTTACCTAACAGTTCTCCGAACCATGAAGAATTATCTTCAGTCATTTGGTGTAGTTTTTCTGAAAGATCAAGAATGTCTTGTTGGACTTTGTTCATGCAAACGTTCTTTCCAGCAAACAAGGCATTTCTTGACATATTCATCAGTTCTAAGAATATGTTGTTTCTGGAGTCTATAGCTTGTGCGATGTTCACGATGATTACTAGAACGGCAATCTTGATCATGTTGATGGATGACCGAAGTTCTTTCATTTAATTCTCTGCGTTGTGTTTTTTTTTTTTTATGTTCTGTCTTCCGTGACAGTTGGCTCGGCAGTGGGTCTAGTTGTCCTTTAAAGTTTGTAGCTTCATACACAGGTGAGGGGGTCGATGTGTATGGGTCTCGGGACAGCCAACAAGGGGTATCTGCACAGAGTAAGAAAGAAAACAAAAGACGACAGAGCAGTATTTGTTGTAAAAGGCTGCAAACAATAGAGTTGTAGCCTCTGTTCAATCTGAGTCTAGTCTTGTTGTTCCTTCTTTCCCTAGTTCTTAATTCCTGTGACACCTAAAGAACAGTGAGGTAAGGATGGACTAGTGGATGGGGAAGGCCTATGAGGAAGTCTTCACCTCAGGGTTGGCCCCCGAAGCCTGTTGCATTCGGTTCTTCCCTGGGCTCCTCACTGATCTGTGTGTCCTATCCTATCCCTGTAGGTGGGGGAACAACTTTACAGTGTGACACATGAGTCCAGGTTTTCCTTCCCTGACACAAAACTGCAGCTGCTGTAATCAACATCACTTGATGTGGTCCGTGCCACTTAGGCTCTAATGGTTTGTTTTTGAATGACTTTATCATAACCCACTGACCTGGAATGATTGTGTGTCCACCTTCTGGTGGATTCTGCCAACATGACTCAACTCTTTCTCTGGAACTCTGTACTGCCTATGTAAGGTTTTCACAATAAGTGATCAGGGCATCTGAGGCAATGTGCACATCAGCATTTCTAAGATCAATCACACCTGGCATCTGCATTGGGCGTCCTGTAATAATCTCATGAGGGCTTAGACCTACTGATCTGTTAGGTGATGCTCTCAGACTACACAACCGCTGGCAGCGCTTTGACCCATACTACTCCTTCCTGATGCATTTTGCTTAGCCTGGTTTTGATTGATCTGTTTGCACGTTCGACTTGCGCCGATGCTTGTGGCCTATAAGGACAATGGAGATTCCACTTAATTTTCAACATTTTAGACACTTCCTTGACTACCTGTCCTGTGAAGTGGGTTCCTTGATCTGAGTCAATGCTATCTGGTAATCCCCATCTGGGAATGAAATCAGTGACAAGACATTTAGCAATATGTGCAGCTGTGGCACGCCCTGTTGGATAAGCTTCTATCCATCTTGAGAACTTGTCTATTACTATCAAAACGTCAGTTTTTCCCTTACAAGGAGGCAATGATATGTAATCAACTTGTAGGTGACGAAACGGTCCTGGTGGAGCTGGGGTATGTGTTGCTGCTGTAGTTGCTGCTGGCACATCATTATTTTTTTGACATGTAACACATCTCTTGACTGTTTCAGTGGCTACATTTCTGAATTTTGGATTCCACCATTGATTTGAGAACCTGTGATTCA